>CAJQUN010000304.1:0-718216 GCA_907163345.1 Haberlea rhodopensis
GGTTTTTCCTAGAAGAAAAAAAATTATACGGCCTCTCTGATGTCAGCCCGGCTGATTTATGAAAGTCAAATGTCATAACGGTGTAATGTAACATATTGGCTTTGGCAGATTCCAATTTTGAGTTTAAAAAGGCGTAAGAATTTTTCACCGGTTTTTGGGTTTTCCTAGAAAAAAAAATTATACGGCCTCTCTGATGTCAGCCCGGGCTGATTTATGAAAGTCAAATGTCATAACGGTGTAAATGTAACATATTGGCTTTGGCAGATTCCAATTTTGAGTTTTCAAAATGCTAAGAATTTTTTCCACTCGGTTTTAGGGTTTTCCTAGAAGAAAAAAATTATACGGCCTCTCTGATGTCAGCCCGGGCTGATTTATGAAAGTCAAATGTCATAACGGTGTAAATGTAACATATTGGCTTTGGCAGATTCCAATTTTGAGTTTTCAAAAGCGTAAGAATTTCACCGGTTTTAGGGTTTTCCTAGAAGAAAAAATTATACGCTCTCTGATGTCAGCCCGGGCTGATTTATGAAAGTCAAATGTCATAACGGTGTAAATGTAACATATTGGCTTTGGCAGATTCCAATTTGAGTTTTCAAAAAGGCGTAAGAATTTTTCACCCGGTTTTAGGTTTTCCTAGAAGAAAAAAATTTATACGGCCTCTCTGATGTCAGCCCGGGCTGATTTATGAAAGTCAAATGTCATAACGGTGTAATGTAACATATTGGCTTTGGCAGATTCCAATTTTGTTTTCAAAAGGCGTAAGAATTTTTCACTCGGTTTTAGGGTTTTCCTAGAAGAAAAAATTATACGGCCTCTCTGATGTCAGCCCGGGCTGATTTATGAAAGTCAAATGTCATAACGGTGTAAATGTAACATATTGGCTTTGGCAGATTCCAATTTTGAGTTTTCAAAAAGCGTAAGAATTTTTCACCGGTTTTAGGGTTTTCCTAGAAGAAAAAAATTATACGGCCTCTCTGATGTCAGCCCGGCTGATTTATGAAAGTCAAATGTCATAACGGTGTAAATGTAACATATTGGCTTTGGCAGATTCCAATTTTGAGTTTTCAAAAGGCGTAAGAATTTTTCACCCGTTTTAGGGTTTTCCTAGAAGAAAAAATTATACGGCCCTCTGATGTCAGCCCGGGCTGATTTATGAAAGTCAAATGTCATAACGGTGTAAATGTAACATATTGGCTTTGGCAGATTCCAATTTTGAGTTTTCAAAAAGGCGTAAGAATTTTTCACCCGGTTTTAGGGTTTTCCTAGAAGAAAAAAAATTATACGGCCTCTCTGATGTCAGCCCGGCTGATTTATGAAAGTCAAATGTCATAACGGTGTAAATGTAACATATTGGCTTTGGCAGATTCCAATTTTGAGTTTTCAAAAAGGCGTAAGAATTTTTCACCGGTTTTAGGGTTTTCCTAGAAGAAAAAAAATTATACGGCCTCTCTGATGTCAGCCCGGGCTGATTTATGAAAGTCAAATGTCATAACGGTGTAAATGTAACATATTGGCTTTGGCAGATTCCAATTTTGAGTTTTCAAAAGGCGTAAGAATTTTTCACTCGTTTTAGGGTTTTCCTAGAAGAAAAAAAATTATACGGCCTCTCTGATGTCAGCCCGGGCTGATTTATGAAAGTCAAATGTCATAACGGTGTAAATGTAACATATTGGCTTTGGCAGATTCCAATTTTGAGTTTTCAAAAAGGCGTAAGAATTTTCACCCGGTTTTAGGGTTTTCCTAGAAGAAAAAAATTATACGGCCTCTCTGATGTCAGCCCGGGCTGATTTATGAAAGTCAAATGTCATAACGGTGTAAATGTAACATATTGGCTTTGGCAGATTCCAATTTGAGTTTTCAAAAAGCCGTAAGAATTTTCACCCGGTTTTAGGGTTTTCCTAGAAGAAAAAAATTATACGGCCTCTCTGATGTCAGCCGGGCTGATTTATGAAAGTCAAATGTCATAACGGTGTAAATGTAACATATTGGCTTTGGCAGATTCCAATTTTGAGTTTTCAAAAGGCGTAAGAATTTTTCACTCGGTTTTAGGGTTTTCCTAGAAGAAAAAAAATTATACGGCCTCTCTGATGTCAGCCCGGGCTGATTTATGAAAGTCAAATGTCATAACGGTGTAAATGTAACATATTGGCTTTGGCAGATTCCAATTTTGAGTTTTCAAAAAGGCGTAAGAATTTTCACCCGGTTTTAGGGTTTTCCTAGAAGAAAAAAAATTATACGGCCTCTCTGATGTCAGCCCGGGCTGATTTATGAAAGTCAAATGTCATAACGGTGTAAATGTAACATATTGGCTTTGGCAGATTCCAATTTTGAGTTTTCAAAAGGCGTAAGAATTTTTCACCCGGTTTTAGGGTTTTCCTAGAAGAAAAAAATTATACGGCCTCTCTGATGTCAGCCCGGGCTGATTTATGAAAGTCAAATGTCATAACGGTGTAAATGTAACATATTGGCTTTGGCAGATTCCAATTTTGAGTTTTCAAAAAGCCGTAAGAATTTTTCACCCGGTTTTAGGGTTTTCCTAGAAGAAAAAAATTTATACGGCCTCTCTGATGTCAGCCCGGGCTGATTTATGAAAGTCAAATGTCATAACGGTGTAAATGTAACATATTGGCTTTGGCAGATTCCAATTTTGAGTTTTCAAAAAGCGTAAGAATTTTTCACCGGTTTTAGGGTTTTCCTAGAAGAAAAAAAATTATACGGCCTCTCTGATGTCAGCCCGGGCTGATTTATGAAAGTCAAATGTCATAACGGTGTAAATGTAACATATTGGCTTTGGCAGATTCCAATTTTGAGTTTTCAAAAAGGCGTAAGAATTTTTCACTCGGTTTTAGGGTTTTCCTAGAAGAAAAAAAATTATACGGCCTCTCTGATGTCAGCCCGGGCTGATTTATGAAAGTCAAATGTCATAACGGTGTAAATGTAACATATTGGCTTTGGCAGATTCCAATTTTGAGTTTTCAAAAAGCGTAAGAATTTTTCACCCGGTTTTAGGGTTTTCCTAGAAGAAAAAAATTATACGGCCTCTCTGATGTCAGCCCGGGCTGATTTATGAAAGTCAAATGTCATAACGGTGTAAATGTAACATATTGGCTTTGGCAGATTCCAATTTTGAGTTTTCAAAAGGCGTAAGAATTTTTCACTCGGTTTTAGGGTTTTCCTAGAAGAAAAAAATTATACGGCCTCTCTGATGTCAGCCCGGGCTGATTTATGAAAGTCAAATGTCATAACGGTGTAAATGTAACATATTGGCTTTGGCAGATTCCAATTTTGAGTTTTCAAAAAGCGTAAGAATTTTTCACCCGGTTTTAGGGTTTTCCTAGAAGAAAAAAAATTATACGGCCTCTCTGATGTCAGCCCGGGCTGATTTATGAAAGTCAAATGTCATAACGGTGTAAATGTAACATATTGGCTTTGGCAGATTCCAATTTTGAGTTTTCAAAAGGCGTAAGAATTTTTCACCGGTTTTAGGGTTTTCCTAGAAGAAAAAAAATTATACGGCCTCTCTGATGTCAGCCCGGGCTGATTTATGAAAGTCAAATGTCATAACGGTGTAAATGTAACATATTGGCTTTGGCAGATTCCAATTTTGAGTTTTCAAAAAGGCGTAAGAATTTTTCACCCGGTTTTAGGGTTTTCCTAGAAGAAAAAAAATTATACGGCCTCTCTGATGTCAGCCCGGGCTGATTTATGAAAGTCAAATGTCATAACGGTGTAAATGTAACATATTGGCTTTGGCAGATTCCAATTTTGAGTTTTCAAAAGGCGTAAGAATTTTTCACTCGGTTTTAGGGTTTTCCTAGAAGAAAAAAATTTATACGGCCTCTCTGATGTCAGCCCGGGCTGATTTATGAAAGTCAAATGTCATAACGGTGTAAATGTAACATATTGGCTTTGGCAGATTCCAATTTTGAGTTTTCAAAAAGCGTAAGAATTTTTCACCGGTTTTAGGGTTTTCCTAGAAGAAAAAAAATTATACGGCCTCTCTGATGTCAGCCCGGGCTGATTTATGAAAGTCAAATGTCATAACGGTGTAAATGTAACATATTGGCTTTGGCAGATTCCAATTTTGAGTTTTCAAAATGGCGTAAGAATTTTTCACCCGGTTTTAGGGTTTTCCTAGAAGAAAAAAAATTATACGGCCTCTCTGATGTCAGCCCGGGCTGATTTATGAAAGTCAAATGTCATAACGGTGTAAATGTAACATATTGGCTTTGGCAGATTCCAATTTTGAGTTTTCAAAATGCGTAAGAATTTTCACCCGGTTTTAGGGTTTTCCTAGAAGAAAAAAATTATACGGCCTCTCTGATGTCAGCCCGGGCTGATTTATGAAAGTCAAATGTCATAACGGTGTAAATGTAACATATTGGCTTTGGCAGATTCCAATTTTGAGTTTTCAAAAAGCCGTAAGAATTTTTCACCCGGTTTTAGGGTTTTCCTAGAAGAAAAAAAATTATACGGCCTCTCTGATGTCAGCCCGGGCTGATTTATGAAAGTCAAATGTCATAACGGTGTAAATGTAACATATTGGCTTTGGCAGATTCCAATTTTGAGTTTTCAAAAAGCCGTAAGAATTTTTCACCCGGTTTTAGGGTTTTCCTAGAAGAAAAAAAATTATACGGCCTCTCTGATGTCAGCCCGGGCTGATTTATGAAAGTCAAATGTCATAACGGTGTAAATGTAACATATTGGCTTTGGCAGATTCCAATTTTGAGTTTTCAAAATGCGTAAGAATTTTTCACCCGGTTTTAGGGTTTTCCTAGAAGAAAAAAATTATACGGCCTCTCTGATGTCAGCCCGGGCTGATTTATGAAAGTCAAATGTCATAACGGTGTAAATGTAACATATTGGCTTTGGCAGATTCCAATTTTGAGTTTTCAAAAAGGCGTAAGAATTTTTCACTCGGTTTTAGGGTTTTCCTAGAAGAAAAAAAATTATACGGCCTCTCTGATGTCAGCCCGGGCTGATTTATGAAAGTCAAATGTCATAACGGTGTAAATGTAACATATTGGCTTTGGCAGATTCCAATTTTGAGTTTTCAAAATGCGTAAGAATTTTTCACCCGGTTTTAGGGTTTTCCTAGAAGAAAAAAATTATACGGCCTCTCTGATGTCAGCCCGGGCTGATTTATGAAAGTCAAATGTCATAACGGTGTAAATGTAACATATTGGCTTTGGCAGATTCCAATTTTGAGTTTTCAAAAAGGCGTAAGAATTTTTCACTCGGTTTTAGGGTTTTCCTAGAAGAAAAAAAATTATACGGCCTCTCTGATGTCAGCCCGGGCTGATTTATGAAAGTCAAATGTCATAACGGTGTAAATGTAACATATTGGCTTTGGCAGATTCCAATTTTGAGTTTTCAAAAGGCGTAAGAATTTTTCACCGGTTTTAGGGTTTTCCTAGAAGAAAAAAAATTATACGGCCTCTCTGATGTCAGCCCGGGCTGATTTATGAAAGTCAAATGTCATAACGGTGTAAATGTAACATATTGGCTTTGGCAGATTCCAATTTTGAGTTTTCAAAAAGCGTAAGAATTTTTCACCCGGTTTTAGGGTTTTCCTAGAAGAAAAAAAATTATACGGCCTCTCTGATGTCAGCCCGGGCTGATTTATGAAAGTCAAATGTCATAACGGTGTAAATGTAACATATTGGCTTTGGCAGATTCCAATTTTGAGTTTTCAAAATGCGTAAGAATTTTTCACCCGGTTTTAGGGTTTTCCTAGAAGAAAAAAAATTATACGGCCTCTCTGATGTCAGCCCGGGCTGATTTATGAAAGTCAAATGTCATAACGGTGTAAATGTAACATATTGGCTTTGGCAGATTCCAATTTTGAGTTTTCAAAAAGGCGTAAGAATTTTTCACTCGGTTTTAGGGTTTTCCTAGAAGAAAAAAAATTATACGGCCTCTCTGATGTCAGCCCGGGCTGATTTATGAAAGTCAAATGTCATAACGGTGTAAATGTAACATATTGGCTTTGGCAGATTCCAATTTTGAGTTTTCAAAAAGCGTAAGAATTTTTCACCCGGTTTTAGGGTTTTCCTAGAAGAAAAAAAATTATACGGCCTCTCTGATGTCAGCCCGGGCTGATTTATGAAAGTCAAATGTCATAACGGTGTAAATGTAACATATTGGCTTTGGCAGATTCCAATTTTGAGTTTTCAAAAGGCGTAAGAATTTTTCACTCGGTTTTAGGGTTTTCCTAGAAGAAAAAAAATTATACGGCCTCTCTGATGTCAGCCCGGGCTGATTTATGAAAGTCAAATGTCATAACGGTGTAAATGTAACATATTGGCTTTGGCAGATTCCAATTTTGAGTTTTCAAAATGCCGTAAGAATTTTTCACCCGGTTTTAGGGTTTTCCTAGAAGAAAAAAAATTATACGGCCTCTCTGATGTCAGCCCGGGCTGATTTATGAAAGTCAAATGTCATAACGGTGTAAATGTAACATATTGGCTTTGGCAGATTCCAATTTTGAGTTTTCAAAAAGCGTAAGAATTTTTCACTCGGTTTTAGGGTTTTCCTAGAAGAAAAAAAATTATACGGCCTCTCTGATGTCAGCCCGGGCTGATTTATGAAAGTCAAATGTCATAACGGTGTAAATGTAACATATTGGCTTTGGCAGATTCCAATTTTGAGTTTTCAAAAAGGCGTAAGAATTTTTCACCGGTTTTAGGGTTTTCCTAGAAGAAAAAAAATTATACGGCCTCTCTGATGTCAGCCCGGGCTGATTTATGAAAGTCAAATGTCATAACGGTGTAAATGTAACATATTGGCTTTGGCAGATTCCAATTTTGAGTTTTCAAAATGCCGTAAGAATTTTTCACCCGGTTTTAGGGTTTTCCTAGAAGAAAAAAAATTATACGGCCTCTCTGATGTCAGCCCGGGCTGATTTATGAAAGTCAAATGTCATAACGGTGTAAATGTAACATATTGGCTTTGGCAGATTCCAATTTTGAGTTTTCAAAAAGGCGTAAGAATTTTTCACCCGGTTTTAGGGTTTTCCTAGAAGAAAAAAAATTATACGGCCTCTCTGATGTCAGCCCGGGCTGATTTATGAAAGTCAAATGTCATAACGGTGTAAATGTAACATATTGGCTTTGGCAGATTCCAATTTTGAGTTTTCAAAAGGCGTAAGAATTTTTCACCCGGTTTTAGGGTTTTCCTAGAAGAAAAAAAATTATACGGCCTCTCTGATGTCAGCCCGGGCTGATTTATGAAAGTCAAATGTCATAACGGTGTAAATGTAACATATTGGCTTTGGCAGATTCCAATTTTGAGTTTTCAAAAAGGCGTAAGAATTTTTCACCCGGTTTTAGGGTTTTCCTAGAAGAAAAAAATTATACGGCCTCTCTGATGTCAGCCCGGGCTGATTTATGAAAGTCAAATGTCATAACGGTGTAAATGTAACATATTGGCTTTGGCAGATTCCAATTTTGAGTTTTCAAAAAGCGTAAGAATTTTTCACTCGGTTTTAGGGTTTTCCTAGAAGAAAAAAAATTATACGGCCTCTCTGATGTCAGCCCGGGCTGATTTATGAAAGTCAAATGTCATAACGGTGTAAATGTAACATATTGGCTTTGGCAGATTCCAATTTTGAGTTTTCAAAAAGCGTAAGAATTTTTCACCCGGTTTTAGGGTTTTCCTAGAAGAAAAAAAATTATACGGCCTCTCTGATGTCAGCCCGGGCTGATTTATGAAAGTCAAATGTCATAACGGTGTAAATGTAACATATTGGCTTTGGCAGATTCCAATTTTGAGTTTTCAAAATGCGTAAGAATTTTTCACCCGGTTTTAGGGTTTTCCTAGAAGAAAAAAAATTATACGGCCTCTCTGATGTCAGCCCGGGCTGATTTATGAAAGTCAAATGTCATAACGGTGTAAATGTAACATATTGGCTTTGGCAGATTCCAATTTTGAGTTTTCAAAAGGCGTAAGAATTTTTCACCCGGTTTTAGGGTTTTCCTAGAAGAAAAAAAATTATACGGCCTCTCTGATGTCAGCCCGGGCTGATTTATGAAAGTCAAATGTCATAACGGTGTAAATGTAACATATTGGCTTTGGCAGATTCCAATTTTGAGTTTTCAAAAAGCGTAAGAATTTTTCACTCGGTTTTAGGGTTTTCCTAGAAGAAAAAAATTATACGGCCTCTCTGATGTCAGCCCGGGCTGATTTATGAAAGTCAAATGTCATAACGGTGTAAATGTAACATATTGGCTTTGGCAGATTCCAATTTTGAGTTTTCAAAATGCCGTAAGAATTTTTCACCCGGTTTTAGGGTTTTCCTAGAAGAAAAAAAATTATACGGCCTCTCTGATGTCAGCCCGGGCTGATTTATGAAAGTCAAATGTCATAACGGTGTAAATGTAACATATTGGCTTTGGCAGATTCCAATTTTGAGTTTTCAAAATGGCGTAAGAATTTTTCACCCGGTTTTAGGGTTTTCCTAGAAGAAAAAAAATTATACGGCCTCTCTGATGTCAGCCCGGGCTGATTTATGAAAGTCAAATGTCATAACGGTGTAAATGTAACATATTGGCTTTGGCAGATTCCAATTTTGAGTTTTCAAAATGCGTAAGAATTTTTCACCCGGTTTTAGGGTTTTCCTAGAAGAAAAAAATTATACGGCCTCTCTGATGTCAGCCCGGGCTGATTTATGAAAGTCAAATGTCATAACGGTGTAAATGTAACATATTGGCTTTGGCAGATTCCAATTTTGAGTTTTCAAAAAGCGTAAGAATTTTTCACTCGGTTTTAGGGTTTTCCTAGAAGAAAAAAATTATACGGCCTCTCTGATGTCAGCCCGGGCTGATTTATGAAAGTCAAATGTCATAACGGTGTAAATGTAACATATTGGCTTTGGCAGATTCCAATTTTGAGTTTTCAAAATGCGTAAGAATTTTTCACCCGGTTTTAGGGTTTTCCTAGAAGAAAAAAAATTATACGGCCTCTCTGATGTCAGCCCGGGCTGATTTATGAAAGTCAAATGTCATAACGGTGTAAATGTAACATATTGGCTTTGGCAGATTCCAATTTTGAGTTTTCAAAAAGGCGTAAGAATTTTTCACTCGGTTTTAGGGTTTTCCTAGAAGAAAAAAAATTATACGGCCTCTCTGATGTCAGCCCGGGCTGATTTATGAAAGTCAAATGTCATAACGGTGTAAATGTAACATATTGGCTTTGGCAGATTCCAATTTTGAGTTTTCAAAAAGCGTAAGAATTTTTCACTCGGTTTTAGGGTTTTCCTAGAAGAAAAAAAATTATACGGCCTCTCTGATGTCAGCCCGGGCTGATTTATGAAAGTCAAATGTCATAACGGTGTAAATGTAACATATTGGCTTTGGCAGATTCCAATTTTGAGTTTTCAAAAGGCGTAAGAATTTTCACTCGGTTTTAGGGTTTTCCTAGAAGAAAAAAAATTATACGGCCTCTCTGATGTCAGCCCGGGCTGATTTATGAAAGTCAAATGTCATAACGGTGTAAATGTAACATATTGGCTTTGGCAGATTCCAATTTTGAGTTTTCAAAAAGGCGTAAGAATTTTTCACCCGGTTTTAGGGTTTTCCTAGAAGAAAAAAATTATACGGCCTCTCTGATGTCAGCCCGGGCTGATTTATGAAAGTCAAATGTCATAACGGTGTAAATGTAACATATTGGCTTTGGCAGATTCCAATTTTGAGTTTTCAAAAAGGCGTAAGAATTTTTCACTCGGTTTTAGGGTTTTCCTAGAAGAAAAAAATTATACGGCCTCTCTGATGTCAGCCCGGGCTGATTTATGAAAGTCAAATGTCATAACGGTGTAAATGTAACATATTGGCTTTGGCAGATTCCAATTTTGAGTTTTCAAAAGGCGTAAGAATTTTTCACTCGGTTTTAGGGTTTTCCTAGAAGAAAAAAATTATACGGCCTCTCTGATGTCAGCCCGGGCTGATTTATGAAAGTCAAATGTCATAACGGTGTAAATGTAACATATTGGCTTTGGCAGATTCCAATTTTGAGTTTTCAAAAAGGTGTAAAGAATTTTTCACTCGGTTTTAGGGTTTTCCTAGAAGAAAAAAAATATACGGCCTCTCTGATGTCAGCCCGTGCTGATTTCTGAAAGTCAAAAGTCATAACGGTGTAAATGTAACATATTGGCTTTGGCAATTCCAATTTTGAGTTTCAAAAATGGGTAAGAATTTTTTCACTCGGTTTTAGGGTTTTCCTAGAAGAAAAAAAATTATACGGCCTCTCTGATGTCAGCCCCGGGCTGATTTCTGAAAGTCAAAAGTCATAACGGTGTAAATGTAACATATTGGCTTTGGCAGATTCCCAATTTTGAGTTTCAAAAATGGCGTAAGAATTTTCACTCGGTTTTAGGTTTTCTTAGAAGAAAAAAAATTATACGGCCTCTCTGATGATCATCCCGGGCTGATTTCTGAAAGTCAAAAGTCACTAACGGTGTAAATGTAACATATTGCTTTGGCATATTCCAATTTTGAGTTTTCAAAAAGCGTAAGAATTTTTCACTCGGTTTTAGGGTTTTCCTAGAAGAAAAAAAATTATACGGCCTCTCTGATGTCAGCCCGGGCTGATTTATGAAAGTCAAATGTCATAACGGTGTAAATGTAACATATTGGCTTTGGCAGATTCCAATTTTGAGTTTTCAAAAAGCCGTAAGAATTTTTCACTCGGTTTTAGGGTTTTCCTAGAAGAAAAAAAATTATACGGCCTCTCTGATGTCAGCCCGGGCTGATTTATGAAAGTCAAATGTCATAACGGTGTAAATGTAACATATTGGCTTTGGCAGATTCCAATTTTGAGTTTTCAAAAAGGCGTAAGAATTTTTCACTCGGTTTTAGGGTTTTCCTAGAAGAAAAAAAATTATACGGCCTCTCTGATGTCAGCCCGGGCTGATTTATGAAAGTCAAATGTCATAACGGTGTAAATGTAACATATTGGCTTTGGCAGATTCCAATTTTGAGTTTTCAAAAAGCCGTAAGAATTTTTCACTCGGTTTTAGGGTTTTCCTAGAAGAAAAAAAATTATACGGCCTCTCTGATGTCAGCCCGGGCTGATTTATGAAAGTCAAATGTCATAACGGTGTAAATGTAACATATTGGCTTTGGCAGATTCCAATTTTGAGTTTTCAAAAAGGCGTAAGAATTTTTCACTCGGTTTTAGGGTTTTCCTAGAAGAAAAAAAATTATACGGCCTCTCTGATGTCAGCCCGGGCTGATTTATGAAAGTCAAATGTCATAACGGTGTAAATGTAACATATTGGCTTTGGCAGATTCCAATTTTGAGTTTTCAAAAAGCCGTAAGAATTTTTCACTCGGTTTTAGGGTTTTCCTAGAAGAAAAAAAATTATACGGCCTCTCTGATGTCAGCCCGGGCTGATTTATGAAAGTCAAATGTCATAACGGTGTAAATGTAACATATTGGCTTTGGCAGATTCCAATTTTGAGTTTTCAAAAAGGCGTAAGAATTTTTCACTCGGTTTTAGGGTTTTCCTAGAAGAAAAAAAATTATACGGCCTCTCTGATGTCAGCCCGGGCTGATTTATGAAAGTCAAATGTCATAACGGTGTAAATGTAACATATTGGCTTTGGCAGATTCCAATTTTGAGTTTTCAAAAAGGCGTAAGAATTTTTCACTCGGTTTTAGGGTTTTCCTAGAAGAAAAAAAATTATACGGCCTCTCTGATGTCAGCCCGGGCTGATTTATGAAAGTCAAATGTCATAACGGTGTAAATGTAACATATTGGCTTTGGCAGATTCCAATTTTGAGTTTTCAAAAAGGCGTAAGAATTTTTCACTCGGTTTTAGGGTTTTCCTAGAAGAAAAAAAATTATACGGCCTCTCTGATGTCAGCCCGGGCTGATTTATGAAAGTCAAATGTCATAACGGTGTAAATGTAACATATTGGCTTTGGCAGATTCCAATTTTGAGTTTTCAAAAAGCCGTAAGAATTTTTCACTCGGTTTTAGGGTTTTCCTAGAAGAAAAAAAATTATACGGCCTCTCTGATGTCAGCCCCGGGGGTGATTTCTGAAAGTCAAAATCATAACGGTGTACATGTAACAATTGGTTTTGGCAGATTCCAATTTTGAGTTTTCAAAAAGGGGGTAAGAATTTTTCACTCGATTTTAGGGTTTTCAGAAGAAAAAAATTATACGGCCTCTCTGATTCAGCCCAGGCTGATTTCTGAAAGTCAAAAGTCATAACGGTGTATGTAAAGTAACATATGGGCTTTGGCAAGATTCCAATTTGAGTTTTAAAAAGGGGGTAAGAATTTTTCACTCGATTTTAGGGTTTTCCTAGAAGAAAAAAAATTATACGGCCTATCTGATGTCTGCCCGGGCGGATTCTAAAAGTCAAAGTCATAACTGTGTAAATGTAACATATTGGCTTTGGCAGATTCCAATTTTGAGTTTTCAAAAGGGGTAAGAATTTTTCATTCGGTTTAGGGTTTTTCCAAGAAGAAAAAAAATTATACGGCCTCTTTGTTGTCAGCCCGGGTGATTTCTGAAAATCCAAAAGTCATAACGGTGTAAATGTTTAACATAATATTGGCTTTGGCAGATTCAAATTTTGAGTTTTCACAAAGGGGTAGAATTTTTTCACTCGGTTTTAGGGTTTTCCTAGAAGAAAAAAATTACACGGCCTCTCTGATATCCGCCCAGGGCTGATTTCTGAAAGTCAAAGTCATAACGAGCAAATGTAACATATTGGCTTTGGCAGATTCAATTTAGAGTTTAAAAAGTCGTAAGAATTTTTTCACTCGGTTTTTAGGGTTTTTTCTAGAGAGAAAAAAATTATACGGCCTCTCTAATGTCAGCCCCGGACTGATTTCTGAAAGTCAAAAGTCATAATGGTGTAAATGTAACATATTGGCTTTGCAGATTCTAATTTTGAGTTTTCTAAAAGGTGTAAGAATTTTTTCACTCGGTTTTAGGGTTTTCCAATAAGAAAAAAATTATACGGCCTCTCTGATGTCAGCCCTGGCTGATTTCCGAATGTCAAAAGTCATAACGGTGTTATTATAACATATTGGCTTTGGCAGATTCCAATTTTGAGTTTTCAAAAAGGTGTAAGAATTTTTCACTCGGTTTTAGGGTTTTCCTAGAAGAAAAAACATATACGGCCTCTCTGATGTCAGCCGGGCTGATTTCTTAAAGCCAAAAGTCATAACGGTGTAAATGTAACATATTGGCTTTGGCAGATTCAAATTTTGAGTTTTCAAAAGGGGGTAAGACTAATCTCACTCGGTTTAGGGTTTTCCTAGAAGAAAAAAAATATACGGCCTCTCTGATGTCAGCCCGGACTGATTTATGAAAGTCAAATGTCATAACGGTTGTAAATGTAACATATTGGCTTCGGCAGATTCCAATTTTGAGTTTTCAAAATACCGTAAGAATCTTTCACCCGATTTTAGAGTTTTCTTAGAAGAAAAAAATTATACAGCCTCTCTGATGTCAGCCCGGGCTGATTTATGAAAGTCAAATGTCACAATGGTGTAAATGTAACATATTAGCTTTTGGAAGATTCCAATTTTGAGTTTTCAAAAAGGCCGTAAGAATTTTTCACTCGGTTTTAGGGTTTTCCTAGAAGAAAAAAAAATTATACGGCCTCTCTGATGTCAGCCCGGGCTGATTTCTGAAATCAAAAGTCATAACGGTGTAAATGTAACAATGGGCTTTGGCAGATTCCAATTTTGAGTTTTAAAAAAGGTGTATGAATTTTTCACTAGGTTTAGGGTTTTTCCTAGAAGAAAAAAAATTATACGGCCTCTCTGGTGTCAGACTGGGCTGATTTCTGAAAGTCAAAAGTCATAACGGTGTTAATGTAACAGATTGGCTTAGACAGATTCCAATTTTGAGTTTTCAAAACGGGGGTAAGAATTTTTCACTCGGTTTTTAGGGTTTTCATAGAAGAAAAAAAAATTATACGGCCTCCCTTATGTCATCGCGGACTGATTTCTTAAAGTCAAAAGTCACAACGGTGTAAATGTAACATATTGGCTTTGGCAGATTCCGATTTTGAGTTTTCAAAAAGGTGTAAGAATTTTTCAATCGGTTTTAGGGTTTTCCTAGAAGAAAAAAATTATACGGCCTCTCTGATGTCAGCCCGGGGTGATTTCTGAAAGTCAAAATCATAACGGTGTAAATGTAAACATATTGGTTTTGGCAGATTCCAATTTTGAGTTTTCAAAAAAGGGGTAAGAATTTTCACTCGATTTTAGGGTTTTCTCCTAGAAGAAAAAAAATTATACGGCCTCTCTGATTTCAGCCCAGGCTGATTTCTGAAAGTCAAAAGTCATAACGGTGTAATGTAACATATTGGCTTTGGCAGATTCCAATTTTGAGTTTTAAAAAAGGGGTAAGAATTTTTCACTCGATTTTAGGGTTTTCCTAGAAGAAAAAAAATTATACGGCCTCTCTGATGTCAGCCCGGGCGGATTTCTAAAAGTCAAAAGTCATAACTGTGTAAATGTAACATATTGGCTTGGCAGATTCCAATTTTGAGTTTTCAAAAAGGGGTAAGGAATTTTTCATTCGGTTTAGGGTTTTCCAAGAAGAAAAAAATTATACAGCCTCTTTGTTGTCAGCCCGGGCTGATTTCTGAAAATCAAAGTCATAACGGTGTAAATGTAACATATTGGCTTTGGCAGATTCAAATTTTGAGTTTTCAAAAAGGGGTAAGAATTTTTCACTCGGTTTTAGGGTTTTCCTAGAAGAAAAAAATTTACACGGCCTCTCTGATATCCGCCCAGGCTGATTTCTGAAAGTCAAAAGTCATAACGATGTAAATCTACATATTGGCTTTGGCAGATTCCAATTTAGAGTTTTAAAAAAGTCGTAAGAATTTTTCACTCGGTTTTAGGGTTTTTCTAGAAGAGAAAAAATTATACGGCCTCTCTAATGTCAGCCCGGACTGATTTCTGAAAGTCAAAAGTCATAATGGTGTAAATGTAACATATTGGCTTTGCAGATTCTAATTTTGAGTTTTCAAAAAGGTGTAAGAATTTTTCACTCGGTTTTACGGTTTTCCAATAAGAAAAAAATTATACGGCCTCTCTGATGTCAGCCCTGGCTGATTTCCGAATGTCAAAAGTCATAACGGTGTTAATATAACATATTGGCTTTGGCAGATTCCCAATTTTGAGTTTTCAAAAGGGGTAAGAATTTTTCACTCGATTTTAGGGTTTTCCTAGAAGAAAAAAATTATACGGCCTCTCTGATGTCAGCCCACATATTGGCTTTGGCAGATTCTGATTTTGAGTTTTCAAAAAGCCGTAAGAATTTTTCACTCGGTTTTAGGTTTTTCCGAGAAGAAAAAAAATTATACGGCCTCTCTGATGTCAGCCCGGGCTGATTTCTGAAAGTCAAAAGTCATAAAGGGAACATTTTGGCTTTGGCAGATTCCAATTTGGAGTTTTCAAAAAGGCGTAAGAATTTTTCACTCAGTTTTAGGGTTTTCCTAGAAGAAAAAAAATTATACGGCCTCTCTGATGTCAGCCCGGGCTGATTTCTAAAAGTCAAAAGTCATAACCGTGTAAATGTAACATATTGGCTTTGGCAGATTCCAATTTTGAGTTTTCAAAAAGGGGTAAGATTTTTTCACTCGGTTTTAGGGTTTTCCTAGAAGAAAAAAAATTATACGGCTATCCGATGTCAGACCGGGCAAATTTCTGAAAGTCAAAAGTCATAACGGTGTAAATGGAACATATTGGTTTTAGCAGACTCCAATTTTGAGTTTTCAAAAAGCCGTAAGAATTTTACACTTGATTTTCAGGTTTTCCTCGAAGAAAAAAAATTATACAGCCTCTATGATTTCAGACCGGGCTGATTTCTGAAAGTCAAAAGTCATAACGGTGTAAATGGAACATATTGGCTTTGGCAGATTCCAATTTTTAGTTTTCAAAAAGCCGTAAAAAATTTTCACTAGGTTTTAGGATTTTCCTAGAAGAAAAAAAAATTATACGGCCTCTCTGATTTCAGTCCGGGCTTATTTCTGAAAGACAAAAGTCATAATGGCGTAAATGGAACATATTGGCTTTGGCAGATTCCAATTATGAGTTTTCAAAAAGCCGTAAGAATTTTACACTCGATTTTCTGTTTTTTCCTCGAAGAAAAAAAATTATACGGCCTCTATTATGTCAGCCCGGGCTTATTTCTGAAAGTCAAAAGTTATAACGGGGTAAATGCAACATGTTGGCTTTGGCAGATTCTGAATTTGAGTTTTCAAAAAGCCGTAAGAATTTTTCACTCGTTTTTGGGTTTTCCTAGAAGAAAAAAAATTATACGTCCTCTCTGGTGTCAGCCCGGGCTGATTTCTGAAGTCAAAAGTCATAAAGGTTTAAATATAATATTTTGGCTGTGGCAGATTCGAATTTTGAGTTTTCAAAAAGGCGTAAGAATTTTTCACTAGGTTTTAGGGTTTTCCTAGAAGAAGAAAAAAATTATACGGCCTCTCTGATGTCAGCTCGTGCTGATTTCTGAAAGTCAAAAGTCATAACAGCGTAAATGGAACATATTGGCTTTGGCAGATTACAATTTTGATTTTTCAAAAAGCCGTAAGAATTTTTCACTCGATTTTAGGGTTTTCCTAGAAGAAAAAAAATTATACGGCCTCTCCGATGTCAGACCGGGCTGATTTCTGAAAGTCAAAGTCATAAAGGTGTAAATGTAACATATTGGTTTCGACAGATTACAATTTTAAGTTTTCAAAATGCCGTAAGAATTTTTTCACCCGATTGTAGTGTTTTCCTAGAAGAAAAAAAATTATACGGCCTCTCTAATGTCAACCCGGGCTGATTTATGAAAGTCAAATGTCATAACGTTGTAAATGTAACATATTGGCTTTGGCAGAATCCAATTTTGAGTTTTCAAAAAGGTGTAAGAATTTTTCACTCGGTTTTAGAGTTTTTCTAAAAGAAAAAAATTATACGGACTCTCTGATGTCAGCCCGGGCTGATTTCTGAAAGTAAAAAGTCACAATGGTGTAAATATAACATATTGGCTTTTGAAGAGTCCAATTTGAGTTTTCAAAAAGGCGTAAGAATTTTTCACTCGGTTTTAGGGTTTTCCTATAAGAAAAAATTATACGGCCTCTCTGATGTCAGCCCGGGCTGATTTCTGAAAGTAAAAAGTCATAACGGTGTAAATGTAACATATTGGATTTGACAGATTCCAATTTTGAGTTTTCAAAAAGGTGTAAGAATTTTTCACTCGGTTTTAGGGTTTTCCTAGAAGAAAAAAATTATACGGCCTCTCTGATGTCAGCCCGGGCTGATTTCGGAATGTCAAAAGTCATAACTGTGTAAATGTAACATATTGACTTTGGCAGATTCCAATTTTGAGTTTTCAAAAAGGGGTAAGAATTTTTCACCCGGTTTTAGGTTTTTCCTAGAAGAAAAAAATTATACGGCCTCTCTGATATCATCCCGGGCTGATTTCTGATATTCAAAAGTCATAACTGTGTAAATGTAACATATTGGCTATGGCAGATTCCAATTTTGAGTTTTCAAAAAGGTGTAAGAATTTTTCACTCGGTTTTAGGGTTTTCCTAGAAGAAAAAAAATTATACGGCCTCTCTGATGTAAGCCCGTGCTGATTTCTGAAAGTCAAAAGTCATAACGGTGTAAATGTAACATATTGGCTTTAAAACATTCCAATTTTTAGTTTTCAAAATGGTGTAAGAATTTTTCACTCGATTTTAGGGTTTTCTTAGAAAAAAAAAATTATACGGCCTCTCTAATGACAGCCCGGGCTGATTTCTGAAAATCAGAAGTCATAACGGTGTAAATGTAACATATTGGCTTTGGCAGATTCCAATTTTGAGTTTTCAAAAAGGTGTAAGAATTTTTCACTCGGTTTTAGGGTTTTCCTAGAAGAAAAAGAATTATACGGCCTCTCTGATGTCAGCCCATGCTGATTTCGGAAAGTCAAAAGTCATAACGGTGTAAATGTAACATTTTGGCTTTGGTAGATTACAATTTTGAGTTTTCAAAAAGGCGTAAGAATTTTTCACTCAGTTTTAGGGTTTTCCTAGAAGAAAAAAAATTATACGGCCTCTCTGATGTCAGCCCGGGCTGATTTCTAAAAGTCAAAAGTCATAACCGTGTAAATGTAACATATTAGCTTTGGCAGATTCCAATTTTGAGTTTTCAAAAAGGGGTAAGAATTTTTCACTCGGTTTTAGGGTTTTCCTAGAAGAAAAAAATTATACGGCCTCTCTGATGTCAGACCGGGCAAATTTCTGAAAATCAAAAGTCATAACGGTGTTGTAAATGGAACATTTGCTTTTAGCAGATTCCAATTTTGAGTTTTCAAAAAGGGGTAAGAATTTTTCACTCAATTTTAGGGTTTTCCTAGAAGAAAAAAAATTATACGGCCTCTTTGATGTCAGCCCACATATTGGCTTTGGCAGATTCTGATTTTGAGTTTTCAAAAAGCCGTAAGAATTTTTCACTCGGTTTTAGATTTTTCCGAGAAGAAAAAAAATTATACGACCTCTCTGATGTTAGCCCGGGCTGATTTCTGAAAGTCAAAAGTCATAAAGGGAACATTTTGGCTTTGGCAGATTCCAATTTGGAGTTTTCAAAAAGGCGTAAGAATTTTTCACTCAGTTTTAGAGTTTTCCTAGAAGAAAAAAAATTATACGGCCTCTCTGATGTCAGCCCGGACTGATTTCTAAAAGTCAAAAGTCATAACCGTGTAAATGTAACATATTGGCTTTGGCAGATTCCAATTTTGAGTTTTCAAAAAGAGGTAGAATTTTTCACTCGACTTTAGGGTTTTCCTAGAAGAAAAAAAATTATACGGCCTCTCTGATGTCAGACCGGGCAAATTTCTGAAAGTCAAAAGTCATAACGGTGTAAATGGAACATATTGGTTTTAGCAGATTCCAATTTTGAGTTTTCAAAAAGCCGTAAGAATTTTACACTCGGTTTTCTCGTTTTCCTCGAAGAAAAAAAATTATACGGCCTCTCTGATGTTAGACCGGGCTTATTTCTGAAAGTCAAAAGTCATAACGGTATAAATGGAACATATTGGCTTTGGCAGATTCAAATTTTTAGTTTTCAAAAGCCGTAAAAATTTTAACTAGGTTTTAGGATTTTCCTAGAAGAAAAAAAAATTATACTGCCTCTCTGATTTCAGCGGGGGCTGATTTCTGAAAGACAAAATTCATAATGGCGTAAATGGAGCATATTGGCTTTGGCAGATTCCAATTTTGAGTTTTCAAAAAGCCGTAAGAATTTTACACTCGATTTTCTAGTTTTCCTCGAAGAAAAAAAATTATACGGCCTCTATGATGTCAGCCCGGGCTTATTTCTGAAAGTCAAAAGTCATAACGGTGTAAATGGAACATGTTCGCTTTGGCAGATTCTGAATTTGAGTTTTCAAAAAGCCGTAAGAATTTTTCACTCGTTTTCGGGTTTTCCTAGAAGGAAAAAAAATTATACGTCCTCTCTGGTGTCAGCCCGGGCTGATTTTTGAAAGTCAAAAGTCATAAAGGTTTAAATTTAATATTTTGGCTATGGCAGATTCCAATTTTGAGTTTTCAAAAAGGCGTATGAATTTTTCACTAGGTTTTAGGGTTTTCCTAGAAGAAGAAAAAAATTATACGGCCTCTCTGATGTCAGCTCGTGCTGATTTCTCAAAGTCAAAAGTCATAACAGCGTAAATGGAACATATTGGCTTTGGCAGATTACAATTTTGATTTTTCAAAAAGCCGTAAGAATTTTTCACTCGGTTTTAGGGTTTTCCTAGAAGAAAAAAATTATACGGCCTCTCCGATGTCAGACCGGGCTGATTTCTGAAAGTCAAAAGTCATAACGATGTAAATGGAACATATTGGATTTGGCAGATTCTGATTTTGAGTTTTCAAAAAGCCGTAAGAATTTTTCACTCGGTTTTCGGGTTTTCCTAGAAGAAAAAAAAATTATACGGCCTCTTTGATGTCAGTCCGGGCTGATTTCTGAAAGTCAAAAGTCATAAATGTGTAAATGGAATATTTTGGCGTTGGCAGATTCAAATTTTGAGTTTTCAAAATGGCATAAGAAATTTTCACTCGGTTTTAGGGTTTTCCTATAAGAAAAAAAATTATACGGCCTCTCTGATGTCAGACCGGGCTAATTTATGAAACTCAAAAGAAATAACGGTGTAAATGGAAAATTTTGGCTTTGACAGATTCCAATTTTGAGTTTTCAAAAAGGCGTAAGAATTTTTTACTCGGTTTTAGGCTTTTTCGTAGAAGAAAAAAATTATACGGCCTCTTTGATGTCAGCCCGAGCTGATTTCTAAAAGTAAAAAGTCATAATGTTGTAAATGGAACATATTGGCTTTGGCAGATTACAATTTTGAGTTTTCAAAAAGCCATAAGAATGTTTCACTCGTTTTAGTGTTTTCCTAGAATAGAAAAAATTATACGGCCTCTCTGATGTCAGACCGGGCAGATTTCAAAAAGCTAGAAGTCATAACTGTGTAAATGGAACATATTGTCTTTGGCAGATTCTTATTTTGAGTTTTCAAAAAGCCGTAAGAATTTTTCACCCGGTTTTAGGGGTTTGCCCGAAGAAAAAAAATTATACGGCCTCTCTGATGTCAACCCGTGCTGATTTCTGAAAGTCAAAAGTCATAATGGTGTAAATGGAACATATTGGCTTTTGGTTTATTTTTAGTTTGCAAAAAGCTGTAAGATTTTTTCACTCGATTTTATGGTTTTCCTAGAAGAAAAAAAATTATACGGTCTCTCTGATGTCAGACCGGGCTGATTTCTGAAAGTCAAAAGTCATAACGGTGTAAATGGAAATATTGGCTTTGGCAGATTCCAATTTTGTGTTTTCAAAAAGCCGTAAGAATTTTTCACTCGGTTTTAGGGTTTTCTAGAAGAAAAAAAATTATATGGCCTCTCTGATTTCAGCCCGGGCTGATTTCTAAAAGACAAAAGTCATAACGGCGTAAATGGAATATATTGGCTTTGGTAGATTACAATTTTGAGTTTTCAAAGAGCCGTAAGAATTTTTCACTCGGTTTTAGGGTTTTCTTAGAAGTAAAAAATTGTACGGCCTCTCTGATGTCAGACTGGAATGATTTCTGAAAGTCAAAAGTCATAACGGTGTAAATGGAACATATTGGCTTTGGCAGATTCCAATTTTGAGTTTTCAAAATGCCGTAAGAATTTTACACTCGGTTTTGGGGTTTTCCCATAAGAAAAAATATTATACGGCCTCTATGATGTCAGCCCGGGCTGATTTCTGAAAGTCAAAAGTCATAACGGTGTAAATTGAACATATTGGCTTTGGCAGATTCTGATTTTGAGTTTTCAAAAAGCCGTAATAATTTTTCACTCTGGTTTTGGGTTTTCCTATAAGAAAAAAAATTATACGGCCTCTCTGGTGTCAGCCCGGGCTGATTTCTGAAAGTCAAAAGTCATAAAGATGTAAATGGAATATTTTGGCTTTGGCAAATTCCAATTTTGAGTTTTCAAAAAAGCGTAAGAATTTTTCACTCGGTTTTAGGGTTTTCCTAGAAGAAAAAAAAATTATACGGCCTCTCTGATGTCAGCTCGGGCTGATTTCTGAAAGTCAAAAGTCATAACAACGTAAATGGAACATATTGGCTTTGGCAGATTACAATTTTGAGTTTTCAAAAGCCGTAAGAATTTTTCACTCGGTTTTAGGGATTTCCTAGAATAAAAGAATTATACGGCCTCTCTGATGTCAGACCGGGCTGTTATTTGAATGCCAAAAGTCATAACGGTGTAAATGGAACATATTGGCTTTGGCAGATTCCAATTTGTGTTTTCAAAATGCCGTAAGAATTTTTCACCCGGTTTTAGGATTTTCCTAGAAGAAAAAAATTATACGGCCTCTATGATGTCAGCCCGGGCTGATTTATGAAAGTCAAAAGTCATAACGGTGCAAATGGAACATATTGGCTTTGGCAGATTCTGATTTTGAGTTTTCAAAAAGCCGAAAGAATTTTTCACTCGGTTTTGGGGTTTTCCTCGAAGAAAAAAAAATTATACGGCCTCTCTGATGTCAGCTCGGGCTGATTTCTGAAAGTCAAAAGTCATAACAGCGTAAATGGAACATATTGGCTTTGGCAGATTACAATTTTTAGTTTTCAAAAAGCCGTAAGAATTTTTCACTCGATTTTAGGGTTTTCCTCAAAGAAAAAAAATTATACGGACTCTATGATGTCAGCCCGGGCTGATTTCTGAAAGTCAAAAGTCATAACGGTGTAAATGGAACATATTGGCTTTGGCATATTCTGATTTTGAGTTTTCAATAAACCGTAAGAATTTTTCACTCGGTTTTAGGGTTTTCCTAAAAGAAAAAAATTATACGGCCTCTCTGATTTCAGCCTGGGCTGATTTCTGAAAGTCAAAAGTCATAAAGGGAACATTTTGGCTTTGGCAGATTCCAATTTGGAGTTTTCAAAAAGGCGTAAGAATTTTTCACTCTGTTTTAGGGTTTTCCTAGAAGATAAAGAATTATAAGGCCTCTCTGATGTCAAAACAACTAGACTGATTTCTGAAAGTCAAAAGTCATCAAGGTGTAAAAGAAACTTTTTGACTTTGGCAAATTGAAATTTTGAGTTTTTTAAAATGGAGTAAGACTTTTTTTAATTGTTTTAGAGTTTTCGTAGTAGATTTCTGAAAGTCTAACCGGGTTGATTTCTTAAAGTCAAAAGTCATCAAGGTGTAAAAGGAACATTTTGTCTTTGTCAAATCGCAATTTTGAGTTTTCAAAAAGACAACAATTAATTTACTCGGTTTTAGGGTTTTTCATAGTAGAAAAAAAATTACACGGCCTTTCCGATGTCAGACCGGGCTGATTTCTGAAAGTCAAAAGTCATAACGGTGTAAATGGAACATATTGGCTTTGGCAGATTCCAATTTTGAGTTTTCAAAAAGCCGTAAGAATTTTACACTCGGTTTTCTGGTTTTCCTCGAAGAAAAAAAATTATATGGCCTCTATGATGTCAGCCCGGGCTGATTTCTGAAAGTCAAAAGTCATAACGGTGTAAATGGAACATGTTGGCTTTGGCAGATTCTGATTTTGAGTTTTCAAAAAGGCGTAAGAATTTTTTACTCGGTTTTAGGGTTTTCCTAGAAGGAAAAAAATTGTACGGCCTCTCTGATGTCAGCCTGGGCTGATTATTGAAAGTCAAAAGTCATAAAGGGAACATTTTGGCTTTGGCAGATTCCAATTTGGAGTTTTCAAAATGGCGTAAGAATTTTTCACTCGGTTTTAGCGTTTTCCTATAAGAAAAAATATATATACGGCCTCTCTGATGTCAGACCGGGCTAATTTCTAAAAGTAAAAAAGTCATAACAGTGTAAATGGAACATTTGGCTTTGGCAGATTCCAATTTTGAGTTTTCAAAAAGCCGTAAGAATTTTTCACTCAGTTTTCGGGTTTTCCTAGAAGAAAAAAAAATCATACTGCCTCTCTGATGTTAAACTGGGCTGATTTCTGAAAGTCAAAAGTCATAACGGTGTAAATGGGACATATTGGCTTTGACAGATTCCAATTTTGAGTTTTCAAAAAGCCGTAAGAATTTTTCACTCGATTTTAGGGTTTTCCTAGAAGAAAAAAAAATTATACGGGCTCTCTGATGTCAGATAGGGCTGATTTCTGAAAGTCAAAAGACATAACGGTGTAAATGGAACATATTGGCTTTGTCAGATTACAATTTTGAGTTTTCAAAAAGTCGTAAGAATTTTTCACTCGATTTTAGGGTTTTCTTAGAAGAAAAAAATTATACGGCCTCTCTGATGTCAGACCGGGATAATTTCTGAAAGTCAAAAGTCATAACGGTGTAAATGGAACATATTGGCTTTGGAAGATTCCAATTTTGAGTTTTCAAAATGCCGTAAGAATTTTACACTCGGTTTTGAGGTTTTCCCAGAAGAAAAAAAATTATACTGCCTCTATGATGTCAGCCCGGGCTGATTTCTGAAAGTCAAAAGTCATAAAGGTGTAAAAGGAATATTTTGGCTTTGGCAGATTCCAATTTTGAGTTTTGAAAAAGGCGTAAGAATTTGTCACTCGGTTTTAGGATTTTCCTAGAAGAAAAAAAATTATACGGCCTCTCTGATGTCAGCTCGGGCTGATTTCTGAAAGTCAAAAGTCATTGACGAATTGTAATTTTGAGTTTTTAAAAAGGCATAAGAATTTTTTTACTTGATTCTATGGTTTTCGTAGCAGAAAAAAATTATACGACCTCTCTGATGTCAAACCGAGCTGATTTCTGAAAGTCCAAAGTCATCAAGGTGTAAAAGAAACATTTTGGCTTTGGCAAATTGCAATTTTGAGTTTTCAAAAAGGCGTAAGAATTTTTTTTACTCGGTTTTAGGGTTTTCGTAGCAGATAAAGAATTATACGGCCTCTCTGATGTCAAATCAGGCTGATTTCTAAAAGTCAAAAGTCATCAAGGTGTAAAAGAAACATTTTGGCTTTGGCAAATTGAAATTTTGAGTTTTCAAAAAGCGTAAGAATTTCTTTACTCGTTTTCAGGTTTTCGTAGCAGAAAAAAAACCTATACGGCCTCTTCCATTACAAGCCGGACTGATTTTTGAAAGTCAAAAGTCATCAAGGTGTAAAAGGTACATTTTGGCTTTGGCAAATTGAAATTTTGAGTTTTCAAAAAGGCGCAAGAATTTTTTACTCAATTTTAGTGTTTTCGTAGCAGAAAAAAATTATACCGCCTCTCTGATGTCGAATCGGACTGATTTCTGAAAGTCAAAAGTCATCGAGGTGTAAAAGGAACATTTTGGCTTTGTCAAATTGCAATTTTGAGTTTTTAAAAACGCGTAAGAATTATTTTACTCTGTTTTAGGGTTTTCGTAGCAGGAAAAAAACTTACACGACATTTATGATGTCAAATCGGGCTGATTTCTAAATGTCAAAAGTCATCAAGGTGTAAAGTTAACATTTTTGCTTTGGCGAATTGCAATTTTGAGTTTTCAAGAAGGCATAAGAATTTTTTTACTCTGTTCTATGGTTTTCGTAGCAGAAAAAAATTATACGACCTCTCTGATGTCAAACCGGGCTAATTTCTGAAAGTCAAAAGTCATCAACGTGTAAAAGGAACATTTTTGCTTTGGGAAATTGCAATTTTGAGTTTTCAAAAATGGCGTAAGAATTTTTTTACTCGCTTTTAGGGTTTTCGTAGCAGATAAAGAATTATAAGGCCTCTCTGATGTCAAAACAACCAGACTGATTTCTGAAAGTCAAAAGTCATCAAGGTGTAAAAGAAACTTTTTGACTTTGGCAAATTGAAATTTTGAGTTTTTAAAATGGAGTAAGACTTTTTTTAATTGTTTTAGAGTTTTCGTAGTAGATTTCTGAAAGTCTAACCGGGTTGATTTCTTAAAGTCAAAAGTCATCAAGGTGTAAAAGGAACATTTTGTCTTTGTCAAATCGCAATTTTGAGTTTTCAAAAGGACAACAATTAATTTACTCGGTTTTAGGGTTTTCATAGTAGAAAAAAAATTACACGGCCTTTCCGATGTCAGACCGGGCTGATTTATGAAAGTCAAAAGTCATAACGGTGTAAATGGAACATATTGGCTTTGGCAGATTCCAATTTTGAGTTTTCAAAAAGCCGTAAGAATTTTACACTCGGTTTTCTGGTTTTCCTCGAAGAAAAAAAATTATATGGCCTCTATGATGTCAGCCCGGGCTGATTTCTGAAAGTCAAAAGTCATAACGGTGTAAATGGAACATGTTGGCTTTGGCAGATTCTGATTTTGAGTTTTCAAAAAGGCGTAAGAATTTTTTACTCGGTTTTAGGGTTTTCCTAGAAGGAAAAAAATTGTACGGCCTCTCTGATGTCAGCCTGGGCTGATTATTGAAAGTCAAAAGTCATAAAGGGAACATTTTGGCTTTGGCAGATTCCAATTTGGAGTTTTCAAAATGGCGTAAGAATTTTTCACTCGGTTTTAGCGTTTTCCTATAAGAAAAAATATATATACGGCCTCTCTGATGTCAGACCGGGCTAATTTCTAAAAGTCAAAAAGTCATAACGGTGTAAATGGAACATTTGGCTTTGGCAGATTCCAATTTTGAGTTTTCAAAAAGCCGTAAGAATTTTTCACTCAGTTTTCGGGTTTTCCTAGAAGAAAAAAAAATCATACTGCCTCTCTGATGTTAAACTGGGCTGATTTCTGAAAGTCAAAAGTCATAACGGTGTAAATGGGACATATTGGCTTTGACAGATTCCAATTTTGAGTTTTCAAAAAGCCGTAAGAATTTTTCACTCGGTTTTAGGGTTTTCCTAGAAGAAAAAAAAATTATACGGGCTCTCTGATGTCAGATCGGGCTGATTTCTGAAAGTCAAAAGACATAACGGTGTAAATGGAACATATTGGCTTTGTCAGATTACAATTTTGAGTTTTCAAAAAGTCGTAAGAATTTTTCACTCGATTTTAGGGTTTTCTTAGAAGAAAAAAATTATACGGCCTCTCTGATGTCAGACCGGAGATAATTTCTGAAAGTCAAAAGTCATAACGGTGTAAATGGAACATATTGGCTATGGAAGATTCCAATTTTGAGTTTTCAAAATGCCGTAAGAATTTTACACTCGGTTTTGGGGTTTTCCCAGAAGAAAAAAAATTATACTGCCTCTATGATGTCAGCCCGGGCTGATTTCTGAAAGTCAAAAGTCATAAAGGTGTAAAAGGAATATTTTTGCTTTGGCAGATTCCAATTTTGAGTTTTCAAAAAGGATAAGAATTTGTCACTCGGTTTTAGGATTTTCCTAGAAGAAAAAAAATTATACGGCCTCTCTGATGTCAGCTCGGGCTGATTTCTGAAAGTCAAAAGTCATTGATGAATTGTAATTTTGAGTTTTTAAAAAGGCATAAGAATTTTTTTACTTGATTCTATGGTTTTCGTAGCAGAAAAAAATTATACTACCTCTCTGATGTCAAACCGAGCTGATTTCTGAAAGTCCAAAGTCATCAAGGTGTAAAAGAAACATTTTGGCTTTGGCAAATTGCAATTTTGAGTTTTCAAAAAGGCGTAAGAATTTTTTTTACTCGGTTTTAGGGTTTTCGTAGCAGATAAAGAATTATACGGCCTCTCTGATGTCAAATCAGGCTGATTTCTAAAAGTCAAAAGTCATCAAGGTGTAAAAGAAACATTTTGGCTTTGGCAAATTGAAATTTTGAGTTTTCAAAAAGCGTAAGAATTTCTTTACTCGTTTTCAGGTTTTCGTAGCAGAAAAAAAACCTATACGGCCTCTTCCATTACAAGCCGGACTGATTTTTGAAAGTCAAAAGTCATCAAGGTGTAAAAGGTACATTTTGGCTTTGGCAAATTGAAATTTTGAGTTTTCAAAAAGGCGCAAGAATTTTTTACTCAATTTTAGTGTTTTCGTAGCAGAAAAAAATTATACCGCCTCTCTGATGTCGAATCGGACTGATTTCTGAAAGTCAAAAGTCATCGAGGTGTAAAAGGAACATTTTGGCTTTGTCAAATTGCAATTTTGAGTTTTTAAAAACGCATAAGAATTATTTTACTCTGTTTTAGGGTTTTCGTAGCAGGAAAAAAACTTACACGACATTTATGATGTCAAATCGGGCTGATTTCTAAATGTCAAAAGTCATCAAGGTGTAAAGTTAACATTTTTGCTTTGGCGAATTGCAATTTTGAGTTTTCAAGAAGGCATAAGAATTTTTTTACTCTGTTCTATGGTTTTCGTAGCAGAAAAAAATTATACGACCTCTCTGATGTCAAACCGGGCTAATTTCTGAAAGTCAAAAGTCATCAACGTGTAAAAGGAACATTTTTGCTTTGGGAAATTGCAATTTTGAGTTTTCAAAAATGGCGTAAGAATTTTTTTACTCGCTTTTAGGGTTTTCGTAGCAGATAAAGAATTATAAGGCCTCTCTGATGTCAAAACAACCAGACTGATTTCTGAAAGTCAAAAGTCATCAAGGTGTAAAAGAAACTTTTTGACTTTGGCAAATTGAAATTTTGAGTTTTTAAAATGGAGTAAGACTTTTTTTAATTGTTTTAGAGTTTTCGTAGTAGATTTCTGAAAGTCTAACCGGGTTGATTTCTTAAAGTCAAAAGTCATCAAGGTGTAAAAGGAACATTTTGTCTTTGTCAAATCGCAATTTTGAGTTTTCAAAAAGACAACAATTAATTTACTCGGTTTTAGGGTTTTCATAGTAGAAAAAAAATTACACGGCCTTTCCGATGTCAGACCGGGCTGATTTATGAAAGTCAAAAGTCATAACGGTGTAAATGGAACATATTGGCTTTGGCAGATTCCAATTTTGAGTTTTCAAAAAGCCGTAAGAATTTTACACTCGGTTTTCTGGTTTTCCTCGAAGAAAAAAAATTATATGGCCTCTATGATGTCAGCCCGGGCTGATTTCTGAAAGTCAAAAGTCATAACGGTGTAAATGGAACATGTTGGCTTTGGCAGATTCTGATTTTGAGTTTTCAAAAAGGCGTAAGAATTTTTTACTCGGTTTTAGGGTTTTCCAAGAAGGAAAAAAATTGTACGGCCTCTCTGATGTCAGCCTGGGCTGATTATTGAAAGTCAAAAGTCATAAAGGGAACATTTTGGCTTTGGCAGATTCCAATTTGGAGTTTTCAAAATGGCGTAAGAATTTTTCACTCGGTTTTAGCGTTTTCCTATAAGAAAAAATATATATACGGCCTCTCTGATGTCAGACCGGGCTAATTTCTAAAAGTCAAAAAGTCATAACGGTGTAAATGGAACATTTGGCTTTGGCAGATTCCAATTTTGAGTTTTCAAAAAGCCGTAAGAATTTTTCACTCAGTTTTCGGGTTTTCCTAGAAGAAAAAAAAAATCATACTGCCTCTCTGATGTTAAACTGGGCTGATTTCTGAAAGTCAAAAGTCATAACGGTGTAAATGGGACATATTGGCTTTGACAGATTCCAATTTTGAGTTTTCAAAAAGCCGTAAGAATTTTTCACTCGGTTTTAGGGTTTTCCTAGAAGAAAAAAAAATTATACGGGCTCTCTGATGTCAGATCGGGCTGATTTCTGAAAGTCAAAAGACATAACGGTGTAAATGGAACATATTGGCTTTGGCAGATTACAATTTTGAGTTTTCAAAAAGTCATAAGAATTTTTCACTCGATTTTAGGGTTTTCTTAGAAGAAAAAAATTATACGGCCTCTCTGATGTCAGACCGAGATAATTTCTGAAAGTCAAAAGTCATAACGGTGTAAATGGAACATATTTGCTATGGAAGATTCCAATTTTGAGTTTTCAAAATGCCGTAAGAATTTTACACTCGGTTTTGGGGTTTTCCCAGAAGAAAAAAAATTATACTGCCTCTATGATGTCAGCCCGGGCTGATTTCTGAAAGTCAAAAGTCATAAAGGTGTAAAAGGAATATTTTTGCTTTGGCAGATTCCAATTTTGAGTTTTCAAAAAGGATAAGAATTTGTCACTCGGTTTTAGGATTTTCCTAGAAGAAAAAAAATTATACGGCCTCTCTGATGTCAGCTCGGGCTGATTTCTGAAAGTCAAAAGTCATTGACGAATTGTAATTTTGAGTTTTTAAAAAGGCATAAGAATTTTTTACTTGATTCTATGGTTTTCGTAGCAGAAAAAAATTATACTACCTCTCTGATGTCAAACCGAGCTGATTTCTGAAAGTCCAAAGTCATCAAGGTGTAAAAGAAACATTTTGGCTTTGGCAAATTGCAATTTTGAGTTTTCAAAAAGGCGTAAAATTTTTTTTACTCGGTTTTAGGGTTTTCGTAGCAGATAAAGAATTATAAGGCCTCTCTGATGTCAAATCAGGCTGATTTCTAAAAGTCAAAAGTCATCAAGGTGTAAAAGAAACATTTTGGCTTTGGCAAATTGAAATTTTGAGTTTTCAAAAAGCGTAAGAATTTCTTTACTCGTTTTCAGGTTTTCGTAGCAGAAAAAAAACCTATACGGCCTCTTCCATTACAAGCCGGACTGATTTTTGAAAGTCAAAAGTCATCAAGGTGTAAAAGGTACATTTTGGCTTTGGCAAATTGAAATTTTGAGTTTTCAAAAAGGCGCAAGAATTTTTTACTCAATTTTAGTGTTTTCGTAGCAGAAAAAAATTATACCGCCTCTCTGATGTCGAATCGGACTGATTTCTGAAAGTCAAAAGTCATCGAGGTGTAAAAGGAACATTTTGGCTTTGTCAAATTGCAATTTTGAGTTTTTAAAAACGCGTAAGAATTATTTTACTCTGTTTTAGGGTTTTCGTAGCAGGAAAAAAACTTACACGACATTTATGATGTCAAATCGGGCTGATTTCTAAATGTCAAAAGTCATCAAGGTGTAAAGTTAACATTTTTGCTTTGGCGAATTGCAATTTTGAGTTTTCAAGAAGGCATAAGAATTTTTTTACTCTGTTCTATGGTTTTCGTAGCAGAAAAAAATTATACGACCTCTCTGATGTCAAACCGGGCTAATTTCTGAAAGTCAAAAGTCATCAACGTGTAAAAGGAACATTTTTGCTTTGGGAAATTGCAATTTTGAGTTTTCAAAAATGGCGTAAGAATTTTTTTACTCGCTTTTAGGGTTTTCGTAGCAGATAAAGAATTATAAGGCCTCTCTGATGTCAAAACAACCAGACTGATTTCTGAAAGTCAAAAGTCATCAAGGTGTAAAAGAAACTTTTTGACTTTGGCAAATTGAAATTTTGAGTTTTTAAAATGGAGTAAGACTTTTTTTAATTGTTTTAGAGTTTTCGTAGTAGATTTCTGAAAGTCTAACCGGGTTGATTTCTTAAAGTCAAAAGTCATCAAGGTGTAAAAGGAACATTTTGTCTTTGTCAAATCGCAATTTTGAGTTTTCAAAAGGACAACAATTAATTTACTCGGTTTTAGGGTTTTCATAGTAGAAAAAAAATTACACGGCCTTTCCGATGTCAGACCGGGCTGATTTATGAAAGTCAAAAGTCATAACGGTGTAAATGGAACATATTGGCTTTGGCAGATTCCAATTTTGAGTTTTCAAAAAGCCGTAAGAATTTTACACTCGGTTTTCTGGTTTTCCTCGAAGAAAAAAAATTATATGGCCTCTATGATGTCAGCCCGGGCTGATTTCTGAAAGTCAAAAGTCATAACGGTGTAAATGGAACATGTTGGCTTTGGCAGATTCTGATTTTGAGTTTTCAAAAAGGCGTAAGAATTTTTTACTCGGTTTTAGGGTTTTCCAAGAAGGAAAAAAATTGTACGGCCTCTCTGATGTCAGCCTGGGCTGATTATTGAAAGTCAAAAGTCATAAAGGGAACATTTTGGCTTTGGCAGATTCCAATTTGGAGTTTTCAAAATGGCGTAAGAATTTTTCACTCGGTTTTAGCGTTTTCCTATAAGAAAAAATATATATACGGCCTCTCTGATGTCAGACCGGGCTAATTTCTAAAAGTCAAAAAGTCATAACGGTGTAAATGGAACATTTGGCTTTGGCAGATTCCAATTTTGAGTTTTCAAAAAGCCGTAAGAATTTTTCACTCAGTTTTCGGGTTTTCCTAGAAGAAAAAAAAATCATACTGCCTCTCTGATGTTAAACTGGGCTGATTTCTGAAAGTCAAAAGTCATAACGGTGTAAATGGGACATATTGGCTTTGACAGATTCCAATTTTGAGTTTTCAAAAAGCCGTAAGAATTTTTCACTCGGTTTTAGGGTTTTCCTAGAAGAAAAAAAAAATTATACGGGCTCTCTGATGTCAGATCGGGCTGATTTCTGAAAGTCAAAAGACATAACGGTGTAAATGGAACATATTGGCTTTGGCAGATTACAATTTTGAGTTTTCAAAAAGTCATAAGAATTTTTCACTCGATTTTAGGGTTTTCTTAGAAGAAAAAAATTATACGGCCTCTCTGATGTCAGACCGAGATAATTTCTGAAAGTCAAAAGTCATAACGGTGTAAATGGAACATATTTGCTATGGAAGATTCCAATTTTGAGTTTTCAAAATGCCGTAAGAATTTTACACTCGGTTTTGGGGTTTTCCCAGAAGAAAAAAAATTATACTGCCTCTATGATGTCAGCCCGGGCTGATTTCTGAAAGTCAAAAGTCATAAAGGTGTAAAAGGAATATTTTTGCTTTGGCAGATTCCAATTTTGAGTTTTCAAAAAGGATAAGAATTTGTCACTCGGTTTTAGGATTTTCCTAGAAGAAAAAAAATTATACGGCCTCTCTGATGTCAGCTCGGGCTGATTTCTGAAAGTCAAAAGTCATTGACGAATTGTAATTTTGAGTTTTTAAAAAGGCATAAGAATTTTTTTACTTGATTCTATGGTTTTCGTAGCAGAAAAAAATTATACTACCTCTCTGATGTCAAACCGAGCTGATTTCTGAAAGTCCAAAGTCATCAAGGTGTAAAAGAAACATTTTGGCTTTGGCAAATTGCAATTTTGAGTTTTCAAAAAGGCGTAAGAATTTTTTTTACTCGGTTTTAGGGTTTTCGTAGCAGATAAAGAATTATACGGCCTCTCTGATGTCAAATCAGGCTGATTTCTAAAAGTCAAAAGTCATCAAGGTGTAAAAGAAACATTTTGGCTTTGGCAAATTGAAATTTTGAGTTTTCAAAAAGCGTAAGAATTTCTTTACTCGTTTTCAGGTTTTCGTAGCAGAAAAAAAACCTATACGGCCTCTTCCATTACAAGCCGGACTGATTTTTGAAAGTCAAAAGTCATCAAGGTGTAAAAGGTACATTTTGGCTTTGGCAAATTGAAATTTTGAGTTTTCAAAAAGGCGCAAGAATTTTTTACTCAATTTTAGTGTTTTCGTAGCAGAAAAAAATTATACCGCCTCTCTGATGTCGAATCGGACTGATTTCTGAAAGTCAAAAGTCATCGAGGTGTAAAAGGAACATTTTGGCTTTGTCAAATTGCAATTTTGAGTTTTTAAAAACGCGTAAGAATTATTTTACTCTGTTTTAGGGTTTTCGTAGCAGGAAAAAAACTTACACGACATTTATGATGTCAAATCGGGCTGATTTCTAAATGTCAAAAGTCATCAAGGTGTAAAGTTAACATTTTTGCTTTGGCGAATTGCAATTTTGAGTTTTCAAGAAGGCATAAGAATTTTTTTACTCTGTTCTATGGTTTTCGTAGCAGAAAAAAATTATACGACCTCTCTGATGTCAAACCGGGCTAATTTCTGAAAGTCAAAAGTCATCAACGTGTAAAAGGAACATTTTTGCTTTGGGAAATTGCAATTTTGAGTTTTCAAAAATGGCGTAAGAATTTTTTTACTCGCTTTTAGGGTTTTCGTAGCAGATAAAGAATTATAAGGCCTCTCTGATGTCAAAACAACCAGACTGATTTCTGAAAGTCAAAAGTCATCAAGGTGTAAAAGAAACTTTTTGACTTTGGCAAATTGAAATTTTGAGTTTTTAAAATGGAGTAAGACTTTTTTTAATTGTTTTAGAGTTTTCGTAGTAGATTTCTGAAAGTCTAACCGGGTTGATTTCTTAAAGTCAAAAGTCATCAAGGTGTAAAAGGAACATTTTGTCTTTGTCAAATCGCAATTTTGAGTTTTCAAAAGGACAACAATTAATTTACTCGGTTTTAGGGTTTTCATAGTAGAAAAAAAATTACACGGCCTTTCCGATGTCAGACCGGGCTGATTTATGAAAGTCAAAAGTCATAACGGTGTAAATGGAACATATTGGCTTTGGCAGATTCCAATTTTGAGTTTTCAAAAAGCCGTAAGAATTTTACACTCGGTTTTCTGGTTTTCCTCGAAGAAAAAAAATTATATGGCCTCTATGATGTCAGCCCGGGCTGATTTCTGAAAGTCAAAAGTCATAACGGTGTAAATGGAACATGTTGGCTTTGGCAGATTCTGATTTTGAGTTTTCAAAAAGGCGTAAGAATTTTTTACTCGGTTTTAGGGTTTTCCAAGAAGGAAAAAAATTGTACGGCCTCTCTGATGTCAGCCTGGGCTGATTATTGAAAGTCAAAAGTCATAAAGGGAACATTTTGGCTTTGGCAGATTCCAATTTGGAGTTTTCAAAATGGCGTAAGAATTTTTCACTCGGTTTTAGCGTTTTCCTATAAGAAAAAATATATATACGGCCTCTCTGATGTCAGACCGGGCTAATTTCTAAAAGTCAAAAAGTCATAACGGTGTAAATGGAACATTTGGCTTTGGCAGATTCCAATTTTGAGTTTTCAAAAAGCCGTAAGAATTTTTCACTCAGTTTTCGGGTTTTCCTAGAAGAAAAAAAAATCATACTGCCTCTCTGATGTTAAACTGGGCTGATTTCTGAAAGTCAAAAGTCATAACGGTGTAAATGGGACATATTGGCTTTGACAGATTCCAATTTTGAGTTTTCAAAAAGCCGTAAGAATTTTTCACTCGGTTTTAGGGTTTTCCTAGAAGAAAAAAAAATTATACGGGCTCTCTGATGTCAGATCGGGCTGATTTCTGAAAGTCAAAAGACATAACGGTGTAAATGGAACATATTGGCTTTGGCAGATTACAATTTTGAGTTTTCAAAAAGTCATAAGAATTTTTCACTCGATTTTAGGGTTTTCTTAGAAGAAAAAAATTATACGGCCTCTCTGATGTCAGACCGAGATAATTTCTGAAAGTCAAAAGTCATAACGGTGTAAATGGAACATATTTGCTATGGAAGATTCCAATTTTGAGTTTTCAAAATGCCGTAAGAATTTTACACTCGGTTTTGGGGTTTTCCCAGAAGAAAAAAAATTATACTGCCTCTATGATGTCAGCCCGGGCTGATTTCTGAAAGTCAAAAGTCATAAAGGTATAAAAGGAATATTTTTGCTTTGGCAGATTCCAATTTTGAGTTTTCAAAAAGGATAAGAATTTGTCACTCGGTTTTAGGATTTTCCTAGAAGAAAAAAAATTATACGGCCTCTCTGATGTCAGCTCGGGCTGATTTCTGAAAGTCAAAAGTCATTGACGAATTGTAATTTTGAGTTTTTAAAAAGGCATAAGAATTTTTTTACTTGATTCTATGGTTTTCGTAGCAGAAAAAAATTATACTACCTCTCTGATGTCAAACCGAGCTGATTTCTGAAAGTCCAAAGTCATCAAGGTGTAAAAGAAACATTTTGGCTTTGGCAAATTGCAATTTTGAGTTTTCAAAAAGGCGTAAGAATTTTTTTTACTCGGTTTTAGGGTTTTCGTAGCAGATAAAGAATTATACGGCCTCTCTGATGTCAAATCAGGCTGATTTCTAAAAGTCAAAAGTCATCAAGGTGTAAAAGAAACATTTTGGCTTTGGCAAATTGAAATTTTGAGTTTTCAAAAAGCGTAAGAATTTCTTTACTCGTTTTCAGGTTTTCGTAGCAGAAAAAAAACCTATACGGCCTCTTCCATTACAAGCCGGACTGATTTTTGAAAGTCAAAAGTCATCAAGGTGTAAAAGGTACATTTTGGCTTTGGCAAATTGAAATTTTGAGTTTTCAAAAAGGCGCAAGAATTTTTTACTCAATTTTAGTGTTTTCGTAGCAGAAAAAAATTATATCGCCTCTCTGATGTCGAATCGGACTGATTTCTGAAAGTCAAAAGTCATCGAGGTGTAAAAGGAACATTTTGGCTTTGTCAAATTGCAATTTTGAGTTTTTAAAAACGCGTAAGAATTATTTTACTCTGTTTTAGGGTTTTCGTAGCAGGAAAAAAACTTACACGACATTTATGATGTCAAATCGGGCTGATTTCTAAATGTCAAAAGTCATCAAGGTGTAAAGTTAACATTTTTGCTTTGGCGAATTGCAATTTTGAGTTTTCAAGAAGGCATAAGAATTTTTTTACTCTGTTCTATGGTTTTCGTAGCAGAAAAAAATTATACGACCTCTCTGATGTCAAACCGGGCTAATTTCTGAAAGTCAAAAGTCATCAACGTGTAAAAGGAACATTTTTGCTTTGGGAAATTGCAATTTTGAGTTTTCAAAAATGGCGTAAGAATTTTTTTACTCGCTTTTAGGGTTTTCGTAGCAGATAAAGAATTATAAGGCCTCTCTGATGTCAAAACAACCAGACTGATTTCTGAAAGTCAAAAGTCATCAAGGTGTAAAAGAAACTTTTTGACTTTGGCAAATTGAAATTTTGAGTTTTTAAAATGGAGTAAGACTTTTTTTAATTGTTTTAGAGTTTTCGTAGTAGATTTCTGAAAGTCTAACCGGGTTGATTTCTTAAAGTCAAAAGTCATCAAGGTGTAAAAGGAACATTTTGTCTTTGTCAAATGGCAATTTTGAGTTTTCAAAAAGACAACAATTAATTTACTCGGTTTTAGGGTTTTCATAGTAGAAAAAAAATTACACGGCCTATCAAATGTCTAACCGGGCTGATTTCTGAAATTCAAAAGTCATCAAGGTGTAAAAGGAAAATTTAGCTTTGAAAAATTGTAATTTTTAGTTTTCAAAAAGGCGTAAGAATATTTTTACTCGATTTTAGGGTTTCGTAGCAGAAAAAAAATAAACGGCCTCTCTGATGTCAGAACGGACTGATTTCTGAAAGTCAAAAGTCATCAATGTGTAAACGGTTCTGAAAGTCAAAAGTCATCAAGGTGTAAAAGAAACATTTTGACTTTGGCAAAATTGAAATTTTGAGTTTTTAAAATGGAGTAAGACTTTTTTTAATTATTTTAGAGTTTTCGTAGTAGATTTCTGAAAGTCTAACCGGGTTGATTTCTTAAAGTCAAAAGTCATCAAGGTGTAAAAGGAACATTTTGTCTTTGTCAAATTGCAATTTTGAGTTTTCAAAAAGACAACAATTAATTTACTCGGTTTAAGGGTTTTCATAGTAGAAAAAAAATTACACGGCCTATCAAATGTCTAACCGGGCTGATTTCTGAAATTCAAAAGTCATCAAGGTGTAAAAGGAAAATTTAGCTTTGAAAAATTGTAATTTTTAGTTTTCAAAAAGGCGTAAGAATATTTTTACTCGATTTTAGGGTTTCGTAGCAGAAAAAAAAAATAAACGGCCTCTCTGATGTCAGAACGGACTGATTTCTGAAAGTCAAAAGTCATCAATGTGTAAACGGAACATTTTGGCTCTGGCAAATTGCAATTTTGAGTTTTCAAAAGGCGTAAGAATTTTTTTACTCGGTTTTAGGGTTTTCGTAGCAGATAAAGAATTATGCGGCCTCTCTGATGTCAAACCGGGCTGATTTCTGATAGTCAAAAGTCATCAAGGTGTAAAAGGAACATTTGGTTTTGGCAAATTGAAATTTTGAGTTTTCAAAAAGGCGTAAGTATTTTTTTACTATACTTTAGGGTTTTCGTAGCAGTAAAAAAATTACGGCCTCTCTGATGTCAAAAAAGGTTAATTTTTGAAAGTCAAAAGTCATCAAGGTATAAAAGGAACATTTTGGCTTTGTCAAATTGCAATTTTGAGCTTTCAAAATATCGTAAGATTTATTTTACTCGGCTTTAGGGTTTTCATATGAGAAAAAAAACTACACGGCCTCTCTGATATCAAACCGGGCAGAAATCTAAAAGTCAAAAGTCATCAAGGTGTAAAATGAACATTTTGGCTTTGGCGAATTACAATTTTGAGTTTTCGAAAAGGCGTAAGTGTTTTTTTACTCGGTTTTACGATTTTCGTAGCAAAAAAAAATTTATACGACTTCTCTTATATCAAACCGGACTGATTTTCTAAAAGACAAAAGTCATCAAGGTATAAAAGGAACATTTTGGCTTTGGCAAATTACAATTTTGAGTTTTCAAAAAGGCGTAAGAATTTTTTTACTCGATTTTAGGGTTTTCCTAGCAGAAAATAAATTTACACGACCTCTTTGATATCAAACCGGGCTGATTTCTGAAAGTCAAAAGTCATCAAGGTGTAAAAGAAACATTTAGGCTTTGGCAAATAGCAATTTTGAGTTTTCAAAAGTCATAAGAATTTTTTTACTCGATCTAGGGTTTTCGTAGCAGAAAAAAATTATATGGCCTCTCTGATTTCAAACCGGGCTGATTTCTGAAAGTCAAAAGTCATCAGATGTAAAAGGAACATGTTGGCTTTGGCAAATTCCAATTTTGAGTTTTCAAAAAGGCTTGAGAATATTTACTCGGTCTTATGGTTTTCGTAGCAGAAACAATATTATACGGCCTCTCTGATGTTAAACCGGGCTGATTTCTGAAAGCATGCACTATTTATAAATGTGTGTGTGTGTGTGTGTGTGTATATCTATACTATCTATACTATACTATATTATAATGTGTGAGCACCTTAGAGTAACCACTTTGGTATGGCCATTGTGAAATTCCAAAAATACCGTCTATTTGCTTTAGTAATAGCCATGAGAACATGAGATAAATTGATAATATTGAAAGATCACCTATTAACTTCCCAACTTAGTTATCAATTTTTCACTAATTCTTTTCCTTCCGAAAATATATGCGGCAGTTTTTCTCTACCCAATAAAATATTATATTGAAATCAGATATTTCAAATATAAAAATGTAATATACATATACAATATTTAACTATACTATCTATAATATATATATATATATATATATATATATATATTATAATGTGTGAGCACCTTAGAGTAACCACTTTGGTATGGTCATTGTGAAATTCAAAAAATACCCTCTATTTGCTTTAGTAATAGCCATGAGACCATGATATAAATGGATAATATTGGAAGATCACCTATTAACTTCCCAACTTAGTTCTCAATTTTTCACTAATTTTTTTCCTTCCGAAAATATATGCGTCAGTTTTTCTCTACCCCATAAACTATCATATTGAAATCATATATTTCAAATATAAAAATGTAATATACTTATACAATATTTATAATTTAAAATTTCATTACGCAAGCAACGCGTGTGCGTCGGTCACTAGTATATATAATGTTTCATGGTCCAGAACACATTGCAATTTAAATTTTAATCATTCTGTTTTCTCAAAATCCCATGTTATTTTTTGTTGTTGTTATTGCATGATTGCGTTGGAGCTATTGATGGAACTCATATTCCAGCGACGGTGTTTGGGCGTGATACTAATAGTTATCGAAATCGTGACGGAATAATTTCTCAAAATGTTTTAGCAGCTTGTAACTTTGATTTACAATTTATATATGTGCTTAGTGAATGGGAGGGATCTGCCCATGATTCAAACGTGTTTGATGGATACTTTATCAAGAAATAATGGGCTTAAAGTGCCACAAGGTATGTTTTTTGGCCTATATATTATTTAACTCTTTACATTTTGTAATTTTCAAATATTATATATGTTATTCATTGGTTCTTAATTCTACAAGTATGCTTTGTAGGCAAATTTTTTTTAGTGGATGGTGGATATCCGAATCGACGTCAATTCTTGGCTCCTTATAGAGGTGTTTGTTATCATCTTCAAGAATTCATTGGCCAAGATCGTCACCCTGAAGATGCAAAAGAGTTGTTCAACCTTCGCCATGCTTCTTCGATGAATGTCATTGAGAGAATATTTTGTATATTTAAATCGTGTTTCACAATATTCAAAATGGCTCATCCATTTCCGTATCCAACACAAGCATAGCTTGTATTGGCCTGTGCCAGATTACACAATTTTCTTCATAAGGAGTGTCGTTCTGACGAATTTTCAGTTGAACCAGATAATGAAGCCTCACCAACTTCATCAGAACAAGTTTATGAAGATGAAGACTCTGTTTCACTCTTTGTTACTCAAGAACAACAATGATCAAACGTAATGCAGGGAGGGATAGTATATCCACTCAAATGTGGAGTGATGTTGAGCATGTTGTCAACGAATGAATTGTTGAACTGACTTGAATCATTACCATTTTGATTTCAATATTGAATTGTGATTTATTCATTGATTTTCATAAATCAAAATGAGAGCTTTTAAATAAGTAAATTTATTTATATTAATCGAAAAAAATATTTAAGCTGAAAAAGTTTTTCATATTCAACTGCAAGTTTAAAAAATCAATTATAAGTTTCAAAATCTACATAATTCTATGAAAGTATACAAATGTCTTTATAGAATTCTATGAAAAAGTCTACAAGAGTCTATGTAAATCTTTTTATAAATCCATGAAATTCTATAAACGTGAATAGAAATCAATCAATTTCATAAAAGTCTATCATTTAAAAAAAAGTATTAAAAATTAATAAAAATATAGATGGAATATACATTATGCGGATATTTTCACCCACTAAATATTGCGACGACTTCCTCCTCCACGCCATTTCCTCCAACCGTAGAAATCGATCCTCTCTCCTTGGTTCCTCTCTCGATTTTTGGTACAGGTTAGTGTATGTATCATTGTCTCTTACCTTAATCTTGCTTTCCTTTGGTTTTGAACTGTTAATCGAGGTTTGGGAAGGGAAGTACGAACTTTTTTTTTTTTAATGTTTGGTGAGTGGGTGAGCTTCTCGTTTGATTAGGTTTCTTGCTACCATTATTGAGTTCGATTTCCACTTGTTTTGGTGTGAATTTTTTTGGTTTTATAATTCGAAGTTGGTGCTGCTGGAATTCGATACTATAACAGAACCTTCCGACGCAATTTTCGTTGGATAAATAAGATACCAAATCCCTTTGTATTCTTCGCTATCATCTTTCAAGTGATAGTACATAGTTTCTTTCCTTCCAATCATTTCTAAATAAAGTAACCTATTTCAACTTGTACATCATATATACAAATGCACAATGTCACCTTTCTAGTCATTAATTCCATCTTTTAGAATTCTTTAATCCTTTGGATTTCTGTTTAGCAGCTTGAAATGCCTGCATTTTCTATTTCTTCCTCACTTACTTTTCCGCCTATCACAAAGAAGAGATGCCATTCCATTAGAACATTTTTCAAAGTACCTAAATATATTAAGCTTCACTAGTATTAACTCATTCACCTTGGACATCTTGGATTTGTCTTTTGCTTTTGGGGACCTCTCCTGGATATCTGCTTCTCTTTCAAGATCCTTTCTCTCGCTTCAAGATTCTTCTCTAAATAATAATGTCATGTTCAATAAAAATATCACATCATCAGAATTCATAATCCCAATGTAATGCCTAATTTTTGTGTATTCTGGATGCACAGGGCATCAAATGAATACATTTTGAGCACTCATGAAATAATTTTTTTCAGAGAGTAAAGCTAAGACTTACATTGTGATACCCAACATAGTCCTGCAGCACCCCATCTTTTACTTCCAGGACTCGATTAACAATTTTCTTTATGAAGTATCTGTCATGAGATACTGTAATAACAGTTCCCTTGTACGCATTTATCGCCTCCTGATAAGAGACAGAAAATACATGACATCAAGTAAATGAAAGAGAAGATGCTATCACTCGTATTAATGTTACAAATAAAGATATGCAAATAGGGAAGAGAACTGTTAGATGTCGAACCTCAAGCATCTCTTTAGTTTGTATATCTAAATGATTCGTTGGCTCATCCAAAACAAGTAGAGTTGAAGGTTGAACCATGAACTTGCAAAAGGAAAGCCGAGCCTGCACAAGGGAAATCAGTAAAGTAATATTTTTAAGAAACTATATAGTTATCCAATAGAAGAAACCAATGTGTTTTTAGTAGTTTTTCACAAATCTCAAATCATAGGATTTTCAAATTGAAATTAGATTTTATTGGTTAACTTGTTAATAGAGATAAATACTTAAATAGTTTTGAAGGAAGTGTGGAGTTCTGTCAGCATCTACCTTCTCACCACCACTTAGAAAGGACACCTTGTTGTCAAGCATATCTGCCTTGAAGTTATAACGACCTAGGAGACCCTTTATGTCATCACGTCTCCAGTCTTGTGCAACTTCAGCCACACTTTCCAGCACCATTTTATCGAGATTAAGAGCCTCTGCCTAAAAAGAATGGCAACTAATATTTTCAATCACACAAGAAATAAGTAACACACAAACCTTTACCATTAGTACCAAAATATAAAAATAAGAGCCAAGTATCAGGAGGAAACCAGCACTAGCAATGACCAACCTGATTCTGCTCAAAATAGTTTGGCAGTACATTGTGATCCCCAAGTAAAACTTCTCCCCTAATTGGCTTTTCCATGCCCATAATCAGTTTAAGCAATGTACTTTTTCCACACCCCTTTGGACCAAGGATGACAATTTTCTCTCCCCTTTCGATAGTCAAATTTGCATTCTTAAACAGAACCTGAAAGAAAAATGTACGTATAATGTGTGTGTATGGCCATAAACTAGAGACTTCCTGGTAGCAATCATTGTTGGGGAAAAATTATATTCTGAAGCTGCTTTTTCATTGCTAATCTGTAAAATCAGATTTTGCGGTAGGTACATTCTATAACATTAACTACAAGGATGCCTTAAAAATCCTGATACAAGATCCTTGTATTTACATGACAAAATAATGCAGCATTAGATTTTAGATGTGGTATAGTAAGTTGCAAGGAACAGAAATCACACAAGAACTCGGAAATATATATTGATTGTATTAACGATCAACAAAGAAAATAAATACAAGATGAACAATAATTGCCCACTCTTACTCAAGAAGGTAATCCTCATTGCCCAAGCAAATGCTTGAATAAACACACAAAATGTCTGCTACCCAACCCCCAGCATCTATTCCCTCTTTTATTCCCCTGCTGCTAACAGGCTAACGACGAACAAACTAACTTCCTTGGCTTTGTCATTTTGCTCTCCTTTGATAGATCTTAAAGACACTATGTTTTTTCTCTTTGGGTCCTCAAATCCAGCCCACTATTGCTGTCAAGTAGGCTTGGGTATGTTTCTCCGGTATCAATACCGTCCTCCTCAAGATCAGCCTTGAGGAGGCTGAACTATGGATATTGCAAGCGAATCGTTGCTACATCTTGCCACGTTGCATCCTCCTTAGATTTGTTGTTCCACTGCACTAACACTTGCTGAACTTCTTCATTCCCCCTGTGCACACTTCTTCTTTCCAGCACTATTTTGGGTAACACATCAATCCCCAACTCCACTTCCAACGCTTTGGGTAATTGATTCTCTGCCTTTTCTGCCTCATACTCCCCCTTCGCCTTTTTCACCTGTGAAGCATGAAAAACAGGGTATACTCTAGTACCCTCAGGCAACTTCAGTTTATATGCCACTGCTCCTATCTCCTGGATAATTTGAAATGGTCTGCAATATCTTGCTGTGAGTTTTTGATTGATTCTTCTCACCACAGTAGACTGCCTGTGCGGTCTCAACTTCACAAACACCCATTCCCCATAGTATGAGATACATCCATTCTCTTTACCTTAGCATATTTCTCCAGACGTTGTTGTGCTCCTCAAATTATACTTTAACTGTCTCAGAACTTCATCCCTTTCCCACAACTCCTCAGCCACTGCTTCCACTTTTATATACCCTGGCAGCATCTGACTCAATGCAGGGGCGGATCTCCCATTACGATCTCATACGATGTCGCCTTTATGTCCGTATGGAAGCTTGTATTGTACCAATACTCAGCCCAATAGGTAATGGCTGTAACAAGCCAGCAGGAGAAGTGGCTAAATACTTATGATGTTGGCACTCGTCACACTTGGCCACGGTAAGCACCCGCATGCCCCCCATAGGTGTCCTATGGTACTCCTCCAATATTTTTCTAACCCATTGGGAATTTGCTGGAACAACTACTCTGTCTTTGTATAACAGCCTACCTTGCAATAATGTGTGGTGAAGGTTCAGATGGGTTCCCTCAAATTCTCAATTATTTTTCTTAAAATAGTTACTTGTCCTACCGCCACTTGCACCTCTTCTCCCTCTACCCAACAAGGCGTGCTAATAGCCCTTAATTCCCCTTCTATCATCATTCTTGACAACGCATCAGCTACATTGTTTGTTCTCCCATATTTTTAGACAACCTCAAAATCATATCCTACCAATTTTGCTAACCAATTCTGCTGATCGGGGGTAGTAATCCTTTGTTGAGTCAAGTATTTTAGTGCCTTTTGGTCAGTCAACACCTTGAAATGTTTTCCCAACAAGTATGGTCTCCAATATTGAATGGGTAACTGTTACAAACAAATTAGCAACAAGCCCAAGAGATAATTTAAGTGAGAACAACCAAAGCCCAGACAAGGAAGCCCAAGGAAAGAAGCCCAATACCTATTTAGTTTATCAAAGAAGGAATCACGTGTAAATGGGGAATGGAGGTTAGTTGGTTAGAGGTGAGAGAATGGAATAAAAGAGAGTGGGAAAGGTGGGGCGTAGCATATCAGAAATTGTGTGAAAAGTGTGTCAAGCTTAGCTTGGGCAGGAGTGTTTATCTTTCCTGAGATTACAGAGAGTTTGAGAGATTTCTTTGTAGTTTTCATTCCATTTCAGCACTAATACAATATATTTCATTACTTAATTCATATTTTTTGGTGCAATTCTTACGTTTATTCGATTATCGTGTTTTCCCCCTACCAAATTGGTCCAACCTTGCCGCTTACCACTGAGGAAAATTTCTGATCACCATGGCGTCAACTCGATCCGATTCCAAAATTGAGGCATTAGAAAAGACGGTACAACAACAGGATCGCATTACCCAGGAGCTTGCCGGGCAAACTAAGGATTGTCAAGTGGGATTTGATGCGCGTCTCACGGAAATTACGAATTCCATGACTACAATTATGGACATGCTGCGCGGGAAGGCTGCTCACATCGGCGATGATGATGCGGACAACAGGCAGGACACAAAATACCACTCTTCCACCCATGGTGGAGGTGCGTGGCTTTGATAAAATGCGAGACACCCTACGTCGATTAGATATGCCAACATTTAATGGCTCTGGTCCTTTGGCAATTGGCATGGATTGTCCGGGCAGAACAATATTTTACTCTGAATGCAACACCAATCAACGATCGCATTCCGATAGCATGTGTTTGCATGGAAGGCATGTCCCTACATTGATTTCACTCGATTCAAATGCGACTAAAAAATTTGACGTGGGAGCAACTCAAATTTGAAATCATCCGCCATTTCAATGGCGAGTTGGCGACAAATCCATGGCGACAAATCCATATCAACGTCATGCAGCCTTGAAAAAAAAATCCATGATGGTACGCGATTACATTGCGTGTTTTGAATCGTTGATTAGCCAGATTCCTGAGCTCATTGAATAACGTTATATTGGGCATTTTTTGAGTGGTTTGAGGAAGGAGATCCGTTGTAGAGTGGAAACACATTACCCAATTACGGTGCTCCGGGCAATGGAACTTGCCCAGGCTGTCGAACGTGAAATGAATGTCCTCCGGGGATTACCACGCAGGAACGAAGAATTGAATAGAGAAAAATTATCTAGACGTTGGTTAACCTATGCGATCCCCTACAATTATCTCATTAGCATCGATTAATTTTCCATATGATTCTAAGGTAACTAGTTCTCCTGAATTATCTAATATATTCTCTCGAGCTGTATTAAACCTAATACCAAATTATAGTAAGTTGTCACGCACTTATTTCTCGATCTCAATTATAACACCCAATTCAATTATAAACGCGAGGAATTGATCCGGGAGTTGTTCGTCTTCCGTCTCTTGGTTGAATCTTGTTTGACGGCTTGGAATATGATGAAAAGTTGAGTTCTAGGGTAGAGTATGGACCAAAAGCTTGTTGTGGCCGTCCATGTTGAGGTATTTATAGTGAATGCAAAATAAGGTAGATTCATTGTGGACTTCAAACTCTATGGGTACCAATCGATCGATAATTCCTCGATTAAAATCCTTTTAACTACGACATGCTACCGATCGATCGGACGTGGGTACCGATAGATCGATAAATCTCCAATTTAAATCCTACGGCCTTGGTACCAATCGATCGGTAAATCTTTTTCTCCAAAAGTCGAGTTTTTGCCGTTTTTCAACCAGTTCGCCTGTGTGAGTCCTTTTTAATTATTTTAAGCATAAGTTCTTCACTTTCATGAACTTGGCCATTCATTCTTGAAATGAACAATAACAACAAAAAAATGCATAATATCGTTCAAGAATCAATATAAACAATAGTAAAAATCCTAGAAATATAAGTGTAAATCACACTCAACTCCCCAAAACTTATCACTTGATCGTCCTCGAGCAAGAATGAGATTCAAAATGTAGAGTTCACCCTTAATACTTTATCGTCCACAAATGCGCATAATATTTGTTGGGGCTCCAAAGCACCAACATCAGGGGGTCATACCATTCCTTTTTTATTCTGGCCAGCCTACAAAGCATGGATTTAACCAGGTAGACTCAAAGATGGGGAGTGGGGGTCAATCATCTTCTTCAGTACTAGCCCATACCACAACCACTATCACAATCCCAAACACTTTCCATAAACCTTACATACCACCATGGAGTAGGTCTGCTGATGGGTGGGGCAGGGACAACAACTCCTATTCACATCAGGAGTTCCTTCGTAGAAAAGAGAAGGGCCTTTGTTTCCGTTGTAATCAGCCATTTAACCCACAACATAAATGCCCGCTAAATCCCTTCGCGTCATAATTTTAGCAGAGGATGAAGAGGAGGGTGGAGTCGAGGGGAACAAAGAGTGCAAGGTTGTCCAAGAATTGATACAGGACATGGGTGAGGGGGAGATGCACCAATTAGAATTACCCCTGTTTTCCATAGGGGGTATTTCCCAACCCAAAACAATGAAAATGTGGGGAAGTTTGCAAGGAATACCAATTGTTGTCATGATTGACAGCGGGGCGAGCCATAATTTTCTCTCTGTGTCAGTGGTGAAGCATCTCAAACTCCCTGTTACAGCCACTAAACAGTAGTGATCGATTAATCGCAAGTGTGTGGTTGTCAAGTTTTAGTATAGTTTTAAAGAGTAGGGATGTCGTACCCACATGGACTAGTAGTAAGTACCAAACTTAATTAGTTTAACTATATTTAGACTATGATAGTTGGTTGATAATTATGCAATAATAAAAATAGCGAAAAGAAATCAAGATTCACAATCAACAAGCACGCTAAAACGAAGAATTCAATATAGAAAAATTATCAAGACGTCGGTTCACCAATGCAATCCCCTACAATTTTCTCATTAGCATCGATTAATTTTTCATATAATTCTAAGGTGACGAATTCTCCTGAGTTATCTAATATATTCTCTCGAACTTATTAAACCTAATACCAAATTACAGTACATTGTCACACACTTATTAACAACTCAATATTGAATAAAATTTGGTGAAAACTTCTAGCTTTCGATTATTAGATATCTATGACTATCACACGCGTATTTGATCTCATCTCTAGATCTCAATCTGAAATCCGCGGCATAATTTACTAGGTCATATTATAACATCATTTCTCGATCTCGATTATAACACCCAATTCAATTATAAACGTGAGGAATTGCCTCCGGGCGTTGTTCATCTTCCGCCTCTTGGTTGAATCTTGTTTGGCGGCTTGGAATATGATGAAAAGTTGAGTTCTAGGGTAGAGTATGGACCAAAAGCTTGTTGTGGCCGTCCATGTTGAGGTATTTATAGTGAAACTCTATGGGTACCAATCCATCGATAATTCCTCGATTAAAATCCTTTTAGCTACGACATGCTACCGATCGGTAAATCATGAATTCCAAACTCAACGCATGTATTTGGCGATCGATCAGTGCATGTGTACTGATCGATCGGTAACTCTTTTTTCTCCAAAAGTCGAGTTGTTGCCGTTTTTCAACCGGTTCGCCTGTGTGAGTCATTTTTCATTATTTTAAGCATAAATTCTTCACTTTCGTAAACTTGGCCATTCATTCTTGAAATGAACAATAACAACACAAAAACGCATAATATAGTTCAAGAATCAATATAAACAATAGTAAAAATGTAAATCACTCTCAACTCCTCAAAACTTATCACTTGTCGTCCTCGAGCAAGAATGAGATTCAAAGTGTAGAGTTTACCCTTAATACTTTAAAAGAATTATCTTAGCAACTCAAGTGTAAAGCTCTTAAATCTCACTAACACACTTAGCAAGAAGTGTTTTCTCCTAGCCAAGCAATACATCGCAAAATCGGAACGTGCGTGTGTGCTGTTGTTAATCTTAAGCTTCATGCATATCTTCAAGATCAAATAATGCTAATAAACTCAAAGTAAAGATTACTATCAAGTACTTCATAAGCTTACTTTTCAGACACTTCTCCACTAATATAAACTCCCTAGACTTGGATCAAAATGTCTTTTTAAGCTTATAATATTAGGCCTTCGGTGTCGGTTTCAAAGAAAAGGTATGGATAAGCAAAGAAGAGGGCATAACATGTAAATTTCATTTTTGCACAACTTCTACTCTCTTTTTCTCTTTTCTTTATATCTTGATGACCATGAGCTTTATTAGATTTTACTGAATTTGGTCAATGTAGGACCTCCACACGATTCATTATCACATAACTATGTTATTCTTTCACAATGTCTTTCTTCTTCCATTTTCAATAGGCATTTTTTCCTGTAATAGCTCAAAACATAATACGTGATTGACTTAATAGCTCAAAACATAGTACGTGCGTGAAACTCATGCACGTAAAAGTTAAAATTCTAAGGTAAGGATAAAATTCTTTTTAGGCTCATAAAAGGGTGGGTATAATGAGTTTATCAGCAAAAGTCGAATGGGGGTTAATTTCCATTCTATTTCAATTAAGCTCCAAACTGGACACTATGGAATGCTATATACAAGGTAGGCTTGAAAGACTCAAACGTTCCAAAGATCGTGTAAATCATATCCAAGTCAAGTTCATAATTATAAAATTTTGCCTCAAAGTGCCATCAAATAGGTTCTAGAATACTCTAAGATGTTCAAGACAAACTATAGTTCACAAATTTTTTTTACTATCCAACATGTATTCACAAAATCATGACTCAATGTGCTCAATATATTCCTCAAATTTGAAGTACTCACTCAACCAAGGATATTCACAAACATGTGAAAAAATTTCAAGACTCAAGTTTTGATGGAGATTAATTTCATCATATAATACAATTGCAATTCTAATCCAATCATTTCTTAAGGTGGAACTCATTTTCCATAAAAAAAAATTTGTATGTGCTCAAGAAACAAATCAAGTGATAGTTGCAAAATATAGCCAGTAAAGACACATCAAGAGACAGTCAAAACAAGCAACAAATAGAAAATACCAAACACCCCTGAAACTTAACATGTGCATTGCCCTCAATGTACATAAACATTTAAAAACAATGGCAAAGCACATACCTCGACGATGATCATCGGTAATTGTCGTCCCCCTCATGCTCCGGTGGGGGGGTATTGGTGGGGTCAGACTGGGATGGTGAGAAAGTAGGCTCTGGTGGAAACTGGATGGTCGGGAGGCTTTGTTCCATGCAACTTGATAATGCATGAACTCCTCCTGTCGTATACTCATTGCTCGTAGTTGGTGGTGGATCAAATCTTGAGTCACAGGAGTAGACCCAGGTGTAGCAGATGATGTTATAAGCTGAGATGTAGCCCGACTGCCTGAAGGTATGGCACATACCTTCCTCCTCGGTGCAGTGGTGGTATCGGTGGGATCTTGATCACAATAGCAGACGTGGGAGGTAGAATCTCCTCATCATCCTCCTAGACAACTCCTTGCCGGCGGCATAACTCATTAATAGTGGCAGAACACGGCAAACCGGAGATGGGGGAGCCAAGGATGGCGTTCCGGATGGACAGCTCCGCACGCCGTCCTGGGTTGATAAATTTGCCAGTTAAGATGCAGTAAACTAGGATGGCTCGATTGGTGGTGACCTCAGACGTGTGGGTAGCTGGGATAAGGTGTGATACCACAATGGAGAACCACGCCTTGGCGTCCTTTGTCAGCTCAGATTTAAGGACCTGCAGTGGTTCACCCTCATTATTCCTCTTCCATTCAATGCCCTCTATGCAGATTGTATTCTAACTCTCCGCTTAGTCTACGTGCTCTTTTGCATAAACTGAGTACTCATCCTCACAATGCCCGGTAGGTCGTAAAGGGCACTGGAATTTAAATTCACTGAAATTTCGATACCTCGGTAAATGTACTGATCGATCGGTCGAAGGCCATAGCCTAAACACGAAAATGCACTTAAATATCGATCGATTCAGACACTTTTTTTAATATTTTATATGTGGTTTTAAATTCCACACACACAGTTATAAATTACCAAAATTTGAGTCAATCCCAAGCTACGAAAAATTCAAAATTAACAATAAAAATAAAACAAACAGAAGATAAATAGGAAGAAATAGTTTTTGGTTTATAGTCTCACTTACCTTAATTGCTCCATGAAGATAAACATTAGTCACAGTGAATGGTCAAACCCATGAAACGTTTTGCTTCCTTTGAAAAATGCTAGATTTAGGGCTTCGGATTTCAGGTTCGGGTTTAGAGTTTTAGGGTTTAGGGTTATAGGGTCAGGGCCGGGGGTTCAGGGGGTTTTCGGGTTCGGGTTCGGGGTTCGGGGTTGTTTGGGGGTTGGGGTTTTGGGGGTTGGGGGTTTGGGTTGGCATGTACCATTGACTAAGTCCTAAGTCACCTTTTTGCTTTGCAACGACTTTTTCAGTGAAGTAGTAGTTCCTTGCTGATTAATGGAGTTTATCATATTATGGCTAAGAATTTGCAAGATATTCATTTGCTTAGAAATAAACCAATAAAAAGAGAGAGAAAAAGTACGATATATATAGATTAACAATAATAATAGTACTATAATATTTAGTCCTCAAATGGCTCGTTTCTCTCTCTGTATACTTTCATATGTTGGCCTGTGAAGATACAGTAAAAACTCGACAAAATGCCTTGCACGATAATAGTTCTTAGTCAATGGTAACTTCTCCATGTTACCTACATTCTTGAAGAACTTATGAGCAAGGTCATAGATGGTGAGTCGTCTAAGAAATACCCATCCACAAAGCTCAACAGACCTTTTAATACTTTCAGAGGTAGCTGATTCTCTAACAGCAAGATGCCATGCAACAAATCATTCTAACATCCAACAATTTTCGAACATGTTATTGTTTCTCTCCCTAATATGTAAAAAATGGTTCTTCAGGTCATGTAGACCTACTCCAATCTGATCAAGAAATTCTTTAAACATCTTATTTTGTAAGATTCCATGGCATGAAGTTGAGCTTTCTCACAATGAAGTGGCCCTATCGACAATAAGCGAGGTATAAAAGCTTCTTCATTAGCCTTGCGAGGTTTCGCCGGAACTCTATAAATGCATGCCGTGTAAGAATATGGGTCTACTGGCAATGTATCCATCTTACTATCAACGAAAGACATTAGACTTTCACTGTTGATGTTGACCACACTTTCACTTGCCTTTTTCTTGATTCTTGGGAGAACTTTTTTAGCCAGCTAAAATGAAGTTAAGTTTTACATGTTAGCATGCACATAGTAATGTAAGATAACATTTTCTTGATTCTTGGGAGAGTGTTTTAGGCTTTTAGCCAGCTACAATAACTGTAAGCTTACACATTAGCATGCATAGATTAAGGGTAGATCACATTTTCTTGATTCTTGGGAGGAGCCAGCTACAGCAAAGGTAAGCCTTGCATGTTAGCACTCATAGAACAAGTAATAGTATTGTTAATAATTTTACATTGATTAATGATTAGCTTAAATGTAAGAGGTTTGGGGGGAGAGCAAAGCTGTGGGAAATTCGTGAGCTAATCACGAAGGAGAAAGCTGATACTTCGTGAAAGTTGATTTCATCAGCTTTCAAGAAACAAAAATGGACATCATAGACAAAAAAAATTTGTTCATCAATATGGGGGCAAGGAAGTTAATTTTGAATGGTCGTTTAAATGAGCGGATGGAACATCTGGAGCTCTTGTGTACTTGGAAGACAAGAGTTTGTTTGCTTGAAAACCAATGGGAAGAAAATGGTTTGCTAGGGTTAGACGGAAACTGGGGAAAAGAACAGATTCCTTGTGTATTCACCTTGTGAACTATCGGGAAGAAATGCAACTCTAAACACTAAAGAAATTCATAGTTTGATGAGTTTATTCGGGATTCAGAATTAATGGATCTCCCGTTGCTTAGGATAAAGTACATTTGGTATTATCCGGATGGCACTTCAATGAGTAGACTCTATAGATTTTTGGTATCGAATTCCTGGTTCACAGAATGACTTCATATTTCTAAGTGGTGCTTAGAGAGGTCTATCTTGGATAATTCCCTATTCTTCTCAAATTACGGCCCAAAACCCTTTAGGGTGCTGGAATGTTGGTTCCAACATCCAAACTTCAAGGAATTTGTCAAAGAAAAATGGAACAATCTTCAAATCAGTGGGTGGGAATCCTACTACATTCTCAAGGAAAATTAAAATTGTTGAAGCAAGGACTTAAAAGCTGGAACATGGATACTTTTGGCATAACTGAGTAAGATTTTTGAGGCAAAAACTGAAATTTGCAGGTTGTATTTGAAGAGTGAAGAGGATGTGTTGGATGAAACAGAACTTCAGTTGAGAAGAGAATGCTGGAACAGCTTACAAATAGCCTAAGATGAAACATTTTACATCAAAAGGTTAGAATCAAATGGATTCGTGAGGAGGATGCAAACTCATCATTTTTTCACCGATGTATCAACAGGAACGTGAAAAGATTAGAGATTTTAGGCATTCATATAGATGACCAGTGGGTTGACAACGTTCAGAAAGTTAAGCTTGGTACAAAGAGCTATTTTGAAGGTCGTTTTTGAACAGTCAGATTAGGCAAGACCAGTTTTAGAGGGCATGAATTTGGGGAAATGAGAGAATAAGTTTTATCCACTTTCCCCACCCTTCTGCCAATCCTTCTAAGAACCACTTATTTTCAGAATAAAAGATGCACTTTTTAATGTCCCCCAACCAAGAACCACCCAAAAGTTCATTCCCTGAATTCAACAATTTCCAACCCCAATTATCAAGGAGAGCCAAATTATATAGATTTAAATCTCTCACCCCTAAGCCCCTATTTTCCTTCGTCCTACACACATGCTTCCAACTCACCGAAGCTATATTTTTTGTACCAAGCCCCTATTTTGATACCTTATATGGCTTTTGGCTCTTTTATGAGCTTCTTAAAAAGTGTTAAGGCACATCCGAAGGAAACACAATTGTGGAGGATCTCATTCGGCTGATTATCAAATTGGACTTGTCAAAAAATGCATTCAGAACCTAACCACATTGAAAATCAATATTTAACTTAGACCATGGCTTCAACATGATATACAGTGCAAGAGAAACATACGTGCAACATCGAGGGGGAGGCTGGTCTCTCCGTGGCGTTGGATCCACAGTGAAATGAATTCAGACGAGTAAAGGCCGAAATAAAATTTTACTAGAAGAGATAAATCTCACTGATACAAGTTAGACCTAGAATCGGAGTTTATGAGAGGCGAAGAACCTGCGATTTGCTTCAATTCTTGGCGGATGCGCTGCCGCAAATAGCATTGTGCTTCAATTTCATGTTTCGTAATATATACTGATGATCTAAACAAGATGTTCGAATTCGATTCACAAAAAAATGAAAGATATTTCTGTAACTAAGAACCATAAACACAGTTTATAGTTTCTTGAATCTTTCACTTGCCTCCAAAAGCAAGAATCAGAGCAAACTCATATAGGCCCAAACATAGGTTGTCACTTTATAGCTAATTGCATGTGTTGTACCCTTTTACTTGATCTTAGATCGAAAAGTAAGTGCATAACTAGCTCATTCATTAATACAAAATGAAACACAGAAGGCCATGGTACTACAACACAATGATTTACAAATACATATTTGTCCCATTATCAATTAAACCCGCATTCACGCCTCACACAATTTTAAGAGAGATTGACAAGAAGTTTCTATATGCCTGATTATTTGCTTGTATATCTCAAATATTTTATAACTATGAGTGAGCTAACTCGACTTCAATCATAATTTAAGAAATCAATTTATATTTGAAAAGAAAAATGGAGAATTGTTTGACCGTCATTATACAAAAACACGAACAATCATTCAAATCAAGAAGCAAACAAATCGGATGCTCCCCAGAAATCTTATGTACGAATTCACGAGCCTAATATGTTGAACGACCTGCTTTCATAATATCAAAAGATTAGATAGAATTGAAAGTTAGATTGGTTACATACTGCATGGAAAATGCTCTGCAAAACTTCCTTTGATGCCTGTGCCTGTCCAATCAAGACCTTCTTGAGAGCATCCGAGGTTAGAGTAAATTGAGGACCACCAGTGACGAATTCACCAAAGCGTAAAAATGGAAACACCAGGCTAAAAATTAAAACCACATAAACAACAATAGCGATGCCGCATAGAAACACAGTAACCCTAGATGAAGGCAATATACCAAAAAATTAGGAGGTAATCCAAATGAAAATGCAAAAAAACAGTTCTGGATTGTAGCATGAGGTTTATTACATATGAGATCAATTGTAAATATGGTACACAATACAACTAGGAATTTAGGGAGAAGCTACAAAATATCGAGGGCAGAGATAGTAAAAATTCTTGACTACTTAAACATTTTATGTAATTTCAAGATATATTAACCTCACTCGCAAAGGCTGATGATATTTACATTAATATAGGATAAATATTAGATATAGACATTATACAGTGCTATACATCTCCATCTAATCAATATTCGTACTTGAAAACTAATTCAATAAGTGAGTATCTCAAATTAAAGAGCCAATCAACCCATAAAAATAAGAAAGCAACCAGAGATAACATGCTCCTGAACATATGAAAATACACTTGCGAACAAGTTTGATGCGGTACCCTCAATTTCTTTATAACCTCACAAACAGAAAGAAGACAATAACCTAAACAAAAGTTTACATGCTTCCAAGCTCAACTTGATCTCATATGTAAAAGTTGACATATCACATATGGGAAACACACCAACTATGATTCCCAACGCTGCCGAGAATCCCAATTGCTTGGGCTCTGTTCCCCTAATAGAAAAGTTTTCATAAATAGGTTATTGTTAAAGTCCTAAAACGAACAAGATGAAGTAGGGACAATAGTGAAAAATGTACCTGCGGATAATTTGGAAAAGAGGGTCTATAACTTTTCTTCGAAACCAGGAACCTAACCCCAATCCCAGCGATTTAGCATATCGAGCGATTGGATACCTCAAAATTCTTCGCTTGAATCGATAACCGGTGGTGAATGAGCTGATTTTTTTTTCCTTGGGGGATTGGGGGTTTTGGCAGTGGTGGTGGTGGTGGTTAGCGTATTTAATTGATTTTTACAATTGTGTGTGACTCAAGTTGGGGTCAAACATTGTAGCAGCTGATGATGGTTGATCTCTCCCATATGTTGGCCTGTGAAAGATACAGTAAAAACGCGACAAAATGCCTTGCACGATAACAACTCTCAGTCAATGGTAACTTCTCCGTGTTACTTACATTCTTGAAGAACTCATGAGCAAGGTCGTAGATGGTGAGTTCGTCCAAGAAATACCTATCCACGAAGCTCAACAGACCTCTCTAACAGTAATATGTCATTCAACATCCAACAATCTTCGAACATGTTATCGCTTCTCCCTAATATGTAAAAAATGGTTCTTCAGAAAAAGCTCAACAATGATAATTATATTGATATATTTAATTTTTAACTGATACACTGTTCACAAAAATCAAATGCGATTAAATTATATAGCATGTAGTCAATGTTCTAACTAGAACATTCTTCTTGTTCTAATTCTTTTCATCAAACAAAATAGGAGAAGTTGATGATTCTCATTATATGGGTAAGCTCCTATAAAGTCGACATTTTATATGTCGATTCAGAATTCTCAGAAGTTTTTAAAGGCTTCATACTTGGATCTCATCATGATCATGTGATAAACTTTGAGAATCCTCTAATTGGCGGTAAAACTTTGTAATCCACAAATATCTAAGTTGATCAAATTCAACATGTCCTTAGCCATGGGTATACTTGTCGAGCATTAAGTAGCTCACTAGTTGGTGCAAGCATGGCATACAAACATTTAAAAACAGTAAATTGTATATTGAGTTGAAATATGGATAATTTAACTTTATATCTGGGCGTGATAATGGTGTGAGATCTACAAAATGAAACTATTTGGAAACTAGTGCAGTTTATAATGTTTGTTTATGTGTTGATAATGAGTCATTGATTCACATTTATGGCCTAAACTCATAGCTCCTCTGCTGCTCACACAGCTCAACTCATTTGGTAACTCATTTGGTAACTCAGTCTGTTCAGATAACTTGTCGGATAGTTACAATAATTACATTAACACTTATTACAATAAGCTCATTATTATAAATGTTTGAGTGTATTGTGATAGCGAGTGATCCTAACATTGATGAGATAGTCTATTCAATGTTCGTGCAAATGTTTGGGGTTTGCTCTCACATTAATAATTTTTCAAATCAAGTTGATTTAGTTTTAAGAAAGAAAATTCGTTTATATTAATCGATAAAAAAATATTTTAAGTTAAAGAAGTATTCATGTTCAATAGTTAGACAAAATAATAAAAATAATAAGATATAATTATAAGTTATAATATCTAAAGTTCTACGAAAAAGTTCACAAATATCTAAATTTTACAATAAAATTCCATTGAATTTTATGGAGAAGAAGTCAAGAAAAATTTATGATAATACATTTATAACTATGTGATATGTTATAAAAATCAATTAAAACTAACATTTTAAAAATTAATAAAAAAATGTTAAAACTTTAGAATAAATACACCCACTCAGTGTAAAATATATCAAATTATTATGTGGGAGTAGGTATTATGATCGTCGAGAACTATATAGTTAATTAAAATGGATTCACTCAAGCTTTAAATATCACTTCTTTTTGTTTTTATTGGTACTTGTAGAATCTTATATATAATTTAAAAAAATGGAGTACGAATAAATGGGTGTAAACAAACCGAATCAAGACGAATATGTAGAAAATTTTAATGCTTGAAAGAGGTATATTCGAGTTCAAGTTCGATTTGAAGTAAAAATTTTGGCTCGAGTATATATATATATATATATATACACGTTTTGATGTATATCCTCAAATTTTTAAGTCGGATAGGATGGACTCATTACGAGAAACTTTATTCTAATATTACGCTCTAAACGCAAGATCTTACTTGATGAGAATCAAATTCCTTACAATCAGAACCAATAGATGAGATCAACATATGTCAAGTCCTACTGTGTTAAGCTGTACTAGTTATTGACCATTAACTTTCTGCTGGAAAAACAGGGTAAACTTATCATTTCCAGCTTGTTGTATCTTCGGATATTATATAAATAGAGAAGATATTACCGAATTTTTTATATATATATATATTCTATAACATAGTTTCGAGAGTTTGGCTTACATATGATGGGATTCATAAATAAATAATTTGAGTCGCACACAATTGTCAAATCTTAGTGTAGGTAATTATTGATGCTTAGGTAATTATTGATACTTTATGCATTGCAAATAATATAATAATTATATTACATCTCTTTTAGTTAATTGAAAATGAATGATTTTCTGAGAGTTTGTATCTCATTTGATGCGAATATCTTATATCCGAGTCCCTGTTCAAGTAGTTGTAACATTTGCGAAAAAAATGAATGATCTTGTACATATATCTAAGCAATTAAATGCGCTAACCAACACCACCACCCCCAAAAACCCCAATCCCCGAAGGAAAAAAAAATCAGCTCATTCACCACCGCTCATCGATTCAAGCGAAGAATTTTGAGGTTTCCAGTCGCCCGATATGCTAAATCGGCTGGGATTGGGGTTAGGTTCCTGGTTTCGGAGAAAAGTTATAGACCCTCTTTTCCAAATTCTCCGCAGGTACAGTTCTCACTGTTGTCCCTACTTCATCTTGTTCGTTTTAGGACTGTAGTTATTTTGTTAACAATAACCTATTTATGAAAACTTTTCTATTAGGGGAACAGAGCCCAAGCAATTGGCATTCTCGGCAGCTTTGGGAATCACAGTTGGTGTGTTTCCCATCTGTGGTATGTTAACTTTTATATATGAGATCAAGTTGAGCTGATCATCAATGTATGTAGCTTTGTACTGAAAGTGGAAGCATGTAAACTTCTGTTGTCTTCTTTCTGCTTGTGATGTTATAAAGAAATTGAGCTACCGCAGCGAAATTGTTCGCAAGTGTATTTTCATATGTTCAGGCGCATGTTATCTCTGGTTGCTTTCTTATTTTTATGGGTTGATTGGCTCTTTAATTTGAGATACTCACTTATTGAATTAGTTTTCAAGTACGAATATTGATTTAGATGGAGATGTATAGCACTGTGTCTATATCTAATATTTGTCCTATATTAATGTAAATATCATCAGCCTTCGCGAGTGAGGTTAATATATCTTGAAATTACATAAAATGTTTAAGTAGTCAAGAATTTTTACTATCTCTGCCCTCAATATTTTGTAGCTTCTCCCTAAATTCCTAGTTGTATTGTGTACCATATTTACAATTGATCTCAATATTTAAGTAGTCAAGAATTTTTACTATCTCTGCCCTCAATATTTTGTAGCTTCTCCCTAAATTCCTAGTTGTATTGTGTACCATATTTACAATTGATCTCATATGTAATAAACCTCATGCTACAATGCAGAACTGTTTTTTGCATTTTCATTTGGATTACCTCCTTATTTTTTGGTATATTGCCTTCATCTAGGGGTTACTGTGTTTCTATGCGGCATCGCTATTGCTATACTTGGATCTGTTTGTCATGCTCCAACTGTAATGCTGGCTAATTTTATTGCCACTCCTATTGAATTGAGGTAATACTTAGTTTAACACGAATTTAGCTCTCAATCTGTTTGATACGGAACTAAGACCAGATGTAAGAGAGAGTATGTGGTGACTAATTAGTAATTGTTGTATTATTTTAGATCACTGTCTATATGACCACATCGATATCTTTCCACTACATACCCACTATCTGCTATTGCGCTACTCATTGTAAAATCTTTACGTTATAGAATGCACAATCCTAGTTTTTATGTGTTCCTGTGTGCGTGTGTTTTTGGGGGGATGATGAGGAAGACTTATTATCTATTGTACATCTTGTTTGGTTTAAAATCTTAGAAAATGCTGGTATATGTTTTGGCAGACCGACGACTACAGCTACCCCCACTTTCCTGTTTTCCTTTAATTTTCCCATCGACTTTTGAGCATGTGTACAAGTAACTTCGGGCTTTGTTTCCTTACATTTCTCTATTATAATATAGTCCTCCTTGTTTCATATGAGTTTGAGTATTTTTGCATCTTTCTAGGAGAAGATATGGTGTTTTTTAATGTTATAACCGTCATATGTGACCTCTTTGATTGCGGCCTTTCAGTAATTTTGGTTTCCTGTGGATTTTCTTGATCGAAGCTTCCTGTTTATGTGGTTTTAATTTTTAGCCTGGTGTTTCCATTTTTACGCTTTGGTGAATTCGTCACTGGTTGTCCTCAATTTACTCTAACCTCGGATGCTCTCAAGAAGGTCTTGACTGGACAGGCATCAAAGGAAGTTTTGCAGAGCATTTTCCATGCAGTATGTAACTTATCTAACTTTCAATTCTATCTAATCTTTTGCTCTTATGAAAGCAGGTCTTTCAACATATTAGGCTCGTGAGTTTGTACATAAGAGGGAGCATCGGATTTGTTTGCTTCTTGATTTGCATGATTGTTCATGTTTTTGTATAATGACGGTCAAACCATTCTCCATTTTTCTTTTCAAATATAAATTGGTTTCTTAAATTATGACAAAGTCGAGTTAGCTCACTCGTAGTTATAAAATATTTGAGATAAAGATACAAGCAAATAATCAGGCATATAGAAACTTCTTGTCAAAACTGTTCTCTCTTAAAATTGTGTGAGGCGTGAATGCTGGTTTTGTTGATAATGGGACAAATGTGTATTTGTAAATCATTGTGTCGTAGTACCATGGCCTTCTGTGTTTCATTTGTGTTAATGAATGAGCTAGTTATGCACTTAAGTTTCGATCTAAGATCAAGTAAAAGGGTACAACACATGCAATTAGCTATAAAGTGACAACCTATGTTTGGGCCTATATGAGTTTGCTCTGATTCCTAGGAGATTTATGCTTGTATTGTACTCTTTATCTTTACTTTTGTCCCATCTTTTTGAGTTAATTTTGTTGAGAAATGCAGCTATTGGGATGGCTTCTTACTGCACCATTTATCTTTGGGGCCCTCTATGTATTATGTGTGCCCTGTTTCACCGTCTTGGTACGTAAATTCAACCCTGTTCCTTCAAGCCCAAAGAAGCCGCTCAACTCTCCCTCTGAAGTCAGACTAAAAGTCAGGGATGTGTGAATGCCTGTTTGAAGTTTAGTTTTGTACATAAAACTCAAGCAGAGACTGATAGCATGGATGCTGCAATAAGAATCGTACTTTGGTCTACATGAAGCATTTATGTGAAACAGGCAATATTAGCTTATCTGCTGAAGCATTTATATATATTTTGTTATCTTTTTGTGTGGGTTTGACACCATATTATTGTGCTTTCGATTGATACTAGCTAGGCTGTATGTATATGGGGTTAGGGCGGGTTCTAGGCATGCAGCAGTCTGGATCCGCTCCTTGTTGAAGAGTTGCCCAAAGAAGACGTGCTGCAACACTTTTGCTTTTGTTCATTCCATCTTTTTAACTCGTGAGGGACTGTGTAATTTCGTGCACGCAGTTTTTTAAAAATACATACATGGCAACTGGATTGCCATGTCACGAACTCTGAGTAACCCTTCAATCGCCAATGAGACAAACATAGTTCCCGTTATAGTGCAATGTATTGAAAATCTCGTTGGATCTTTTAAATTTTGGAGACAATTTATTCGGAACAATTGCAGACCATTCTTGAGCAAAATCATTGTCTTATGTTCCTCCAATTTCCTCTTTAGACAACGTTTTCTTTAAAATAGTAGCATACCTAGACATTTCAAGTAAAATATCTGCATTATTAAATTATTTTGTAATTTCTTAAACATTTCAAGAACTTAATTAAAATAAGCATCTTAGTTTTTCTTAAGATGGCAGTAAATGGGGGAGGATACTTGATTGGGTGGTGCGACATGTGAAGTGATAATGAACTTATATTTGTCGCCATCTTTTTCCTCATTCTTATTCTCATCCTCCTTGCTTTCTAAACCAATCTTAATTCCATTTGTGAGTGATGTAGTCTAACTTTCTCGTTATGATTTCTTTGAAGTCACCTGGGAAAGTCCCTCAAGTCCTCCCAACTATTTTACTAGCCAATTGTCCTGTTTGAGTTTCAAATTCGTAATCGATGCATCCTGATTTTGTAGTTTAGTTAATGTCGTTTATATGAATTTGGTTATCTAACTATTCCAAACTCAGGCTTCCTGCTTGATGTGCAAATTCAGGTGGTTGTAATGGTCACACACAATTCTGTTGACTGATTCTAATTGGACCGGAAGAAGTTTGCGTGAATTTTCCATCTCGGAGGTACTTGAGTACGGATTATTTTGTGTCCTATTTACAACAAAATTTCATTCGCAGTTAGCTGGACAAAAGGATTTTTTAGCTTGACACAAAAATCGCAAGTGAGCAATCATCTCCTAAGTTGTGATTGATCCTACAGCCAAAGAATTTAACCAAGATTTAGTTTTATTGAGCAAAGAAATGGAAAATAAACGTAGCCTGGTAGCGTCATCGGTAACACCGTTATACTTAAAAGTATTACCAAATTCCAATAAATTAGCAAATGCGAGCATTAGGATCATCTGTTGGCAAGCTTTAAACTTGCATGGATATCTAAATCATCTGAATGATTGTTGCCACGATCTCTAAATTATTAGCATGAATTCTCGGCACTTCGTCATTATTTTCGGATTATTTCATGCATGCTTTGCCATTTGTTAATAATAATAGTAACTAGCACTAGTTGAATAATCTCATATGATATTGCTAAAATATAGTCATCGACAACAGTGCCAAAAACCTTGATCGTGTTTTCTGTTAACAATAAAAATATATAACTATACTTGCACAAACTAGTTAAAATAGCACAAATGAATTGCAAGTGTATTATGCTAAATTTTTAATATAGTGGTGAAGATAAATGATTGTTGTTCAACCACAGTATCAAATAAGTTATTTATATTTAACCTAAAAATTGAAAAATTGAAAAAAAAAACTAAAATAAACATTTCAACCAAAATAATTAAAGATGTCAAGGAGGGAAGAATTAAAAGGGAAAAGATTATCAAAATTTCATTTCACCTAGCATAATCATCTAAATTTATTTTATTACTTTTAACTAACTTTCCATCTATTTTTTAGGTGATGAGTTTTCTAATTTATTCACTATACTTTATTGAACTATATCAAATATAATATTAATTTGTAACAATTAAATCTCTTTAAATAAATAAAAATTGATATTGCATAAAATATCAATGGAAACCACTAATCTTTGGTTAAATAATATATAGCTATGACATATATTTGATTTTATCTCAATCACAATATAAACCTATGACATGCAATATTATATCACATTATATTTTCATCTCCTATCACAGTTATAATACACACAAGCATTCAAATATGATCAATCTTTGAAATCATTAAAAAAACAATGAAAATATGCACACAAGAAATTGAGAAATTTAATCAAATAATAATAATAATAATAATAATCAAACCATAGATACAAAAAATGGATTCCCTAATCTTGATAAAATAAATATAATTCATAATTATAATGAGTATATCAACAATTCAAACATGATTAATTCAAATAAAATCAAGAACAGATTTTAGAAATAAGAATAAACTCTTGAAGTCGTCTTCATTGTTGATTCTTTTTCTTCCTCCCTTGTTTTGTCCCTTGCTCTCCTTTTTGGTGTTTTTGCGTTCAAGAGAGGACAAAAAAATAAGTTTGTGTTGCCTGAATGTATATATCGGTGGCAGCTGGTCCTCTCCTCTCTTTTTTCATATCTCGAAGACTCAGGTTTTTGTTTCTACAAAATCATCCAACCCTAAGCTGCGTGGGCCACCAAAAATATCGAACATGGGCTTCAGCATTTCTTCCAAGAGTTTCCTAAAACACAGTGTCGTGTCCTTCTTCTCTTCATTACTCAATAACTAGCTACATGGAGTCATGTTTTTTACTCCTCGCAGGAATCATGCTTTCTGAAATTTCTCTTTTTGCATCGTGATGTCGTCGAGTGACACCAGTGTGCCTAACTCATGCAAATGCTCAACTTTTCCGCGTTGAATCCTACGAGCCGTAGAGCAACAGTTCTAAGGAATGATAATGCTTTTTATCTGGTTCACCGACTGTGCAGCACCTGTGCAACAACCATACAGTACCTGCACATCATTGATGTAGAAGCTGCACAGATGCCACGTTGGCACCATGCAGGCATCATGCAGTCGCCACTCAGGTGGCAAACATATGTCACATTGGCGCCACCCAAGTACCACATAGTCGCCACGCAGCAGCACTCGCGCATCACCCACGCTCCACACATACAGTAGCCATGCAGCAACCATGATGTAGCCACGCAGTAGCGATGCAGCAGCTATGTAGCAACTGCATAGCAGCTGGTTGTCCCACATCTAAAATTTAAGGAAGCTCAAGCCCAACTTCCTATCTCATCTCTCAAGCCTTCTAAAGCTTGTAACAAAGCAACTTAGGGGTTCTAGTGCTTGGAAGATAGTATTACATTGTCAAATCCGAGCCAGTAGTAACATATTTTTAGTTTAGTCGCGCAAGCTTTGTGGGAACAACGAGGGAGCGTTAGCAGGAAGTCAAAGTGTCCTAGAGGTAACTAACTAGCTTATCCTTGTCTTTTATTTTTAATATTTAGTAACTAGTTTGCTAATTATTTAGTTTAGTATTTAATTAGGAGTTAATTTTAGTGATGAATAGTTGATATTAGCATTAGATGAATGATTAGGATAAAATCATGACTCAAGGGCCTAGGAGCGCTTCTCTAGGGCTAGGATATCCCAGAAATACGACCCTAGTGCCTACTATAATAATAATAACTAGCCAAGCCTGATTAGAACTTGGGTTGTCTGCGGCAGGGGCTCTGCTGGATGCCGCTAGCCAAGCCCTACTCGACTAGAACCTAAGGCTGTCTACTGCATGATGTCTACTAAGATACTGCTAGTCTAGCATTCGTAAAAACTAGATTGTTGAATATAGAAAATAACTAAAATATGATTTTTATGACTAGAATACAAGACGATGCTAGGGGACTAGAACCTAGATGCCAAGCTACGTACATATAATATTGTTCCAAAAACATGATTGATGCTAGTGTAAACAATTATGACTATGTGTTCTTTCTTGCTCTTGATTGTTTATATTCCACAATTACTTGAAAAGTATGGCATACACGACTTGCAACAAGTTTATTGAATTGCTAGTCTTATTTTAACTTGGCTCTGATATCCTACGAGGCGCTCAACCCCATCTAGTCTTGATTCTAGTATGGTTGTATCAGGGTTGCCTCGTAAATGCAAGGACCCATGCATGTTTTCCATCCCTTGCGTTATAGGCCATACTAATATTGATAAGGTCATCCTAGAGTTAGAGCATCCATCAGTGTCATGCCTTATTAAATTTTATACTATTTAAAACTTGGACCTATGAAAAAAACGGAACTTTGATCCAACTAGCTGATAGGTCCACTGCATGTCCTACAGGAGTGATAGAAGATATTCTTGTGCAAGTAAGTAGAGAATCTAGTCTTTCCTGCTGATTTCTATATTCTTGATATGGAAAATTGTGATCCACGTACTCCCATTTTAGTAGGAAGACCATTCTTAAAAACATCAAAATTTGTAGATGTCAATAGTGGTACTTTGTCTATGGAGTTTGATGGTGGGATTGCAAAGTTTAATATCTTGTTGACAAAGGAGGTACAAAATCGAGTCTTAGTGATAATTTACATACACTTGCTGCTTTATCTACTCTTAGTACTTGACCTCCTCTCATTTCTCACTTGCAGGATTCTATAGTTGCAATGAACGCCTCCGGATCAACCAAGGCAGTCACCAATCAAAGGAGGAGGAACAAGCCACAAGATAGACATCACTAAGGAGTGCAAGACGTCCAAGAAACTTAGGTTGCGATGAGTCAAGAAAATACTTAGGTGGAGGGGGAATGACAAAACGACCCCCGCGTCTCGCTATGATCAACATGATATATCTGTGTCAATGAATCTCATTGTATCGTATATGATGAAGTTCAATTAATCATATAGTCGCATATCATAAAGCTCAGTATGTCATATAATCATATAGGAATCAAATAATGACACATAAATCATACTCCGGGAACATCACATGTCTTTGTCAGATATCGTGATAGAACCGATTTTCTACGTACCTCAGACCTACCGATTAGTCCTCGAATCAATCTCGAGATCTATTAACCTGGTCATTTATCATCAAAGTGTTCAAATACTTCATAATATCAAGTTTATATCCAAACATTGACCCATAGCAAACTTCTACAAATTCCAGCTTACGTGCTCACAGCAATCGGCTTACAACTTTTCAGAAACTTAACCACATTACATGGGTCCAATTTAGTTTAAATGTTAACTCAACATATAACATTTCATTTGTTTGACACTTCCTCAAATTCGTCAATTACCTAAGGCAAAGTAGGTCTAAACAGTACCTATGCAAATCATGGAACACTCAAATTTCCAATTTGACCAATTTTCATAGAAAATTCATAATTAATTCATATGTCATTGAAATCACCTGATTCTTATGGAAGAATCAAGATAACCCATAATACTACAATTCATCTTTTATGTCCATAAGTTAGTTCATTAATCTTGAGGCACATTTGTAGCAAAATACATCAGCTTTTAAAACTCGCAAGCACTCTATTTTCCAGATTGCGCACTTTTAGCACAACTAGCATAACTTTTCATATGAATTCCAAATTGAGTGATTTTTATGCCCAGTTAAAGATAACACAATGTACTACAACCTTTATTCAGGCCATAACATCTAATTCATAACACTTTTTGCCCAGATTTGCGATGAAAACGATGCATGTGCAACAAGCATACATGCAATTTTCAGATTGTGCACTATGTGGTGAAATTTTAATATCTCATGCATACTAACCCCAAATTAGTGTGCAACTTGGGCTATTTTGGGTTTTACATTGCCTGAATCTATAATATGTGCATAACACTTGTGTACGACCACACACTCACGTTCACTGCTTTGTCAAGTATGAGATGTCTAGGGATTTAACTTATTCTATTGTTAGCTTTTCAATGCATATATTGATTGTGCATGTTTATAATTGTTGAGCCACTAAAGTGAGGACAAGATTGATCTTTGTGAAACTATAAGCCACAAAAATATTAGTTAGTTTTGTTATGATTTACTCGAGAACGATAAAAGTTCAAGTATGAGGGGTTTGATGTGTCTACAAATAGACTCATTTACTGCGTTTAACAATTAGGTATATTTTGATTGTTAATTTGATACATATGTTACCTAATCATATAATTGCTTGAATTTAGGTGGTGACAAAGAATTACTTTGCTTTTAACATCATTACTATAATTCATCCACACAACCTCATATTTTATTGTTTGTTTTTTATTTTCGTTAACACAAAGATTAACACCCCATCATAAACCAGTAGGTGACTCTTCGTGGGTTGTCGGAGGAGACTTTAATACAATTGCGGATATGGAGATCATGCTCCTGGTGTGATCTCCCAAACAGGTGCTATGAATGACTTTAATGATTTTATTTTAGCAGCAGGATTAGTAGATGCTGGCTTTGTAGGAGACAGATTCACTTGGACCAATGGGAGAGTGTGAAGAAGATTAGATCGTGTATTAATTTCTTCTTGGAGTAAGGTGTTTAATGCTTTACAAATGTCTTTGGGAATATTTTTGACAAAATAATGGCAGCAGAAAAGGTTGTTGAGGAAGCTCAATCTGCTTTTGATCATGATCCTTCAGATGACCATAACTTGAATCTTTCTCGGTGCCTTGATCAATTGAATCATACTTTAGATATGGAAGAATTCTTTTGTAAACAGAAAGATGCAGCCAATTGGATGGCAGAAGGGGAGAGAAATACTCGAATGGTTCATAATATGGTCAACAAAAAATAATGCTTTACTTACTGCTCATCCTTCCATGGAGGAGATTAAAGATGTGGTTATTTTTCTTTGAAATCAGATAGTGTGTGGGACCAGATGGCTTTTCTGCTTTAATTTTCAAAACTTGTTTGGAGATTATTCAGTGTGATGTTCATGAGGCAGTGAGTGAATTTTTCCAAGGTAGTGATCTCATTCGTAACTTTACAGCCACAACTTTTATTCTTATTCCTAAAGGGGACAATGCTCAACAATGGAATGAATTCCGACCTATTAGCTTATGTAATGTTACCAACCAAGATCATTTCTAAGTTGATAACTTCTCGATTAAAAAGGAAGCTTGATAAGATTATCTCTCTATCTCAGAGTGGGTTAGTGCAAGGAAGGCTCATTTCTGATAATATTTTGTTGGCTCAGGAAATGATTCATAACATTAATGCAAGGATTCGTGGGGGCAATATGATTTTGAAACTTGGCATGACGAAGGCATATGATATAGTCCGATGGGACTTTCTTTGTCAAATCTGAATGCTTTTGGTTTTTCAAGCCATGCTATTGATCTTATATACCTTTGTATTTCCCAGTGCTGTTCTTGGTGAATGTTAATGGTGTGATGTCTGGATTTTTAAGTCCCAGAGGATTATACCATTGTGATCCAATGTTCCTTTTGTTATTCATTATTGCAGCAAAATATTTGTCTTGTGGGCCGGAAAACATGTTCTTTAATCATCCTCATCTATACTTCAATTCAGGATGCAATATTCTTATCTCTCATCCTGCCTATGCGGATGATGTGATTATATTTTCCAACGGATCTCTTATCGCTGTCAAAAAAGTCAAAAACTTCCTGGATCAATATGAGTCTTGTTCAGGACAATTGGTTAATCCAATGAAGAGCAGCTTTATCATTTCCAAAAGATGTCTTCAATCTCGTGTGTCTCAATATTCAGGATTCTCTGTTGGTGTTTTTCCCATCAAATATTTGGGAATACCCTTACTCGTGAGTCACAAAAAAACAAGCCACTTACAATATCTTGTTCAGAAGGCTCGAAATAAACTGTTGGGTTGGGAGTATTCTGTTCTTTCCCCAGATAGAATGATGGTGCCTATTCGGAGTGTGTTATGTTTCCTACCATTATACTTACTCCAAGTCAGTCAACCCTCTAGCATTATTTTGCACCAGCTGGAGATGATTTATGCAAAATTCATTTGGTGTTCGAAACTTCAACTACCAGAATTCATTGGGTATCTTGGAAAGACATGTGACATCCTACTTTGGAGGGCAGAGTTGGATTTCGAAGGCTTAAAGATGCTGCCAAAGATTTTTCTATTAAATTATGGATAAGACTTCGCACTCAAGACTCCCTTTGGGCCACTTTCATGTTGCAGAAGTATAGTCAATTGACATTTCCTGCTGTGTTCCAATCAAAAGTAAAATTTCTCCTGCTTGGAGAAGACTGCTCCAGATTCAAAGCATTGCAGAATCAGGTGTTACTTGGCTGATCGGGACTATATCTATTTTTTTTCTGGGATGATTCTCGGTTATATTTGGGTACATTGCATTGTTTTTTTTTTTTTTTTATCAATGATAGGTAATCGTTCAGCTCGTGTACATTATTTTTGGGAAGATGGCATATGGGAAATCACTAAAATTTAGCGTGTGGTTCCATCCAATCTAATAGACAAGATCCTAGAACATCCAATTCATGGTTTATCAGCTGATCTACTAGTTTGGAAGCATAGTTCTAATGGCAAATTTACTTCCAAATTAGCTTGGGAATTAATTCGTCTATGTAAACTCTGAATCCAATCTTTATTCCTTGCTGGAATCGAGCTCTTACTCCCACGGTCTCATTCTTTTGCCGGAGGTTCTTGATTTACAAAATTCATGTGGATAGCATACTAAAACAAAGGGGGGTTCATCTGCATTCTAAATGTCAATGCTGAGGAATCTTATGAACATCTTTTCTTCACTAGTCCCATTGCCAACCAGTTTTGGAACCATTTTGGAATATTGTTTAAAATTCATAATCCGATTGACCAGCATTCTTGGAGAGCTGCAGATGACTGGCTTCTGGAGGGCCATGTCCGTGAAATGATCCCATTCCTTATTTTATGGTTCCTTTGGACTGCAAGAAATTATGCTAAGCATCGAGGACTTTCAATTTCTTATCAGCGCATTATCGGAAAAATTCAAAAAACACTTAGGACTGTGTGTTTCAATCCTTAAGTTTGATCATTGAAGATGCTTCTATATGCTGGCAAGGAAATGTCATTTTGAGGTGTCCAAAGATAAAGAAGTCCAATACTTTGTCGTCGGGGGAAATTTGTAACCCAACATTTTGTCAAGGGACTTTTGTGCAATTTTGAAAACTTGGACAGTAATGTCTTGGTGAGTCTTCACCATAAGCATTACACCCAAATCCATTTCCCCTCATCCCCCTCCACGCCTAAAAATCACCTAGGGAGGCGAAATCTCCATAGTTGGATTTCCAGATCTAGTCCTCTCCAATGTCTTAGTGGTAATGTGAATTCAGTATTTTGCTAAATGCAGTAAATGTAAATTTTGGCTAGAGGGAGTAGTATTTATGGGACATGTATTCTTGAAAGAAGGAATAACTGTTGATACTAGAAAAGTTGAAGCAATATTACAATGGTTTGCTCCGACTTCAGCAACAGAGATTCGTAGCTTCTTGGGTCTCACCGGCTATTATTTACGATTCATAGAAGGCTTCTCCAAGATTGTAAAGTCATTAACACAGTTGACCCGGAAAGGAGTAAAGTTTCAATGGTCTGAAGCTTGTGATGACAGTTTCGAGAATTAAAACATTGTTTAACAACAACTCTAGTATTAACCATTCCGACGGAGAATGAGAGGTTTGTTGTGTATATTGATGCATCATTGCAAGGATTAGGATATGTACTGATGTAGGATAAGCATGTTGTGGCGTATGCTTCAAGACAATTAAAATCACACGATACGATATATCTTGTTCATGATCTGGAGCTAGCATCTATTATTTTTGCGCTGAAAATGTGGAGATATTGTTTGTATGGTGCTACATTCACTATATTCACAGACCATAAGAGCTTGAAATTATTGTTTACTCAGGCCGAGCTGAATATGAGACTGGTGAGATGGATGGACCTGTTAAAAGATTACGACGATGAAATTGAATATCATCCTGGTCGGGCTAATTTGATAGCCGATGCTTTTAGTCGTAAGGTTTGGTACACTGCTGATGATATGAGTCATTTATCAGCATTAATGAGCTCTTAGTGACATTTGTGCTATGATTTTGACATATCTATGTCACCTATTCAAGTAAAGATACTTTTGATAGAACCAATCATTATTGGGAATATCAGAGAGGCGCAAGGAACATATGAGAAAATTCAAAGATGGACACATTTGATTTCTCAAGGACAGATGTGATGCGTGGAACTTAATTACCTTAATTAAATCGAGAAAATGTGATAATTAAGAGGTAATTATAAATGAGTGTCGTTTTGTAGTCGGACTCAGTTTTGAAGTAAATCAAATGAGACTAATTATTATGTTAAATCTTAATTGTTGAAATGAAATAAAATGTGGTAATGATGATAATTACCGAATTGAGATTTTAGGGGATTATTATCTGCTGTTGGAAGGGTTGGAGTCTGGAGAACTTTGGTTTGAGGTTCGAGATATAACTGAGTGAATGAGAGTTAATTTATTGAACACTGTTGTTATTTTCGAGTTTTGGTACGAGTATTTGAGACTCGGGTTTCTAGAGCCTTGGTACTATATATCTAGTGGGCTCTGATGTGACTAGAAAAAGACACATATATGTCGCTTAATTGTCTACGATTTGGTTTGCTTTGATAGATAAATTGATACATATGCTACCTAATCGTATATTTGTGTAAATGTATGTGGGATCAAAGAAATCGAGCCAATAACGATGAATACAGATCAAGAAAAGCGTTGGAGGTGATAAATGATCAAAGTAGACCAAGAAAATGTTTAAAATGTGATTTTTGACTAGAGATCTATCGCCTGGGAAGAAGAAATCGGTCGCCTATGGACTGAAAGTTGAGCAACAAAATTCACATGCTATAAAGGAGGTGATCGATCGCCAAAACATACTGGAAAGTAGCGATCGATCGGTATAAGGAGGCGATCGATCGCCGAAACAATCTGGCTGAAAATAAAGGCTGGCGATCGATCGTCAGCTATCAGCGATCGATCGCCTGTAGAGTTCGGAAATATCAAGGAAACTTGATTTTTACCATATTTTGAAGATTCTAACCTATCCTACACGCTTCCCTAGCCCGTTAACTCGAAAATTAGATCCATAATTGAGGATTCGGACTTTTAGACATTAGAATACACTTTTACTATCAAATTTGAAGAACAACTTGAACTCAAGCACAAAGACGGAATTGACGAACCAGAATCGTGTCATCTTTTAGTAACTTCTTCCTTAGATTTTGTTTAATGTTTTCTAGATTAATTTTGATTGTTTTAAGTTCAATTATGAGTAGCTAAACTTATATTCTTGGTTGAGGAAGATAAAACCATTGGAGTTTAATTTATTCATGAGATTTTTGTTTTGAATTGGTGATTTTTATTGAGTATCATAAGTTTTTCTATTATTCTTGTCATGATTGTGTTGTTTGGTTGTTAAACTAGCTACCTAATGATTTTTCATACAATCTAATGCTAAGTTTGATATCAAATCCGTAATTGTTTGATTAATCAAATTTGTGAAGCAACTAGGATTGATAATTCTCTGTTGTTTAGTTTATTAAGTTTCTAGGGAAAACTTTTGACTAGATTAAACATAACTGTTGTTGTTTATGTTGTTTAGCTTCACTAAACTTACTCGTTCGCATGCTATCATTGGTTTAAATCGTAAATGTTGTTGTTAAGGTTGATTAATTGATAAGGGTTAAGTTTGAATGTTGTTTTCGATTTATCTAAACTTAAGGTTAGATAGGAGTTAAATCTTCAATGGCGAATATTCATGCATAAAAATTACATCTGTGAGAAAATCGATGAATGAATGAATGAATTTCAATGGTAGAGTCGTTCGAAACCAAGATAAAAGTTGCATTTTCAAATAGTCAAATCTTCAATCGCTTTTCCTTCCTGTTTTTCATTTATAAAATACACCAATATCATGACAACAAAGCCTGCAAAATAAGGTTGACTGCAATTTCCTTGTTCTTTCAAAAGTATTGTCATTCCTCGATTGTGAAAAACCGACGTTGTTAGTATTTTTGTCTAAACGTTGAAGTAGAGTGGATGGGGTCTGGAGTGTTATATTTAATGAATGGCCTTCTAGAATTCGGTAGTCAGCTTGAAGATTTCAATATCGGCCTCTTCTGTAAGTGCATGGGTGAAATATATGTTATACTTCATAGTTAAATGGGACATCTATGGTATTTTTCTTTGTACAAAAATCTTTACTAGTCCACATTCTGCAGAGACAACCCCCCGACACCCTCCATTATCGTTCAGCCAAAGGTTGAACGTCGCAGTTGATGTTGCTCGGAGTCTTATGTTTCTTCATGACAGAGGCCAGCCTCATGGAAACCTAAAACCGACGAACATACTCTTAGCAGGCCGTGAATACATTGTTCGGCTAACTGATTATGGCCTCCACCGCCTAATGACACCTGCAGGCATTGCCGAACAGATACTGAATCTCGGAGCTCTTGGGTACCGAGCCCCAGAACTAGCCAGTGCAACCAAACCCATCCCATCGTTTAAAGATGACATTTATGCATTTGGTGTTATCTTGATGGAATTGCTGACCCGAAGAAGTGCTGGTGACATCATCTCAGGTCAATCTGGAGCTGTTGATCTTGCTGATTGGGTTCGTCTGTATAATCAAGAAGGACGTGGAATGGAATGTATGGACAGAGATATTGCAGGTGGAGAAGAACAGTCGAAAGCCATGGATGACATGCTTGTTGTATCATTGGGGTGCATTCTTCCCTTGAACGAAAGGCCTAAATATCAGACAAGTCATTGAAGAACTCTCCTCAATATCAGCGTGAAATTTTGTACGTGCCTTGGAATTCATTCTTTTCTCACTTTTGTAATGTTTATTATTATTTTTTAAAAAAAATTAATTGGTCCTATTCCATTGCCTTCTAATTTGGCTAAATCTTCACAATTGTCTAATCTTTTTCCCTTCAATTATTAAGAATTTCCATTTTTTTTTTTTTGAGTTGGGGAGGATCAAAATCAATTTTTTGTGTTAAACGTGACTCGAACTCGAGATAATTTCCAATTTGATCTCGAGTTTTTTGTGTTATTTTGGTATTTTTTTTATTATTGTAATATAGCTAGGACAGCTTCTATTTTTCATCTGATTCGATTTACAATTGAATTTGGACTGGAATTAGGTAAATTAAAAACATATCGCGGAAGAAGAATTTGTGATAAATTTACTTATGTTACATATGGATTCATTTCCAATTTGATCTCGAGTAAGTTAAATTTTCTTCTTTTTTTATATTGTGTCTTGATTTTTATTTTATTGTTTAAGTTGGAATTAAAATTTTATATTTCCAAGAAATCCTTGCGATAAATTATGATTTAATGATAACTTTATTGTATATAACAGGTTCTTTAAACAAAATACGCATTCAACAAAATTTGCGTATATTGTGTATTATAGTATACACATACAATGCGTGTTAGTCGGTAGCTAGTATTTAATAAATTTGTGAGGCATAAATCTTAGTCTCGCTTTACATGTATCAATTGTGTGCTTAGACTAGCAGACCGCTTCGTTCTGGTTCTTCCATATCTTTCATGTGTTGAAAATTTGTCCCTCCAAATTCGTTTCTCATGGTCTGCATCTTTTACGAGAAATAAAGCAAAAGGTGAAATAATGACACAATGATTTAACGTGAGAAACTCTCTAATCATGAGAAAAACCATCAGGACCAAAGAAAAAAAAAATATTATATTGAAAATTACTCCATACTCAGAATTTTACAAGATTCTGAAACAGGAGAGGAATTTATGTAAGTTAAAGCCAAAAGTTGTTAGACAAGTTGTTAGCTGATGCAATTAAACCATTTTGTATCAAAGGAATTGGCCCAATTCTTTTTCCCAACCGATATGGGATGAAGAAAAGTCAAATTCCATCATCCTATGGATGTCAGGTTCTTTATTGTGAATTTAAAGTGTTTCTTTCACAAATTGTAAGTCGTCGTATCTTAGGAGACAAATTGTCATCAAAACCGTTAGTACCAAGGTAATTCAATATTGACTTAAGGACAAATAGTCTAACTATTGCATCGACTAAAACCATTTTCATTCCTTGCTTGTTTTGTACCAATATACATATCCAGAATCATATCCAGAAAATTCTGTTCTACAATCTTAAGACAATTTTAAACAACAAATGGCTTCTTGGAGTACAACGACGCATCACATTCATCATGATGAAATGCCGAAGAAATTCAATGGAAACAACTTCAAGCGGCGGCAACAAAAAAATGTTGTTTTATTTGACAACCCTTGGGTTGGCAATGTTCCTCAATGAGGATGTTCCTATCATCACGGAAGATGAAACCGAGAACCAAAAGAGGGTTGCGGTTGACGCATGGAATCAAAGTGATTTCTTGTGTAAGAACGACTTACTCTAGGGGCTGGACAACACATTATACAATGTGTATTGTCTAGTGAAGACGGCCAAAGAAATACGGAATTCTTTGGAGAAAATGTATCGCTCCGAGGATGCTGTCATGAAGAAATTCATCGTTGGACAATTCCTAGACTTCAAGATGGTCGATACTAGGCCAATGACAGCACAAATGCAAGAATTGCAAGTAATTATGCACGACATTCACGAGGAATGAATGAGTCTAAGTGATTCATTCCAAGTGGTCGTAATGATTGAAAATTTGCCTCCTAATTGGAAGGATTTCAAGAATTATCTAAAGCACAAGCGCAAAGAAATGACTCTTGAAGACCTTGTGGTTCGTCTAAGAATCGAGGAGGACAATAAATTTTTTGTGAAGAAGGCGAATAGGCTTCAAATGGAACCAAGGGCTAACATTGTTGAATAAAGAACCGAAACAATGTGTAAGTTTGACGGTATGGCCTCCAAAAATGGCAAGGCAAAAAAGTTCAAATGTAAATACTATAAGTGTGGAAGCTCAATCACATGACAAATGATTGTCGTAATAAGGACATTCGTGGGAAAGCAATGGATCAAGTCGATGTAACCGAAAATGATAGGATATCTGTTAGGATCGGTCCGGAGTGTTTAGAGGGGGGGTGAATGAACACTCCTATTAAAAATTAATCCCTTGTGATTTCGTTTTGATTAGTGAGACGAAATCTGTTTCTTAATCAACTCTTTTGCAGAACAGACCACTGAATATTTTTAGTGCGGAACGGTCTGTTCTCAAATTAGTAAGAACGGCTCGATGGCTTGAGTAACAGAACGAGTACAGAATGATAACACAGAATATATTTCTGGAAGTTCGAAGGTGGTGTAATCCTTCTACGTCTCCCCTTCTTCCAATTAAGGAAGGTTTCCACTAGAAGACTTTGATTTATACAATCCTGTTGTACAAACCCGATTCAGCTGGATTTATCTCACTACCAGACTGAAACTCCTAGTCACTCGATCTGTTCATACACAATCTGTCTGACAGTTACAATAATTTCTCACTTCTATCTTTCAATACAGAATACACAAGATAGACTTCTGTCTATGCACACAGTGATCCTAAATGATCAAATATTACAATGTATTCGTGCTTAAGAAGAATTTCAGCTCGAGAGCTTCTGAGCTTGTAAGCTTGTGCTGTTTTGCTTTCTTGTGCGTTTTTCGATTGATCAGCGAGAGTCAACTTGAGATCTTCTGATGCATCCTTTTATAGTTGCATGTACCAACGACATTATTCCCTTAATGTGCAACTCTTGACTCTGCTTAAACTCTGAGTAAGCTACAGTCTTCTTCTTTAAGATACTTGCCATTCTGGTTCATGCTTTCGGCGACTGTCAGGTAAGCTCTTCTTTGTCTTCTTACCTTTTATGGTAATCTTCAGTCTAAGGTCTTTTTCAGCATTAATTGCGACATTAAATGCTTCAATAATAGCCGTTAATGATTCGGACTGAAGAACCAATCTTTATACATCCTTGACTGCTCTGATCTGATATAGGTTGAGATTGATCTGAAGCTTCGATCTAGTCAGTCTGTTTTCTATCGATCCGGTCTGATATGCGATATGCCTCATCAGCTTGATCTATTTTGAGCGATCGATCTGGTCAGTCTGATTTCTTTCGATCCGGTCTGATATGTTTTGTCATCTTTAAAATCTCATCGATAAGATCCAGAACTAACAAATTCCCCCTTTTTGATGATGACAAAACCTAGCTTCTAAATCTTTTTATCCAGTCTTTTAAGAACTCTGAAGCGTATACTTTCGGATCGATTACTTCTTCTTGTTCAAAATAAACGAACATTATAAAGTTGGATTTCGGATCGATTAAGCCTTTTATTATTTTAAGTTCAAAATAAATGAACAAGGACTTAACAAAGAAGCATTTTTATTGATCACCAAAAATCCTATATACAGACAGTCTGATAATTCTATTTTCTAGAAGACTGAGGCGGATGCGGCTTGAAGTCTTTTCTCTTTTCCCCCTTTTTGTCAGCAGCAATCTCTTGGAGAAAATCAACAATTTGTGCTAGCTGAGCGCTGATAGCGTCAAGACGAGTGTCTTGAGCGCGAAGGGAATTGGCGACGGATGCTCTGACTTCAGTGGCCAGCTCGATCTGCTCTTTTCTCAGGCTGTTCTTATAAGTAGCTTGCTGAGAGAACAGATCATTCATTCCTCGCTGAAGACTGCTAATACTGGCTGTCATCTTCTCTTTAAAAGAATCAAAGTCCAAGGATGTAACCCTCTGGCCTTGATGAACTTCTATGACTCGTTGAGAGAGAGACAGACAGTTATCATATAAATGCTGAAGAGTCCTAGCCAGGGATGGAGGTGCGTCAGATAAACGGCTCGGAGAGTGATCAGATGATGACAATGTGTGATCAGCCTCTTCAGTAATCGGTATAAGTGAAGACATAGCAGCTTGGCGACTTTCGGACCGGATCAAGCCAAGTCCGAAGAGAATTCTTCTATGAAAGCCATATCTTCATCTGATTGGACTGGAGGAGTGCTGGGTATGGAAGGCTCCTCAATCTGGAGAGCTGCAACAACGGTGGACACCACCAGATCCGGATCGACGAACTCTGGTGCGCCAACTGTTGTAAGTGCTGCGGTTGGACTGAGTTGAACATGGGAGGCTGATGATCCCAGAGGAATAGACGTTGTTGGAGAGTCCAACAAAACATTCAAGGCATTATCTTCTGCAGCAGACGGAGCATTAGTCATTTGCTTCTCCGCTGTCTGATCCGCTATGCGTTCTGCTGTCTGTTCTGCTGTCTGGTCTGGTGCTCCAGAGGGAACAACCTCTACGAAAGGTTCTGCCATTTTCTTGCTATCAGATGGATGATCCGGGCTGGTTATTGGAGTGGATATGCTGAGCTTCTGTCGTTGGAATCAGACAGCTAGGTGAAGAGCATGGATATCCATTTCCAATTGAGCAATAACAACACCATCATCTCTGGCAGTCGGTGCATTTGGATCGAAGTTTGCTTTCTTAGCATCCAAAAGCAAATTCGCCAGTCTGAATCTCTGATTTGCCTTAAAGAGATCTTTGCGATGCACAGCAATGCGAACATCATCAGTCTCTGTTCCCTTGAGGACTTCTTCTTCCATGTTCTGCAGGCGTTTCAGTTTGCCGAAGAACATCCCAATGTGGTTGATGGTTCTGTATTCGACATACTCATCAAAAACTACAACAAGCGCCTTCACCTTCTCATCAACATCCTCCATAGCGATGTCGATGGCTGTTTGCGCTGCAGATTTGGATTTGGAAGAGAGGGGTTCAGTGAGAATTGCTTTGCCCTTGCCTGTGGAAGATGGAGATTTGATCCCTGATTGAGTATAGTCTCCCAACTCAGTGATAACAATCCATTTGACCACGGGGATGGCAGAGGGGACTTTGATGGTTACTTTTGGTGCAGTGGTTGAAGCGGTTGAAATTTGGGTTGTAGGTTGGGGTGCAGGGGTGGCTTTTGTGGGAGGCAATATAGGTAGGGCATTGAGAGGTAAGGTTTGATTGGCTTGGTAATCTGGGTTCTTGGCTTTTTGGGAAGGGGCTTGGCTGGAGGTGTAGGAGCAGACTGAGTTTCCTCGGAATCAGTCTGAATGGTCAATTTGCGCTTGACCCGAGGTTTTCGAGCAACAGCCTGTTCTTCTCCCTTCTCAATCTTGACGGCCACCAGATCGGTAGGAGTGGGTGGAGCACTCTTGGACTTCAGTAGTGCTAGCCCTTTGGAGTTGAGGATTTTGAAGGGACTTAGAGCAGACTGCTTCCCCAGCTCGATGTCCAAAGTCTCCAGTAGCTTGCTGAGAGGAACAGTAAAGCAGACGGCCTGTTTGGAGGCGATCACTGTTTCCAACAGGACTCCAAATAATATAGCAGACCAGTTCATCTTCTGGCCTGAGACAATGGCAGGCATTGCCCTAAACTTCTCAGCAGTGACGGCGTCAAAACTTACGGCTTTCCCCAATAAAGGCTTACCCACAATCTCGCATAACACTTGGAAATGAAAGAACATTTCCTTCTTCTTGAATAAAGGCTGTAGGCGTTGGCCAAAGATAGATACTTTCCCCTGAAGAGCTGTGAGAGAAGCTTGGGGAATCTGGCCAAACTCAGTCAGTCCGGAGTTGGGAAGACCAAAGGTCTTTGCCAGCGTCGACGGAGAGATTTCAAACGTTTTGCCCTTTATGGTGGTGGAGATGAAAGACTTCTGAGATACAGCATTGGCGAATAGTTCGCGAATCTCTGACTCGTAAACCACCGTGCCACATTCCAGAAAATTTCTCAATCCAGACGATTCCAAAGCTCGGAAAATAGAAACCATCTCTGAATCTTCAGCCCTGTATATATCATCGAACTCAACGGAGAGAGAGTTGTGAGTAATAGTGGCCATTTGAGTGTAATGGAAATATGAAGAGATTAAAGGAAATAAAGAGTTTTAGAGCAGACGTTGTAATTGGTAAAAAGTGAGTGAAAGTGAAATGTTCAGCCCGCTAAATAAGAGAGGGAAGACACGTGTCTTTATCTCGAAGACTGATAATAAAAGAATTCAAAATAAACGGTCAGGATAAAAGAGAGATAAGGCGGTTAAAATTTGAGATCAGTCCGGGCTGTTTTAAAACTATTATTTTATTTAAAGATATGTTGACCAGACAGATCATGGGATAACATCAGATTGGACATAGATCGGTCTGAAAGTTCGGACGGTCTGTGTCTTTCTGAACATTGTATTATCGATATGTGCCAGCATACAATCTTTAAAAGGAAAAGAATAAAACTATTAAATCATCAAGTTAAATCTATTAAACCAAGAATTTGACGGAAATAATTAAACTTAGCCTCGGGAAGTGGTTTGGTGAAGATATCTGCTGCCTGCTGATCTGTTGAAATATGCTCGATCCGAATCTCCTTTTTGCCAACATGGTCTCGAATAAAATGATGTCGTATATCAATATGCTTTGTTCGAGAGTGCAAAACTGGATTGTACATTATAGCGATTGCACTTGTGTTGTCACAAAATATTGGAGATTCAACAGCTTGAATGCCATAGTCTTTGAGCTGGTGTTGAATCCATAGCATTTGAGCGCAACAGCTTCCAGCTGCAAGATATTCTACTTCAGCTGTAGATGTGGCAATAGATGTTTGCTTCTTACTGAACCAAGAGATCAATCTTTCACCTAGAAATTGACATGTTCCACTGGTGTTTTTGCGATCAATCTTACAGCCAGCGTAGTCTGCGTCTGAATATCCGATCAAGCTGAAGTTTGAATCTTTGGAGTACCAAAGACCAACGTTCTGAGATCTTTTTAAGTATTTCAGAATACGCTTAGCAGCAATAAAATGTGATTGCTTTGGTTCTGACTGAAATCTGGCACACATACAGACTGAGAACATAATATCAGGCCGGCTCGCTGTAAGATACAAGAGCGATCCGATCAGCGCGATACATAGATACTTCAACTGTTGTTCCCCCTTCGTCTTTATCTAACTTGATTGAAGGACTCATTGGAGTTGATGCAGTTGAACATGTTTCCATCCCAAATCTCTTGAGTAGCTCTTTGGTGTACTTGGTTTGATTTATGAAAATGCCATTGCTGAGCTATTTGACTTGGAGACCCAGAAAGAATGAAAGTTCTCCCATCATACTCATCTCAAGCTGTCCCTGCATTAACTTAGAGAATTTCTTGCATAATTTGGGGTTAGTTGACCCAAAAATTATATCGTCAACATAAATTTGAACTAACAAAGTATGTTCCCCCTTAATAAATTTAAACAGAGTTTTATCTACTGAGCCGATCTGAAAATCATGGTTCAGCAGAAATTGAGACAGAGTATCATACCAGGCTCTTGGAGCTTGTTTCAGACCATATACTGCTTTATTCAGTAGATATACATGATTTGGAAATGAGTGGTTCTGAAATCCCGGAGGTTGCTCAATGTAGACTTCCTCCTGAAGCTTACCATTCAGAAAGGCACTCTTAACGTCCATTTGATATACCTTTAAGTCTTTAAAAGCAGCATAAGCAAGAAATATTCGGATTGCTTCAAGTCTGGCGACTGGTGCAAAAGATTCATCGAAGTCAATTCCTTCTTCTTGTCGGAATCCTTGTGCCACCAGTATGGCTTTGTTTCTAACCACAACTCCATCTGCGTCTAGCTTGTTTCAGAACACCCATATGGTTCCAATAACATGCAGATCGCTTGGCCTGGGGGTTAGACTCCAAACTTGATTTTGTTCAAATTGATTAAGCTCTTCTTGCATGGCCTTAATCCAGTTGAAATCAGTCAGCGCTTCATCAATCCTTTTAGGTTCCAGATTTGATATAAAAGCAGCATGAGTGAATTCATCCATCATCTGTCATCTGGTTCTAATTGGTGCCGAAGGACTTCCAATTACCAGATCAGGTGGATGCCTCTTTGTCCATCGATAACTTGTTTCTGGATTGTCTGGTCCAGACGGATGAGTAGTAGCGGCATTATCAGCATCTGTTTTAACATACGAGTGAGGATCATTCGGATCGGCTCGATCTGAATGAGCTTCATTGCCTTGATCCGATCTGTCTGGTACTTCAGGTTCCGGTGGATTGTCTCTTGACCTGTTATCTACAATCTCATCATCACTGTTAGCTTCGAGATGGATGTTTTCCATATGATTTTGAATTGATTCCTTGCTACCCTCAATACATAACGATTCATCAAAAACTACATGGACAGATTCTTCTACAGTTAAAGTGCGATTATTGAAAACTCTAAAAGCTTTGCTATTAGATGAATAACCTAAGAATATCCCATTATCTGATTTAGCTTCAAATGCTGTAAGATGATTCTTACCATTGTTATGAACGAAGCATTTGCAGCCAAATACATGAAGGTGAGAGATAGACGGTCTGTTACCAGTCCATATCTCATATGGAGTGAGATTCAACTTCTTGTTAATCATAGACCGATTTTGAGTGTAGCATGCAGTATTTACAGCTTCTGCCCAGAACTTTTGCGAGATTCCAGAATCAGCAAGCATTGTTCTTGCTGCCTCTTTAAGCGTTCTGTTTCTTCGTTCTGCAACTCCATTTTGTTGGGGAGTTCGGGCGGCTGAAAATTCATGCTTAATTCCATGATCTTCTAGAAAGGATTCAAGATTCTGATTTGAAAACTCAGTGCCTTTGTCACTTCGAATCCTGTCTATGCTGGATGATTTTTCATTCTGAGTGCGTTTCAACAGCTTGATCAATTTCGGACCGGTCTGATCATTACTGCTAAAAAATATAGTCCAAGTAAAACGTGAGTAATCATCAATAACAACAAGAGTATACCGCATTCCCCCTAAACTTGTTATTGGTATAGGACCAAACAAGTCCATATGCAGTAGTTCTAAGCAGCGTGAGGAGGATTTGACATTCTTGTTTTTGAAGGATGATCTGATATGTTTGCCCATTTGGCATGCTTCACAGATCTTATCTTTAGCAAAGTCGATCTTGGGCAGACCGACAACTAAATCATGTTTACACAGGCTAGATATAGTCTTAAAATTTAGATGATTCAAGCGTTTATGCCATAGCCAGTGTTTATTATCATTATTAGCGATGAAGCAAGTAGGATTATCAGGTTGAGCAAAATTCCAGTTAATCTTATATGTATTTCCATTTCTGATTCCTACAAGCATGGTCATACCGTCTGACGATTTAACAGTGCAAGTGTGTTTGTGAAATTCTACAGTATAACCATTATCACATAGTTGACTTATACTAATCAGATTATAGCATAGATTTTCAACTAACAGCACATCATTGATAATAATGTTACCATGGACAATCTTACCCTTGCCCACGGTCTTACCGTTTGAGTTATCCCCGAATATGATTTTGGGTCCAGTACATTCTGTGACTTCAGACAGCAGCTCGATGTTTCCAGTCATGTGACGAGAACACCCACTGTCTAAGTACCAATCTGATGCACGTTTATTCGGTACCTGTCATCAAACAAGATTATTGTTGGTACCAAATCCTACTTGGGTCCAGAACGGATTAGCCCTTTGGGAACCCACACATGTATCAGCTTTAATGGCTTGTGTGTGTCTGGTGTGCTGTGAGCTGATCTGTTTCGATGTTGTGTGTGATAATGTGTGCGATATGGAAACCTTTTATTCTCATAGGGTAGTCTATATCTTCGTTGAACTGGTTTTGAATTATAGTAGTTGGATGGTCTCCCTTGCCTTAGATTTTGCACCTTTGGATTTGGTCTGAAAGACGCAAAGCTTGATGGTGCCTTTTCTTTGGCTTGGTTAACATATCCAATCCTTTTTCTCAAACCTTGATTCATGAAAGAGACTCCCGTTTGAATTGTAGGTGCTTCAGTTTCATATATTGTGCTGGATTTAACAAATTTCATTTGTTTGATGTTGTTCTTTACCAGCAACAGTTCAGATTCATCTTTGGTGCAGTCTTTGATATCAAAGCCTATGCCTGTAACATCACCGACATTTCTTTGTACCTCTTGCAATTCTTCCAATGATGTTCTGGATTTTGTCCATGATTTGAACATATGAGAAAGCTTAGCATTTTGTGTGCTAATTCTCTTATTTTCTTCATGGAGCTGATCATAAGAGATTTTTAGCTTATTCAGCTCGATCTCTAGATTGTTGCACTCACCCAGCTCAGAGCAGCTTGGTTTGATTTGCTCATCTATTTGATCATTGGATTTAGCTTTACTTCTCTCAAATGATTCAGCTAAGAGTCTATAGTCATTAGCCATGTCTTGCAGTGCGGACATGAGCTCTTCTCGTGTAAATTCATTTGAATCAAGATCGAATACCTCTTCTGTTTGACTCAACTCTTTGTCTGCCATTAGACATTGAATATCTTCTTCGCTTTCGCTGGAAGAATATTCAGAGCTTTCTGAGTCTGAATCAGTCTGAGCCCATTTGCTGTTTCCTTCTTCTGCTACTAGGACCTTTTGAGACTTTCCATGATTTTTGCGGTCTTTGTAGTGCTTCTTTTTCCTGTCATCACGATGCTTCTCTTTCCGTTCTTCTTTCTTTGGTCTGGTGCAATCTGTAATAAAATGTCCGGTCTTACCACAATTGTAGCAAGCCTGATCATTAACCGCATCGTTCTTTCTTGACTTATAATGATGAGAGAGTTTAAAGTTCCTCTTATTTTTAGACATGAATTTACCAAATTTCTTGATAAATAATGACATAGCATCATTACTTATCTGTTTGATAGATCGATCTGTTGTGGGGGCGGTCTGGTCTGGAATGGCTGCCAGTGCTTTGTTTGGTTGAGAGATGAATGGCTCTGCTTCACCTCTGCTGATCAGTTCGAACTCATATGCTATAAGATCTGCAAACAGATCATGAAGTTCAACCTTGTTCAGATCTTTGGACTCCCTCATTGCAATGGTCTTAACATCCCATTCTTTTGGCATGGCTCTCATAACTTTCAGAGCGATCTCTCTGTTTGAGTATTCCTTGCCCAGACCATTTAGTTCATTGATGATACCAGTGACTCTTTCATCAAACTCATTTAGAGTTTCTCCAATCTTCATTTTATGCTCTCAAATCTTTGAAGAGCAACAGTCAGCTTGTTTTCCTTCGTCTGGTCGTTCCCTTCACATAGTTGTGCTATCTTCTCCCAAATTTCTTTGGCAGTAGAGCACATTTTAATTTTACTGAACATGTTCTTGTCCAATGTCTTGAACAAGATGTCTTTGGCAACGTTGTCGAGGTTTGCTTTCTTTCTTTCTTCATTCGTCCAGAGGGATCTATCCTTCTCGACCATTTGGGGTTCACCACCAGTAATGGAGGCTGCTGTATTGACTTTCAGAATTTTCATTGGTCCATCAGTGATGACGAACCACATATCGTCATCCTGTGCTGCCAGATGAGCTTGCATTCTGATTCTCCAATCATCATAGTCTTCTTTTGAGAACATAGGAATTTTGTTGAATGATGCCATCAGCTCAAGTGTCTTTGTGCTGATTAAGATGACCTGCTCTGATACCACTTGTTAGGATCGGTCCGGAGTGTTTAGAGGGGGGTGAATGAACACTCCTATTAAAAATTAATCCCTTGTGATTTCGTTCGGATTAGTGAGACAAAATCTGTTTCTTAATCAACTCTTTTGCAGAACAGACCACTGAATATTTTTAGTGCGGAACGGTCTGTTCTCAAATTAGTAAGAACGGCTCGATGGCTTGAATACCAGAACGAGTACAGAATGATAACACAGAATATGTTTCTGGAAGTTCGAAGGTGGTGTAATTCTTCTACGTCTCCCCTTCTTCCAATTAAAGAAGGTTTCCACTAGAAGACTTTGATTTATACAATCCTGTTGTACAAACCCGATTCAGCTGGATTTACCTCACTACCAGACTGAAACTCTTAGTCACTCAATCTGTTCAGACACACTCTGTCTGACAGTTACAATAATTTCTCACTTCTATCTTTCAATACAGAATACACAAGATAGACTTCTGTCTATGCACACAGTGATTCTAAATGATCAAATATTACAATGTATTCGTGCTTAAGAAGAATTTCAGCTCGAGAGCTTCTGAGCTTGTAAGCTTGTGCTGTTTTGCTTTCTTGTGCGTTTTTTCGATTGATCAGCGAGAGTCAACTTGAGATCTTCTGATGCATCCTTTTATAGTTGCATGTACCAACGACATTATTCCCTTAATGTGCAACTCTTGACTCTGCTTAAACTCTGAGTAAGCTACAGTCTTCTTCTTTAAGATACTTGCCATTCTGGTTCATGCTTTCGGCGACTGTCAGGTAAGCTCTTCTTTGTCTTCTTACCTTTTATGGTAATGTTCAGTCTAAGGTCTTTTTCAGCATTAATTGCGACATTAAATGCTTCAATAAATAGCCGTTAATGATTCAGACTGAAGAACCAATCTTTATACATCCTTGACTGCTCTGATCTGATATAGGTTGAGATCGATCTGAAGCTTCGATCTAGTCATTTTGTTTTATATCGATCCGGTCTGATATGCGATATGCCTCATCAGCTTGATCTGTTTTGAGCGATCGATCCGGTCAGTCTGATTTCTCTCAATCCGGTCTGATATGTTTTGTCATCTTTAAAATCTCATCGATAAGATCCGGAACTAACAATATCAAACGACTTGAATGATCTAATGTTAACTGCGGTAATCTTTGAAGCAAACTTGGTGGATAATCATGTGGAATAGTTCGTTGATTCCGGTGCAACCCGATATGTGTGCTCGGACAAAGCCATGTTATCCACATGCACTCCAATAAGTAGGTGCCAACTATACATGGAAAACTCTACTACATCTCCAGTGGTTGGATTGGGGAAGTGGTTCTAAAGATGACTTTGGGAAAGGAATCCCTCATTGATGTACTACATGTTCCTGACATCGAAAGAACCTGATATCCGGATCGGCACTAGTCAAGGCGGGCTTTAGACTAGTTTTAGAATATGGAAAAATTATACATTCCAAAAATGGAGTTTTTTGTAAGAAGATGCTATATGGAGAAAAGTCTTTTCAAAATGAATGTAATGACTGTTATTCGTCAATTTGAAAGCAATAAGTTAATGATTCTACTTATTTGATTGAGTCTTGTGATTTATGGCATAATCGTTACGGTCATGTGAATTATGATCCACTTAACAAATTAGTGAAGTTAAATTCATTGCCTAAAATGAATGTTAACTTAAAACATAAGTGTGAGACTTATGTGAAGGCTAAGTTAACGAAACCATCATTTCATTCAATCGAAGAACAAAGACACATATTGAATTAATTCATACAGATCTATGTGATCTAAAGTTTGTGCAAACTAGAGGTAGGAAAAAGTACTTCATTACTTTATTGATGATAGTACAATATATTGTTATGTGTATCTGCTACGAAGCAAAGACGAGGCCTTGGAGGTGTTTAAACATTACAAGAATGAAACTGGAAATCAACCAAGCAAAAAGATAAAGAATGTTCGAAAAGATAGAGGTGGAGAATATGAAGCACCGTTTGATGAATTTTGTTCCATTCACACCAAACCACTTCCCATTATTCACCACAATCAAATGGTATTGCCGAAAGTAAAAATCGTACTCTAAAGGAGATGATGAATGCTATGTTGATAAGTTTTGGATTATCCCAAAACTTGTGAGGGGAGGCAATCCTGTTGGCTAACTACATTCTAAACAAAATACTACACAAGAAAAAGGATGAAGATGAGTTTGGAAGGGTCACAAACCTTCCTACAAATACTTGAAAATTTGGGGGTGTTTGGCTAAGGTTGAAGTACCAAAGCCAAAGCAAGTAAAGATTTGGCATAAAACAAAAGAGTGTGTATTTATTGGTTATGCTAACAATTGTAATGCATGTCGATTTCTATAAATCTGAAATAAATGATGTGCATGAAGGTACAATCGTGGAATCAAAAGTTTATATTTTTGGAAGAAATATTTCCTTACGAAACAAACAAGGAAATAAGTCATAAGAAAAGGACGTTTGAAGTAGCTAACGATGACTCAAATAAACTGAAGAGCCACGATGTAGCAAGAGGACCAAAGTGGCAAAGAGTTATGATCATGACTTCATAACCTATGTGTTAGAAAATGAACCAAGATCAGTTAGTGATGCTTTATCTAGCCCGATGCTCTTATGTGGAAAGAGATCATCAATACTGAGATAGAATCCATAATGCAAAACTACACGTGGTTGGTTGACCTTCCACCCTGAAGTAAACCATTGGAATGCAAATGGATTCTTAAAAAGAAATACAAATCCGATGGTTGAATTGATAAGTACGAGGCGAGACTCGTAGCGAAAGGATATTGACAAAAGGAAGGCCTTGATTATTTTGACACATATTCGCCAGTTACGAGATTTACATCCATTAGAATGATCATTGATATCGCTGCTCTAAACAATTTAGAGATACATCATGGATGTTAAGACGTCATTCCTTAACAGGGAACTTGAGGAAGAAATCTACATGAAACAACCTGAAGGGTTTGTAGTTCCAGGACAAGAAAAAATGTGTAGACTCGTTAAATCGTTGTATGGGCTTAAGAAGCGTCAAAACAATGGCATGAAAAATTTGACAAGTGGTTCCAAAATTACGGAGTGTGATAAATGTGTTATGAAAAACACACCGAAAGCATATGTAATAGTATGATTGTATGTTGATGGTATGCTCATAGTAGGAAGCAACTTAGAAATCATCAACGCGACGAAGAAAATGTTGATAAAACATTTTGAAATGAAAGATATGTGTGCATCTGATATGATACTTGGAATTAAGATTTCCAAGACATCTGAAGGACGAGTGTTAACGCAATCTCACTACATTGACAAAGTTCTAGAGATTTCTGGAGGACGACAATCGTTGATGAAAACACCATATGACCTGAATCTACATTTGCTTAAAAATAAAGGAGACCATTTCCTGCATTTTGAATACTCGAGGACAATTGGCAGTCTCATGTATCTCATTAACTATACATGTCGTGATATTGCATATGCGGTCAGCAAACTGAGTAGATTCACGAGCAATCCAATAATGACCATTGGAAATCATTAACTATAGTACTTAAATATTTATAATACACCTCCAACTATGGATTGCATTACACAAGATATCCTGATGTATTGGAAGGATACAATGACACGAATTGGATATCGAACACGCGTTACTCCAAGTCCACAAGTGGTTATGTGATTACCATTGGAGGGGCTGCAGTGTCGTGAAAATCTTCCAAGCAAAGTTGTATTGATCGATACACTATGGAATCTGAATTCATAGGACTGGATAAAGCGGGAGAAGAAGTCAAATGGTTTAAAAGTTTATTGGAATAGATTCCTTTTGGGAAAACATGTGCCTGCAATTAAGATTCATTGTGATAGACAATCGGCTATGGAAGGACTCAGAGTAGTATGTACAATGATAAATCTAGACATATACGTCGTAGACATACCATTAAATAGTTAATCTCTAATGACGTAACTTCCATAGGCTATGTAAAGTCAAAGGAAAATATGGTGGATCCGATGATAAAACGTTTGCCAAGAGATCAAGTTTATAGTTTATCGAGGGTGATTGGATTAAAACCCCATAATCTAAATCTTGTAGTGGATACCCAGCATATTTGACTAGAGATCCCAAAATCTAGGTTCAAAGGGATAACCAAACTACGAGATTGTATAAACACCTTGGAGAAATTAATCTCAGACCCATTCCTATGATAAGGGGTGTAGCCCGCAAAAAGGATACGAGGATAGACAAATGTCTTTAATGATTCCTAAGACTTGTAGATAAACATGTTGGAGTATAATGAGATACTCTTCTATGAGATTACCTACGTGAGTACGAAGTGTGGCCGCTTCATAGATAGAAAGCACTTATGAAACTAAGCGTGGCCCATGGTCGACATGGACACAACCGCAAAAACCAATACGAATGTTAGAGTTGATATGTGTGTGTTCAATTATCTCGGTTTACACCAACGACTAAATAATTCAAGACTATAAGTTCACTATTAAATCAAGTAAACCCGATTGAATACTACTATGGAAGATTTAAAGCTGCAAGCTATCTCTCCAGATGCCATAATAGTTCGTTAAAAGTGCTCACTTGCATTCATGCATTAATTTATCTCATGTGGGGGAATGTTGGAAATTTAAAATAAAATTAAAGAGAGAAAAAAAACATGGGCGCATGATCGATCATGAATTATGTCGCGATCGATCGCGCGAGGATGTGAATTTCATCTATTGAAATTTAAAGGGCGCGGTCGACGATCGATCGTCCCTGCACTTGTTGGGAGAATGGTGTGTTCATTCACATTTGGGTGCGTTTTTGCATGATATAATGTCTCCAAATGATGTATTTTTAGACATATCTCTTGATATCCTATAAATATAACATTCCCCCATTTGTTTAACATCATATTTTCGAAATCAAAGGCAAAGTTCGAGATTAAACTTGAGCATTTTTTGTGCATCTTCGTCATTGTTCTTGTGAGGACTTTTAAGCCTTTGTGAATTTGAAGTGCTTCTTCACAAAATGTGAAGTGTTGTATCTTGGAAAACAAATTATCATCAAAACCGTTAGCACCAAGGTAAAGCAATATTGTCTTAAGCACAAAGAGTCTTAACTCTTGCCTCGACTAAACCATTTTCATTCCTTGCTTGTTTTGTACCAAGATACATATCCAGAAAATTTGTTCTACATACATAACACTTTCCATGGTGAAATCCGTGTCCCCAACTCTGAATGCCTAAACCATCTGACATTTACACGGCTGCGGAATATGTATAATGTCTAGTCAGTTATATAGCCCGCTCTTGTCTCTTACCTTCCCCACTGCACAATGTTGGCCCCAGAAGACCATTTATCTCTTCCATCGATTATTCTCATTTCCTCGACCAACAGGGCCTACTCCTCAACTCCTCTTCTGGATCCAGACTTTTTGGTCATCTAGGTCATTAACTCCATCCAATTTTCAGGTAAAAAATCGTTTGAAAAGCCTAAAGAGGTGATCTCTTTCCTAAAAGATCTCGATTCTCTGATACCCAAATCCTCGTCCATCAGACGTTAACCAACAATACTCTTTGCCCGAAAGATTATATTCTTTCAAGAACTGGGTCGATTTGGACCTCATCTGCCTGAGCTCATTTCCAAGAATCCAACTCTTTTAACTAGCAGTTTGGAAAGCAAACCAAAGACAAGTATTGGGTTTATCAAGAAAGTTCTTGAACTTAACAGAAGTACACAAGGGAAGCTGATATCAGTGATGAGATGTTTCGTATCCTTTCAAGATGCCCTTGGGTTATCGGCAAGGATTCAAAATTGATATCTAGCATTACCTATCTGGAAAGTTGTGAAATCGTAATGAACCAAGGCTATTTTCTATGCACAAAGGATATCTTAAAGCTCTTAGTTCAAGAGTCACGGGATTGGGTTTTGTAACGGATTCAAGAATGTTGTTTATGGTGTTATGGCTTGTTATTCCTCTGGTGCTGAGACAATCAGTTGTAAGTATGAATTGTTTCAAAGTCTCGGTTTCTCCGGATTGGAATGCACACAGCCCAACTCTGTTTAAGTCAGCTGTTGATTTTGTTTGTTGACGCTGAGCATGGACAAGCGAGTGATTCCGGAATACTGAGTCCTGAGGATTATCAAATCAAGGAGGCTTTTAGAGAGAGCCAGGTAGCTTAAGAGGGTCGTGTTTTTTAAATTGATCTTTTTGAAAGTTTAAAACAACATATTATATGTTACAATATTAATATACGAAAAATGAAAATGAGTAACAATCTTTGCTATATTTTAAAAATGAAAAAAAAAAATTAAAATGAAAATGGGTAACAACAATCTTTGCTATATTTTAAAAGGATTGAAAATTATTGGCGCATATTTGATAATTTTACAATGCTTCAATTGAAGGTATTTCGATTATTAAATAATTCAATTTTAATCAGTTTATATAGACCGTATTATAAACCACATTCTTGTTTAATAAAAATAGTAGTATTTTTTATTAGATTGATATAACAATTGTGAAAAATAGATGTAATTTCTAAAATGCCTCTACACCACATGTTTTTCAAAACCAAAACAGAATCGATCATCAAACACGAGAAACAAAAACTAACTCAGAAAAACAATAATCATTCACTCGGCCAAAAAGAGTACTGTTTCCTGAAAGAACCAACAGCAAACTTCTCCAAACCTACATACAGAGTAGACTTAGGCGAGCTCAGTATCCGTTCAAAAGATGAGTTCAACTTGGCATAAGGGCATTGCCCTTACGTTAAATCCAAATATCGATATTTGATTTGGATATGAGGGGTGGTCCACTTTTTTATTTGGACCGCAGATGTTGAAATCAAATATGGACATTTGGATCTAGCATGAGATAATACCTTCACGCTAGAGTCTCATTTCCCCTATCAAAATGGGGCTTTGTAGCATATTCCCCAGCCTGGTGAAAGTTAGACCTGAGTGTGAAGTTGAAATGGCATACAGTTTGACGTTGACAGAGAACAGAACATCTAACACTACCTAATCTAGAGAGAATTAGACCTTTAGTAAACCTGGTGAATGGCGATGGAGGTAGCTGCTTAGTTTAGTTCATCTTCAAGATAATTGTACTCAAAAGAGAAATCCGTCTTAATTCTCTGACACCTGAGTTGAGCCAAAGAGCACAAGAGTCGGACAACTGAGAGACAGAGAAAGTGGACTGTGAAATCATGTAAAAACAGTAATAAACTCGAAGGCGAATTTTCTTACTCAGATAATGATTTTCATCCCCTTCTTGTCAGGAACCAAAGGGGATTACTTTAAAAAATACTATTTATTTATTTATTTGACCAAGATTTTGAAATATAACTTTTTCAATTTATGACATTTGTTTGACCTTTGTTTTTAGTGTGTTTGAAGGTCATTTTACAAAAACTAAAGCTTAATCAAACTCAAAAAAGAGGAATAACCATACCATCCATGCTGTTCGTCATTGGCAATATGGAAATCAAAGTACACATAAGTCCCCTGTTCAAAATCATCTGTGGCAACTTTTGGCTCTTCATGTCGTTGGAACCATGTGTTATATTTTCTGTGGTATCTCCAAGATTGTTTTTTCAATTCTTTGGCTGCCAAATATTGCTGGTAAGCATTCTGCAGAAAAGGGTAAAGTAGAGAACAAGATAAGAGCACTGAATCACAACAACGCGAAGGATTTCCCAAAAAGAATAGATTTTCAATAAACCTGCTGGTAGTAAAATGAAAAAAAGAGAGTATCAGTGCCATAAGTATCAGAACCAAGCCGTTCCCAAAAGGCAGGGTTATTGACAATTGGTGCTTGAACTTGAGGATAGCTGGGCGGGGTAACAGCAGGATGTTTCTGTATGTAGTCAAAGAAAGCATGAGAAAGTAAACAGAATATTGGATCAACTATCAATGTGTAGTATGAGAGAGTTGCATACTGGAGTATAGCTCTTTGCGCGTTCAGAGTCTTTGGGTTGAGGAAGCCTATGGAATGCACCCTCGAGCATCTGTAAATTATATAATTGATCATGCATTGCTCCAGAATTTGCAGTTGATGAAGTTACGTTATCACCAATGGCACCAAGGTCGGATACACTTCTTCGACCAATCACACCAAGACTTCCAGTAGATGCATTGGGTTGCAACGGCTGCCCTGGAGATAGGTCAATATCCCTCATTACCTGGGAAGGTTCAGCAAGTGAGACGGCAGCCTGCTTGTAAACAATTTCACAGGAGCTTAAATTAAATTCAAGAACTATTAAGCAAAAAGGTAAACAGATCACAGCAGTGTATTAAACATACCGAGAAAATCATTGCCACAATGAAAACCGAGTTCTTGAAATAACTTAGGAAATCAATTTTTTTATATAACTTTACCTAAATGACGTGTTATCTTCACAAGTGTTGGGATGGAAAAGGCATGAATATCCACATTACTAAACATCATCATATCCAACAAAGCCAAATTTAAATTTCACCACTTCCTAGTCAATGTGCTCCAGAAAAAAACATTAAAAACAAATCTCCACAAATTTAAACATAAACTAAAGATTGCGCATACCGAGGTATCCAATGCATGGGAAGCTTTCATTTCATCCTCTTGCACGAGATCCTTTCCAAGTCCACAATTAGAAGTAGAATCCGCCGATGAATCTTCCATTATGGGCTGTTGCTGCTGTAACTCCTCAGCTTTTGCAAGGCCACTTTCTACACGTGTAAAATAACTTCCCCATTATGATACTGATAAATCAACTCAGAACAATTATGGATTAGCTATAACACTAAAGATTATGGAAAACTTATTATTTAAATAGTAGATGCATGATTTACTACTGTGGACCAGGGTTGATAACAATAAATAATAGGTGACATTAAAAATGTGTCCAGTAAGTTTATACTCAGACATTGTAGTATTTCTTACCTCTCTATAAATAGAGGTCTTTATACCACGAAAACAGAAAAATAACAAAGAGAAATTGGATTGAAGTTTACTCCTGGTTTATCCTCGAGTCATGTAAACTGAGGCCGAACAAAAGATCACACGAATCATTCACAAGCACATACATCTTGACAAGCATTTTCATCATAATGACTAGCTATTAGATGGAAATAAACAACAACAGCAATCATTATATGGAATCTTCCGATGTCACTGTGCTCTATCCCCTATTATATCATCATTTATTAAAATAAAATTAAAAAATATATAGTTTACTTTGTTCACTTCTGCAATAAATTTTGTATGCAACCACATATATAGGAATTCCAAAACTTCAGTACTGACCAAATTTTGGTATGCCAATGAGCAGCATATACCAAGGTAGTTATCTTCTAGGTGAGAAAAGGGTATGTGCAATATTACCAGCCTCCCTAGATGCTGTGGATATCATGGTCTGCTGATTAACTGATTGGTGGATTGCGCTTGGAGCCTGCTGCTGCAGTGAAGCAGATGATGCAACACTGTTAAGTCCTGAACCTTGGACTCCAATTCCCAATCCCAGTTGAGGTGAGATAGATGAGCTTTGCGCGTTAAACTGAGAGAGAGAGAGAGAGAGAGAATTGTTTCATTCATGAAAAGTATCAGAGATAAAAGAAAAATTGTACGATATCAAAATGAATACATTGGCCCAACGTAAGGCTTGAGCTAGAGATCACACAATTCATTCGCGAGAAGTAACGCATACCAAAACATATTTTCATCATAAGGAGTAGCCATTAGACCTAATATAATTAAATAGAAAGTTAAGCATCATTTTTGTTATTTACAACAGACAATTTGGATGCACGTTTAAATTTAAACAACAAAGAAGAGAAACACTACCAGATGATTAATGAGAAAAAACTACGAGAGGATTAGATCAGAAACACTACCGTGGGTCCACCATCCACATTTCTAACATAAGCACTGTAGCCAATTATCCAAATGCAGTTAATTCTATAACTGATATTCGTGTGACGACTAGGAACTAGCAAATGCGCAAATGCAAGAGACAAGTTAATCCGTGAGATATAAAGGGAATGGCACCTGCACCAAGAGTGGATTTTGCTGCTGGGCGGAGTATTGTTTCCCTCCAGCAAGAGAGGGCATACTGAGAATGTTAGTCTGACCCTGCTGCTGCACCTGCTGAAATCTTTGTAGAAACTTCTCCCTTTGGTCAGGTGCAATCTCAGTTCGTCCACGAAACTGCCCCTGGAGATTCAGAAGAACACTATTTCGAGGTGATAGGTATCCCACCAAGTAATTGAATGTGTGAGAGAGAGAGAGAGAGAGAGAGAGAGGTGTGTTTGTGTGTTTCACATGAATCGCTGGTACAATAAGGTAAGAGAGAATGTATTGGCTGCATTTAAATTGCATTCAAAAGAGATCCAATCCAAAAACAATGTCATTTATGATAATCTTTAAATTTCACTCGTCAATGTATAACGATATAATCAAACATATCAGAATGTCGGTGATGGTCAAAACAAAAGCATTTGGTGGTTTGAGAGAGAGAGAGAGAGAGAAGTGTGTTTCACATGAGCCGCTGGCACAAAGAAGGTAAGAGAGAATGTATTGGCTGCATTTAAACTGCATTCAAAAGAGATCCAATCAAAAAATAAGGTCATTTATGGTTAACTTAAAATTTCATACATCAACATATAACGATAAAAGCGAACATATCAGACAAATTTTTAGTCGCAAAGATAAAACCATCCTTTACATTGTCAGCTATGGTCAAAACGAAAAGCTTTGGTGGTTTTTGATGTCAATTTCGTTTTTATGTTTGGATTGCCAGATCGCTTCTTATAATGTTAACAAACAGAGGAATAGAGAGAAACATGGGAAATGGGGAAGGAAATGGCATCCGAATGAAGAGAGAGGTGGTAACAGCAATAATGGCTACTATTGGCAGCAGCCACCAATGGTGTGTGGTGAGCGGTAACAGCAATAATGGTTACTATTGGCAGCAGCCACCAATGGTGTGTCGTGAGTTGTAAATGTCAGAGGGTGGATGGTTGATGGTAAGGGGAAAGGGAAAGGTGGTGGATTAATATCCAATGAATTTATATGTTCGGGATTTAGAAAGTAAAGAACTTTGAGATCCAAACATATTCTTCCTGCAAATGATGTCGGACCAAATAAAAACCCCTGGAGTTTGGTTCAAATTGACAAGTAACGAATGAAATAGGAGCATAGCAATTAGCACATGAACATGGTTCAAAGACAAATTTGCATACCATGAATAAGAACCTTCATCAAACAGACTGCATCATCATTCAGCAATATCGCTTCATGACTTCCACCCTTTTCCTTTTCGGGTCATACTTCACCAAATTTATCGACCTCTTAAGTTCACATTATTTTTCACTCTAGCATCTTATCTTCCTCTTGTTCTTAACACTATTGTGGTCATATCATGGCTATTTGTGTCAAGTTCATTATGTCTCAGACAAGCATAAATTGAACTTTAAAGTCACAAAATGGTACAAATCCAGGAAAACACAAATAATTTTAAATTTTTAAAATTATGGAAACCTAAAGAGAAGTGAGTGTGAGGATCAAAACAGAAGAAGAAACTGTGAGGATCAGTTACGACATGAAAACAGAACAGTGTTACATACCGTTTCATTTTGGTTTTGAAAGGAACTTCCAGGCCTCCATTGCATACCCGGAACCACGGGTGAGCTGAAAACTCTACTACCCATTATTGCAGAATCACCAGCATCTCCTACATCATTTTGGCCAAGTCCATCACTTGCCTTGGAAGCTTGTGGCAGGATTACTCTATTGCTCAGAGGAGATGCAATAGACTGTGTCATACCAGTAATTGATGATCGGTCGTCAGATCCCAACATACTTAATTTCCCAATTTCAGAAGCCAACGGTATAGCACCAAGGGCTCCATTGTTAGAAATTGTACTTCCAGCACTTAGAGCAATGATCGAAGATGGTTGACTAGGAAGACCACCTCTACTGACAGGCCTTAATCCAGTTTCGGTAAGAGCAGGTGATGATTTGCCACCAGAGAAGTTACTGATATCCTCTTCTTTGGTGACACTTGACACAGTTAATAAAGATGAAGCAGTGGCAACACCTAAGTTGTCAAAAGCGCAAAAAGAAACTCAGGAAAAAAGAAAATGAGATGAACTGATAGTTGCAAAGTTACAATTGAACAACTTGATACCAAGAGTAGGATGGCTTGCTGCTGGTGTTTGTTGAGCAGAAGAACTAAGATCACTACTTTTAGGAGGTGGGATTCTTGCAACGGCATCTGAATTACTGTCTTGAGAAGCTGTTTCTTCTACTTGGTCCGGAGCAGAAGCAACATGTTGTATGGAAGTTGATGTTGCCTGGAGATGTCGGCATCCGGTTATAAGACATATCATAGATGTTGCCAACATTCACTAACAGTTTAAAGAGAAAACTCAAGGACTTAAAACTATTAGTCCGAAAAGAAAAATACAAGAAAATCCAGGATTCAACATATCTTTGTGGTCTCTCACAATGTTTCAAAAACATTTATCGCCGAAGAGCGATGTGCCCTAGGACTATAGGATTACAGCATGGAATAGTACCTTTTGCTCAAAAGAAAACTACAGACCCCCCAAAATTAGAAAGAAGAGAGAAGTTAATAAAGTTATGTGATTAAATGAATGTATTCGCCAGTAATTGTGGCACATCGTCTGTGCATTAAATATTACATTTTTTATACAAATTTTCTAATAACTAAAATACAAATACAAATCCATATTTTTGGCCTATAACCTCATTTTGTAAAAAATGGATACATTTAAACTCGGTATAAACAGTAAATAAGTTTGGAAGAATTTAAAAATTATATACATGTTTGCTCCTGTGTAAAAGTGAAAAAATAAACTTGTAATTTTTTTAAGCAAATGAGTTTTGCAATTTCAAATTTCAAATATAATATTTTATTCATTGTAAAACATGTAGCTTGTAAGAAATAATATAATGTAAAAAAGAAAGTTATTCTAGACAAACAACATTAGTTACCATGGTCATTATTTACAGCCACTAACTCTTAATAAATAGTAATAGACATAATGTGAAAGCTTAAACATAATCAGCCTTGGAATTAAGGTTTAAGATCAAATAAATTCATAGTAAATTGGTAGTTAATAATGTAATTCACTACGTTTCGAATTGTTATTTAATAATGATTAATACTACTTCCATTTGATAACCTACCCTTGAAGGATAAGTTCTTACATTTTAAATCAAAATTATTTCCAATTGTCTATATAGAGTCAAGTTTCTCCTGAACCTGCAGAAGAGTCTCAAATGCATAAAGAAATATCCTCCATGGACAGGAAAAAGTAAATGATATCCGGTGAAAATTATTATTCTTTTTTTTATGCGGCAAATAAAAATATATAGGAGTAGCAAAAGTACTCAAAAGGCATGTGAAAATTATTATTCTAAGAGTGACATATAACCTTATTGATGTCATTCACTAAGGCATGTAAAATGTCAACTAAACCAAGAATGTCCTCATGTTCATGTATTCGGCGAAAAATATTGGATTATTTTTATCACAGTTTTTTTATAATTTGGAAATTTTTTTGGAGAAATGGCTTTGGGAGATTAAAAGGCAGTTTTTACTATTTATAACAAATCATGTAAATTTATTTTGGTAAATATTATTAAATAATATAAATTGAAATTCGGATGGATGAGGAATAAAGTGAGGAATTTTAAAATATAATATAATGGTAGAATATTTTTCGGAGCAGTAAAAAGTTACATTAAATGTAATAATGATGTTAGAAGTGTAGATATAGATAAAAATAGACTTTTTGGAAAATGATAGGATGATGGTAGTTGATTCTATTTTGGGGAACGGAAATTGGTTTTAGAAACTAAAACCAAACATTGCAATAAATATATTCCTAAATCCTAATATTTAAAAAATCGAACATAGAAAACCATTCGCTTAGGAAACTTAGTCAAAACTCAAAAGGCTAGACCAGGCAAGTCTCTCTACACTACTCCGATTGGTTCTGCAAATTCAATGATTAAATAACTATAACCAAAAACTTCTGTATATTGTTTCATAGCCAATAGTTTAACATATCATGGTTTAAATAAAAACCATTTCTCAATTCTACCCTATCAGAATTTTGAGAGAGGTGGATATAGTAAGAGAACTCAAAATCATACATACCAAAGCTGGAGAGGGTTTTACAGCCAAAGAAGATTTCAAACTTAAAACTGTACTAGAGGCACTGACATCCTGAAAATAATAGAGAACATGATAACATGACAGCATAATGTCTCACTCTCTTACCAAAAGAAAAGGAAAAGGATGGTTAGCGATACAGACATTAACTCCTTTTGTTTGATAGTGATGTAATTTATTTTGTAATTTGTATATGGAGATGATGACTGGTGTGGACAGGACGGTCAGCAAGGAATACTGATATCCCATCAAACAACAAACTAATTTGGAATTGGGTATTAATTACCTATTTGCAAAACATTATTCAGAAACTAAAATAACATACTGCATACAAAAAAAATGAAAGATACTAGAGTAACCTACTACAAATGAAAGACCCATGACCAAAGAAGTGATCATTTAACCTTCACAATACTAGGAGGGCCAACTGTTACTAGATCTTCAAGAGACTCCACCTTGTCCAGAGGCAAGGAATTGTAAAGTTCATCGACATCACTAAATTCGTCAAAGTCTTCCTGCCAATTATATTCCAAAATGAAGAATATTAAATCAATTTTACCACCGTTTAGTCTACACATTGTCCATAAAGACAATCAAATATGATCTTCAAACAGAAATCTTGTTATTTCTCATTTGAAAATTAATAAAGAAATAGAGTCTCATGAGAATCCAAATTTTAAGGAAAAATGTGGTCAACATCATGGATGATTAAACAAAAAAGTTTAAAATGAGAAAAGACAACTTGTTTTGGAATAGAATACCTGATTTCTTTCCACATAGTCATCCAAGAAATCCTTTACATCATTGACTTGTTCTGGACTCAACTCGTCATTGTCCAATAGCCTTAGAATTAATTCTAACTTCATAATATGAGCTTTATGCCGAGATATAGATGTCTCTAGATGTGTCTAAAAAATTTTGAAGTAACACATAGTAAGCGAACACAAGTATGCTGCATGGTGAGAATGTCTTTCCTCAACGACATACCAGTCTGGGAGGCCTCGTCTTCCCCTTTTTAACAGAAAGCCCCTCTACTTCCGCTTCAAAGCTATCTATTTGACTTTCCAGCTCACCAACCTAGCAAAGCAGTATTTACATCCTCAAAACAGTTCATAAACTATTTATAACTTATCCAAATGATAAAAATGATATGCAAACTACTGCGTAAAAATCATGAACTTCCAAAAAACACGCCCTTGTCAAGATAATAAATGCACCTGTTTCGATTACTGAGCATGCATTCCTAAAGTTTCAAGTGTAAACACACCTGACGTCTGACTGCCAAATCCTTTGAAGTTGCAGAGATAAGAATAACTAAAGTTTCACTTCTCACGCATAATCCCAAATCCCATCACATCAAATATGAACATTTATCATTGCAGGTCAAATAATGTACATAAATAGTTGCACCAAAAAATTACAGCAATACAAAGAAAAAATGTGCAATCATACTCATAAGAGAGAGAGAGATGATTCCACAAATTAAATGAAAGACAAAAAATTCCTGCTAGCTTTCCATTCTCCCGCTTTACTTCATAAACCAATTTGTTAGGCCAAAGAAATTTAATAATGAAGGTGAATATTACGATAAGAGACCTAGAATAACAGGCTTATGGAATCCAGGAGAAAGAAACAAAAAAAAAAAAATTCAAGAGCATACCACATTATTCAACCAATCCCTGGTCTCTGATTTAGCCTTTTCTTTAGGATCCTACAGAAAAACAGAAAACACATATGCATGCTGGAAGAAGTTAGAAACTTCCAAACACATGAGACCATGACTTGCATTTTATATTGTTACAACAGACAAGCCATATGATGAGAAAGCTCCTCCAACTTCATTAAAACTGTACCTTTACATTTTTATTCTTTAATGTTACACGATAGAAGTAGATCCTCACCATCATCCAAGGTAGAAATGTTTCAACCTTACTTATATTTTACTGCAGAATAAAAAACAAGAAAAAAAAAACAAGGGGACTTCCAGAGCAACACAACCTACCGTTTTCGGTTGTTGGCCCAATCCTTCTTTGGAGAATGCTTTTGTCTTAGTTTCTTTCTCACAAATTTTAAATCGTTCCATTTCACGCTCAATAAGCTTGCGAGCGTCCACTAGAGCCTGCTCATAAGAGGCACTAACCTACGTCAACAGTTATAAAGAGAAAATCCTTCGTCAGAGTTGGAAAAAGGTATTAAACAAGATAACGATAACGATTACCTCTACAACACTGAAAATAATGAAGATGAACTACAATAAAAGAAACATGGAGGAAAAAAACAGCAGTTTTACCTTCTTATCCTTTATCTCGCTCGATTGTATCCAAGTCTTGATCTGATCTCTGTATCTCTGCAACTTCTTTATCTCCTTCTTCAAGTCAGCCTCAAATTTTTCTTTTTGATTTGCATTATCAGTGTCGTAAACCTAAACAACAATAGCATACATCAACATCAAGAACAAAGATAAAATAATCCATAAACTCAAAGTATTGTCAACCTGAGAAAACAACCTTATTCCAAATGCTATCAAATACATCTACGCCCTCCTGAACCTTCTTGAGAACGCGGTCGATTTCTCCCTGTAACTTCCGACTTGCACCCATTTTCAAATTCTAAAATTGATACCAGAACCGAGCACACGAAGTCCCCAATACTCGCAATCTCCTAGGGTTTTGTGTGAGATAAAAATGGAGATGAAGACAGCAGGTGGGGATGAAGGGATACCAAAACAAAAGAAGGAAGAAGAAAAAAAAAAACCACCGAGTGGGCTCGTGGGTTGTGGGTTTTAGACTGGGCTTGAATATAATGACTCAAAGCCAACGTTTATAGATACTTAACTGAGCTCCAGAATCACATTATAACTGTTGCTTGAACCTACTAAGGCCAAAACGGGTCAAAGTTGCATGGGAGAAAATTCAAGCCCGTACTAAATGCAAAAACTTAATTTGATTTAGGGGGGTGTATTCAATCTGAACTTTTATTGACTTTTAACGACTTTTTTAAATGATTGACTTTTATGGAGTTGATAGATTTCTATTGACTTTTATAGAATTCAATGGAGTTATAAAAAGATTTGTATAGAGTCTCGTAGACTTTTTCAATAGATTTCAATGGATTTTATCGACTTTTAATGACTTTTTTAAATTATGAATTTTTATGAAATTGATAGATTTTTAATAACTTTTATAGAATTACACGGAATAATCAAAAGAATTGTATAGACTCTATAGATTTTATAACTTATAATTGATTTCTTTGAACTAACAATTGAACATAAATAACTTATTCAACATATAATTTCTTTTTACTATTGATGTAAACACATTTTACTTATTTAACAGTCAAAAATATGAAAAATACATATTCAATTCTTTTGCATGGCAAATATTGAACAACTTTTTTGCATTTTCAAGATGACGACCTTGAAGATTCAGTTAATGTTGCTATATAATTGTAATCTATAATTTTGTGTAATAAAACAAAAGTTTTCTATTAAATAACATTTTATAAACTTAAAATATTTTTTGATGATAGTTGACTGCTATAAAAATTCTTAAAACATACTTTTTAAATAAACATGATAATTTATATCGTTATAAATATCTTTTGTTTTAGAAAAATATTTATTATAATTGTTTATAGATATAGACCCATACAATCGTTTTAAAAATCTATCATCTAATATAAAATTGAGCACATTAACTTGCTATTTTATCAAAATACTTGTGTAAATATTAGTATTATATTGGATAAAAAATAAGATGTGAAAAAAATAATAATTGAAGAAAGAGCTGCACATTAAGAATTAAAAAAATGGTACATGTAGAAAACATGGGAAGGAAAGCCAATGGGGAGGTGGCCGTGTCGGAAATGAAAATAGCAAAGAGTAAAGAGAGATGATGGTAATTAGGAATTAAAAGTCATTCCAAATCTTTACTAGAAGCGGTGGAGAATTTTTAACTTTTTTGGGATGTACATGGGGCATCAAAGTTTGTACCTAAAGATTTCAACATAAGTCATTAAAAGTCTATGAGATTTTGGATACCTATAGACTTTTATAGAGTTTTAAAAATTCAAATTTGAATACCACCTGACTTTTTAAAACTCTACGAAAGTCTGTCTTGAATACCATTAGACTTTTGCAGAGTATATAAAAGTCTGAATTGAATACCTCTAGACTTTTAAACTCCATAAAAGTCATTAAAAGTCAATAAAAATCTATAACCAATACACCCCCCTTAGTCTACCAAAAAAATTCAAATAGTTTAAGTTCAATTTCATGTGAATTTACCAAAATAGACAGCACACCAAAAGCCAATACAAACAAACTTCATATGTAGAGTCTTCCATTATCACAAAATCAAATTCTTCAACACTTTCTGCTCCAATTTGTGTTCCAATTACATTATCTTATAGGATAAAAAGTTAATTTCAAAGTTCATCACCAAAAATACTACAATATAAATCGAATATGGCTCCATAAGCGAAGAACAATAATCGATAAGCGCATACAACAGGAAACAAAAGATAGAAGAAACATGGTACAAAATCGGTTAAGCATCACATAGAGTTTCAGAGATTCGATTAGGGTTTGGTTATTAGACGTTGATTCGTTTTTGGATTAGGGTTTGCTAGTTTGCTTATTACACGTCGATTCATTTTTCAATCATATTATTGCAAATTTTGGATTGAGGTTCAGATATTTATTGTGCATATTTATATGTTCTTTTGCAAGAGGTGTCTACAAGTGTTATTACTATGTAGATTTTGATTTAAAAAATTGATCTTTTTTGTGATGCGATATGAGTATAAATATTAGGTAACTCGTTTGCATCAATTGTGTCTAGGGTGTCGATTCGTTTTTGGATTAGGGTTGGCTGATTTGCTTCTTACATGTCAATTCATTTTCAAGTGTGAGATTGAAAATTTTGGACTGTGGTTCAGATATCTATGGTGCATATTCCTGTGTTTTTGCAAGAGGTGTCTATAAGTCTTATTGCTATGTATATTTTTTGATTTTTTTTATTTTTGATATGGAGGATGAGTATTTTGTAAATATTTTTGGGGCACTGCTTGTACTCGAACCAAAATCATCCCAAAAGGAGATATGAGTATTTACTATCCGGCGAAGGCTGAAGGGTCATTGCTGTGTAGATTTTGATATAACAAAACTGATATTTTGGTGATATGAGTATAGAAGTCGGGTAACTCGCGTGCACCAACTAAATCTAGCGGTGCACGTATTATGTGTGCACCGATAGATACAATTGCTTCTCGTGCACAAACTTCATTGATATGTGCACATGGGTTTTTTTTTGCATGCAGCGTGTTAAGTATTTTTTGCGTGCACCGGTCAAATGTTTTTGCGTGCACCATGTAGTGTAAGTGCATGCACCATATAAATGTAATTACGCGCACCATATGAGTTAGTCTATCGGTGCACGTATTTTGCATGCACCGATAGGTACAATTGTTACATATCTCTATGTTCTTTTGCAAGAGGGTGTATATAAGCTATGTTACGTGACAGTCAGAAAAATCACACATGTAGTGTCGGACACTCCGTAGACACGGACACGGGTGGGACACGGTGTCGGACACGCAACTCGTCGTGTCTGAGATTTATTTTTAAAAAAAAAATATTTGACACCTGTCGGACATGCCATGGACATGGGAAAATTTAATTTTTTTATTAAAAATTTCAAAAAATAATTATAACTTTTTGTATAGGAAAATGTTTTTTAAAATAAATATAACTTTTTTTATGTAGCTTGGTGTAGTTTTTGCCGCATCTGTGTTGTAGTTGAGTGATATTTGGTGTAGTATAAAAAAATATTAATTTTTTTTATGTTTATTTATTTTGAGTGGTGTTTGTTGTCTATTTTATTAATGACTGGCGTGTCTGCAATTTTACATTATTCAATTTTATTATTTAAATATTTGATAATTAATTTTTTTCTTAAATTTTAGTATATTATAACGTAATGTATATATATATATATATAAATTATTGTCGTATCCTAGACGTGTTGCACGTGCACAAACTTCATCAATCTATACGTGTATGTCTTTTTTTTTTTGTGCGTGCACCATGTAAGTGCTTTTTTTGTGTGCAACGGTCAAATATTTTTGCGTGCATAGTGTTGTGCAAGTGCATGCATCATAGAATGTAATTGCATGTATGATATGAGTCCAGAGCCTACCGGTCCACATATCGATACAATTGGTGTATATTTTCTACTCGCATGCACCAATTGAGTCCAACAGTCAAATGTTTTTGCATGCGTCGCATGCACCTTATAAATGTAATTACGTTCACCTGACAATTGATTTTGAAAAAAAAAAATCATATTATTTGTGATGGTGGTGAACGTATTTTGCATGCACCAATGTATACAACTGGTGCACTTGAACAAACTTTATCAATTCGTGCACGTTAATGTTTTTTGCATGCATCGTGTAAGAGTAATTTCGTGCACCGGTAATGTGTTGTTTCACGCGCTTGTGCCTCCATCCTGTAAGTGTAATTGCATTACAGTGTAAGTTTTTTGCAAGCACCGTGTAGTGTAAGTGTATGCACCATATAAAAGTATTTGTGTGTACCATATGAGTCCATAATCTATCGGTGCACATATTTTGCATGCACTGATAGATACAATTGGTGCACGTCAGTGTTTTTTTGCATGCATAGTGTAAGAGTAATTGTATGCATCGATCATATGTTGTTTCCTGTGCCTATGTACCCATCGTGTAAGTGTAATTGCGTGCACCATGTAAGAGTTTTTGCGAGCATCGTGTGGTGTAAGTGCATGCACCATATAACAGTAATTGTTTGCACCATATGAGTCCACGATCAATCGATGCACGTATTTTACATGCACCGATAGATACAATTGTTGAACTTAGCATCAACATTTATCAATTGTTGCACGTCGGTGTTTTTTGTGTGCATTGTGTAAGAGTAATGGGCATTTACGTGTTGTTTCCTACGTCTGTGCTCCATCGTGTAGTGTAGTTGCGTGCACCATGTAAGTGTTTCGTGTGCACCGGTCAAATGTTTTTGCATGCACCAGTACGTGAACCGGTTAATTTATTTCATGTAAATGTTAATCACAATTTTTTAAATTACTCATAATTTACACATTATTTCGTCTCATACTCACCTCCCCCATAATCAAATTATGAAAAAAACAAAAAAAATGGCACAAACCAACACCTTATAGGGCAAACCTGCAAGTAATAGTGACAGAGCTTAAAAAGATCAAACTTTGTGAAGAAGATCTTCAAATGATACAAAGACATCATTCACTTTTGGTGAACGCAATTCATAACAACACAGTTGTCATCGACTGCTACAATAAACGTGATTCAGTAATTACAGAATTATTGGCTGCTTCAACAAGGACTCTGGAGATTTTATATTTGGGAGTTATATGGTGAAAATTAACATCAATGATGTGCGAATAATCTTTGGAATTATACATGGTTGTGAAAACATTGACATGCTACTCCAAGATTATACATATTCATCATTCTTACAGAGGAGCTTCCTAGATAAGACCTAAGCAAAGGACTTCTGAATAAGCAAGAGCTTACTGTACAGAAAATTGACAACAAAGTCATCAATCAACAATGTTTCTGACGTCGAAGATGTTGCTAGATTGATGACAATCTACATTCTTGCATCTGTTTCATTTCAACCAAATCAACAAACCTTCCATGGGCGTACACGTCCTTAGTGGATGATCTGAACACGATCCGCAACAACAACTGGTTCGAACACATATTGAACACATTGATGAACAACCTTGAGCAATCAAAGAATGAAAAATACTCCCGCTTTGTTCTATTATTACATGTGAGATGTATTTCTTTCGATACAATTTATTCCAATTGTTTATATAGTAATATCGTTTACAATTCTTTGTAGTATTGGTTATGTGATAGGAAGATTTGATAGCTTCAGTAGAGGTCAACATATTCCCAAAGTTCCTGAAATGGAATCTTGAGAATTTTTTAAAAAGCTCCACTACATTGACATCAAGGAGCTTCACAATTATTACATAAGTATATTTGTATCCAATAATCAATTACACTAACATGGTACACCACTTATAGAGGTGAGCAAAATTTCAGTTAAACTGAATAATCGATCAAACCGAACTATCAAAAATTTGGTTCAGTTATTTTGATTTTTTAAAAAATTGGTTAATTCGTTTTGTTTTCGGTTTATAATCTAAAAATAACTGTTAACTAAATTAACCGTATTTTTTAAATATTTTTTAAAAAAATTATTTTTTTTAAAATCAATTTATCTCATACTTTTATTTATTTTTATTTTTAAATTTTTAAAATCAAATTACCTTATTTTTCAATTATTTATTTTATATTTTTTAAAAAAATCGATTAATTCGGCTACCTACCGAATTAGCCAATATTTTGTTTGGTTCGGTTAATTCGGTTTTAAAAAACATTCGATCGGTTCGCTTATTGTCAAAATTTTAGTTAATTTGATTTTTAAAAATTCGGTTCGGTCAACCAATTGTTTAAGATGTGCATCGATATTTTATTGTTTAAAGAAATATATTGTTAAATATATTGGCGCAATTCTTAACACTCTATACATTCCCAATGATACTGCTTCAGAACTTGCTTGCACCATCCAGTATAGCAGTGCACCGGTAGTCTCAAGCGGTTCATACAATGAAACATTGATGACTATAAACGTGCACAATTATCCAATGTTCACTTGTTTTATTGAACTGGTGCACATGTTTATTGTTGCAGTGCATGTATATTGCGTGCATCGATTGCGTCTATCGGTGCACAAATCATGCGTGCACTGGTAGGCTCAATCGGTGCACAAACTGGAAGATTTGATTATTACAGTTGTGTACAATTATCCCATGTGCACATATAGGCTCAGAGCGGTACATGCGGGTAGAACTGTCAAAATCCCAACCCGCCAAATAGGCGGGTTGGGCCAGCATTTTTAAGGCCCGCCAGTAGGCGGGTCTATACGGGCTGGCCCAAACGGGCCGCGGGTTTTGGCGGGCCAACCCGCGGGTTGGCGGACTGGCCCGCGGGTTGGGTTTTTTTTTTTTTTTTTTTTAAAAAAAATTTGTTATTTCTTTTTTTAGGCTCAATTCATAGATAAATACTCAATATCACATTGAAGCATTCGATCTACTGTATATTTTTCACTTAGTCTTGCTTTAAAGTTGCAACAAGTATTTCAAAATTGAGTAAAATACTGATTCACTAATCAAGTTTTTTTAGTAGCAGTGTTAATATCTAGATAAAACCTAAAACAAGTTTCAGTATTCTTCTAGCATCATTTCTAGGTTCGGCAAGTTTAGTTGAAAATATTTTTTTGAACTTTCTTTTAAAAAAAAAAATTAAAAAAATTCTTTTTTTAAAAAAAATTTAAAAAAAAAAAAAAAAAAAAATTCAGCGGCCCAGCCCGCCCAAACCCGCGGCCCGCTTCGGGTCGGGTTGGGTTGGGGTTTTCCCAACCCGCCTGGAGGCGGACCCAAACGGGTTGGGCCCGTTTGGGCCGCGGGTTGGGCGGGCCAGCCCGTTTGGGTCGGGCTGGCCCGTTCTAACAGCTCTACATGCGGGACAAACATGCATTGATAAATCGGTAGTGCACTTGTATATTGTTGATGATTTAATTAACCCAATTAAAAATGTCTTATGATCACTTACAGATTATTGACCGTTGAGCCATTATTATCAATAAACACCTGAAGTATGTATTTGACAGCTTGTCTTGGGTAATAAAACTAACCTATTATTTTTTAATATTTATTTAAATATTAATGTATCACACAATGTTTGATACTACTTGACATCATAACATTGTAAGGAGCTCATAAAGGAAATACTTCGGAGATGCGGCATAACTCAATATCAATTACCTGAAGCCATGACATATAGGTTTTTGATTTTTTCAATAAACAAAAGCGACAGAGAAGACCCACTAATAACTGATGGATACCACTGGACACTGCTTGTATTTGGTTTTCAAGAATCTAAGTGAACTCATTACAATTAAATTAAGGACAAGAAAAGTAGAAGAGACAAATTATTACTTTGAAAAAGAAAAAATACCGGTACGTTATATTTTAAATAAAGCTATTTTTAAATGTCAATAGTATCATAAAATTATTGCAATTCATCTTCAATATACTGGAGGATAACGTCGAGGAAAAGATGAAGAAAATTATTGAGGATAGTCCGATTTCAGAAGGCGTCCAACACAGTCCAAGTGAACAGACATATGGAATTGAGCCATACAAAGAAACAACACAACTAAAACTTGGCTTGGTAGACCGTGCCATCTTTGTATGCAAAGCCAACCAGTGCCAAAAAACACGAAGGTAGAATATAATATAGGTTATAACAAAGATGGTTATAATGATCCTCGAAGATAAGACATACAACATATAGGTTTTAATCTCATGAGAGCATGTATATCTTGTAACAATAAATTAAATTTCTGGTTGTAAATAAGTAAAACAAGGGTTCAAATATTATTGTAAATTCTTGTTTATCTTTTGATGTGCTAGTTGTGCATGCGGTTAAAATGTTAAGGACATGCATGTATATCCAGCAGTGCACATATATCACGTGTATCGATTGAATATATACATATCGGCTCAAAAAATGCTACTACTACACTTGTTTTAGGTGAAATTCCAAATGTTTTAATAAATCTTGTGCACGTGTGATATTGTTAATGATTGACATGCCATTACATACACCAATTGAGTCAATCGATGCACATAGCGTGCACATTAGACTAAAAACGTTGTTAGGTGAATTCCAATTGTTTAAAATCCGGGGTGATGTTGTTGTGGTGCATGCGGACAAAGGATATTGTTACACTTGGTTTAAACTTCATGATTGACATATTATTGCGTGCACCAGTTGACTCTATCGGTGCACGTACGAGCACAACAATACTGAAACAGTGTTATGTGAATTCCAAATGTTTTATAAATCCGGAGCATGTGTGATATTGTTGTGGTGCATGCAGACGCATGTTACCATTGTACTTGATTTAATCTCCATGATTGACATACCATTGCATGCACCAGTTGATTCTATCGGTGCACGTATCTCACGCACCACAATAATGAAGCAGTGTTAGGTGAACTCCAAATATTTTATAAATTTGTTGCACATGTGATATTGTTGAGGTGCACACGAATGATAACGTTGAAATTTGTTTAATGTTAATGATCAACATACCATTGCATGCACTACTAGAGTCTATCAGTGCATGTAGCTCACGCACCACAAGACTGGAATGTTGCACTTGTTGTAAACATGAAAATTTGTGGTACACTTGTTTAATTGTCATGGTCAATTTAACTTGTTTTGTTGAACCGATGAACATGTTTATTGTTGTGGTGGATGCAGTTGAATGATAGTTGTGCACTTGGTTTAATGTTACTGATTGCCATAACTTTCGTGCAATGTTTGTGTATAGCAATGTACATATTTTGCATGCACTGGCACTCAAGCGGTGCACGCACTGTAACATTGATGAGTATGACTGTGCAAATTATCCAATGCTCGCTTGTTTTATTAAATAGAAGCAGGTGTTTATTGTTGTGGTGCATATACCATTCGTGCACCTATTGAGGCTACCGGTACACGTATCTCACGGGCACCACAAGATTGGAACGGTGCACTTGTTGAACACACGCAAAATTTTCTTTGCGGCAAAAGACGTCCTTCTAGCAACACCTATAGGTACGAACATGGAAATAAGGGTCAACTACTTCATCTACATGCAATTTATTCCTCATGAATACGACAATTGCATGAGAACATGAGAATCTATCCAGCTGCCACTGGTAGCATGTAAATGTATGATTACCAAGACGAATGGTAATTGAAGGATGTGAAAACACTTCATAACAGCAATCTGAAGACATCTTCACATCCCAAACCCTAGTTTTCATAAGATCATTTATTTTCTAACCTAGCACACAGAACACCGTTTCATTGTGACACCCTTAATTTCCTATCAGAAAGCAAGCACATTAGCTTCACCCTAATACAATCCATCATATGAACTGCCTTATTGCCTCTAATATCCAAGAATTGAAAGACTAGGTTGCATTCAAATACATCTCTGCATATCGCATTCTAGATGAGTAAGAATTTGTCCACTTATCAAAAGAAAGTCTCTGTAGAAACTCTTCCATAGTTGATCCACCTTCTCTTTTCAAAACTGCCAGCTTCTCATTGAAAAAGTCGACCGTCAATGAATACACACATTCATCTAGTAAGAAATATATCCTCTCCCGAAACTTATTCGAAATATGTTTGCCGGCATATCTGTCACACAAATTGCACTTTAAATGATACATGCATAAAATATATATATGAGAATATCCAAACACAACAGGTAAAGTCTCCATCAAACCAATGTCGTGATCAGATATATATATAACATCTTCACCATTATCTAAAATCTTGCTCAAATAAGACAAAAACCAACAGAAAAAAGCCTAGGCGGATAAACCTACAATAGAAACATGAAATGCTATAAAGCAAAAATACACACAATTACATGGTGTATGCAATTTCACCACATGGTGCACACAATTACAATACTTGTGCACGTATTTCACGTGCACCGAGAGATTAATCGGTGCACTTAGTTTACAGCAAATAGTGAACTTCTTCAAAACATATTTGAACAAAGTTAGTCAATATCAATACATTGGTTCCCATCTTTAGCAGTGGCTGACATAAGGAGGTCATTGAAACAAGATTTCAAAACGTTTAACATTGGCCGACAATATTTAAACTCATCGATACAATCACGAAATGAAACGAACAAACTACATAGCGGTTACTATCATCAACTTCAAGTTCTATAAAAAAATTCCAACATTAATCGTTTCTGTGGCATCAACAGACCACTTCAGTTCCTGGAACGACTCGTCATAATTTCCAAAAGCAATAGACCTAGCCTTCTACACACTTGTCCATGCTTTACTGTATTTGATTTCCAAGTCGTAATCTCTTTTAATTCGCATGCAGGCATAGCAAAAAATGGGTTTCACACTCAATCAATAATTTCATATATTAAATCCGAACTCATCCTTTTTATTTTGTCTTTCACGACTCTCAGTCCGCAACTGTGAATGTTGTTTAATTTCTTTGTATAGAAAGATTCATTTACTCATGAAATATCGCATTCACAAACCGACCATAACATTCATCATGTTTTCTAGCAAACTCAGCAACTAAGATATCCTTATTGTTTTTACATAGTTGAAATCAAAACAAATCTTCATCCAATTTTTACTTAATTCAGCGTGAAACTCTTCTACACCACCTCGAAACTCTTGACCCATCATACTAATAATTGATAGCCTTCCAGAACATAACAACTTACCATGCCTTTAACTTTACATCTTTGATGGCCGGAATCATAACCTGAAGATGAACTACAACCTTGTTCAGTCAGACAACGTCCACAACTTGGGTCAACCGGTGCACGTATATCGCATGCACCACAAGAGTATACGGATGTACTTGTCTCACATGCACCACAAGACTCCAGACGTGCACTTAACTAGCATGCACTATAGAGTCCAGCGGTACACGTAGCTCGCATGCACCAATGTACTCTACCACTGTAGTTGACTCACGTGCACCGCTTTATCCCGTGTGCACCACTAGATTCAAAGCACTACTAGATTCAAAATATGCACTTCATCCCCCTTCAACAGCAAGCGGATTATACCAATTCCTAATTCCAGCCGAAGCTCCAAAATTTAACCACTATCAACAAACGAGCATCAGTCAGCTAACACAACATGAACATATTCGCCATATCATCTCCATTACTCAAGCAACAATTATGGTGCCCAAGGACAGAATATTTAAAAGAGATTCCCTCAAAATTCAAATTGCACCACTTACTTGATGCAGTAGCTATTAACTGAGTGAATGCGAAACTGTAATTGACATTCAAAACGTGTGTTTCCTATCTGAATTTCGATAAAATCATGAATCTCATATACATCTGTTGGGTTTTTGGAACCAGTATAATCTTGGATATGATGTTAACAAAACTTGTTATTGTGTGCAGTTCATAAATGTTATTTTAGAGCTTGATGAATTGTTAAGAAATGGCTTTAAGTTTGGTTGTTTAAATGAAGAATTCAATCAAGATGGACCCCGAACGCAGCAGACTAAATCGATCATATCTCATAGCTCGGTTATCAAAACAACTTGCTTCTAAAGGGGTTGGAGAGCCAACTCAATTTACTACAAGTCGTGTTTCAGGCTAGCCAACTCGATTCGAATGCTACAAGGATAAAAAACAGACTGCAAGATTGAGCTGGACCGTAAGATAAATCAAATTGTTAGAGCAGACGACTATCAGTCTGATGGTCATATCTCGCTTACCGGAATAGAACGATTCAATAGTGGTTGGAAATCTAATAAGAAGACCTACAAGTCATCTTTAGGAGCTGAGAGTTGAATCAGAGTCAAAATGGTCAAAAGACGTCTGCAATTTGCTGGTCCTACAGCTGAAACATGGAGGCGCATGGTATCGTATTTTGAGCATATCTCTATCTTACAAACTTGAAATCGAGTGATTTTTTTCTCATTTAAAGCCAAGACAATGGATTACAACTTTTATGTTAATCACTTTGCCCAAATATCAATGAATCAAGAGTTACAAGCAACAGATCACAACATCAAATTATCAAGAGGTCTGAAACTATCAAGCTGAATCTTCAAATATGATGACTTAATTATATTGAGCTGGTCTCCCCAAGATTTTAGCTCGGTTTGAAATGCGAAAGATAGCCCAGAAACCATAATATGACTGTTGTAATGTCGAGAATTGTGCAGAACCTTTTCCAACGGGCATATTCTTGTATCAAATGTACATATCATTATTGGCGGCTATAAATACAAGATTTGGAAGCTCACATAAGTTGATTGAAGATCAATATAAGAGAGATCCAAGAAAACCCATTTAGGATTCAAAATGGGCAGCCTACAATGTGATGCCTGATTTCAAAATAATGAATTAATTGGATGACTGTGGTAGTTTATCGGTACTGGGTTTGTAGAATGGGTGTTAGCTCAACCAAGAAGTGAATTCTTGTGAAGAATTGCAAAGGTAAGCTATCTTGCACATAAATCTTGCTTAGTTTTGGGTTATGAATTAAGTTTGAGAATTGGTGGTTTGAGTTTGAACTAGGATTGGTGGAAAGCTTGATTCTTGTTGTTTTGAGTTATAAGTGTGTTGAAATCCTTGTAGAGTGTGCAAGAATGTTTATTTATGGTTTAATTCAAGTTTGATGAAGTTTGGTTTAGGATTTTTTCAGAAAGTCTCCTATTTTTTTGAGGATCTCTGTGTACCAATCGATCTATTGATGATAACCGATTGATTGGTAGATGTCGATGCGCAGGGTTTAATTTCCAGGTTCTACCGATCAATCGGCAAAGTTTGTTGCCTACCGATCGATCGGGAGATAGGCCCGATTGATTGGTAATGGCAAAATTTTGAAAAAATTATTTTGTGTTGCGATATCAACGAGTTCATTGTTAAGGGATTTTAAGTAGTATATTATCATGCATTGATGTTATATCACGATCATGAACATGTGTTTGAGTGTGAGACTATGTGCTCATAAATGTTAATACTGATTAATGAATATGTAGAGCATGCTCAAGTCTAAGGTTAATATTGATTAATTGAATATGTAGAGCCTGCTCAAGTCTAAGAACACATAGGAAGGTAACTTATCAATATCTCGGATGATAAGGTACATAATACGTACGAGCAATATATATATATTTTGTTTATGCTTATTAATTTAGCGATGATAATAATTGTGTGATAAAAAGAATTATTGTGAACATCACTAGTTGACATTGAATTATGGAGAATGTCACGGGTTGAGATCATTGTGAACATCACGGGTTGACATTGAATTATGGTGAATGTCACGGGTTGACATGGGATTCTTGTGAATGTCACGGATTGACTTTGAATTATTTGAATGTCAAGGGTTGACATGGGATCATTGTGAACGTCACGCGTTGACGTGGAAGTATCATGCATGTCACGGGTTTACATAGGATCAGTGTGAAGGTCACGGGTTGACGTGAAATTATTGTGAACGTCACAAGTTGACATGAGATTATTTTGAATGTCACGGGTTGACATAGGAATAACCAATTATTATAGAATTATGCATATCAATATTGTAATGTTATTGGTATGTTGCTGATAAGCTTATGATTTATTATTGCCAGGGTCGACAGTAACGAGACCGTGCGATGTTATTATTATCAGGGTTGACGTTAGAGAGAGCGTGCGACGTGATTATTATGATATATGGTTTGTAAATGTTATGGAACAATATATTGAGAATTTACTGAATGGCGATGGTAATGACCTTATTTTATAGTTTGAATTGTGGAAACAAGAATATCATATAGATTTTACAGTATGATATTTATCGTTATGGGGTTATGAATGTGGCGTTGTGAAACAGGAACATCTTGGGAACTCTAATATTATTTCTGATATACTCAAGGAGTATCGTGTTACTTTAAAGTATTTTATTATGTATACTATGCATTTTATATTCATTAGAACTGCTATGTTTATTGTTGTTGTGCTCACCCAGTGTGGGGGCTGTTTCTGCGAAAACATGTTTATGTCTAAACTTTGGAGGGCTTGGGATAGCGCTGGGACATTTAGAAGAGTAACAAAATGATAGTTAGATGTTAGCTAGTGAGGTGTTGCGTTCTTCCAAATATAGTATTGTTATTTGGGATATAATATGCAGTCTTATGTTATATTTTGACTCGCATTTGAGGCTCGAGTTGAGCTATATGCCTTTTATTGATGGGTTATGACTACTGAGTATTATGGTTGTGTTTTGGTTGTGTATTGTTGAGGATATTGGTTATGATGTAATTTGTATTCCCGGTAGCTCAGTTAGCGGGAAGACTATGTCAAAAGTTTTATAGAATTCCACGCCATAATTGAGGATTATGTATGTATTGAATCACTAATGATTGGTTATTATTGCAGGGTCTTACATACAAAGAAGAACAGCTTAGATAAGAGCAAACTCATATTCTTAGGCACCACTTACCTTGCAATTCATTATGGAATCATTTGTACTTTTATATTCATTATATCCTTTGTATTTGAAAGCTTAAATAGATGAGGGAATCTCATTGTAACGGTTGATGATATATCACAACCGATTGAGAGGTCTATGTATGCGAGCATTAAAGAACATACATTGTTGAGTTGCAAGGTGTTATAGTTGCATGGGGAATGCCCAGCTGGATCGGGTTTGTACAAAGAGTTGTATAAATCAAAGTCTTCTAGTGAAATCCTTACATGAGGTGGAAGAAGGGGAGACGTAGATTGATTACACCAATTTCAAACTTCCATAAACAAATGCTTGTGTATTTACATATTTTACTTGCATACCTTGGGTTTAGAGCGGGTTATGTTGAGTTCTTTCCGCTCGGTTTAGAAATCAAACTCGATATAATCTCTCGGTGCAATCATTTCAAGAACAAGAGCTATTGAAGTTCAAGTTTGTTGAACTCGACGGGGATGGAGCACCCACCCCCGATCGATCTTGACAACATCGCTCAATATCGATGAGAAAAGTGCACAAATTTGAAATAACAGAAAATACGAGCAACAAACCAAACATACTTGTTGGAAGATTTCTAAGTTTTGGAAATAACAAGGTCTACCGCATCAACCAGTGTCTATTGCTTCAAAATTGTTACCGCTATAGCTTACTCACCAAGAAAGTCTACTTGAAGTAACTGAGCAAAAGCGTCTACTACTTCTACAAATCCACTGCTATCATTGAAGAAAGCCTAATGTTCTAAAGACCTACTGGGAGTAGACAAGTTAATCATCTACTGCTTTAATAAAAGCTACTGCAAAGCTAAAAGGAGGTTGTTTACCGGTAGAAGCTTACTGGTCAAGACTAACAAGATAAAAGATGACTTACGTCCAGTAAACAAAGTCATTCTTGGAAGACAGTAGATGATCGAAGAACAAGACAAAGATTTATCTGACAAATAGTACAAAGAGAGGCACTACACTTTTAGCGCCACCATTTTCACCATAATTATTAGTCGTTGTTTAAGGATATGGAAACAAGACAAAAAGGGTTTTGGACGATAATCAAAGAAAGATTTCAAGCAATCCTTTCCATATAGATATAGTTGTCGTTGGAATTTCAAGCCTATAAATACGATAACTTGGAGCTTGAAGAAACTCTCACTTATACTCTGAATCAAAAGCTCCAACACTCTGACAAACTAGCATTCAAAAAGCTACAGAGCAGTAACCCTTCACAGTGATCTTGAAGATCAAAGCATTAATTCTACTGCTCAAAGAACTTCAAAGCTATACGAGATTTATTATTCTAAAGAGTGTTAGGATATTCATTGTATTCTCAGACATTAGTTCTGAATCATAGTGAACTGTGTGATCTAGGAGTTTATTTTATCTTTGTGATATTAGCCTAAGTGGGTTGTATACTTGTGTAATAGTATAAACCAAAGTCTTATAGTAATACCTTCATGCAAAGGAAGAATGGGAGACATATAAGCGATTTGTGCTTCGAACTTCCTGAAATAATTACTGTCTCTTTAATTTACCGCACTTAGCTTACTAACCCTTTACTTGTGCTATCAGTTCATATCTCACAAGTCTAGTAGACACCTTCCGTAATATATTTTTAGTTGTCTACTGTCTTGAAATCAATTGAGCTCTTACTGCAGTACTTAACAGTCTGCTGTATTTTAAGAATTGAGAATTGAGCTTAGTGTTTATTCAACCCCCTTCTAAACACTACCTCAATCCTAACAAGTGGTATCAGAGCAGGTTTTCTAAATTGCGAGAATATCAGAACCGATGGCCTCATTCAGCAAGGTTCCGATGTTCAAGAAGGATGAATATGATGAGTGAAGAAGTCGGATGCAAGCACATCTAAGTGCTCAGTATGATGACATGTGGTACGTTATTACGGACCAATGAATATCATGAAAGTCAATACAATCATGGCTATCTCTAGCGGTGAACCTCAAATGGTTGAAAATGATATCCTGAACAAATGAAGAAAAGAAAAAGGCGAACTTGGACATGTACTAAATCAGGCAGGTCTACTAATTTCTAGGTGGTGTTTCATTTATTTCTTGATAGTTTGGTTTGGTTATCAAGGAAAATTGGAGGGCTGCTCCAAAACTTGTGGCTCGGAAAACAGTTCTGCAAAGAAACATCAGGTACAACTTTCATAGAACCTTAATATTGGATCTGTACATGGCATTTTCTAAAGTTTTGTTTGACATAAATGTGTGACAATGAGTTCTCACTTCGATCTTTATATTTTAGCATGGAAAGAATTATTGGACGATACCAGAGATGCAAATATGTTGTGGAAAAATTGCGACTGTTGGTCAGCCCGAGGCATCTATGTACTACATCAGACAGGTCTATTAATTTATAGGTGGTGTTTCATTTATTTCTTGATAGTCTTGGTTTGGTCGTCAAGGAAAAGGGTATTATTAGACATTTAGACTACTAATTAGGCATATATGTACTAAACATAGATTTTTTGGGGTTCAAACTTGATTCCTTTTGTATATGTATAATCATGTCTACTAAATAGCTATGGGCACTAGGTTGATCTTTTTTCCCATTTAATATGTTGTTATTGCATATCTGTGTAAGTTTTTCATGGTCTGTGTTATTTCCTCCATTTAACACGTATGGCACATTTTGGCCAAATGGTTTGTTAGCTCTATTTTGTTTCTCCATTGAAACTTTACCATAATAGGATTGTTATCAAAATGTTGTCTACGTTTATATCTTTAAGATCTTATTTAATATTAGAACCTGAGAGGTGGCTATCCATCCAGACTATAGCTAGTCTATTGGCACCGCGCCTTACGCGGTGCAGCACGTACTATTATAATATATATGTCGGAAAACTGCTTGCTTTCCTTTTGACTTCTTTACTATTTCTATTTCAAACTTCAATATCCACAGATTTCTAGATAAGTCCGAAGCGGTTCTGTTTTCAGGTACTTGGAACGATTAATGTGGTCACTTTTTTAGAATTTAATCATTTCCTATGAAAAGTTCATGTACCTGCGAACGATTAATGTGGTAACTTTTTTAGAATTTGATCATTTCCTATGAAATGTTGTGGGTTATTTATTTCGGAATATTAAATTTATTTACAAACCAAGTATATAGTCACCAATCTGAAAATTTTGATATTTCTAAGTTTAACTATAAAATATTTAGTCAACAAACCAGCTGAAGAGTAGGATAGCATCATGAAAGATATGTATCAACTTATTCAAGCATTTATGGCATTCTTCTAAAAGTTTTCCGCCGAGGTCGTTGAAGGCGGTTATGGCTACTGGTATGACTGGTTTAAGTGGAAGGAACTAACCTGTTGTAAAGGTTACCATGTGCCTCTCCAATATAAAAGGGACAGAAGGCTTGACTTGTAAAGTGAGGAGGTCATTTACAGAAAGAAAACGAGTGACACCGAGAGAAAAAACATACAGAGAAAGAAAATTGAGAGCCATAGAGTTTTTTTTGAAAAGCAGTTGAGAGTGTAGAATTCTTGGTATTTTCATTGTAAAGCATGAGAGTGATAAGAAAAGAATTCTTGAGAGTCTTGTATTGCTTTGTATTGCTCAATGGTGATCAATGAGATGGCAACTCCTGTGGAGTAGTGTTAGCATAAGATGTCATACAAGTCAATGGGACAATATATGTCATGTTGTGCTCTAAGAACCCTAGCCCAATTGGTGACTCGGTCTCAACTATAAATATGTCGCATCTTCTCTAGGGTTAATCACTCCAACAAACACACTCTCACTGATACGTTAATACCAAACTAGGGGATCACCGCCATCAAATTGATTTCGTTGTACATCCCTAATCTCTTGCATGCATTTATATTCGATATTTGCATTTATATATATAAATCTATCACAATCATCATCCATCCTCGGTTTAGATATATTTAGAGTTATTGTTTCCGTTGCATAATATTTGTAGCTAGGGATGGAAACCCAACAGTGGTATCTGAGCCAGGTTGCGCTGTTCATATATTCAATAATTAATTTTATTAGACATTTTGGAATCGATACTAATCGTGTTTGAATATCTAGAAATTTTGGAATCCAAAAAAATATAGAAAATGAATTTAATTGAAAACCAGAAATCATGCACATCAGAAAACATTTCTGATTTGTTGAAGGAACCGAAGCCGGCGGCCACATGTCATGGGTCGTGCGCTGGAATGGCGGCACGCACGGTAGAGTTTTGATCTGTGCCACTGCACGCTCCCTATTTGAGCACAGCCCGCGCGAAAAGGCCTCTAGATGCGGTGATCTCCGGCGATGGTCGCCGGCGGGTGATGGCAGTCTGGTGCGTGCATCCCTCGCTGCTGCGTACCTGCCATGGAGATTCGTCGTTGTCTAGTTGGTGAAGACGGTTTCAGATTCGTAGCCGCTCGATTCTAGAAACTCGATCTCTGTCCCGTCTGCCGCGCTGCCATAAGGGTCGATGAGAGACGAGGCACAATGGTTTAGCCATGGAGAGAATAGGCGGCTTGGGTTTCATATTTATAGAAGATGAACAGAAATTTTGAAAATTTTAAATTAAATGTTTTTAAAAAAAAATGATAAATCCGAAAATAAGTATATATTTTCGGGTAAATTGCATTTTTTTCTTTTGGACCCAAATTGGTTTGATGTCCATAAATTATTTTAGGTCATTTTAGATGTTTTGTCCTGATATTAATTTTTGAAAAATAAATCATAAATCTTAATTTATATTTATTAAAAATATGATTTTTTAATTTATTAAGTGTAAAATAGATAGTTTACAATTAGTTTAAAAATTTAATTGATGGAAAGTAAATGAACATGCTTTATTTAATTTGTTGATTATATTATCTACTAATATTATAATCTGAAGGTAAAATAGCGATTTATCAATTAATTGATAATTTAATTAATTAGAAATTAAATGAAAGTGTTACAGTTAGTTTGTTAATTTTATTTTCGATTAATATGATGAAAAAGTAAAATAGTGATTTTACTAAGTAATTGAAAATTAATTAATTAGAAATTAAATAAAATTATTTTTTATTTTATTTTCGATTAATGATACAATTAGTAGAGAAACGATAGAAGAAATTAATTAGTTTGATCTGATTACATATGATGTAATTAGTCCAATTACATATGATGTAACTGGTTACTTTAATGTTTAATTATAAATGATGTGATTGCATGATGGATAAGTATGGGCATTGACCAATTTGTATAGGTGAATGTTTAGGTTTTTCATTATTTCATTATTATTGCGATTTTTTGGATATCCGACATGCGATCCTGTTTTCTCCATTTTCTGATGTATTCCACCCCATATTTGTATCAATATTCTCTTGTTTGCATGATTAAATTTAAAATCATTAGAATTAGTGGGAGATCGATATATAAGATGGAGCACCAAGAATCAAGACTTGTATGATGGAGGTAACAATGTAATAGAATTGCATTGCATACATGCATTACCTAGACAAACATAGGATCCACATTATGGCTCATGTGGATCAATTAGAAAAAGGCTGTAAATATCCATTTTTTTTATTATGCATATTATGTATGATAAATGTTTTGTATGTTTTATTATTACGTATGACGTTGCATGAATAAAATATAGTTGCATAAATACGACAAACAAACAAACGAGCACTTAATGATATTTTAAAAATAAATTTAATCTTCGTTGAAATATGATTAAAAAATGTTAATGTCAACAGTTAAACCATGAGATGCTACTTGTGTCATATTGCCTTACTCACCCACGTGGGGGTATCTGACATGAGAAAGTTGTGTGTTTAACTACCACTTAATAATGGCACAATTATGTTAACGTTTTAGATTACTCACCCACGTGGAGTCTTTTGGGCGTGATATTTTCATCCGTGGGATGGGTTAGTTTGATGTGAGAGTTGTCATGCCTCGATATGACGTATACATGTATTATATGTTTATGGTGTAAGTAAAATTAATTACAGTATTTGATGGACTCGGGTTCGGGTTGAACCGAGGGTTAATACTCACATACATGATATGACTATGTGATATATGGCAAGGAATAAAACATGATGCACAAGATGTAGTGCATAGGAATGATGAAATTAAATCAAGTATAGTAGCATATCAAGCAACTTGGACTAGTGGGCATTTGAATTTAATTTCATATGCATGTGCCTTGTAATTGAATTTGCATTGGAGTTGAGTAAATAGATAACAATCAGCTATCAAACTAATAATACACCATAAACACCTACAAAATCCCTACACAAGCTCCTCTCTTATTTATTCCTTAGGTTGAATTGTGGAGCTTGGATTTCCTTTGATAATCAAGCTAGAACATAAAGTGAAGTGATATACGAACTTCTTGGTAAGGGATTCTTGAGTTTAAGCTTGATTTATGTTGTTGTGAATGAAGTATGTGAAGTTGAGTCTCAAAAGTTCATGTTTGAAATCATAACTTGTTTCTTTGCCAAGAATTTGATGCTAAGATGGTAGAAACATGTTTAAATGATCCTAGGGATTTCATGAAATGTGGTTAAATGATAGGAAATGAATTGTGCAAGAAATACCATGAATATAAGCTCAAAATCGCCATTGTCTCGATTTTTCTGATCGTGCCGGTCGATCGAAAATTTGGTCTCGATCGATCGCCGCGAACAGTGAAATTTTAAGGCGGTTTGAACATTGAGCGATCGATCGGTGATTTTGAGGCGATCGATCGGTACATGTGGCGATCGATCGGTGCTTTTGTTTGATCGATCGGTGAAGAGTGAATAGTTCGGCGATCGATCGAGAAAATTAGGCGATCGATCGGTGATGGCAGATTTTTGAAAAATGTTAAATTTTTGTAGCATTTATTTTTGAAGCCTCTTATAACATGGTTTATTGTTGATATTGGTGTAGCATCATCACAGGGGACGGGGCAAAAAGGTAATTAGCCATCAACGCCTGAATTATCGTTTTGTTGTCGTATACCAGGTACGTGTTGACGTACGGAGTATAGATATTGTGTGATGATGTTATGATATTGATATCATATGAATTGTGTTGGGTTAGTAACATATGATTGTAGTATCATATGCATGTACATTCATGGATATCATGTATTTGAGATGGATGAGATATATATGCATTAGCATTAGAGATACACGCCTAGTTTGGGTATATGCTCGGGTATGCTACATATACGTTAGCATTAGAGATATACGCCTAGTTTGGGTATATGCTCGGGTATGCTACACATACTGGATATGAGGGATATACGCCTGGTTTGGGTATATACTCTGGCTATTATCACATATGAGTACGGTATTATGATATGTACTGCTAATATGAAGATGTGATGTGGTTCCACTGACATATTGAGCTGAGATAGCATATCATATTGGTCTCGTGATAATAGGGTGATAGTTGAGACATGTCGACATGGTGCATTGGTTGATGCATGATACAGAGCATTCACATTTGATGATTTTATTGTGCCTTATAGTAATTGTGTTTTGATATTGCACTGAGATAGTTGTTATCTATACTCACGTTGTGTGAATGTTTCTGTAGGGACTCATAGACGTGGGGAGCGTGAGTCATGATTTCCGCTGCGAGGAGAACCACTGCATAGGGGTTATCTTGGAGTAGGTTGATACTTGTACATGTGATGTATAGTAGGTTAGGGTTTTGTAAACCTTGTAACAATTTAACTAGTAAGATACTCTTAATCAGTGCATGTTTCTACTTAATTCAGACTCACATATGTATGTTAACGTGATACATAATGGATTGCGTAACGAGGACCCCACATTTGTGGTATCAGAGCAGTGGTTCGAGAATGGGGTGAACAAGGGTAGAGGAAGTGTATTAGGGAGTTACCTAATCACTTGAAAGCATGGTATGAGTCATGATATGATGTTATACTGACATGCTTTATTCTCTTTATTATTATTGGTAACCTGTATTTGCAGTAATGGCAGACAGAGTACCACGTGATGAGGTTGGGGATGCCATGAGTGGCAATGCTAGTGTGAGGATGGTGCATGTACCACCACCACCGATTGGGCAAGCGCCAGTGGAACAGGTACTATTACCTGGCGAGTTAACATTGACACAGTTTCTGAGTTATCAACCACCCAGGTTTGAGGGCACTGAATCAGGGGAATTGGCAAAGGAGTGGCTGGAACGTGTGAAACAGATATTTGTAACAGCACCGTGTGCTAAGACTGCTTGGTTACGCTTAGCTGAATTTCAGTTGGCTAAGAAAGCAATGATGTGGTGGAAAGCTACATTGATTGAGCTGAGAGCTCAAGGTCAGACTATAGACTGGGATGTTTTCAGAACTCGTTTTCTTGCTCACTACTTCTCTGTGGCTGCAAGACAGAGGAAAGAAGATGAGTTTACAAATCTGAAACAGGGTAATATGACTGTGTCTGAGTATGCGGTGCACTATTCATCGTTGTTACGATATGTACCACATATTGCCGCTGATACCAAAGTAAAGATTAGACAATTTGTAAAGGGCTTGAGGCCGGAGTTGTTTGATAGGGTGATGTCTAATAACCCTTGTTCATATGAGGAAGCGTTGATGAGAGCTGAAATGGCTGAGATCGCTGTTGGGGTTTATCAGGTTGTAGGACATTCTCAGATACCTACATCGGAAAGTATGAGACCACGGGGAGAAACGTTTAAATCATCACGAGGAGGTGCTTCTTCTTCTCGATTTAGTGGGAAACGTTTTGGACCACGGAAAGGGGATGACCGAAGAACTAAGGGACAGTTCCAAGGAAGTAGTAGTGGCAGTGGTGTACAATGCTTTAAATGTGGTGGACCACATTGGAAACGAGATTGTCATCAATTGCATACAGTAGTTTGTTTCCGTTGTGGGAGACCAGGACATGTGATCCGTGATTGTCCTCAAGTGGGTGGACAACAGAGGAGAGGACCAATGTCAGAGAATACAGTGCAGCAGAGACCACAGAGTGTACCACAATCTGGTGGAGAACAGAGGGCAGGACCACCTCAGGCTCAGGTATATGCACTGAACAGGGAGCAAGCAGAGGCAGCCCCTGATGATGTGATAGCGGGTAAGTGTACTTTATTAACTTATCACGCTTTACTTTTGATTGATACTGGTGCATCACATTCTTTTGTTGCACAAAATTTTATTGACCGGTATCATATATGCTCGTCTCCACTGTTGATGCCTCTTTATGTTTCGATACCCATGGGAACTACTGTGATGGCTTGTCAGAGTGTGTCTGATTGTGATATTCAGTTTGAGACCGAGTATGGACTACAGGCAGATTTGATTGTGTTAGACATGACAGATTTTGATTGCATTCTTGGAATCGATGTGTTAAGTAAACATAAATCTGTTGTGGGTTGTTGTGAGAAGATAGTGAGATTTCAATCTGATACTGGAAACCAATGGTTCATCTATGGTCAGGGATCGAGGGCAAGGATTCCTTTGATATCAGCAATCCGAATGTCGCGTTTGTTAGAACGTGGACATGCGAGTTATTTGATTTATGCCCTTGATGTAACTGAACAGAAAAGAGAAATGAAAGTAGAGGAGATACCAGTGGTTGCAGATTATGCGGATGTGTTTCCGGATGAGATACCTGGATTTCCACCTAGTCGAGAAGTGGAATTTGGTATTGATTTGATACCTGGTACTTCTGCAATTTCACGAGCTCCCTATCGGATGGCACCAACTGAATTGAAAGAATTGAAAACTCAATTGCAAGACTTATTGGACAAGGGGTACATACGTCCTAGTGTATCGTCTTGGGGTGCTCCGGTATTATTTGTTAAGAAGAAGGATGGGACAATGCGACTATGTATTGACTATAGACAATTGAACAAGGTAACGATAAAGAATAAATATCCTCTTCCTCGTATTGATGATTTATTTGATCAATTACAGGGATCAAAAATCTATTCTAAGATTGATTTGAGATCTGGTTATCATCAAATACGTGTAAGAGATGGTGATGTACAGAAGACAGCATTCAGAACTCGCTATGGACATTATGAGTTTCTGGTGATGCCATTTGGAGTGACAAATGCTCCAGCTGTCTTTATGAGTTTAATGAATCGAGTATTTCAGGAATACCTTGATCGATTTGTCATTGTCTTTATCGATGATATACTGATCTATTCGCAGAATGGTGCAGAACATGCCCAACATTTGCATATGGTATTGCTATTGTTGAGGACACATCAGTTGTATGCCAAACTCAGTAAGTGTGAGTTTTGGTTGAGCAGTGTTGGCTTTTTGGGACATGTAATTTCAGGAAAAGGTATATCAGTTGATCCAAAGAAAGTAGAAGCAGTGTTGAATTGGTCAGCACCTACTTCTATGCCAGAGATTCGTAGTTTGTTGGGTTTGGCTGGATATTATAGACGCTTTGTTGAAGGATTTTCAACAATAGCCAAACCATTGACACATTTGACACAGAAGGGAATATCATTTCAATGGTCGGAGGCATGTGAGCGTAGTTTTCAGGAATTGAAACATCGATTAACTACCGCTCCAATTTTGATCATTCCATCGGAACATGACAGGTTTGCTTTATATACTGATGCATCATTACTAGGTTTGGGTTGTGTCTTGATGCAGGATAAACATGTAGTGGCTTATGCCTCACGACAATTGAAACCACATGAAATGCGATATCCAGTGCATGATCTGGAATTAGCTGCCATTGTCTTTGCCTTGAAAATATGGCGACATTATTTATATGGTACGTCGTTTACCATATATACAGATCATAAGAGTTTAAAATTTTTATTTACTCAAGCAGAATTGAATATGAGGCAAAGAAGATGGATGGATCTGTTGAAAGATTATGATTGTGAGATTGAATATCATCAAGGAAAAGCTAACCTGACAGCAGATGCCTTGAGTCGAAAAGTACATCATACAGCTGATGAGATGATTCATTTATCTGCCTTGATGACTTCTTGTTGTACCTTGGGTTATGACTATGATATTGAGACAGTGCCGGTACGGGTATCAACATTGTTGGTTGAACTCGATATTTTTGAGAAAATCAGAATGGCACAAATGACTGATGATGAGGTACAACATTGGAAGGAAAGGATAAGTCAAGGACAAACATCGCAGTTTGTACTTGCAAGTGATGGAATTCTTAAATACAGAAACTGTTGGGTAGTACCTGCTACATTAGGACTACGCCAAGAACTGCTACAACATGCTCATTGTAGTAGATACAGTATACATCCTGGAGGAAAGAAAATGTATCATGATTTACGTACCCAATTCTGGTGGAAACGTATGAAACATGATGTGTTGAACTTTGTGAAACGGTGTTTAGTCTGTCAACAAGTAAAAGCAGAAAGACAGAAACCAGGAGGTGAATTACACAGTTTAGAAATTCCTCGGTGGCAATGGGAACATATCACAATGGATTTTGTGACTCATTTGCCACGGACGTCTTCTGGTTGTGATGCCATTTGGGTGATCGTTGACCGACTCACCAAAGTATCTCATTTCGTGCCATATTGTACGACATTTACATATATACATATTATGTATGATAAATGTTTTGTATGTTTTATTATTACGTATGACGTTGCATGAATAAAATATAGTTGCATAAATACGACAAACAAACAAACGAGCACTTAATGATATTTTAAAAATAAATTTAATCTTCGTTGAAATATGATTAAAAAATGTTAATGTCAACAGTTAAACCATGAGATGCTACTTGTGTCATATTGCCTTACTCACCCACGTGGGGGTATCTGACATGAGAAAGTTGTGTGTTTAACTACCACTTAATAATGGCACAATTATGTTAACGTTTTAGATTACTCACCCACGTGGAGTCTTTTGGGCGTGATATTTTCATCCGTGGGATGGGTTAATTTGATGTGAGAGTTGTCATGCCTCGATATGACGTATACATGTATTATATGTTTATGGTGTAAGTAAAATTAATTACAGTATGAGATGGACTCGGGTTCGGGTTGAACCGAGGGTTAATACTCACATACATGATATGACTATGTGATATATGGCAAGGAATAAAACATGAAGTGCATAGGAATGATGGAATTAAATCAAATATAGTAGCATATCAAGCAACTTGGACTAGTGGGCATTTGAATTTAATTTCATATGCATGTGCCTTGTAATTGAATTTGCATTTGGAGTTGAGTAAATAGATAACAATCAGCTATCAAACTAATAATACACCATAAACACCTACAAAATCCCTACACAAGCTCCTCTCTTATTTATTCCTTAGGTTGAATTGTGGAGCTTGGATTTCCTTTGATAATCAAGCTAGAACATAAAGTGAAGTGATATACAAACTTCTTGGTAAGGGATTCTTGAGTTTAAGCTTGATTTATGTTGTTGTGAATGAAGTATGTGAAGTTGAGCCTCAAAAGTTCATGTTTGAAATCATAACTTGTTTCTTTGCCAAGAATTTGATACTAAGATGGTAGAAACATGTTTATATGATCCTAGGGATTTCATGAAATGTGGTTAAATGATATGAAATGAATTGTGCAAGAAATACCATGAATATAAGCTCAAAATCGCCATTGTCTCGATTTTTCTGATCGTGCCGGTCGATCGAAAATTTGGTCTCGATCGATCGCCGCGAACAGTGAAATTTTAAGGCGGTTTGAACATTGAGCGATCGATCGGTGATTTTGAGGCGATCGATCGGTACATGTGGCGATCGATCGGTACATGTGGCGATCGATCGGTGCTTTTGTTCGATCGATCGGTGAAGAGTGAATAGTTCGGCGATCGATCGAGAAAATTAGGAGATCGATCGGTGATGGCAGATTTTTGAAAAATGTTAAATTTTTGTAGCATTTATTTTTGAAGCCTCTTATAACATGGTTTATTGTTGATATTGGTGTAGCATCATCACAAGGGACGGGGCAAAAAGGCAATTAGCCATCAACGCCTGAATTATCGTTTTGTTGTCGTATACCAGGTACGTGTTGACGTACGGAGTATAGATATTGTGTGATGATGTTATGGTATTGATATCATATGAATTGTGTTGGGTTAGTATCATATGCATGTACATTCATGGATATCATGTATTTGAGATGGATGAGATATATATGCATTAGCATTAGAGATATACGCCTAGTTTGGGTATATGCTCGGGTATGCTACATATACGTTAGCATTAGAGATATACGCCTAGTTTGGGTATAAGCTCAGGTATGCTACATATACGTTAGCATTAGAGATATACGCCTAGTTTGGGTATATGCTCGGGTATGCTACACATACTGGATATGAGGGATATACGTCTGGTTTGGGTATATACTCTGGCTATTATCACATATGAGTACGGTACTATGATATGTACTGCTAATATGAAGATGTGATGTGGTTCCACTGACATATTGAGCTGAGATAGCATATCATATTGGTCTCGTGATAATATGGTGATAGTTGAGACATGTCGACATGGTGCATTGGTTGATGCATGATACAGAGCATTCACATTTGATGATTTTATTGTGCCTTATAGTAATTGTGTTTTGATATTGCACTGAGATAGTTGTTATCTATACTCACGTTGTGTGAATGTTTCTGTAGGGACTCATAGACGTGGGGAGCGTGAGTCATGATTTCCGCTGCGAGGAGAACCACTGCATAGGGGTTATCTTGGAGTAGGTTGATACTTGTACATGTGATGTATAGTAGGTTAGGGTTTTGTAAACCTTGTAACAATTTAACTAGTAAGATACTCTTAATCAGTGCATGTTTCTACTTAATTCAGACTCACATATGTATGTTACCGGGATACATAATGGATTAAGTAACGAGGACCCCACAAGAGTGCATAATTGTCCTGTCCACATTGGGTTATGCCAATCGCGAGACAAATATCTTGGGGTTGCATATGATGCAATTGTGATCTACCTTTAGTATCATGAAGTCGGTGGGCCCACGTCCGGGGCTATCATGAGCTAGTTTGACTCCAAGCCCACTAAGAAAATATGATTTTCCTTTCATTTGTCATGTGGGTGACGAATTCAAAAAATTTAGTTGGAGCATTCAATAACTGAAGTCCATGGTTTTTTTTGAATTAATTAACAATCAAACGGTTTGCTTATATTTTCAGTTTATTCTCGGTGCAATTGTCGTGAATCCGATTGCATCAATTTTGGATACAAACAAATTAATCGAACCAAATTATTTTGATGGCTACGTAATTTAAAATAGTGATTGTTTTTAAAAAGTTACTATATACCCTTGAATGGAGTTGATGTTGAAGTGTCTATCGGTTAAGAGATCACCATACTTGAGAAATGATGAGAAGATGACTCGCTGCTAGGTGCTATATGATAGCATCAATGTCAAACGAGTTTCAACGTAGATATGATAAATTCGCTCACAGTGCTGATATTTTTCAACAACTACAAATGTTGTTTAGTGAACGAACGCGATTACTGAGACTCGCGGCCTCAAAAGAGATATTTTCGTCTCGCCTGCAAGATGTGCCTTCGGTCCATGAGCATGAAGTAGCAATATATCTCTTGTTGAGAAATTGGAAAACTTGAATGTGATGATGCCTCATCAACTGGCTGTAGATTTGATCTTATAGTCAAAATGTTGAAAACTCATGAGTCCTTGATTCAAAGGAGAAACATGTTCTTCTTGTTGAATCTTCTACCGATTGTAGGAATGATTCAAGGATAAAGAAGAGGAAGAGAATGATTCCAGACCTCAAAAGACAAAAATGGATATAGTAGAACTAAGAAGGAGAAACAACATGTTTTCACTAATGGTCACTGGCACAGAAACTGTAAGGAATACCTAGACCAAAAGCGTTCTGGAAAAGGTGTACTTTATATTAAAATTAATGTTTCTATTGGTTCTACTTTTTTGGTACATGATATCAGTTACGCTCACATCATTGCAATGAGTTGAAGACGTTGAGAAGAAGTGGGAGGTTTTGGGAAGGTGGGACCTACCTAAGGCTAAGCATCATAGCAATAATTGCTGCAAATGCTATTTGGGACATTTTTTTATATATAAAGTGTTGAACTGGTTTGGAACTGGTTTGAACAATTTTTTATTTGTTCCATGTTTAATGAAAACATTGTTCCTATTTTGATAGAGAATGATATTTTTTTAAATTTGCGAATGAGATTTGCATTATTTTTAAGAATGAATATTCTATTGAATCTGATGAAATTATGAACAATTAGTATGATTGTGTTCAAAGAATATAAAAAATGATAATTTAAACCCCACATAACTTTAGCATGTGTTGACGCCCCATTGAATTTGATTCATATGGACGTTTTTGGAGCACTTAATATTAGTGCAAGATGGTGTTGAGTTATGTTGATGTGATTCACTCTCATAACTCTCTAAAGTTACATATTTGTTGATAATGCATGTCACTGCAGTGACCAAAATTTCATATACGATATGGACTGAAAAACAATCCAAATAAATATTTGGGATTATTCTGCTTATGCGAAGCAGCCCGTGAGAGATGAGTTGGATAATGATCCATCTTATGCTATTTTATGGACATTTATATTATCAATTGGAGAAAAAATATTTGTCTCGCAAGTGCAATATTTCTAGATAAAAATGTTTCTATTAAAATGAGGAGATAATATAATTTGAAAGGGTTCGAGAACCAGAAACCACTGGAAACGTGGAAATGATGAAATTACTTGAGTGCATCATAACCTTTGAAGTACACACATCAAGGAGATCTGAAAGTGTTTCAGGAACTCTTAATAGATTGAATTTACTCCTAGAAAGTAGTCAAAATGATTTTGATCATGGATGTGATCCTATGACTTTTGATAATTGTGATTTCTCACTTATATTTCTAGGATTTTTAATACTGTTTTAGTTGATTCAGGGACGATATTATGCGCTTTTGTGTTGTTTTTTGTTTATTTCAGGAATCAGGGTCGGATTATATGAAATTGGAGAATTTTTGTTTAAAATGATGAAAAAGACTCAACCGAGCGAAGAAGCGGTGAAGAAACTCGACTTGTAAAGATTTCCAGGTAGCGATCGATCGCTAGAGAGGAAGATGTTGGGGAAATTTTGAAGAATCTACCGATCGATCGGTAGAATGCCGTACCTTAAAATTTTAATTCGTTGAATACCAAACGATCAGTACATCTTACCGATCGATCAGTAACCGAGAAAATCTGAGAAAAATACATTTGAGAGTTTGTGTCTTACAAGGAACTTTAAAGAATTATTCTTCACTATTTAAGACAAAAAAGTGGCTTGCCCTAAAGAACTTTGGACTGATTTTTCACTATAGAATTCAACTCTCCACCATCTTCAAGCCACCAAGCAAGGATTCAACAAAGAGACGAAAGACGAACGACGCCCCGAGTCAATTCCTCGTGTTTGTTAGTATTTATGAACCTTTAGCTTATTTGATTTATAGTTTTTGATGTTGTTTTGCTTTGAATATTTATATAATCATCTTGTTATGAAGATGATTATATGCTAAGTTTGTTATCGAGACAAGGGAATCTTGTGTATGAACCCATAGGTTTAATTCTAGTTTTGATTGAGTTTTTGTTATCTTTGTGTTTGTGTTATGCTTTTAATACTTTTAAGGGATTAGGTATCCTTTGAATGATGTAAGTTTACAATTTAGATCGAGAGATGATATTGTAATACGGAACCTATAACATATATCGTGGATTTCAGACCGAGATCGAGAGATGACGTCAAATACAGGAGTGACAGCTATAGATATCTAGTAATCGAAGGCTAAGGGTTTTCATAGAGCGTATGCAACGTTGATTTGTTAAATAAGTGAACGAGAGTTACTTACTGCAAATTGGTGTTAGGTTTAATATAGCTCGGTAGAGTGTATTAGATATAACCGGAAAACTTATCATCTTAGATGCATTAATTTTATTGGAACTAGTAGATGAATTGTGGGGGATTACTCAAGTGAATCGAAGTCTCGATATTTATCTCTACTGTTTACTATCTTATTTCTTGGTGGTGTGGTTGATTTTGGGAGTTGAGTAAATTAGTTTATTTTTCACAACAATTTCGTAGGTTAAATATAGTACGCTAATTAATTTTGGTAATTACTACTTGTCAATGTGGGTACGACAATCCTTACTTTTAGATCATTATACTAAAACTTGACACCGTACACTTGCGGTATATAATTGCTACACTCAATTAATTGTTTAAAATAAAAGCGATTAACTTTCAAGGAGAAGATTTTGGACATTGATTCGGAACATCGACAAGACGGCATGAGATCTAAATGAACTCCATGCACTCTAACAAGGTATGGACCTTATTAGATCATCTTGAGGGAATTGTTCCTATTGGCTGTGAATGGATCTACAAGCGAAATCTTGGAATGGATGGGAAGGTAGCGACCTTCAAAGCCTGACTGGTGGGAAAAATGATATTTATAGGCAAAGAGATGTCCGTGAGAAATTTTTTTAAAGTTATGATGCTAACGTCTATTTTATTTGCTATATCTTCATATTATGAGATAATAGATGGACGTGTGCGGTAGCTAGAGCACAACCATTGGAAGTGAGCAAAATATTTGCAAACTCAAAGGTCATTTATGAGCCTGAGAATGCATCCCGGAGTTGGAATATCCGTCTTGATAACATTATCAAAGTGTTTGGTTTTGTCAAAAATTCGGAAATGACATGTGTACAAAAGGGTTAGTGGGAGCGTGATTATATGTCTAGTATTGTAAGTCGATGATATTCTACTCATTGTGAATGACATTGAATTAATCGATTAAAACATGATTATCTACTAATTTCTCCATGAAAGATTTGAGAGAAACATCTCATATGCTTGGCATAAAGATGTACATGGATGGATCTACGAGGATTCTTGAGATCTCTCAATTCACATAGCATGGAATAGTCGAAAAGTAGTTACTTCCCAATATGTCATAGTATTCACCTCCCGAGGTCAATGCGTCCTAAAATTGATGAGGAGAGAAGATGATATTGGTACCTTATTATTCGAATGTTAGTAGCATAAGATGCCCTGTAAGCCAACGGTTGACCTGTTAGGCTCTAATAACCTTAGCCCAATTAGTGACTCGGTCTCAACTATAAATATGTCGATTCTTCCATAGGGTTAGTCATTCCAACAAACATACTCTCATAGATACGTTAATACAATACTAGCACTAGTGTTAGCTTATAGATCTGATCATATTGATTGGACTCGAAGGATCACAACCATCAGATTGATTTCGATATACATCGGTAATCTCTCTCTCTATAGCAATCATCCGTTCTAGGCTTAAATCTATTTACTATTATTGTTTACGTTAGGTAATATTTGTAGTTAGGTAATATTTGTAATATTGTAGCCGGGGATGGAAACTCAACGAGTAGGAAGTTTAGTAGGAAGTTTATATCGGAACACATAAAATCGGTGTCGTGTCCGTTTTGTGATTTCTTTCGTTCTGCGTTTTTTGTCTCATGTTCTTGTTTTGTTTTTTCGGTTTCTGCATGTTGTTGTGTTATTGATCTGTAATTATTTGAGTAGTTCACTCACTGGCTACTGCTACATCAAGTCATCGTTGTATGTAAACTTTAATGATTTGACCACAAAGTTACTTTCTGTCATTTAACGAAGAATCATGAAATACATATCATCAAGAAAGTGTTGATCGTTGAAGGGACGTTGAACGTTGAAATCATTAAGAGAACGAATTGAATTTCCGAACACAACACTAGGGGTTACACGTAAAAAAAACACTACGGGCATCATCAAACTCCTTTTTATTGAGCTGCCTTTGAGTTACTAGAGGTAATGTTACATGAAAGCAGATGAAAATAAGCAACAAGCAAAACTTAAGGAAAATTTTTAATGAAAGAAAAACAAAAAAGTATCTGCATACTCCCTCTTGATAGACTATATTATATTATTCACATATTTTCAATCCCAGAAAGTTGCTCAAAAAACTGGCCGAGAGATGATACCATGTCCCATCGATAATCAACCACGGGTATTTGGTCGATGAATCTCATGAGGACGTGAGGACCAAAGAGAACTTAAAGCCCGAAGTCGTTGCAAATACTCCCCCAAGGCAAGGAGGGCAAGAGCCGCTTTGCGGGTTGTAAGCATTCGAGAAATCTGCTGAAGGGTTTCTTGACGAAGATGATCCGCCTGTTTTCGGCACCCGTAAATTGAAAAATGAGGGTGAAAAAAGTGATATATCCCCTATTCCAAGAATACAAGAGGCGAGTGGTGTCCAGCAAAATTTTCTAGAAATTCTAGATTACATTTTCCACAGCACTCATTTGTTGGAGCATTCCAAATTTCAAAGAATATCATATTCTGGTAAAAAGAAAACTGACATGGTCTAGAAAAGAATAATCCAGGAGTTGCATAAATTTAGCATAATAGCTTTTCAAGCTCACATTGAGTTTACCTGGCCAATAAACCTAATCAGAGCTTCCAACTTCTCCATTGCATCACCTATCTGTGAGAGGTAGTTCCCTTCGCCCAGTAGGCCACTGGCTATGGTTTCAGACACAATTTGATGGAGTTTTAGCATTCCCTGTGACAGAGCATCTTCTGCTTGCTGACATGATTGTGTAAGATTACAAACGTCTATACGTTGTTGTTCTTCCAATGGCTCCAGATTTGGTGTGAGAACCTACAGATGTAAAGCGAGTCATATCCTTTTTTTTTTTTGGTTCTGACCACATTCAAATGTATTTTCACTAAGAAAGTTAGAAGGCCCGAAAGTATGACACAAAACCTTGAGGAATTCTGACGGCCGAAAACCACCGATCCAAAAGAAAAAGCGTTCAGCAGAAGTTTTCCACGTGCCAGACATGAGGTAGAATGCATCAGCCTTGGAAGCTGTTTGTTTCATTTTGAAGAGATTGAAATAGTGCCTCATGCCGCTATCAACAAAACAGCGCAATTCCACATCTCCAATGCCAGAATTCAAAGCATTCCTCAACTCGGAAATTTGACTATTTTGTTCTTCCACCCACTGTGCATACTCCATTTCAAATGTAGCAATACCTCCATGTTCGCAAAAAAAAAAAAGAAATTCAAGAGAAGGAAATGAATTATCTTGAAATTGAGACCAAAATAAGAAAAAGATAATAATAGGATAAAGGTACGAAGTCTGATTGATTATATGATCAAAATTGATAAATTATTGCAACATTTGGTCAAGAAATTATTAGGAGTTAGGGCGGAACTTACAGACCTGGGTTTGTAGTTCCGGAGTAACGTAGCAGATTCGTATCTAAACTACTGCCTATGCACAAACCCTGAGGCATAAAATTCAACTTGATAGAATTTCATTTTCTATTTCAAGAACAAAAAAGTGGATGATTCTTGAAATTAAATGTTCTTATATTTAGTGCAGTGAAAAATTACTTAGAGGATTAAAGTGATTTTTTTTTCTTCTACCTGTTGCCTTGATAGTTCAGTCTCTTGTTCTATCTGAATTAGTCTCAGTTTACTACTTTCTAACTGCTGAACATAAGCCTGTAAACAAAAATTAGATCAAGCCAACTACAATAACCATACTTGCTGTGAAAAAATAACCATAATAATGTCTGTGAAAAGAATAATCATAAATTTGCCAAGTAACCATAATACCTTTTTCCGCAGACGACTTTTACGAGCAGCCTCACGATTCTGCGCAAGTCGTCTCAATACCTATAACTCAAACTCTACTTTTGTCATCAACAATGATCGCACTTATAGTTCAAAACATAATATACATTGATGATAAAAGAGATGAAGATTATATAAGTTTTGTACTTGAGAAACTAAGAGAAATTTACCTTGTCAACTGGTTTGCTTGCTATTTCATCGTATTTATTCGAAGGTTCAATTGTTTTATGGGAAGTCTAAACATACACAAGAATAAGTCAGGTAGCTGTGGGATGTAAGTCTTGATTCACACACATACATGGTAAAATTAGTACCTCGTTGTCTAGTTTACCATCGACATCAAGAATCGTTGAAGGAGATATGTCAAAACAGTTGTTTCCTTTAAAATCTCCCCACATGCCCATTTGATGCATTGCCTCATATAATCCCATCCGTCTACTGGGGACAAACTGGGTGGACTCTGAATTCATTCTGTTTAAACCATTTAACAAACAAAAAATTTAGTAAATTCGGTTACTATATATGATGTTCTACTAAACTCCTTCTCGTTTTGGCTCCGCCTTCATGAAATTCCAAGACCAAACAAATTCTTCGATCTAAATTTCGGTTCATCTCTAGTACACAAGAAATTTTATCAGAATTAAATGAAAATTTGAAACACAAAGAGTTGAATAGAGACTTGCTACATTCATTGTAAAGAGCCATGGATAACTGGTAACCATGTATTTTAGATAGCATCCCATATTTGACACAAAACAATCAATAAAAGGTCATACAGTCCATAGGAGTTGTCATTTAAGCACCTTGTTTAAATTCAAGGCCGGCGACGCAACACATTCGACATCATAAATCAAGAATTTTGCATTACCATTTCTTATCATTGAACTGGAAATCTAGGAAAAACCAGCAAACTCAGGATAATACCCCTCAAAATAATACTCCACACTATTGCTAAGGAGAATTATCAGTCCAAAAAGTATCTATTAAATCAAGATTTGCTCGGATACCAACGTCAGATATCAGATTTCGATTTAAAGATACCTATGCTGTTCTGGATCAATTTATGATCTTGTTAATCAGTTACATCACATTCCCACATGGCATAACATTCTATGACCATATTCCTAGATTCAAAAGAATGAATCTAGCACCATACCATGACAATTTAATGATGCCTGGGGCGATAACGATTTCAAAACAAAACAAAAAAAAAACCCATCAAAAATATGATATAACCGACCTCTCCCCTGACTCCAAGAAATCACTTTGTCTTTTAAGCTTCATAAAAATAATCCATCAATAAGAAATAAAAAAACAAGCCAACATATAGACGGAGCCTGGCTTCATATAAGACGAACTACACACAGACCATGAAGAAAATGCATACATGTCTGAGTAATGAGTATATATGAGAGCCATCGGAAATGTGAGTGTGTGTATTGAAACAGCAGATTTGTTGACATCTACCAAGTTTTTTGATATTTTCTTCTTCAACCAGGTCCCTTGTTTTTGGAAACACACTCTGAAGAAAGAGAGAGAAGTTCAGAGTACAAACCTTTAATGGAGAGCATAAACAAACTCAAAAACATCCACTTTGAGAATAAAATTCAAAGAGAAAATTTGCAACAGAAAGCAAGCTAAAGTAGTCTTTCATGCGTAATTTGCTGCACTGAACATGATGATGATAATGAATCGAATATGATTGAGAAAACTACGATATCCATCTCTCTTTTACCATTATTTCCACTCTTGAATGGAAGTTTCTTTCTTAAAGAAACGTTGCAAGTGTGTCATGGCCTGTCCCTTCCAATGTGATTATGTTATTTTCTTCAAATAAAAACTAATCAAAAATTCTCGTTTTGCAATTTAATACGTAATTATAATCTTCAAGCTCTTCTAATTGCGAAATCGACATAATCATTGGTCACAATCATATAAAAAATTTGTTCTAGTATAATATATCATGCGGTGCCCAACATACAAATCTATTGACATTACAAATTATGCTGCGGTGAGAATGGAATATTTATCCAATTATTTGCACGAGTTTTTTATTTATCAAACTATTTAAGTATTTTCTAAATTTGTTAGTGAAAGATACTGTATAATTTGTAGGTGGTGTGTGTCCCTGTTATCCTTTGCTACAGGATACGTTAACAATAATTATTATTATTTTAATTAATAATAATAGTGTGGATTGGACATTGGACACATTTCCACTAATATATTCATAAACAATTCTTACTTGCAATATTGCGCACCACCTCTCTCACTACAATTGGCTATATATATAACAAAATTACATTTTACATTTGTTGGAAATTGCGAATTAAAAGAAAGGACTCGCGATCGATCGCGAGTGGCAGCAAGTTGAAAAAATAGGAGGGGCGCGATCTTGCGCGGTCGATCACGCCCTGCGCAGGGTTGCATGTTTTCGCTTTTGACTGTTTTTTTTCATTATTGGATGCTTTCAAATGGTGTTTTTTTGGTGACACCACTTGGTATACTATATAAGAAACAACCCTTGAATGAATTAGACATGGAATTTTCAAAATTCACATCATATTGCAGGTAAAAATTTGAGTAATTTTGTGGATCTTCGTCCTTGTTTAATATTGAGCGCTTTTAAACATTTGTGGTTTAAAGGTAATGTAGTACAAAATTTATGGGTGTGTATCTTAGGAAGATAGCAAGCAAAATAACAAATGGCTTTATAATAGGAATGTCGAGGCGATATTTGTAATCTCCGTCCTTAGGACAATATTGCCCCGCTTCGATGCTAACGGTTTGCTTTGGCAATTTGTCTCCCAAGATACAACGACTATGATTTGTAATAGGAGCACTCCAAATCACAAATCCAATAAACCAAAAAAGGTTTAAAGGCGCTCAATATTAAACAAGGATGAAGATCCACAAAATTACTCAAATTTTGATTTTCAATATGATGTGAATTTCGAAAATTCCATGTCTAATTCATTCAAGGGTTGTTTCTTATATAGTATACCAAGTGGTGTCGCCAAAAAACACCATTTGGAAGCATCCCATAATGAAAAAACGAAGCCAAACCCGAAAACACTCAACCCTGCGCAGATCGTGCCCCTCCTTTTTTTTTTCAACTTGCTGCCATTCGCGATCGATCGCGCTTATTGCGCGATCGATCGCGAGTCCTTTTCTTTTAATTCACAATTTTCAACAATCCTCCACATGAATTAAATTAATGAATGTATACAATGAGCGCTTTTAACGAACTATTATGGCATCTGGAGATATAGCTTGTGGCTTTGAATATTCCGTAGTAGTATTTCAATCGGATTTACTTGACTTAATAGTGAACATATAGTCTTGAACTATTTAGTCGTTGGTGTAAATCTAGACAATTGAACCCACACCATAAGAATTATAACCTTCGTATTGGTTTCTTACGGTTGTGTCCATTCCGGCCTTGGGCCACATTTGGTTTCATAAGTGCTTTTCATCTTTGAAGCGGCCATACTTCGGACTCACGCAGGCGATCTCCTAGAAGAGTATCACACTATACTCTAACATATTCTTATATGTCTACGGAATCATTAAAGGCCTTTGCCTATCCTCGTACCCCTTGTGCAGGCTACACCCCTTATCATAAGAATGTGTTGGAGATTGATCTCCAGGTGTTTATACAATCTCATAATTTAGTTGTCCCTTTTAAACACAGATCTTGGGTTCTCCATTCAACAAGGTTGGGTATCCACAATGAGATATTGATTATAAGGTTTTATCCCCATTCCCCTCGATAAACTTCCACATGATCTCTCTGTTAACCATTTCATATGTGGATCCGTTGTTTCACATAATGACTCATGATTATGTTACTAGAGATCATTTTGTCATATAGCATTTAGCGCAACACATTTTTAGTTTCATGCACATGATTTTTCTCTAACAACTTATAAAGCCACTCGGCCGAAGAAGCTTTACATGTTTTGCATATAGAATTTTCCACAACAGTAAGTTTTGGTAATCATATTTTCTTTTGCATTATTTTATCCTTTAAGGATATTTCCATCATCGAATTTAAAACGTTGTCAACACGTCAGTTCTTACAACATTCGAGACCAGAAGAAACACTCAACTTTAATTCACAATTCATATTTAAGCGCATAGATTCTTAAAAATTACAAATCAAGATTTTATTTCTTGCAAACTTGAAATTTAAGTGCAAAGCTTAAAATTTGAAACTCAAATTAATCTTTGAGATTTCATTATTCAAGTGTCTTGGAAACTTTAATTCCAAGTATTGTTATTGATGTACACATTTCAAAAATGTCTCGTTAACATTTGTCTTTGTTACTTGTTGATTTCTAAATTACTTCTACAATTAACATATCATCAATATACAAGCATACATATGCTTATGAGTGTACACATTTATCACACTCGTTGATATTTGACAACATTATTTGTCAAACTCTTCATGTCACTTATTTGACGTTTGTTATGACTTCACTTTAGCCTTCATATTTCTAGTTTAGCCAAGTACCTCCACATTTCAAATATTGTAGGAAACTCTCTTTTCTTTTAATCACAAGGTTTTTTGTCCTTGCCTAAATGTGGTACTTAGTATGTGATTGAATCCTAGTATTGCAATCCATCCCCACCCACCCACCCACCCACAACTTCGGGTAGTAACGAAGTGCAATGGTGTTCAAAATTTCGTGTTTCAAGTTTTAAGCGTTATCGTCTTACAAATCTAAATTCAAGCTTTTATTTCTTGAAAATTTTGGATTTAAGCGTACTTGCTTACGAAAGTTGAAACTTGGATAATATTTTCAAACTCGGTTCACAATTTGCAATTTAAGCACACTAACTTAGAAACTTGAATTCAAGATTTTAAATCTTGCAAATTCATGTTATAAGTGTACTAGCTTAGAAATTCATAATGAACCAATTTGAGATATTACAACACCTAGTCAAAATTTGTGGCTTCGATTTATCACTTGTGTTTTTAGCGTACAAAGCTTAGAAACTCGAATTCAAGATTTATAGTCTTGCAGATTCAAGCTTAAGAGTCAAATTCTTAATAACACAAGTATAATCTACTCACAATTTCCCATAGCAAAACTCATTTGCTAATTTTATTGTAATCTCATTCTTGAAGTGTTTAAACACCTCAATGGCCTCGTTTTTGCTTCATAACAAAGAAATCACAACAATATCATGTGCAAATATTGATAAAGTTACGAATTGCTTTTCTCACATGTCTAGTTTGCACAATCTTTCCATCACAAACATCATTGTGAGTTAACTCTAGAGACGTTACGATTCTTCTAACAAATGAATGACGATTTTGTTAATTAAGTGTGCCCACACAAGCAATAAATTTAACATTACAATTTGTGCTCCGAACTATGGTTTAAATGATCCTAATAATCATGCCACAAACCATAAGATTCAATACAAGAAGTAATAACATAAATTTTATTGCTTTCAACAAATATCGTCATTACATTTATTTAGAATCACTCCATTATTAGAGTTTACAACTTTCAAAGATACACAATCTAATTAAGCGGTAAGCGTTAGATCATCCAAATCATTTGAGAGACAAAATTCTTCGGTCACATTTGCTTGATCCATAGTCTTCCCTTGGCCGTCTTCACTAGACAATACAAATTGTATAATGTGTTGTCCAGTCCGTTGAGAATATAATTCTTGCACAGGAAATCGCTTTGTTTCCACGCATCCATCGCAACCTTCGTTTGGTTGTCGATTTCACTCTCCATAATAGTAGAAGCATCCTCATTGAGGAACCTTTCCAACCACAAGGTTGTCAAATAAAACAACATCTTTTGTTGTCATCGCTTGAAATCGTTTCCATTGAACTTTTGCAGTCTTTCACCATGATGAAATGGAGTCGTTATTGCGCCCGACGAAGCCATTTGTTGCTAATATTGTCTTAAAAACGTAGTACAAAATTTATGGGTGTGTACCTTAGGAAGGTAGCAAGCAAAATAACAAATGACTTTATAATAGGAATGTCGATGCGAGATTTTAAATCTTCATCCTTAAGACAATATTGTCTCGCTACAGTGCTAACAGTTTGCTTTGGCAATTTGTCTCTCAAGATACAACAACTATGATATGTGATAGGAGCACTCCAAATCACAAATCATAAACCACAAAGGTTTAAAAACGCTCAATATTAAACAAGGATGAAAATCCACAAAATTACTCAAATTTTGATCTTCAATATGATGTGAATTTCGAAAATTCCATGTCTAATTCATTGGAGGATTGTTTATTATATAGTATACCAACTGGTGTCACCAAAAAAACACCATTTGGAAGCATCCCATCATGAAAAAGAATAAACAAACGTGAAAACATGCAACCCTGCACAGGGCGCGATCGATCGCGCCCCTTCTTTTTTTTTTCAACTTGCGGCGATCGATCGCGCAATAAGCCGCAATCGATCGCGGGTCCTTTTCTTATAATTCACAATTCCAACAACATTAATTATGAAAATGAAAGTTTGATAATCTAAAAAATTATAGTATACGTGTTTAATTTGTATCTTGATTATAATAATCTTAATAAACATGACGATTATAAGAAATGGATGCAATTGTTAGTTTTAATTTACTCTATTGTCTTTTTTTTTTCTTAGCTATATTAAGATGTCATAAAATTAAACCTTAAATATGTCCCCTTATTGACCCTTCAAATCCTTAGAGAGGCATTAATAATCTTAACCCCATCAATTTTTAAGAACCAATAAACGGATTGAGTGCGAAACTTTGGCAATTACTCTTATTTTTATAATATATATTATTAAATAAAATTATTTAGGAGAATTATAAATGATAACACGTGGATTGTGAAGGTGAATGGTCCACCATTTTAATATTCTAAATTCAACTTCATACAAAGTGCTCAACCTTGTTAGTGCAAGTTGGCCTTTAGCTTTCATTTTTGGATTCTCTATCACATTCATTTATTTAATAATTATACTATAAATGTATATGGTCATACATGTATGTATATGTATCATGTTTATATGAATGGACTACTAATAGCATACAGCAACAACTAATAAGTTGTTTTAATCGCTGTGAATATGTACGAATAATTATTATACTATATATATTTAGAGCGTGGCGAGTATAATTATATTTATATTCAAATTACATTATTAATTTAAAAAAAAAATTGTATATTATCAATTGCCATTTTTTTAGTTTGCTTATTCACAATTTTAGTTTATTATTTAAATACATTTGAATTAATTAAAAAATATTTATATATTAATAAATTATAAATAAACTTTACATAATAAAAGAATTATTTTTACATTAAAAAAAAGAAATATTTGAAGGAATAAACGAAAACTCTTTAACGGGCATTTTTGACATTTTATAAATAAAGTATAATATGTATCATATATTATCAAATACATCAAACAAATTATAAATTATCACATCTTATTCAAAACACAATATATTTAATCCATTATTTAATAATTTATCTCATTATCCATCATATTATATATACATAATTTATCAGTTATCAAACTGGGCCTTAATTTATAATAGGATATTGGATAGTGCACTTGTTTATCTACTTGGAAAGTAAAATAAATAAATGGGATAAGATTGCGTAGAATAGTTTATTGTCCAAGTGATTTTCCTTTTCATATCCTTTGTCGATCTATGTAAGTGATTGAATATAAAATCAAAACTTACGTCACGCAATAAACTTGTTTGTCATATTCTCTATAATAACAATCTATTATACTATATTAAATTAATTATATTATATTGACAAGTATAAACAAAGTTCACGTAGAATTTCAGTATTATCTATTTTCTTGATTTATTAAAAATGTATATACAATTGCAGTTTCTAAAGTGCTTATCCACTAGAGGTAGCTAATGTGTCAAACGAAGATCTCCAGTATGTATGTTCTAAACATTTTAAGTAGAGAAATTATGCGCATGTTTGGATATTTTGAATAGTTTCTCAAAAGTACTTTTTTAAGTTTGATTTCCTTGTTTTTGTCATTGATTCTTTAAAAGAATCAGGTACAAACATAAATAAAAAAGCAAGTCATGAGACACTTATGGCTGCTTTAACTTATTGTGCTACGAATTTTGTAATAAATTAAAATTTATTAAGGTATTTTTTTATTTTAATAGCAAGCACTCAATGTTTTAAAACAATTTTTTAAGCAAAAACAACATAAAAATGATTTAAATAAACCATCGAAAAACACCCAAGTCTGCTACATTTTGGGTGAGGTGGTCTATTGAATGATGATACAGGGATAGGGAGACGGCAAAAATAGATCTCTCTCTCTCTCTCTCTAGCGAATGAGTTACATATTGAGCACGCTTTAAATTCTCCCCCCGATCACGTTGAATTATCAAGCAACAGTGGCCAACATAGATTGGGAACTTGCCCAGGAACTTGAAGCAAAAAATATAAAGAGAAACGGTAACGGTCGGAGGAAGAAGAATTGTTCAAAACGAAATCCCATGGGTAGGAGAAAAGATGAAGGTAACATATGAATTGGGGGGAAAAGCTCCACATACAATCAACAGTGAGCTAAATATGTAAAGAACATTGGTAATATGCCACACAAGAAAATAAAATTACCGCGAACAATCATATAATAGAATTGTAGGACAGGTACTTCTCATCATGGACGAAATCTTTATATAATTAGAAATAAAACAATTAGAACAACAAAGAAAATATCCTGACATGAGCATAGTTCTACAGCTTTTATGTGTTGATGCCTTTTTTTATCATGCATTGCAACACCAAGTTGGCACTTCATGGATTACATAGCCTAAAGAAAGTGTTGAGAGAACAACACTTAATTCTGGTGTTCTCTATATAATGCATGGCATCTCCAAAATGAAAAGGATAGATAAAGCTCATAATGAACTTATAAGTGGCTAATAAGAAAGACCTCACTGGAGATTCTACGCAATTTGGAAGAGTTAAATAAGAATCTCCAAAAGTCGAGCCAAGGTAGATATGGATTGAAAATCAAATGCAAATGTTTGGGTGTGATTTAACAGTTCCGTTATTCAGCACACCAATATGGTGGAAAACATCAGAGAAATTATAAGTAGATATTAATACATTTTATATCTTAAGTAAAAATCAAGAAAAATCTTGTCAAGATATCATATAATACTTGAGCTTAAAAATAATAGAAAAACTTGTAATGTATCACTAAAACCATGAGTTAAAGATCATGAAGCAAGCCATCCAGCTCCATGTCGCAAATAAAACAAAAATGAAGGTAAGGTTACACCAATATGGTGGAAAACATCAGATAAATTATAAGTAGATATTAATTCATTTTACATCTAAAGTAAAAATCAAGAAAACTATTGTCAAGATATCTTGAAATACTTGAGCTTAAAAATAATAGAAAAACTTGTGATGTATCACTAAAACCAGGAGAAGGATCCTGATTCAAGCCATCCAGCTCCATGTTGCAAAATAAAAAAAAATGAAGGTAAAGTTACACGGGAAATAAGAAGAATATCCACGGACCAAAGGTATAACATATCAACTTTGACAAACACAATATGGAAGAAATCAAATGAAGGAAAAAAGGAAGTCACAACAAAAGCTAAATCGCATCAAACATAAAACGAAATTTTTAGAAGAAAAATGAGAGACCAAAATTCTACAAATCAGGATGAAACCATACCAAATTAAAACGAAAAGGTTTACCAATAAGATCAAATACTGGATATCAGTTTCACTGAAGACTGGCCAAAGGCTTAAAAGCTACTAAAAGAAGCAGACAACGATAAAAGAATTCAAAGTTGAAAAATGAAGCCAAAATATCACATTCCATAATCAAGCCACTAACCGAAGATAAAACCTTTAACCATTTGGCAACAACACCATGGATTTTGCTATTCCATTTCAATTGTGATTTCTGCAGTAATTGAAAAAAGTATGTCAAAGGAAACAACACAACAAAAACATTGCAAAATTAGCTACACGTTTATAATCTTAGGAACTAAAACTCCAAAAAGTTCCAGCAACTAAAGATAAGTTCCTTAATTGTTCCCTCACAATCTGGTCAAACATTTCCCCATTGATCAGCAAAACCAAGTTAGTCTCCTACTATTATGTACTTGGGCTGATCAGCGGCATTTGATAGCACAAATCCTACTTCACAATATTTTCATGAAGGCAGTCTTACCTTTGTTAGAATGATCTCATAAGGTCCATCAATCTAGCAATATATTACCTCCAATACAATCTCCATAACGAATGCACTCCGGTCTGATTGCAACTTCCATCCTAAGTATTACTCTCCTCCTCACATAGTATCTTCAACCTTCGACAAATTAATTTACTTCAAATCTTATATTAAACTCTTTCCTTGTTTATGTCGCAGTGAAATGCGCGCAATATCTATCACAAATTCCTAATCATTGACAGATATACCAACTCATAGTAGCGACTAGAGGATAATGAAACCAACCCAGCTGGCATACAACCAAGTCTCTCATGAAGTGCTTTGGCTGAACCTTTGTACTTTGTGCATCAAGATTTACAGCAATAGGTCTATGCTACACATTGTGTTAAAAGGGGTGAGGGTGATAACAAAAAAGAACACTTCAGATGCCAAATTCAAACTCCCTTCATAGAAAATGCATACAGTACAGAGATAGATAAATATAAGACAAACAAGGGCGCAGACGCAGTGATCATACCAAAGGTTGGAAAAATAGTCACCATCATCAGTCCTTGAAGACTTAACTAATGATGAAGAAGTCTGCCCACTTGGATACATATGGGACAACCCTTGAAGCATAGCCCCATCTGACACCCCAGCACTTGCACCGGCGCCAGCATAGGAGGCAACTCCAGGAACTCCATAAGCACCTAAACCCAATCCCTGCACTTGCACTTGTCCACCCATCATCCCATAATAACCTCCCATCAACGCACCCAAATTTGCATTCCCAAACACGCCAGCACCATATAAAGGATTCATTAACCCCATCTGTTGCCCAAACAAAGCCTGCTGAGCTGCAGCCACTTCAAGCATCTGCGGATGAACCGGCTGCATTGCCGTGGTTATTGAAGCCGCGCCTCCAACCCCTTTCCCATTCCCTTCCGCGGCCTTCCTACAATGCAATTGGCTTCCTTCAAACATCTTATCCGGTTCCTCTAAAACTTTCTTAGCTCCTTCCACAGTCTTAAACACAAAAATGGCATACCCTTTAAACTTCCCGGTAGTTGGATCCAACCCTGTTGGCCCGCGTTCAACCTCTCCGAATTTCTCAAAGAAAGTCCTCAATTTCTCTGCACTGGCATTCACCGGCACATTACCCACATATATTTTCCGCAGAGGAAAATCAGCAGAAAAATGCTGATGAGAAACTAGGCCAGAAGCAGGGGCCGATGCAAGATTGCAGGTGGTCATACGATTACCTATTTGAATTCTAGGGTTTTTGAGTACTTTTTGAGCAGATTTACGCGTTTTGAAGGTAACAAAAGCGTAGCCTTTGCATTTCCCAGTAGTGCGATCCATGACAACATTGAGTTCCTCTATGGTGCCAAAAGCCCCGAAAATGGACTCAATAGAGTGGCGCGTGGCATCCCAACCGAGGCCGTAGACGAAGAGTTTCCGATGGGATATATCTTTGTCGGCCGTGGACTGGATAAGTTTCAAAAGTGAATCGTTCGATAGGCATAGGTCGGTTACGAGATTGGTTAGCTGCTCCTTGGAAAACGGTTGGAGGAGAGTTTCAAGTTCGGAATCGACAGATATCTTATTTTTATTCTTCTTCTTCCTCTTGAATTTCTTGTCGATTTTGTGAGTAGGTTTGTTGACGTGCTTTGCTTTCTTCAGTTTGGTTTTCGCCATTAAACGCTGCGGCTGAGCTTTGGAGATTGGAGATAATAATTGGAGCTGGTTTGGTCAATAGACAATAGCCCTCTACTCATGTATAATATGGTCTTTTAAGGGGATGATGCTATTTTTTTAAAAAAATACACCCAAAGTGTATGCTATAATTGGCGAGTGCAAAATTAGGTTACTCGACTCGATTGAGTCCTCCTCATTTTGCATTGAACATTCAAAATATAAAGCATGACCAAAATATTGAAATATAAATAAAACTATAATATAATAATACAAAATAAAGCAGTTGAAATAAAATTGAAAATCAAAACTGAAAAACGGGTTGATATGAACTAAGGAAGTAGTTGAGATGATCTACAGAAGTTGTCGAGATATGGTTAAGAAAGATGAACTAATATTAGTTAGAAAAAAGGATTGAAGGACAAAGATCTGAGGATGATGAAAGGATTTCATCATTGTAATATTAATCTATCATATTTCAAGAACAAACGTTAACCTTATTTATAACTAAGTACAATGAAAAAAAAACATTAATTGCTTTAGGTGCTTGTAACAAATTTGAAGGCAAATATTATCTGATTTATTCTTTGAAATCAGTGTACAAATCTAGTCAATAAAATCCATAACCGTTACTGCATCATCCAAGTACATTCTCATGAGCTGGACTATTCTCTCACTGGGCTCCTGTATACATGGGCTGCGTGGCCTAGAGTGCATGTCTTGTTCTTCATGTTCCTTAACTTTCCCCCTCAAGCTAAGTGTGGGTGACTTTGGTAACACATGAAGCTTGCCTCGTAGTGGAATAAAAGTAACTACTGATAATGGCTTAGTGTGTATATCAGTAATTTGATCAAACGACAGAACATATTGTACACTGAGTGTTTTAGCTAGAATCTTTTTCATGACGAAATGAAGATCTAATTCAAAGTGTTTGGTTTAAAATGAATAACATCGTTTGCACTTAGAGCTATGGTGCTTATGGTGCTGATATTATCACACCACAAAATTGGAATCACACGGCAACAAACATGGAGTTCAGGTAGAAGAGATTGAATCCATATGAGCTCTGCAGTGGCATATGCGGGGCTTCTGTATTCCACCTCAGTGCTAGCATAAAGCCAACAAAAAACTAGAGGTTGTTTGTCGATCATCTTGATCGTTGCCCCAATCTGCATCACAATTACCATGTAATGAAAGGCTAGGTGAAGGGTGTGTGTGAATACCAAAATCCAGAATGCCGTTAAGATATCAAAGTATTCTTTTAACTACTTTCCAGTGAGTGTGTAGAGGTGTTTGCATGAATTTGCAAACTTGTTGACGCCGTACGCAGTGTCGGGTCTTGTAATGATTAGATATTGGAAAGCTTCGACATTGATTCAATATAATGTGACATCAAAGCTTAACACCAATTGACAGTGGTGTTGGCAGCAGCTTAGCTTGGTCCATTTTTGCTTTGACAAGTAGGTCCTTGACATATTTAGTCTGAGTAAGAACATTGACTGATTCGATGATCTTTGGATTTCAATACTTAAAAATATGATAACACCCCAAGATCTTTAAGAGAAAATTGCCTATCCAAATGAGAAATAATTTATTAAACTTGAGCACGATCATTTCTTGTAATTACTGTAGTACAAAATTTATGGGTGTGTATCTTAGAAAAATAGCAAGCAAAAATAACAAATAGCCTTGTATTAGAATGTCGATGCGAGATTTATAATCTATGTCCTTAAGACAATATTGCCCGCTACGGTGCTAACGATTTACTTTGGCAATTTGTCTACCAAGATACAATGAGCACTCCAAATCACAAATCCTTTAAACCACAAAGGTTTAAAAGCGCATGAAGACCCACAAAATTACTCAAATTTTGATCTTCAATATGATGTGAATTTCAAAATTCCATTTTTTAAAAAACAAGTGGGGTTATGTTATATATATAGTAAACAAAAAACAAGTCCGAATGGACACCATTTGGAGGCACTATATAGCCAAAAATCGCACCCGAAACGTGAATGTACATACCATTTCACAAAATAGATACAGTGCTCGATCGATCGAGCTACTGTTCCAAAAGGCACGAATTTTCCTGGCCCGCTCGATCGATCGAGCATTAATTTTTTTTCACAATTTTCCAACAATCCCCCCACATGAATTAAATTAATGCATGTATGCAATTGGGCGCTTTTCACGAACTATTATTTCATCTGGAGAGATAGCTTGCGGCTTTGAATCTTCCGTAGTAGTATTCAATCGGATTTCATTGACTTAATAGTGAATTTATAGTAGTCGTTGGTGTAAACCAAGACAATTGAACCCACACCATAATAATTCTAACCTTCATATTGGTTTCTTACGATTGTGTCCGTTTCGGCCATGGACCACGCTTGGTTTCATAAGTGATTTCCATCTTTGAAGTTGCCACACTTCGCACTCAAGTATGTGATCTCCTACAAGAGTATCTCGCTATACTCCAACATATTCTTATATGTCTTAGGAATCATTAAAGGTCTTTTGCCTATCCTCGTACCCATTTTGCAGGCTATACCCATTATCATAGGAATGGCTCGGAGATTAATTCTCCAAGGTGTTTATACAATCTCATAATTTAGTTGTCCCTTTTGAACCTAGATCTTGGGATCTCCAGTCAACAAGGTTGGGTATCCACTATGAGATTTTGATTATAGGGTTTTAACCACATTCCCCTCGATAAACTTCCACATGATCTCACGGTTAACCATTTCATATGCGGATCCGCGGTTTCACATATTCACTCACGATTATGCCATTAGAGATCATTTTGTCATATAGCATTATCGCAACACATTTTAGTTGCATCTAACAACTTATAAAGCCACTCGGCCGAAGAAGTTTTATATGTTTTGTATAGAGAATTTTCCACAACAGTATATCTTCAGTTTTGGTAATCACATTACATAATTTGCATCAGTTTATCCTTTTAGGATATTTTCCTCATCGAGTTTTAAGCGTTGTTAACGCGTTATTTCTTACAAAATTCGAGACCTGGGGAAATACTCAGCTTTAATTCACAATTCATATTTAAGCGCATAGATTCTCAAAAATTACAAGTTCAATATTCTATTTCTTGTAAACTTGAAATTTAAGAGCAAAGCTTAAAATTTGAAACTCGATTTAATCCTTGATATTTTATTCTTCAAATGTTTTGGAAACTTTATTTCCAATCATTGTTCTTGATGCACATACGTCAAAATGTATCGTCAACATTTTTTCTTTGTTACTTGATGATTTCTAAATTGCTTCTCCAATGAAAATAATCATCAATACACAAACATATTTATGTTTTAGGTGTGTACACATTTGTCACACTCGTTAATCTATTTGACAACATGATTTGTCAAAATCTTCACGTCTTTTATTTGACGTTTGTTATGACTTTACTTTGGTCTTTATTTCTAGTTTAGCCAAGCACATCCACATTTCAAATATTGTAGGAAACTCTATTTTCCTTCAATCACAATGTTTTTCATCATTGCCTAAATGTGGTACTTAGAATGTGATTGACTCATAGAATTGCAACCCCCCCACAACTTTGGGATAGTCACGAATAGCACTGGCGTTCAAACTATCATGTTTCAAGTTCTAAGCGTTATCGTCTTACAAATCCAAATTCAAGAATTTATTTCTTGAAGATTTCGGATTTATGCGTACTTGCTTATAAAAGTTGAAAATTGGATAATATTCTCAAACTCGGTTCACAATTTACAATTTAAGCGCATTAACTTAGAAAACTTGAATTCAAGATTTTAAATCTTGCAAATTCATGTTATAAGCGTACTAGCTTAGAAATTCAAAATGAACCAATTTGAGATATTACAACGCCTAGTCAAAATTTGTGGCTTCGATTTATAACTTGCGTTTTAAGCGTAACAAGTTTTAAGCGTACAAAGCTTAGAAACTCGAATTCAAGATTTTTAAAATCTTACAAATTCAAGCTTAAGCGTCAAATTCTTAGACAACACGAGTATAATCTACTCACAATTTTCTATAGCAAACCTCATTTGCTAAATTTGATTGCAATCTCATTCTTAATGTATTTAACACCTCAAAGGCCTCGTTTTTCTTCGTAACTAATACGCCACAACTATCATGTGCATGTGTTGATAAAGTAACAAATTATTTTTCCGACATACCTAGTTTGCACAATCTTTCCATCACAAATATAATTGTGAATTTAACTCTAGAGACGTTACGATTTACTCTTTTAATAAATGAATGACAATTTTATTGCTTTCAACAAATATCGTCATTACATTTATTTAGAATCACTCCATTTTGTTTTACTACTTTCAAAGATACATAATCTAATTAAGCGGTAAGCACTAGATCATCCAAATTATTTGAGAGACGATCTTCTTCGGTCACATTTATTTGATCCATAGCCTTCACATGATCGTCTTTATCGCGACAATCTTTCGCCATGTGATTGGGTTTTCCACATTTGTAGCACTTGCCTTTGAACTTCTTCGCATTTCCAGATTTGGAGGCCATGCCGTCAAACTTGCGCTTTGTTCCGGTGTGTTTTTCCACTAAGTTCACTCGTGCTTCATGTCAGTGCCAATTTTTCTTCCTTTCAGAAATTTTGTTATCCTCTTCGATTTCTCAAACAAACCACAAGGTCTTCAAGATTCATCTCTTTTCGTTTATGCTTGAGATAATTCTTGAAGTCCTTCCATGATGGATGCAACTTTTCAATCATGGCAGCCACTTGGAATGAGTCACTTAGAACCACACCCTCCGCATGGATATTGTGCATGATTACTTGCAAATCTTGCACTTGCGATATCACCAGCTTTGTATCAACCATTTTGAAATCCAGGAATCGCCCAACGATGAATTTCTTCATGCCGGCATCCTCGGATCTATACTTTTCCTCCAAGGATTGCCACAATTCCTTGGCCGTCTTTACTAGACAATACACATTGTATAATGTGTTTTCTAGTCCGTTGAGAATATAATTCTTGCACAGGAAATTACTTTGATTCCATGCATCAACCGCAGCCATCTTTTGGTTGTCGGTTTCACTCTCCATAATAGTAGGAGCATCCTCATTGAGGAACATTGTCATCCCCAAGGTTGTCAAATAAAACAACATCTTTTGTTGTCATCGTTTGAAATCGTCCCCATTGAACTTTTCAGGCCTTTCACCATGATGAACTGGAGTCATTGTTGCACTTGATGAAGCCATTTGTTGCTAATATTGTCTTAAGATTGTAGTACAAAATTTATGGGTGTGTATCTTAGGAAAGTAGCAAGCAAAAATGACAAATGACTTTGTATTAGAATGTCGAGGTGGGATTTATAATCTCTGTCCTTAAGACAATATTGCCGCGCTACGGTGCTAAATATGAGACCCTGTTATCTAAACAAGATACTAAGGTGCAATTAAGAGAACTAATCATAAATAAATCAGAGTATTAGGCCGTGTTGATTGCCCTGAGCTTAAGAGATTACAGTACCAAAAGTACAAAAAGGAATTATACATATTCCTAACAAAAGGTACTACACTATAGCTTTACTCTACACTTTGTAGAAACTTATACAAAAAGAAATTTATGTCCTGCTAATCCTGTAGCACTCCTTACAGCTCATAGTGTCAACCCGACCCTGGTTCTCATCGTCAAAAGCACCTATAAAGACAACCCCCAACACATGAGCATATCATAGTTCATATCAATCATAATATGAATATAAAGCATAAATGCATAAATCATAGGCATAAGATACTTCCTGAATTCCAATGCATTTAAAACGCCCATTTTGGTTGTCCCTGTACCATAACTCATAATCAAATCAATACATGATATTATGGTTTCTTTAAATAAATGTCATGACATATCTTTACTTCAATCCTTAGTCAGTTTATCATCAGTGTATTTTAATGCCCCTCGCTTCATAACTTTAGAACAAGCGGAACTCCTTCCCTCGCTTCTTCATACAAGCGGTATTTCTATCCTCGCTTCGTATGGTAAACCTCGCCTCCATGTGCAAGCGAGCCTCCCCCCTCCCGCTCCATATTTTTAGCGGTATAAGCGGTAAGCATTAAAATCATTACAGTGATAACCCTGACTCGTGGAATACACACCATTTATTCCACAACATACACATGCAACAACAATGCATAACAACATGTAGCATACTCATAATGCACAACGTTGCATCTATCATATGTCAAATAATGAATATAAAATACATGTTACCGTTGGGATGCCCGTGCGTCGCTTACGTACCTTTCCAAAATATGGTGTGTTGCAAGACTCTATCCCCTGCGTTGTGTAGCTATCTGTGAAGGCTCTACACCAGTGTACAACACAATATTAGATGCCAATTTATAGACCAAAATCAAAAAATCCAACAAAAACATCCTTTTCCATTGTTCTGCATCTGGCGATCGATCGCTACATCGAGGCGATCGATTGCCAGACTTCAACTGTCTCGAAGCGTAAGCCACAACGTGCTTATCCTGCATCAGCACGCATCCTAGACCCTGAAGCGATGTGTCAGTATAGAGAACGAACCCCTTGTTCTCCCTGGGAATCACCAAAACTGACGCTGAAGTCAATTTGTGCTTCAACTCCTGGAAACTCTGCTCGCAAGCTTCCGACCAAAAGAATGGAACTCCATTCTGAGTTAGCCAAGTCAATGGCTTGGCAATCTTTGAAAATCCGTCGACAAAGCGTCGATAATACCCAGCCAAACCCAGAAAACTTCGGATCTCAGTGACTGAAGTTGGCGCAGGCCAATCCATAACTGTCTCTATCTTCCTGGGATCTACTGATATCCCCTGTCGAGAGATAATATGACCCAAGAACGCTACACTACTCAGCCAGAACTCACACTTGCTGAGCTTGGCGTACAACTGATGATCTCTGAGGATCTGAAGTATCGTCCTCAAATGATTGGCATGCTCCTCCTTACTTCTTGAATAAACTAGAATGTCGTCAATAAACACAATGACGAACTGATCAAGATACCTCTGAAATATTCTGTTCATCAAGCTCATAAATACTGCAGGGGAATTCGTCACCCCGAATGGCATCACTAAGAACTCATAGTGTCCATACCGAGTTCGAAAGGCTGTCTTTTGAATGTCATCAGCTCTAACTCGTATCTGGTGATAGCCTGACCTCAAGTCAATCTTCGTCCTGTAACTGCACTTTCAGCTCCCTCAGCTCTGCCGGTGCCATCCTATAAGGGGCACGGGAAACAGCAGATGTCCCTGCAGTAACTCAATCTCAAACTCCACATCTCTGATCGGCGGAAAACCTGGAATCTCATCCGGAAACACATCGGCGAATTCCGCAACTACTGGTATATCCTCGATCCTCAACTCTTCCTTTTCCTCTGATACGTCCACGGCATAAATAATATAGCATGAGTGACCGCGTTCTAACAACCGCGACATCTTAACTGCAAAAATTAATGGAATCTTGGGACGAGAGCCGTCCCCATAGAAGGTCCACTGAAACCCCTGATCAGATAGAAAGCGCACCATCCTCTGTCGGCAATCAACCACTGCCTGGTATATGCTCAACACATCAATGCCGACAATGCAGTCAAAATCTGCCATTTCCAACAAAATCAGATCGGCCCTCAGATCATTGCCCTCAAAATAAATGAGGAAATCAGATAACAGTCGATCCGCAATCACATGTTTACCCGTGGGTGTCGAAACCATAAGAGGCGTGGGCAACGGAGACGAACACAAGTGGTGTCTCTCCACAAAAGCAGAAGATACAAATGAATGAGAAGCACCTGTATCTACTAAAATAAATGCAGGGTACGTAAGTAAGTGGCACGTACCGGCAATCACCTCCTCTGGGGCTGCCTCTGCCTGCTCTCGCGTCAATGCATATACTTGACCCTGCGGCGGTCCTGCCGCCTGACCTCCCTGTGGTCGAGGTGCAAACTGCTGTCTCGGTGGTGCCGTCATAGCGTCAAATCTTGGCCTATTCGGCCCAGAGTCTGCCTGACCCACCCGATTGGGGCAAGTCCAAGCCAGGTGGCCCACCCTGCCACAAACATAACAGCCTCGGCAGTCACGTGTCAAGTGGAATCCTCCACAGTTGTCACACTTGTTCCCTCCTGATCTATTTCCTTGTACTGGTCCCCGATTGCCTTGTTTCTGATTCTGAAATTTCTTCCCACCAAATCTTGAAGATGAAGATGCCCCACGAGGCTTAAACTGGTCTCCTCGTGGCCTCAGGCTGTCAACAGCTGGTTTCTGTGGTGGTACAAAAGGGGGTACAGCTTCCTTGTACACGCTAACTCCAATCTCTGACAGCTCTGCCCTAGTCAGGGCATCATCAAATGAGCTGGGGTTGTTGGAGACAACCCGATCAAATAACTCTGGCCTCAGCCCTTTCAGAAAATGCCTCATCTTGGCATGACCGTTTACAGCAATGTGAGGCACATACCTCAACAGTGAGGAGTATTGCATGGCATAATCTGGTACAATCATGCTGTCCTGCTTTAGATTGGTGAACTCATCTTCCTTTACTTGTCTGGCAGCGGCGAAGAAATACCGGTTAAGGAATCGGGTCCTGAACACAGTCCAATCCACTGTCATACCCTGTGCCCTCAGCTCCAAAACTGTTGTCTTCCACCACATGGAAGACTTCTTCGCCAATCCACTGTCAACCTGTAATACCCCCGAAATGTTATATGATTATGTACTACGATGATGATTTACGATGTGTTTAAGAGGGTTTGTGGTACCTTAATTGGGGATTATATTTATGATGTGATGTTATGTTTAGGGGGCATGTTAGGTGTTTCAAAGGATGTATTAATTAAATGAAGTTAGAAAATATCGAGTGAGGATATTTTAATACATCGTACTATATACCGGGACACAATTAAACACCACATGACCACCAAACCCACACCACCCACCCCTGTCACTCGGCCACCCCCCCCCCCCCCTCACTTGGCAGCCCATACCCCATCACATCCTTCAACCATGCTCACTCATTACCTGCAAAACACTCCTTCCTCTCCCCTTCCTCTCCCCAAAAATCGCCCAAAAGAGCTGCAGATAGGAGGAGATTTGGCTTGTGGATTGTGTTGAAAAATCCTTGCCAAAAAGGGAGCAAAAAGGGTGAGGTAATCCATGACTCTGTTTTCTGGAAGCTTGGTTAAGTTAGGGTTTGGTTGAGTGGTTTTCAGCATGCTAGTATAAGGGTTGGTCGAAACCTTGGGTTGGGTGCTTGTATGTTAGTGTTATGTAACGACTAGCATGTTAGATCGAACACTTTATACGTTTTATGTGATAGATTCCTGGCTTGGAAACTAGGTGTTCGAAAATCTGGGTAATGTTATGATGCCCTGTTTTTCTGTAAGTTTGGATGAGCTCAAAGTTTATGAGGATGTTATGATGCATGCTAGCTTAGGTTTTATGAAACCTTGAATTTAAGTGCTTACATAGAAGTTTTATGAAGCCCCTAGCATAATTGTTTGAACATGTTGCATGATTTATGTGTGAGAATTCTTGTTATGAAATGTAGTGCTCGAAAATCTGGGTAGAAATTATGATGCCCTGTTTTTCTGAAAGAGTGGATGAGCACTGATAAAGTTGGGCAATTTTAATGCATGTCGGTTTAAGTTATGAGTGAACCTTTAATTTTAATACATGCATGGAAGTATGATGAAGCTATTGATATGCTTGTTTAGGCATTGTATGTATGTTATGAAGTAGTTTGAAGGGTGTGAATTGAGGTGTTCGAGATTTCTGGAAAATCTCGCATGAATGGGAACGACCGATCGATCGGTGATGAACACCGATCGATCGGCAAATGCCGTAGCTAAAAGAAGAAATGATGAACAGTTAGCGATCGATCGGTAAGAGAGACCGATCGATCGGTAGTTACTGTTCATATGTTATAAAATTTTATGTTCATTTTTTTTGAAAATTGATTTCGATTCTCGTATCGGTGCCTAATATTGTATTATGTGGTTGTGTAGAGCCATCCCAGGTACCAGCACAATCAAGGAGATAAGTCTGTTGACTCCTCCTCCTTTTGAAAAGGTACGTAAGAGACGTACGGACATCGGACGGTAAAACACATCTTTACACTACGACTATGCTTTTATTGCATGAGTATACATGATGAAATGATGATGTTTATAAGATGTTTATGACGTTTATAAGATGTTTACGGTGTTTATAAGATGTCTATGATGTTATTTGTGGTAAGATGCCACGGGGTAAGATGCCCCACATGGTAAGAGGCCATGCGATGTTTATAATGTGGTAAGATGCCACGGGGTAAGATGCCCCACATGGTAAGAGGCCATGCGATGTTTATAATGTGGTAAGATGCCACAGGGTAAGATGCCCATATGCATGATTATGAATCAGGGACAACGATAAGAAGTTAATGAATAACCAGCATATTTACTTAACCAATGTTTCATGCATTTACTATGATGTTAAGTAAGATTGTATATGCTTATGATGTGTTGTCCCTGTAGGTACGCTTTTGGACTAAAGGACTAAGGGGTCGGGTTGAGGCAGTGAGCTACGAGGAACACAGGAATGTATAGGATTCAAGTCACGATTAGTATCTACTCTAGGAGTAGTATAAATCTAAACATGAACATTCTTTTGGGAATGTAATGAATTATTTTTGAAGCCTTTTATTTTGGCCTGTAATCCTGATAGCTCGTGTAAGAACCAGAACCTTAAGATGTTATTAATGTATGATTAGTCCTTCTTATGTCTATTAATCACTGTTAAGGTGGGAAGACCCCACATTAGTGGTATCAGAGCAGTGGTTAGATAACTCGGGAATGAGTGAAGGGTAGCCTTAGCAATAAGTTGGCTAGGTGCTTACTTTTGAACATGTTTTTATATGTATGTTGCATATGAAGTTTCAATGTTATGCTAACATGTTTAATTATCTAACGATGTGCTTTATGAACTGCTTTTGGTGTTGTTATTAACCCTTGTGTTGCAGCATGGCAGCAAATATAGAAGTGGGTGACGCCATTAGTTTAAATGCAAGTGCTGGGCGTACGAATCAACTGCCACCACCAGCCTTGGGCGAAGAACCCTCTGAACAACAGTTGCTACCTGGGGAGTTGAGCTTGGCTCAATTTATGATGTACCGACCCCCGATATTCGAAGGAACTGAATCAGGGGAAAAAGCTGAGGAATGGTTGGAGAGGATTGAACAGATATTTGTGGCAGCGCCTTGTGCAAAGACGGCCTGGATCAGATTAGCAGAATTTCAGCTGGCCAAGAAGGCACTGATGTGGTGGAAGACCACAGTGATTGAGCAAGAGGCTCTGGGGCAGGAAGTAAATTGGAAGATGTTCCGAACGCGGTTTCTGACCCACTACTTCTCAGCCGCTGCAAGACAGGCCAAGGAGGATGAGTTTACCAACTTAAGGCAAGGTACCATGCCTGTATCTGACTATGCTCTACATTACTGTTCCTTACTGCGTTATGTGCCCCATATTGCTGCAAGCACTCAAGCGAAGATGAGGAACTTCATGAAGGGCTTGAGGCCGGAACTGTATGACAGAGTAATTACATATGGCCCTGCCTGTTTTGACAATGCGCTTTCACGGGCTGAACTAGCTGAACTAGGAGTTGGTGCATATCCTGATGCCATGCCACCTCCAGCACCCCCTCAGAGATCCACTTCTGACAATTTGAAGCCCAGGGGTGATCAGTTTAAGCCTAGGGGGAACACTTCAGCGTCGAGATTCAGTGGCAAGAGGCCCGAGAATCGATGGAAAGGGAACCGTAGGAATGATGCTCCATCAGGGAGAGGACAGCCTCAGGGAGACAGATCTGGAAGAGTTCAGTGCACTCTTTGTGGACAACCACATTTGGCAAAGGATTGCGTAGGATGCTATGTCTGTGGCGATAGAGGCGGCAGTGTCCCAACAGGGGAAGACAGCAGAACTCTACGGGGAGGCCTGCGGACAGAGCGGCACAGCACCGACCACCTTTCGCACCGAGGCAGTATGGAGGTCAGCCCACGGGGCCACCTCAGGGACAGGTGTATGCTTTGATGAGGGAGCAGGCTACAGCGGCTCCGGAGGAGGTTATAGCGGGTACGTATCTTTTATTTACGCACCCTGCTCTTATATTGATAGACACAGGTGCGTCACACTCTTTTGTGTCGACGAATTTTGTTGAAAGGCACCACATATGCACTTCTCCATCGCCCATGCCTCTTATGGTCTCGACCCCCGCTGGAAGAAGTTTGACTACAGATCAGATTGTCTATGATGGCCTCATTTATTTTGAGGATAATGAACTAAGATCAGATTTGATTGTGCTGGGAATGACAGACTTCGATTGCATTGTGGGCATCGATGTTCTGAACAAGTATCAGGCAGTGGTAGACTGCAGACAAAGGACTGTCCGATTCAGGTCTGATATGGGAGTCCAGTGGACATTCTTTGGGGATGGTTCTCGCCCAAAGATTCCGTTGATATCTGCTGTCAAGATGGCACAGTTATTGGAACGAGGTCATACATGATATCTTATCTATGCTGTTGATATGACGGAAAAGAGGAAAGAGTTAAAAGTCGAGGATGTGCCCGTAGTGGCGGAGTTTCCTGATGTTTTTCCGGAGGAGATTCCTGGATTCCCACCGACGAGAGAGGTCGAGTTTGGGATTGAGTTGCTACCAGGGACGTCTGCAATTTCTCGTGCCCCATTTAGGATGGCACCAGCAGAGTTAAGGGAGTTAAAGATTCAGTTGCAAGAGCTCCTTGACAAGGGCTACATACGCCCTAGCGTATCGCCATGGGGTGCGCCTGTCTTATTCGTTAAGAAGAAAGATGGATCGATGCGTCTATGCATTGACTACAGACAACTGAACAAAGCTACAGTAAAGAACAAGTATCCACTTCCGAGGATCGATGACTTGTTCGATCTGTTGCAGGGTACGAGGCTCTACAGTAAGATCGATCTGAGGTCGGGGGTACCATCAGATTCGAGTAAGGGAAGATGATGTTCAGAAGACGGCTTTCAGGACTAGATATGGGCACTATGAATTTCTGGTCATGCCTTTTGGGGTGACGAATGCCCCAGCTGTCTTCATGAGTTTGATGAACAGGGTGTTCCAGCCATATTTGGATCAGTTCGTCATAGTCTTCATTGACGACATACTTATTTACTCTCGGACTGAAGAAGAGCATGTAAGGCACTTGAGGACAGTGCTTCAGATCCTTAGGGATCATCAGTTATATGCAAAGCTTAGCAAGTGCGAGTTCTGGTTGGACAACGTGGTATTCTTAGGCCATGTCATATCTAGCCATGGGATATCTGTGGATCCCAGGAAGATTGAAGCTGTGATAGAGTGGGCTGCACCCACTTCTGTACCGGAGATACGGAGTTTCCTCGGTTTGGCAGGTTATTACCGACGTTTCGTCGAAGGTTTCTCGAAGATTGCCAAACCCCTGACACAGCTGACTCAGAAAGGAGTCCCCTTCTTTTGGTCTGAGGCTTGTGAGGAAAGTTTTCAAGAACTGAAGCGTCGTTTGACTACAGCGCCTGTATTGGTGATTCCGTCTGAGAATAAGAGATTTGCCTTGTATACGGATGCGTCACTGCAAGATTTGGGCTGTGTGTTGATGCAAGATAAGCATGTGGTGGCTTATGCATCGAGGCAGCTGAAGCCACACGAGGCTAGGTATCCAGTGCATGATTTGGAACTGGCGGCCATCATATTTGCCTTGAAGATTTGGAGACATTACTTGTATGGCACGTCTTTCACTATATATACGGACCATAAGAGCCTGAAGTTCTTATTCACTCAGGCAGAGTTGAATATGAGGCAAAGAAGGTGGATGGATTTGCTCAAAGACTATGATTGTGAAATTGAGTACCATCCAGGTAAAGCAAACTTGATAGCAGACGCCTTAAGTCGGAAGGTGAAGAGTACTGCAGATGATGTCATGTGTTTGTCAGCTTTGATGACTTCCTACTGCCATCGGGGCTATGACTTCGATGTAGACACGTCGCCTGTGCGAGTGTCGACCTTATTGGCGGAGCCAGATATATTTGAGGCAATCAGGAAGGCCCAGAAGTCGGATAGTGAGGTTCAGAGATGGACGTCATTGGTACTTCAGGGTCAGCCATCCAAGTTCAGAGTGGCTGAGGATGATTCTTTGAGACTGGGCAACCGATGGGTAGTCCCAGACACCAGAGCTGCGTAGAGGAATATTGGAGTGAGCTCACAGTAGTCGGTTCAGTATCCACCCAGGGGGAAAGAAGATGTACAAAGACCTATGCGCTCAATTCTGGTGGAGACGCATGAAGCGTGAGGTGATCACTTTTGTTAAAAGATGTTTGATCTGCCAGCAGGTAAAAGCAGAGAGGCAGAGGCCTGGTGGTGAGCTGAAGAGCTTAGAGGTGCCTGAATGGAAGTGGGAGCATATATCTATGGACTTCGTGACCCACTTGCCGAGGACGGCCTCAGGATTTGATGCGATCTGGGTGATCGTAGATAGGCTGACGAAGACGGCTCATTTCATCCCTTACAGTATGTCATATACATACTTAAAGATGGCCCAGATGTATATACGGGATGTGGTGATTGCATGGTATTCCAGTCTCGATAGTGTCTGACAGAGACCCAAGGTTCACTTCACATTTCTGGGAGGGTCTCCAGACAGCTTTGGGCACAGAGGTAAGACTGAGTACGACCTATCACCCTCAGACAGACGGCCAGACGGAGCGTACCATTCAGACGCTCGAGGACATGTTGAGGGCATGTATTTTGGAGTTTGATACTCCGTGGCAGGATTCAGTGCCGCTGGTGGAGTTCTCCTATAATAACAGTTATCAGGCAAGCATTCAAATGGCTCCTTTTGAAGCTCTGTATGGACGACGATGTAGATCACCGCTGTATTGGGAGGACTTGACTAGCAAAGCGGTCGGAGGACCGGATATGATCAAGGATATGGAAGACAAGATAAAGTTAATACGCCAGAAGATGAAAGCGGCCCAGGATAGGCAAGCAACCTATGCCAATAAGCGGCGACGACCGCTGGAATTCCAGTTAGGAGACAGGGTCTTCTTAAAGATCTCGCCCTTCAGGGGTGTGGTTCGTTTTGGGATGCGGGGAAAGTTATCTCCGAGGTATGTTGGGCCATATGAAGTTTTGCAGCGTATCGGTACATTGGCATATCGTTTGGCTCTACCGCCATCCTTGTCTGGCATACACGATGTTTTCCATGTCTCTATGTTACGGAAGTATGAGCCAAACCCGTCTCATGTCTTACAGCCTACAGAAGTTCAATTAGACTCAGATGTGTCCTACGTAGAACGACCAATCAGAATTCTGGATCGAGAGGATCGCAGACTACGAAGCAAAGTTATACCGATGGTCAAAGTTCAGTGGGATCGTCGGGGTGTCGAGGAGGCTACGTGGGAGACGGAACGGCATATGGTGCAGCACTATCCGGAACTATTCTCTGGTATGTTTTTTTATGTTTAGTTCCGTTATGATGATGCATGTGGATTTCGGGGACGAAATCTTATAAGTAGGGGAGTAATGTAATACCCCCGAAATGTTATATGATTATGTACTACGATGATGATTTACGATGTGTTTAAGAGGGTTTGTGGTACCTTAATTGGGGATTATATTTATGATGTGATGTTATGTTTAGGGGGCATGTTAGGTGTTTCAAAGGATGTATTAATTAAATGAAGTTAGAAAATATCGAGTGAGGATATTTTAATACATCGTACTATATACCGGGACACAATTAAACACCACATGACCACCCAACCCACACCACCCACCCCTGTCACTCGGCCACCCCCCCCCCCCCCCCCCACTTGGCAGCCCATACCCCATCACATCCTTCAACCATGCTCACTCATTACCTGCAAAACACTCCTTCCTCTCCCCTTCCTCTCCCCAAAAATCGCCCAAAAGAGCTGCAGATAGGAGGAGATTTGGCTTGTGGATTGTGTTGAAAAATCCTTGCCAAAAAGGGAGCAAAAAGGGTGAGGTAATCCATGACTCTGTTTTCTGGAAGCTTGGTTAAGTTAGGGTTTGGTTGAGTGGTTTTCAGCATGCTAGTATAAGGGTTGGTCGAAACCTTGGGTTGGGTGCTTGTATGTTAGTGTTATGTAACTACTAGCATGTTAGATCGAACACTTTATACGTTTTATGTGATAGATTCCTGGCTTGGAAACTAGGTGTTCGAAAATCTGGGTAATGTTATGATGCCCTGTTTTCCTGTAAGTTTGGATGAGCTCAAAGTTTATGAGGATGTTATGATGCATGCTAGCTTAGGTTTTATGAAACCTTGAATTTAAGTGCTTACATAGAAGTTTTATGAAGCCCCTAGCATAATTGTTTGAACATGTTGCATGGTTTATGTGTGAGAATTCTTGTTATGAAATGTAGTGCTCGAAAATCTGGGTAGAAATTATGATGCCCTGTTTTTCTGAAAGAGTGGATGAGCACTGATAAAGTTGGGCAATTTTAATGCATGTCGGTTTAAGTTATGAGTGAACCTTTAATTTTAATACATGCATGGAAGTATGATGAAGCTATTGATATGCTTGTTTAGGCATTGTATGTATGTTATGAAGTAGTTTGAAGGGTGTGAATTGAGGTGTTCGAGATTTCTGGAAAATCTCGCATGAATGGGAACGACCGATCGATCGGTGATGAACACCGATCGATCGGCAAATGCCGTAGCTAAAAGAAGAAATGATGAACAGTTAGCGATCGATCGGTAAGAGAGACCGATCGATCGGTAGTTACTGTTCATATGTTATAAAATTTTATGTTCATTTTTTTTGAAAATTGATTTCGATTCTCGTATCGGTGCCTAATATTGTATTATATGGTTGTGTAGAGCCATCCCAGGTACCAGCACAATCAAGGAGATAAGTCTGTTGACTCCTCCTCCTTTTGAAAAGGTACGTAAGAGACGTACGGGCATCGGACGGTAAAACACATCTTTACACTACGACTATGCTTTTATTGCATGAGTATACATGATGAAATGATGATGTTTATAAGATGTTTATGATGTTTATAAGATGTTTACGGTGTTTATAAGATGTCTATGATGTTATTTGTGGTAAGATGCCACGGGGTAAGATGCCCCACATGGTAAGAGGCCATGCGATGTTTATAATGTGGTAAGATGCCACGGGGTAAGATGCCCCACATGGTAAGAGGCCATGCGATGTTTATAATGTGGTAAGATGCCACGGGGTAAGATGCCCCACATGGTAAGAGGCCATGCGATGTTTATAATGTGGTAAGATGCCACAGGGTAAGATGCCCATATGCATGATTATGAATCAGGGACAACGATAAGAAGTTAATGAATAACCAGCATATTTACTTAACCAATGTTTCATGCATTTACTATGATGTTAAGTAAGATTGTATATGCTTATGATGTGTTGTCCCTGTAGGTACGCTTTTGGACTAAAGGACTAAGGGGTCGGGTTGAGGCAGTGAGCTACGAGGAACACAGGAATGTATAGGATTCAAGTCACGATTAGTATCTACTCTAGGAGTAGTATAAATCTAAACATGAACATTCTTTTGGGAATGTAATGAATTATTTTTGAAGCCTTTTATTTTGGCCTGTAATCCTGATAGCTCATGTAAGAACCAGAACCTTAAGATGTTATTAATGTATGATTAGTCCTTCTTATGTCTATTAATCAATGTTAAGGTGTGAAGACCCCACACAACCCGACCCTGGTTCTCATCGTCAAAAGCATCTACAAAGACAACCCCAACACATGAGCATATCATAGTTCATATCAATCATAATATGAATATAAAGCATAAATGCATAAATCATAGGCATAAGATACTTCCTGAATTCCAATGCATTTAAAACGCCCATTTTGGTTGTCCCTGTACCATAACTCATAATCAAATCAATACATGATATTATGGTTTCTTTAAATAAATGTCATGCCATATCTTTACTTCAATAGTCAGTTCATCATCAGTGTATTTTAATGCCCCTCGCTTCATAACTTTAGAACAAGCGGAACTCCTTCCCTTGCTTCTTCATACAAGCGGTATTTCTATCCTCGCTTCGTATGGTAAACCTCGCCTCCATGTGCAAGCGAGCCTCCCCCCTCCCGCTCCATATTTTTAGCGGTATAAGCGGTAAGCATTAAAATCATTACAGTGATAACCCTGACTCGTGGAATACACACCATTTATTCCACAACATACACATGCAACAACAATGCATAACAACATGTATCATACTCATAATGCACAACTTTGCATCTATCATATGTCAAATAATGAATATATAATATATGTTACCGTTGGGATGCCCGTACGTCGCTTACGTATCTTTCCAAAATATGGTGTGTTGCAGGACTCTATCCCCTGATTTGTGTAGCTATCTGTGAAGGCTCTACACCAGTGTACAACAAAATATTTGTTGCCAATTTATAGACCAAAATCAAAAAATCCAACAAAAACATCATTTTCCATTGTTCTGTATCTGGCGATCGATCGCTACATCGAGGCGATCGATCGCCAGACTTCACTGGCTTGAGGCGATCGATCGCGCCATTCATGGCGATCGATCGCCTGCCTTTGAATTTGGCTACTGGCCTTCGGCGATAGATCGCTGCGTTTGAAGCGATCGATCACCACAAGCTCTGTGCGCGATTTTTCCAGATTTCCGAACACTCATATTCATACCATCCAATCTAGCATATATGACATACGACATGCTTGAACAAACATGCCAAGAGTTACTAGGTACTACCATGAATGTACTCATATCAAAGTTATACCCAAATTTATACTCACATGCATCAAAATCGCCTAACTTTATCCTTACTCATTCAAACTTTTTGAAAAACAGGGTATTATAATATTGCCCAGATTTTCGAGCACCAACTTTCAAGCCAACAATTATACCACCATAAACGTAAATCATGCTCAAACAAACATGCTAGGAACTTCATAAAAACACCATAAATGTACTTGAATCGAAGGTTTAATAAAACCTAAGCTAGCATGCCATTTTTACACCAAGCAAAAACATGAATTCAACCAAAACAGAACATGGTTTCTCACCCTCTTTTGCTCCGATTTTTGCAAGCTTTCTTGCAAAGAATTTTGAAGTTTCTTCCTTCCTACCTGCTAAGCTGAAGATGGACGGTTTTTGGGCGAAAATGGGGAGAGTTTCAGACATGGGAAGTGGAGTGGGAGAGTGGGGAAAGAGGTATGGGTGAGCAGCTGTCAGGTATGGGTCAAAGGGGGGTGGTTGGGTGTTGGGTGGTGTGATGTGTTATGTTTTGGTCCCGGTATTTAGCACGATGTATTAAAATATCCTCACATGATATTTTATAGTATCTACTCAATAAAATACTTCAATTTCAAATTAAACATGCTTTACCAAAACAAATAACACCCACCCCAAATAATTATGCCATAACCCAAAATTCCCAACATGTAACACATGCACCCTGAAATGCATTTCCCCAATATTATTAATTCAACCTAATGAATTAATACCATAATCTTCATAACATTATAAATGTTTAAAATCACATAATCATTTCGGGGATATCACATCAAATTAAACATGCTTTACCAAAACAACTAACACCCACCCCAAATAATTATGCCATAACCCAAAATTCCCAACATGTAACACATGCACCCTGAAATGCATTTCCCCAATATTATTAATTCAACCTAATGAATTAATACCATAATCTTCATAACATTATAAATGTTTAAAATCACATAATCATTTCGGGGATATCACACTAACGGTATTGTCTCCCAATATACAACGACAATGATTTGTGATAGAAGCACTCCAAATCACAATACTTTAAGCCACAAATGTTTAAAAGTGCTCAATAAGAACAAAGATGAAGACCCACAAAATTACTCAAATTTTGATCTTCAATATGATGTGAATTTAAAAAATTCCATTTTTTTTAAAAACAAGTATGGTTATGTTATTTATATATATAGTAAACCAAAAACAAGTACAAATTAGTATTTGAAAATTTGTTTCTGATAGGAGTAATAGTCTCAAGAGTAAATTCATATATGCTCTAAATATTTGAATTTACTGTTTAAATTTATATCTGCAAAACAAAACATTTTGTCCTCCACCAATATTCATTCTATATATATTATAATCTCCATAAATTAATAACTTCTCTAAAATAATATTTTTTTTATGTCTTAACTTGATCTCAACATTATTAATTTAATACTCGATAAATTAATAAGCCTAAATTAATAAAATTTATGGTCCCAATATTATTAATTTATAATTAGAATTCATTAGAATTGGAGAATAGATCTAATGAATTATATGAATATTAAATATCGCATTAATGATCATTACAAAGAAAACAAAGGTAATCCATGGTCATATGTTGTATACATGATGAGATATTAAAATTGTGGTCAATTGCTTTTGAATCATAAATATATATTTCAAGAAATGTAATTGAAATATGTAATACAGTTTATTGTATGATAATAATCTCGTAGATTATCAAGTCTTAGATTATAATCTAAAACATAGTAGATTATTAAAATAACATTATTATGATTGAAAAAAGTAGAACACTGATCTCTATATTTATAAGAAATTAAAATCAGCCAAACATAAATCATATTATTGATTTAATTACAATGCATCGGAATATAGTTTTTATAATGTGTTTGATGATATTATCAATGAAAGTTTTGGTGTCGGATGCAATATTTCATCAACTATACGAGGTCCATGTGACAAATCACCTTCCCGTATGTGGTCCTTCATTGTTCGTTCATTGTGCATCTAAAGATGATGAAATTATAAACAGGACTCTTTCTCGCAAAGAGGATGTGGGTTGGACATTTGGGATGAACTTTGTGAGGACAACTATGTTCTTCTGCCGTTTTTGGTGGGGTTCGGGTGATAGAAGTTTCCAAGTTTTCAACAGAGATTATGCCGATACATGTGTATACGATGAACAATCAAAGCATAAAAAATGTGTTTGGATTGTGAGGAAGGATGGGTTTTATTTAATCGTTGAAGGGGAAACGCCGCACAACAAGAAGAAAATGTTCAGTTGGTAATGTAAATCATGAGATAGGCATTAATTTCAATGTCATGCCATCTTAGTAAAATAATAATCCTAAAGGTTTTGTAGTAGATGGCATAATTTTTTTTTATTAATGAATTGGGTATCATTTCTCTCTCAAATGTATAAATTTTTCATAAGGTAATTTTTAATTCAAAGTAAAACTGCAATAGCAAGAAAACAAAAATGAAGCTAGCCCAATTCAAGAAGTTAAATGAGCTAGCTTGAGGCACGGAGCAATGGTTGGATGAATGCAATGATTATCGTATTTCGTATTTAATTTAAGGGAATACCTTACTTTCTTTACCGTGAAATGTGTAATAATTTGTTTTAAATTATACGAAAAAAACACAAAGATTTAACTGACTCCATGGGAGCAAGCGACGGCGTGTTCGAATAAATTTTTTCGAGAAAATTTATTTTTGAAAAAAGAAAAAAAAGAAAAGGAATACATTCTTTTTATTTAAGATGACAACTGTCTTACTTAGTAATTGAAACTTTTTAATTATATATTTTAGCAATAGGTTTTACATGTAACCTAATCAAGAAGCGAAGGACATCTTTGTCCAATAACCTAAACTAAATCGTAACTTGAATTACAATCCAATCCATCTTCAGTTTTGATAAAGAATATTCTTGTTCTTTATATATCCATGCATTCATTCAATCCTCATGTTCTACAATCTATACACGATTACAATAGTCGCCATTATATCATCATACAACCTTAAAATGGTTATTTCGAGAATGAGAAAGGGGGGTCCCTCAGAAATTGTGTTCTTCGATTTAGAGACCACTGTTCCAGCCAAAACTGGACAAAGGTTTTGTGTTCTAGAATTTGGTGCCATAGTTATTTGTCCGAGGAATTTGGTAGAGCTCGATAGCTACTGCACATTGATTAGACCGAGAGACTTGTCAGCCGTCACGAAAAATTCAGGGCGATCTGATGGAATAACACGTGATAAAGTAGGCGGAGCACCCACATTTGAGGAAGTAGCTGATCAGATATATAGTATTCTTGATGGGAGGATATGGGCAGGACACAACATTCAAAGGTTTGATTGTGTTAGGATTAAAGAAGCATTTGCTGAGATTAATAGGCCTGCACCAGTCCCATATAGGATCCTCGACTCTTTGGGATTACTGACCGAGACATTTGGAAGACGGGCTGGAAATATGAAGGTATAATTCGAATTACCATAAAATAAAACTATAGATAGTAATGCACGCATGTTTATTTTTTCCTTTTCTTTTCAATATCAATGTTTATATAGCTTTGTGTTTGATCATGAATGTGTAACTTTAGTAAAGGGTGTGGATTTGTTATATTGTTTAGATGGCTACATTGGCAGCTTATTTTGGTCTTGGTCGGCAAAAGCACAGGTATTTGGACTTAAATTTGCAACTTGACGAGTGGGGGGAGCCTAGGCCTGCATGTGTGTCCTGCTTATCGTGAGAATATTTTTATTGGAAGTCCAAAAAACAAAGTGAAAAATGATGTGATTATATTGTATAGGAGTCTAGAGGATGTGAGATTGAATTTGGAGGTCTTGAAGCATTGCGCAACCGTTCTACTTCTGGTATTCACCTTGCACATATGTGCATACACATATATTTGATACTAGTTTTTGTTGGCACCACGCATATACCAGCATGTTGGTCAATTTTTTTCCTAATTTGACCGAAAATAACATTTCAAATGACTGGCTTTAACAAACATTTTTAAAGAAACGACCATGCTACTGTGATTGAATGGAAAAAAAAAAAAACCAAATGACCGACTCTAACTTTTTTAAAACAAATGATGCACATCTTACTATAAACTAAAAAATAACATTTGAAGTTGCTAAATGTTGGAGTAGATAAAATACTTTTAGGATGTATGTAATCAAATATATATCAACTCTATTTTAGAAATATATGCAAGAAATATTATATGTCGTATATTGAAAACACACACACACACACACACACACATATATATATATATATATATATATATATATATATATATATATATTGCATGTAGTGCAAAGTATTAAATTGTAAAATATGTCAGCATTGCTAAACAACCTATAAATGATCATAAAAATTATATTTTTTCGTAATATCCGTAATACTAATATTAATAATAATAACAGTTAAAAATACTTATTTAGTTGGGTTGGCCAACATGATAAGGTTGTCTTGACTTAACCAACCGAGTTGGTTCTGGCCAAACCAGCGTATCAACAACCGATTAAGATATATTTTTTCTAGTTGGTTCAGGACAAACCCTCGCACCAACAAAAACGTTGTTATTTAACAAAAAAAAATTCTAACAAATTTTTTTTTTAACAATAAAGAACTTTTTTACAAAAAAAAAATCGTTATTTAAGAAATTGATTAGGAAAAAAAATTTAATTTGTTTAGCTTAACTAAAAAAAATCGTTATTTAAGAAATTGATTAGGAAAAAAAAATTAATTTGTTTAGCTTTACTATTCATTAGAATAGTAATAAATAGTAAAGCTTCCTCTCTTATTATATAAAAAAAATATAAAATAGATAAATTTTTTCCCTGAAGATATTAAATGTATATCTCTAGGAATCAAGCCTCCCTCCAAGTGTTGTGAATCATCAATGGTACAGCAACTCTAGTGTAGTAACAAGAAGCAAAAGCTCATCGGTAACCAAAAATCTTCTATTTTTATCTTCGCTTACACACATGATTGCACTCAACACACAACCTACTACTTAGCTTATTCGCCGGTCTGCTATATTTTCTCTACACGTTTTTTGAGCAGCAAATGAAACTAATATGGTCTCCTGACTCTTCTCCTGGACCAGGGTTCATTGAATGTGGAATGCAGCGCATCGTCTATGAATATTCGAGGGAAATCGATTAACAGGAAAACTATCCCATCAACGAGGGCAGTACCTTATGCAAGAGAGACTAGTGACAGATGACCGAGAGGCTGAAGAATACATTCTACAATTCCGAAGCCAACCATCTAAAGCATTCTTGATCTCTGATTCGATAAGCAAATACAAATTGGAATCTTGGAGGACACAGATAATCCATTTCTATTTCATTTCATCTTTTTCTTTTTTATGTGTATACATATTTGGAGGTTACGCGGACTTCATTTTGTTGGATTAATATTATTGGGTTAATAATAAGAGCCCAATAATTATGTTATATTTTGTTAATGAGAACAAAATTATGGTAAGTTATTATGAAAGGTAATTAGGCTAAAGAAATCCCACATTGAGATTATGATACACTTATGGTTTGATTATATTGAGATACAAATCATTAGAGTGTAGTTAAGTAGTAAAGATGGGTGCCCCTCGCGCGCCGTCCGTCCGTCCGCTCGGCTCGGCACGTCACGTCACGTCACGTCTCGTCTCGCCTCGCCTCGCCTCGCCTCGCCTCGCCTCGCCTCGCCGCGTCGCGCGTGTCGCTGCCGCGAAGGCAGTCCTATCTTTTTACTACACGGATTTCTGAAATGACTTTTCATCTGCCTGACTTTTCATATTCTGCTGAATATTAAGTTTGAGACTTTTCACCTACCTGCAGAATTGATGTCAGATTTAAGTGTGAGACTTAAATCCGAAATGAATATGATGTTTAAGTGTTGAGACTTTTCATCTACCCCATTAATCTTTACACTTAATTCTGAGACCTTTGGAGTGGTCTGCTGCTCAGCTATATAAGCTGCTTCAGCTTTATGTTTTCTTCATCCCGAAATTGCATTTCATATCATATCATATTATCTTGAGAGTACTACACACTGTTCAGTGTTCGAGTGAGTCTGTCTGGGTTTCTGCTTCAACCCATACAGAGGTGTTTGGGACGTTGTACCTTGGAACTCTCTTGTCCAGGAGGCCAGAAGTTGTAGGCGGGCAATTTAGAGTTTACGGGCACACGGTTTACTGTGGCCTCGTCCAACAACAAAGTTTCTGCCCAGTTTATTTAAACTGTTTGTTGTAAGTTTCTACTGCTTTCAAGTATTTTCTTTTATTTATAAAACAGTGTATGTCATCTTATGAGTTTTCTCGTCTTCTTCAACAAAAGGAAATTAACCAACAATCGTAAACTCTAAAGCCTTGTGTATTTTTCTTTTGTTGTTCTGTCAAACCTAATTGTTTTTCATCTACTGCACTTTAACAAATTGTTACTGTCAATTTTCATATTTAGTTCAGACACTGTTTATATACTGTTGAAAGGTTTAATCCTACTGTTTCAAAAAACTGTTTTGATATTATTTGTGCTCTTCTATTTTGTTCTGTTTTAGCTTATGGCTGACCAGATTCCAAACCGAGTTGCTGAGAATACTGAGATTCCAGTGGTGAAAGCTAGCGGCGCTGAGGTCGTTATGCCAGTTCTGAGAAACCCAATGCCGTTCTCTCAATTTGAGAAACCGGAAAAGTTCAAGGGTTCCAACTTTAAACGTTGGCAACAGAAGATGATGTTCTTCTTGACCACTTTGAACTTGACCAGGTTTCTCAAAGAGGACAAACCAGTGGAGGACAAAGAGGATCCTCAATCTGCTGTGATAGTTGAGTCCTGGATGAGTGCCGACTACCTTTGTCGTAACTACATACTGAATTCTCTTGACGATGCACTTTTTAATGTGTATTCCCCCAAGGAGACTGCTAAGAATCTTTGGGAATCGTTAGAGATAAAGTACAAAGTTGACGACGCAGGCGCAAAGAAATTTGTAGCCGGGCGATTCCATGACTATCGAATGGTAGATGGCAAGAGCGTTGTTGAGCAATGCGAAGAGCTGCAGCTGATATATCATGAACTTGCTGCCGAAGGTATGGGGCTAAATGATGCTCTCCAAGTGGCAATGATGATTGAAAAATTACCGCCATCTTGGAAGGACTTCAAGAGCTACCTAAAGCACAAGCGAAAGATGATGAGTCTAGAGGATCTTATCAGGAGGCTGCGCATCGAGCAAGACAACCGAAAAGTTGACAAGAAATCATTTGGAATGATTTCCAAGGCCAACGTGGTTGAAGTTGGGGACAACTCCCATGGGAATAAGCGCAAACGTACTTTTGAACCCAAGGGAGATACTCAGACAAGGAGGTTCACCGGTGACTGTTATGTGTGTGGTAAGCCTAACCATAAGGCCAAGGACTGCACTCAACGTCAAAACAACTGCACTCAACGTCAAAACAATGACGGTAAGAGGAAGATAGTCCCTTACAAAGGCAAAGGCAAGAGGCCTGCACATGCCCACATTGCTGAGGACAATCTGAGCTCTGACATGGATGACATGCATCTGAGTGCTGTGGTATCGGAGGTGAATCTTGTTGGAGGGAACTCCAAAGAATGGTGGGTGGACACTGGGGCTACTCGCCACATTTGCGCCAACAAATGGATGTTTAAGACCTATCAACCGGTGAATGATGAGAACTGCTATATGGGAAATTCAGCAATCTCAAAAGTTGAAGGCAAAGGGACGGTTGTGCTAAAAATGACTTCCGGAAAAGAGTTGACTCTTACCGAGGTGCTCCACGTGCCAGAGATCCGGAAGAATCTCATCTCCGGAGCAGTGCTGAACAAGAAAGGCTTCCGGCTTGTGTTTGAGTCCGACAAAGTCATTCTGTCCAAGGGTGGTATGTTTGTGGGCAAAGGCTACTTGGCCAATAACCTCTTCAAGATGAATGTAATGACTTTAGCTCCTAAGGCTAAGTCTAGTGTAGATGTTGAGGTTGATGTTAATGCAGCAAATGAGGCTAGCACAAGCAAAAATAATGTAATGACTGTTGCCAATGTGGCTAATAAAACTTTAAAGTTTGATTATTCTTGCGAGTCTTTACATTTGTGGCATGGTAGATTAGGACATGTGAATTATAAGTCCTTACAAAGGCTAATGTCTCTTAATCTATTGCCTAAATTTAACATCAATCATAAACACAAGTGTGAGACTTGTGTAGAGGCCAAATTAGCCAAGTCATCATTCCACTCAATTGAGCGAAGCACCGAACCGTTAAACTTGATTCATACGGATGTATGCGATCTAAAGTATGTACAATCTAGAGGCGGTAAAAATTATTTCATAACATTTATCGATGATTGTACAAGATATTGTTATGTCTATTTAATGAGAAGTAAAGACGAAGCAATTGATATGTTCATTCACTATAAGAATGAAGTTGAGAATCAACTTGATAAAAAGATTAAAATTCTTCGAAGTGATCGAGGCGGTGAATATGAGTCACCATTTGCACAAATATGTGCTGAGAGTGGCATTATTCATCAAACCACTGCGCCTTATTCTCCCGAGCAAAATGGTATTGCTGAAAGGAAGAATAGAACGCTTAAGGAAATGATGAATGCAATGCTTATAAGTTCCGACTTACCTAGGAATTTATGGGGAGAAGCTCTGCTTTCCGCCAACTATGTGCTAAACAGAGTACCACATAAGAAGTTGGATAAAACGCCTTATGAATTGTGGAAAGGTCGCTCACCTAGCTACAAGTTTTTAAGGGTTTGGGGCTGTCTAGCAAAGGTACCAATTCCTCCTCCTAAGCGGACTAGGATAGGACCTAAGACAGTAGATTGTGTATTTATCGGATATGCACAAGATAGTAGTGCCTATCGTTTTCTAGTGCATAAATCAGATAATGCAGAAATGCATGTAAATACTATCATTGAGGCTAGGGATGCTTCGTTCTTTGAGGAAATCTTTCCCCACAAAACTCCGACAATGCCTGAAACCAATGTTGAGAGAAATGTGGGGGATAGAGAATCTCAAGAGAATGTAGAATCGCCTAGACGAAGCAAAAGAGCGAGAAAAGAGAAATCTTTTGGCTCGGATTTTCTAACATATCTGTTGGAAAAAGATCCGACTACTTTCAAGGAAGCAATGTCTTCACAAGACTCTGATCTTTGGAAAGAAGCGGTAAATAGTGAGATAGAATCTATCTTACATAATCATACTTGGGAACTAGTGGATCTTCCTGCAGGTTGTAAACCACTAGGACACAAGTGGATCTTCAAGAGGAAGATGAAAGCTGATGGTACTGTAGATAAGTACAAGGCTAGACTTGTAGTCAAAGGCTACAGACAAACTGAAGGTGTTGATTATTTCGACACATACGCTCCTGTATCCCGGAAAACATCTATAAGGTTGATAATTGCATTTGCTGCATTATATAACCTAGAGATCCATCAAATGGATGTTAAAACGGCTTTTCTAAATGGAGAGTTAGAAGAGGAGGTTTACATGGAACAACCTGAAGGGTTTGTAGTTCCAGGTAAAGAAACGAAGGTGTGTAAACTTGTGAAATCCTTGTATGGATTAAAACAAGCACCTAAACAATGGCACGAAAAATTTGATAGCGTCATGCTTTCAAATGGGTTTAAAACAAACCAATGCGATAAGTGTGTCTACGTGAAAGGAGACAATACAAACTATGTGATAGTATGTCTATACGTAGATGACATGATAATTGTTGGTAATAACGATAACATCAAAATTACCAAGAAAATGTTGTCACGAAATTTTGAGATGAAAGACCTAGGTCTTGCAGATGTGATTCTTGGAATGAAGATCACCAAACATGCAGATGGATATTTTCTCTCCCAGGGTCATTATGTCGAGAAGATACTTGACAAGTTTGACAAGGGAAATAATACCATCGCTAGAACACCTATGGAAGTGGTGTCAAATCTTTGCAAGAATCGCGGAGAAGGTGTGCAACAACTTGAGTACTCTAGAGTCATAGGCAGTCTCATGTACCTCATGGATTGCACTAGACCTGATATAGCTAATTCTGTCAATACATTGAGCAGATATACGAGTAATCCCAGTTATGAGCACTGGAAGGCAGTAGTTCGAGTTCTTAGATATCTAAGATATACTTCTAACTACGGACTACATTATACGAGATACCCAGCAGTAATTGAAGGGTATTCAGATGCGAATTGGATATCAGACTCCAAAAATATAAAATCTACGAGTGGATATATATTTATAATTGGCGGTGCTGCTATTTCATGGAAATCATGCAAACAGACATGCATTGCTAGATCAACTATGGAATCTGAGTTCATAGCTTTAGATCTTGCGGCAGAAGAAGCTGATTGGCTTCGGAGTTTCTTGGAGGATATTCCAATGTGGTCAAAACCAATGCCACCCATTAGTTTGCACTGTGATAGTCAGTCAGCTATGGGAAGAGCACATAACAATGTGTATAATGGGAAATCACGACACATTCGTCGGAGACATAAATCCGTGAGAAATTTACTAAAAACCGGTGTCATTTCTTTAGATTATGTGAAGTCTAAAGAAAACATTGCAGACCCATTTACGAAAGGTCTGACGAGAGACCGAGTAGAGATTTCATCGAGGGGAATGGGGTTGAAGCCCATGAAATTGATTTCCAACCATGATGGCAACCCAACCTGAATTGTAAAATCCAATTTGCAGGTTCAATGGGAAAACCGAATTGTGGGGGGGCATCGAACAAAGCACTCGGGAAATTGAGTTCCTTACCTATTCCTGTGATGAAAGAGTGATAGACCTGTACTTTGGGAAGGCTGAGCTCATGCTCTTAATGATTCTTCTATCTCGAGATGATAAAGTGGGGTATTACAGGATACTCTTTAGGAGAAATCACCTATGTCGAATGTGAAGGGGCCGCTTCTATGAGATGACCTGAGGGCTAAATCTCTAGAGCATTCGATGAAACATCCAAGGCAGTCCAGGGCCAAAATGGACAACAACGAAAGAACCAATAATAGTGTGGAGATGAAGCTGTGTGAGTATTGTTGTCTTGTTATACATAAAACGTCGAACAGTTCAAGGCATCGCGTCCACTGGTTGACAAGTATATCCGATGATATTTTACTAAGGAAGGTTCAAGGTTAATCACCACCTATCCTGATGCAGTGGATTCTCAAAGTACTCTCAAATCTTCATCTAGGTGCATTGTGTAATTTTTTCGCCATATTGCATTCATGTGGGGGATTGTTGGATTAATATTATTGGGTTAATAATAAGAGCCCAATAATTATGTTATATTTTGTTAATGAGAACAAAATTATGGTAAGTTATTATGAAAGGTAATTAGGCTAAAGAAATCCCACATTGAGATTATGATACACTTATGGTTTGATTATATTGAGATACAAATCATTAGAGTGTAGTTAAGTAGTAAAGATGGGTGCCCCTCGCGCGCCGTCCGTCCGTCCGCTCGGCTCGGCACGGCACGGCACGTCACGTCACGTCTCGTCTCGTCTCGACTCGACTCGCCTCGCCTCGCCTCGCCTCGCCGCGCCGCGTCGCGTCGCGCGTGTCGCTGCCGCGAAGGCAGTCCTATCTTTTTACTACACGGATTTCTGAAATGACTTTTCATCTGCCTGACTTTTCATATTCTGCTGAGTATTAAGTTTGAGACTTTTCACCTACCTGCAGAATTGATGTCAGATTTAAGTGTGAGACTTAAATCCGAAATGAATATGATGTTTAAGTGTTGAGACTTTTCATCTACCCCATTAATCTTTACACTTAATTCTGAGACCTTTGGAGTGGTCTGCTGCTCAGCTATATAAGCTGCTTCAGCTTTATGTTTTCTTCATCCCGAAATTGCATTTCATATCATATCATATTATCTTGAGAGTACTACACACTGTTCAGTGTTCGAGTGAGTCTGTCTGGGTTTCTGCTTCAACCCATACAGAGGTGTTTGGGACGTTGTACCTTGGAACTCTCTTGTCCAGGAGGCCAGAAGTTGTAGGCGGGCAATTTAGAGTTTACGGGCACACGGTTTACTGTGGCCTCGTCCAACAACAAAGTTTCTGCCCAGTTTATTTAAACTGTTTGTTGTAAGTTTCTACTGCTTTCAAGTATTTTCTTTTATTTATAAAACAGTGTATGTCATCTTATGAGTTTTCTCGTCTTCTTCAACAAAAGGAAATTAACCAACACATTTTTCTTATTGAAAATCCATTCTTGATCCTAAACATAATAGTAATAATAATGGTAAGGCTCATTTGCAGATAAAAGCTGAATTCAATCTAATGTCTGATATTTAATTAATTAACCTCCAATATAGTATCAATTTGAAAAATTATCTCCTCTTTTTAATTCATTTAATTTTACTCATTTACCCTTTTAAAACAATTTTTCTTTAACCTCATTTCTTCAAACATAATTGTCCCCAATAATATGCAAGTAAACACGTTTCTTCCCCACTCCTTCACAATTGGAACACATACTTATAAAATTTAAGAAAAAGCGTAATAATTTGTGTTTGCCACCTAACAATAACCTGTCATATTGATGGAGTATAAGATAAAATTTTGAAGGACCGAATGTTGAGGAGTCGGCGACAAAAATAAAATGTGTAGCAACACCATCGAAGAGACTTAGAATCACAAAACAGCATAAAATATAAATTCATAATAATCCGTGCAATATTTCCTTGCTATTAAAAGATAATGCATTGAGGGATATAACCGAATTTCAAATTCGATCTCATTTGTGGTCAAGCTACACCTCACGGATACTTCATTTTCGAACCTTAATATGGCTACTTCAACATCATCAATATTAATCGCTACATATCCACCATTCAACCCCGAGAACCATTGAGGTTTTCTAAGCTCGTTATTTCTCCATTTTCCACCATATTGAAACAAAGTAAAAATTTGCATTCGCATTGAAAAATACTACTTAGTGAAAATATTTATCAGACTTGAAAGATTAGTTATTATTAGGACTACAAGCATTGGGAAGAACTTGAATCCAAATTAATACTACAAACAAAATAATTGCTACGTTAGTGAAAATATTTATTATACTAGATTAGGATTATTATTTAATTCCTTATATTTTTTTTTATTATTTGTTTCCTCTACGTGCGATTAATAAACAAAAGAATAAATTATTGACATACACAAGATATTCATATGCATGTATATAAAACAAGAGTACAAGTTTTTTCTTGAAAATTGATGATAAACATTTAAAAGCAATGAAACCAAAACCATCAAACGAATTAAAAGTTTGGTTCATTCACTAATCTATTCACCAAATACACAAATTCCAACCATGAAACCCATACCCAAAAACGTCATTTATATGACCGTCGATCGATCGAGATTGAGTCTCGATCGATCGAGCTTGATTTTATTTATTTTTATTTTATTTTGTTCTTTTCTTCCTTTCCCGGCTTTGACGCGTTCGCTCGGTTCGATCATTTTTCATCATTTTGGCTCATTTCCTCTGCTTTTATGCATTTCAACATTGATTCCTGAAATATAGAAATATATACCAAAAACTGTAAAATAATCCAAGAATCAACACGAAAACTATTAGAAAATTGCATCTAAATAAGTGTAAAAACGACACTTATCACTTGTTGTATTTGTTGTAGAATTTCTTGAACTTTCTTGTGAACAAGATTATTTCTTCATCATCTTCATTACCGGATTGTTCTTTCCTCCCGACCAAGGCTACTCCATTTCTTATGGATCTATCTGTTGGGATATGCCCTAAGACATATCATTAGATGATTATTTATGACATACAATGTAATATGATTTTATGAATGGCAATTCATTATTATATATTATTCTTTTAACTGTGCAATATGAATTAATATATATGTTAATGTCCTTAGAATAATATTGTATTATTCTTAAAGATGTCCCTAGTCAAGTATTATCATGAATAGGGATAATGATAATACGTAGAGACTAGTATGTGTTGATTGATGAATTGTTCATTGATATGAGATATCAAATCAATACATGGGTACATGTTAGAGAACGATGTACTGGACAGACCCACCATGAGAATGCAACATGGATAGTTATATGATTGTCATATGCAATTCTCATAGTGATAATAATGTATGTAATCCTTACGACTTGTGATCATCAGAGATCCCAACATAAGGAGTTATGTATCTTGATATTGTCAAACGTTACCCGTAACAGGGTATACTATAAAGGCGACTATTGGATACACTACGAATTATGTAGAGGGATGTTGACTGATCGAGATAGGATTTGTCCCTCCTATATAACAGGAGATGTGTTTGGCCCTTGATCAAGTGAGAACTAAAATGCATGGCCATGCTCGAATGAGTCGATATGAGATATCGAGCTTATTCGTTTATTCTAGTTCTACTTGGGGATCAAGAAATAGAGATTGAATATACGAGTATGACTATTCCATAACTCATGTTCAATCTAAACACAAAGGACAGAGGGATTAAGTTACATGGTTAATATTATCACAAGTTCTAAAGGTTATGTCGAGTCATTGACATTCTTGTAATTTGGGTAGCCTCGATGTGTTGCTAGACACCGCTCCTTGCTTGCGACATAAAATGAGATTTTATGTCACTGCCAACATTACAAGATCCTATCGGGTCGCACAAAAGATTAAATCGAGAAGGAACATTAAATTCATTGGATGAATTAATTAATTAAGAATAGTCTTAATTAAAAGATTATGAAGATTTAATTAAATCATGGGTTTGGGCCCATGAGGCTTTAAGAAAGCCTTAAACCTTAATTAAATCTTATAATATAAATACAAGGTTATGATTAATTGTAAGATATACTTTTAATCATTCTAACCTACACAAGAACTCGGCCGCCTCTTCATAATAAGTTCTCGGCTTTTCTTTGATAGCCGAAGAGAGATTGTGAATTCCGGCGATTATTCGATTGTGAATCGAGAGTGTTCCTTGTTCCGGTCTAAGAACGAGTCTAGCAACTTGTTCTTAGACTATCCCTTCACCCGATTTGATCGTGTGGATACCGTGGAGGCAAAACTAGACAAGTTTTGCTAGTGACTCGAAGGAGACGTTGGACGTGGTGCTGCTCCGTGGAATCTGCTCAAACACGCTACAAGGGTGAGACCTTCGTAAAACCTTTATCCGATATGAATCCCTATGTATAGATCCGCGGTTTAGTAATCCAAAATTTTATTCCGCTGCGTTGTATGCTCTTAGGATTACTAACACTATCTTCCTTCTTTAATCCCTTCCGGGTTGGCACTTCAAGCTCATGAGTCACTAAGGTTCCATGGAGTTCATCAAGATCATATGACGCACTATCTCCTTTGTTGGATTCAATGATAGCCGTCCTCTTGACATCCCATTCTTTAGGTAAAGATCTAAGGGCTCTTCTCCATATTTGCTTTGGATGATACTTTTCTCCAAGTTGGGCAAGCTCATTGATGATTTGAGTGAGCCTTCTAAACATTGAATCAACATTTTCTCCGGACTCCATCTCAAATGTTTCGTACTTGAGTTGAGAAGATCTATCTTTGTCTCTTTTACTTGATTGGTTCCCTCATGACAAATTTAAAGTTTGTCCCAAATCTCCTTGGCAGTTGAGCACATCGAAATCCGATTGTACTCCTTCATATCTAAAGCACAATGCAAAATATTAATAGCTTTAGCATTTTGAGAAATTAAAATCATATCCGCCCTTGTAAAATCGTCCATTTCTTTGGGAACATTCTTCCCCTCAACTTCCTTTAAAGGAATATGTGGACCTTTTACAATTATCTTCCATAGGTCATAATCTACGGATTTAATAAATAGAGAAATTCTATTCTTCCAATATTCGTAGTTATCTCCCGTGAAGAGCGGCGGTCGATTGGTCGATTGACCTTGAGCAAACTCACTTGCTAGATTAGCCATAAAAATTTCGGTTTAAAAATAAAACCAAGTGGCTCTGATACCACTTGTTGGAACCGAAGAGGGGGTGAATGAGGTTCATTGGCTACTTTAGCGTTTTAAAATGAATTTGCAAATAATCGAGTTTGCGCTGCGGAAGACTTGATGTCAATCGAACAATAAATAATAAGAAGTAATAAATAAATGCGTAAAGTAAATAAAGCGGTAAACGACACAAATATTTGTTATAGAAGTTCGGCGATGAATCGCCTACGTCTCCTCTTCCCGGCTAAAAAATGTCCAACTGAGGTTCCACTAAAACAACTTTGATCTTGGCCTTAAGGGCTCCAAGTTAGTCACAACACACTCTTCCCGAGTAACACACTCTTCACGAGTCTTCTTGGCCTTAAGGGCTCCAATGATAGCCACACACAAACTCTTTTCGAGTCACACACACTCTTCACGAGTCTTCTTGGCCTTAAGGGCTCCAAGGATAGCCACACCCTTGCACCAACTTCACTTGTTGATGTCTTATACAATTTCCAACTTGCGTCGGTGTTGGAGGACCTTACAATAAATCAAATAACACCTTCACGGTGTAACAACACGAAGAATCAAAAGCTCTTCACACAAGAAATAATTACAAACTCCAATAAAACACACAATGTATGAAGTTTGCAATGCTAGAATGATTTTGATTGAGCACAACTTTCTTGTAGTTTATACTCTTGTTTCTTGTCTTCAAATTGATCCAAAACATCCATATTTATAGTGTAGAAGGCTCCCAAGGCTTCTACTAGCCGTTGCTACACATAAGGCTTTAATCACTCTAAGATCGCCTCGGGCGATCACCATCGCCGCGCACCAACGATCGAAATCTTGCACAGATCGCCTCAGGCGTTGTGCGGATCGCCTCAGGCGATCGTCACCAAAAATCAATGTCGTAGCTTTAAACGATCGTTCCATCGCCTCAAACGAACCATGCATCGCCTCAGACGTTCTACCCATCGCCTCAGGCGATCTCTCCATGCGCGCGGTCCTCGGCGTCGCTTCAGTCGATGAGCATGGTGATGTCTCCCTTGGCTGCCATCGGCTGGGGCGATGATCACCATTGCCTGGGGCGTTCCGCCCATGTCCTTACAGATTTGATTTCCTTCAACCATCTAACCATGTACACTAAGTATACACATTAGTATAACAAATGCAAGTTTAGTTGATCGTCAAAACTCATAAACAATTTGGAGAAATTATTAAACTCAACAATACGTTTAAGGCTCAACAATTGCACGTTTTTTCCCCAGATTAGGATGAACAAACTTTTAACTTAGGGTACTAGTCTGAACTTCCCCTTTTTAGAATCATGTTTGAATTACTTTTAGAAACTCTATAACAGCCCATTTTAAATATTAGTGGAGTTATAGAGTATATAAAAATTTACATTGAAAATCAATAAATTTTTATAAAATATATAAAAATATGGATTGAATATTCCTATACTTTTAAACTCTACAAAAGTTATTATAAATCTAGATTCACTTCCATACATCCTCTAAATCTATTATTGAAATAAAATAGACAAAACCTAACATTCTCGTATACTATAATCCACTTGCAACAAAAAACGATAGTTGATCGCAGTTAATTAAAAATCGGGGGTGGGCCTAGCCCAAACAGAAGTCTCAAAAACCCACCCGACTCTCTCCTTTAATTGACGATCATTTCTCGTCACTTCCCTTTTTTGAGGATATTTGTCGATTATTACATAAGCATACAGTTGCTTACCCCTGCTCTGATTATGCACCTTGTTTATGATGATTATTAGTGTGCTTATTTCAATCGGAGTAGTATTTAATCAGCGGATCTTGATTGTGTTTTCCGATTGAGCTGCAGTACACTTGGCTGATCGATTGAGTTCAGCGTTCAACACCGGCGGTGATAACCGGTCCTCAGAATTATCAGGTAGCTTATTTTTTAAATGATTTAGCTACTTTTTTTTTTGCGGGTGGGAATGAAAAGGCACGTGCTTTTGGAGCGATTGAGGCAAATTTTATGTTTGGTTGATCCATAGGTGCTCGGTAGTTGAGCTTGAGATGAAATAATACTTCATTTATTTTTGGCTAGGCTTTTGTTATGTGGAATTCGGTTGTCCTGTGCTGCCTGTGATTGATGTAGTTGTTGTTTTGAATAGTTACTTATGGTTTTATTTTCCTCTGCGTTTTCCTAGTTTTAACACCGACTACTCTTCAAGTCCATGGGGCCGAGAGAACTTACTGTTTCTGCTTTATGTATCACCGCGTCATGACTAATAATTTTGTTTCTTTTGAATGACTGAACTTATAAATTGGTAACGCTATTTAATTCAAGGTTTCGTTGATACTTTACTGCCCTTAAGGTCTGACAAGTGTCTCAGTCACATGACCCTTTAGGGTCGTGCCCTCAAGTGATAGAATCAATCAAACCTTAATCCATGAATATCGAACCACGCATAATAACCTTGAAATATCATTAGAATTCGTGCAACAATTGTTGCCGCCAGCAAGGGCGGACTTACTCTCAGTGCCCCCTTGCCCAAAAAGAAATTTTTTTTTACCTTAAAAAAAATATTATTTAAAAAATTGTAATTTTACCCTAAAAATTTGTAATTTACCTTTTAAAAATTGCATTTGCCCTCTATAAATTATATTTTGATCCCTAAAATTTTTATTTTAAATTTTTTTTGCCCCTTTTCCCAAAAATCATGCGTCCTCTCGTTACTAGAAGTGGGTTGGGTTCTGAAGATTTATAATCTCTAGCTTTTGTGATGATACATAGATATGCTTCTGTGCTGCATAATACAGATTTTAAGTTAATTTGAGTAAGGCCTATTTATTGAGTTATGATCGCACCTACATTAACTTACGTCCTTAATTTTTGGCTTCATTTGAATTCCACAGGGGATAACTCGGTAAAACCATCTTTGTAGCCAATTCAAGTCACCACTGATATATTGTCTACTGGGGGGTTATCTAAAGACATGCCTTCTCTTCAGCTTTTACAGCTGACTGAGCATGGCAGAGGCCTTTTATCCTCGAGAAGGTGAATGATCTTTATTCTTATTTAATTCCGTTAAAGTGTCTAATGAAGATGCTTTAATAATACATTCAAGCAATTATTCTTTAATCCTTCGAAACTGAGGATACTGTTTAAGGATACATTATGGCATGTAGTCTTTATCCGTCTGAAAGTGCAGATACTGTTAAAGTATTTGAGATGATACTTATTCATTATCTTCCATTTGACCCTGCCCACCCTCACGCTAAAGACACGGAAAGAACGGAAAATTAAAGAAAGTGGCTTATATAACTAGACCAATGGCTGCACATTACTTTCTTTCCCTCGTTCGGGTTCTGCATTCCTTTCCTTTTTCCTTATTATTGACCTAATGTGGAATTGTTTTGTTGTGAAGTTGTTTCTCTTGATTGGCTGTATTATGTAATTTCAGGAATCAAATCCCTCACAAATATCTTGTTTTCTATTTTTCTTCTGCAGAAAAGCTCTACTGCTTGCGACTGGTATTGTTGTGGCTGGTGGAACTGCAGCTGCATGCATGCACTCAAGGAACAGCTGTAGAAGACAAAATACTTTTGGTCATTCTAATGGGGCCAAGGACTATAAGGAAGAATCAGATGAGTTAATGGGAAAAGAGAATAATGTAAAAAAGGGTAGGCAAAAACGAGGAAATTTGAGGTCACTCCAAGTTTTGGCTGCTATTCTGTTATCTCGCATGGGAAGAAGAGGTGCAATAAATATATTGTCCCTGGTGTCTATTGCGGTAAAGCTCTTTATTTTATAAAAGAACAGTTTTATACCTAGGAGTTATTGTAGAAGTATTTTAATATTCATTTATCGTCTTCTCCATAGCTGATTCTGCCATCGGTCATGTCACCTTTTTCTTCTTGTTAGACCACATGTATTTATCAGCACGAAGCTGCTAATGAATGAAATCTTTTCCATCTGACTATGCCTGAAAATGGAATATAGGAACAGTGTCTGCTTTCTTCTTTTGATATGATCTGTAGACTTTAACTGCAGGTTCAACCTGAATACATATGCTCACACTCTAGATTTGATTCCTGAAATTCACATAAAAAATATTAGAAAGAACATTTAAAAAAGTATACAATCACAAACTACATCCATTTTTGCTAGACTACGGGATCTGACATTTTCTTCTTTGCTCACTATGCATTTTCATTCTCAAATACATTCACTACATTTTGCACGAAATATCACAATAAAGCATAGCCAGAGGAATGGATTTTTTGTCAAAAGAATGAAGCAAAAGACACCTTCCAAATATTTGAATATGTTCGTTTTACGTTAAGCATTGTGTACTGCAATCAGTCCTTATCTATCTTCCCCTGTGGCTTCGTAGGTTTTTCGAACTGCTGTGAGCAACAGACTGGCTAAAGTCCAAGGCTTCCTATTTCGTGCTGCTTTTCTCCGACGTGTACCTCTATTTTTTCGGCTAATTATTGAAAATATATTTCTGTGTTTTCTTCTGTCTACCCTGAGTTCCACCTCTAAGTACATTACAGGGACTTTAAGTTTACGTTTCAGAAAAATTTTGACGAAGGTTATCCATGCTCAATATTTTCAGGTATTTTTTCCTTTTATTCTGACAGGATTGCCACATGATAGTTTGGATTTATATTAATGTTTATATGATATAATGTCACATTTTGCTTGATTCGTTTTGTATTCTCTAGTTCACAAATCCTGGAAAGTTCCACATCAATGTATCATGTTACCTATCAGAATACGTTTTATTCTTAACCAAACACTATGAATATTAATGCAATATCTGTTGCAACTTCAAATTGGGGATGATGTGGATATTTCAATTAGTAGGGCTCTCATCTTTGCAACTTTGATCTTCACTGGTTTATTAAAATTATGGTTCTTATTTAATGCTTTTGATTTCTACTTGGTTTCTGCTCTTTGATGATTTTGGGCATAAAAGAATATTGCCTAGTGTTATGTTAGATAGGACATAATGATCTTGCATTTTTTTACTATTACTGATTCTTTAAGGATTCACGATAAACTGCTACCTAATATATTCTACTTTTATGCATTAATTACTGCGTTGAAACACCAAAATCCATGAAAAACTTCCTATGTGCTGGTTTTTTCATCGAATTTTGGTGGCTTGATTGGAATAGTTGATTTTGATCAATAGTACATCAGGCATAATTTTGTGTGATCCTGATAGCTATATTTGTAGTGTTGAATTATATATTTAGTAATCCGCTTTGCCGATTCTTGAATTGATTTGATCATGTAATTATGTGCACAGCCTTTAAATTCCATTTACTTTTGTTTAATGTTAGCCATATTATGATTTGACCTAACTAGAATTCTTCTTATGAAAAACATAATTAAAAAATGGACCCAAAGGGATTGAGTGAAGATCTTCTGATCTAGATATAAAGTTAAAAATGTTAATGCGCTTTGTTGCTTGGGTTTCAGAGTATGGTATACTACAAGATGTCCCATGTTGATGGTCGGATAAGCAACCCTGAACAAAGAATTGCAAGTGACGTACCTAGGTTCTGTTCTGAGTTGAGTGACCTTGTGCAAGAAGATCTGATTGCTGTTACTGATGGGCTGCTTTATACTTGGCGTCTATGTTCATATGCAAGCCCAAAATATATTTTGTGGATCTTGGTATTCATATCCCCTAACTTTGCTTTTGGATCTCTAAAGTAATGCTATTATTATTGTAGTAAACAGTTCGCTCCTTACCGTTTATCATTTACTTTTAGGCCTATGTGTTGGGGGCAGGGACAACAATTCGAAACTTTTCTCCTGCTTTTGGCAGACTCATGTCCAAGGAACAACAGCTGGAAGGGGAATATAGGCAATTGCATTCACGGATAAGAACCCATGCCGAAAGCATAGCATTATATGGTGGCGAAGCTAGAGAAGATTTTCACATTCAGCAGAAGTTTAAGACTCTTGTGAGGCATATGAGGGTAGTTATTCACGATCATTGGTGGTTTGGCATGATTCAAGATTTCTTACTCAAGTATCTTGGTGCTACTGTTGCTGTTATCCTGATTATTGAGCCCTTTTTTTCTGGTGATTTAAGACCTGATTCTTCAACCTTAGGCCGTGCAGAGATGTTGAGTAATTTGAGATATCATACAAGTGTTATAATTTCATTATTCCAGTCCTTGGGCACACTTTCTACTAGCTCAAGACGACTCAATCGCTTGAGGTATTCCTAGTTCAATTGTTTGTTTCACACTTTATGCCTGTCTAATGGTTTATTCAGTATTGCTGCACTCATGAAGTTCAAAGGCTTTAGGTTCTATTAAATGAGGCTTATTGTGCTCTTTAGCCGAAAAGTTTTTTTTTTCCCCCTGATATGGATTTAATTTTTTATTATTTTCCTGTATTTAGATGTTCACAATAGTTAGATCTTCACTCTGACGTACTCCTTATCGAAAGCTATGCATCTATTTCTTGTCAATAGTCACGTAAACTATTACTGCAAGATTACTTCTTAGAATTAGTGGAAAGCATAACCTCTCTTCGAAAGGTCTTATGACATGCAGACCACTTGTGTAGGTAGAACTCTTCAATTCCTTTAAATTCTGCCATGTTGCTTTTGGAGTGACGGTATTTTTTAACGAGGGCTTCAATAGTTTGGAGCTTGGTTCTTTGTTCATCCTTCTCTTGTGCTTGTTCAAATGTTTTAGGTGAACATTTGATGTTCCTTTGGCTTCATTTTGTATGCTAAGGGTAGACATAATTTAAGTGGGGTGGTGTGATGTTGAAAATCAGAATAGAATGTGACTGTCTTTCATTGTTTCTTTATTAATATGTATGGTGTCGATAAGATTAGAATTAAATTTGAATGTATATTTGATTTTATTCTATAGGGTAAGATATCTTAAATATTTGATTAGTATCTTTTAGATTTGATTGATTTTGTAAACTCTATTTAATAGGACTCTTGGTAGAAGATTTTATATACAGATTTTATGGAATAAAGATATTCGGTTTTCTTCTCTCAATCCCATATGATCTCGGCTGTTTACATGGTATCAGTCCTAGAAGATTTTCGTTCCTAATCTTCACACCCGTCATGGCTGGCACCGGTCCTACACCCTCCTTGTCCAGTAGCAGCGGTCATGTTTCCACCGGTGGTGGTGCAGCCCATACTACTGGACTCATTCTTTCCGATAATTCCCTCCACTTTACGATGACGTAATTACTTGAATGGGCACAATCTGTGCGTCTTGTCATTGATGGTAAGGGCCGGCTTGGCTATCTCACGGGTGATACCAAACCCCCATCTTCCGATGACCCGAAGTTTAGCCAGTGACGTTCAGAAAACTCCATGGTGTTGGCATGGCTGATTAATAGCATGGAACCATCGGTTGGGAAACCCTTTATGTTCCTTCCCACGACTCACGATGTATGGATCGCTGTTCGCGATACGTACTCGGATTTGGAGAATTATTCTCAGTTGTATGAACTCACCACTCGTATGTGGCAGATTCAACAGGGTGGCCGCGATGTCACCCCATATTATAATGAGTTAATGGTGATTTGGCAAGAACTTGATTTCGTCGATATGGATGAATGGGAAAACCCCAAAGATAGCACTCGATACAAGAACAAGATTGAATGTAGTTGTGTGTTTGTTTTCCTTGCCGGTCTTCATCGGGATCTTGATGAGGTTCATGGACGCATCTTGGGTCGAAAACCGTTACCCAACATTCGGGAAGTCTTCTCGGAAATCCGCCGCGAAGAGGTTCGACGTCTTGTGATGTTCAAGCATGATTCACCCTCTCTTGACGTCGAAGGGTCTGCGCTGGTGAGTAGGGACTCCCGCTTCGATTCTGGTCGTCGGGATGGCAAGAAAAGACCTGTGTGAGAGAAATGTAAAAAGCCGTGGCATACCATTGAGACGTGGAGATTCATGGACGATCACCTCATTGGAAAAAAAACCCGACACCTCCAGCAAGCATACCACGGGCAGTCACGCTCTTCAATCTAGTGTCGTTGATTCCAGCCAGCAATCATCTTCATCTGAGTCGCTGCCATTCACTAAGGATCAACTTGATCACCTGTACAAGTTGTTTGGTTCCCAATTTGCGAAGCCACCTTCCCCTCCTTCATGTTCCTTCGCACAAACAGGTATTTCTTGTGTTCATGTGGCTCATTCACTTTCTAACAGCGTATGGATCTTAGATTCAGGTGCTACAGATCATATGACAGGGTCACCCCTCTTGTTCTCGTCCTATGTACCGTGTGCTGGGAACCAATGGGTCAAAATAGCCGATGGTTCTCTCGCTCCGGTTGCCGGGAAGGGTTCCATATTTCTTTCTTCCGCTTATTCACTTACCAATGTCTTGCGTGTGCCACTTCTCACCTATAATCTCCTGTCTGTTAGTAAACTCACTCATGACCTTAACTGTCGTATTGTGTTTTCCTCCTCTCATTGTGATTCTCAAGATTTGGTCTCGGGGAAGATGATTGGCAGTGCTAGGCAAGATAATGGTCTCTACCTTTTCGATGCTACCTCACTCCTGGCAGGCCTGGATAATAAGCCTTGTCTTAATTTTGTTTCTTCTTCTAGTATTAATGACATTATGTTATGGCATTGTCGGTTAGGTCATTCGCATATTTCTTATTTGCAAAGATTATTTCCCCAGTTTTGCATCAATAAAACGTTACTTTCTAATTTATGTTGTGCCTCGTGTGAATTGGCTAAACACCATCGTTCTAGTTTTCCTTCTCAAAAATATAAACAATCGTCTCCTTTTACACTAATTCATAGTGATGTATGGGGCCCTTATCAAATTCAAACTATCTCTCACAAACGATAGTTCGTAACTTAATACCAATATCAAGATCTTTCGCAGTGATAATGGCACATAGTTTTTTAATCATATGTTAGAGGATTTTTTTACTCAAAATGGCATTGTTCACCAAAGCTCATGCCCCCATACACCTCAGCAAAATGGGGTGGCTGAGCGTAAGAATCGTCATCTTCTCGAAGTTGCTCGGGCAATTAGTTTCCACACTAAGGTCCCAAGTTTTCTTTGGGGAGAAGCTGTTACCGCGTCTTTTTTAATTAACAGATTACCATCTAGAACATTGAACTTTCAGACCCCTCTATCAGTGTTTAAAAAATCGTTTCCCACGTCCCGGTTGGTCACTGATATTCCTCAAAAAAATTTTGGAAGCATAGCTTTGTCCATGTTCATGATTCGGGAATTTCAAAACTCTCTCCCAAAGCCGTTAAGTGCATTTTTGTTGGCTATCCGGCCACCCAGCGTGGATACAAATGCTTCGATCCTTTCTCTAAATTTTTTTTTATCTCTATGGATGTCACATTCTTTGAAGGTCAGGCCTTTCATCTCCAGGGAGAGCGGCCTAAGGAAGATGATATTTTAAACAATACAAATTTTCAAATTGACTTTGAAATAGGGGACAATCCTAACAAGTCATCTCTAGGAGAAATACACCAGAGACAGGATATTGTCTATACCAGGAGGAAAGGTACAAAGAAAGGGGGAGACAATATCTCACTACCAAACCATGATTCAACTCCAGGACCTAATCCTGAGACAATTGATGAAGTCACAAACATCCCTGAAACTCCAAATCCAGGTACGTACCATTCAATGGAATTACCTATTGCCAAGAGGAAAGGGGTGCTCCCCCGCCGTGAGTCAATGAGAATGGATAAGAGGCTCGTGGGATTGACGTGAGGGGGCAGGGATGGCTATATTTCTGGGAGCGAACGAACATGCACAAAGCACCCTCTCTCCAATTTCATATCATATAAAAATCTTTCACCTTCCTATGCTGCTCTCATCTCTCAAATAGACTCTGTTGTATCCCAAACACTGTACAGGAAGCTCTTGTAATACCTAAGTGGAAGGAAGCTGTGCAAGAAGAGATGAAAGCTCTGGAAAAAAATGTCAATTGGGAGAAGACTGATCTGCCTACTGGTAAGCCTGTTGTAGGATGTAAGTGGGTTTTTACTACAAAGTATAACTCTGATGGATCCTTAGAGAAATACAAAGCTCGTCTAGTCGCCGAGGGATTCAACCCAAATCTATGGGGTAGATTACACTGACACATTCTCCCCGGTGGCTAAACTCAACACAGTCCGGGTCGTTCTATTTGTTGATGCTAACTTAGATTGACCACTTATTCAACTTGATGTAAGAAAATACATTTTTAAATGGAGAGTGGAAGAAAAGATATATATGGATCCACCACCTGGTTATACTAATGAATTTGGATCTCAGGTATGCAGGTTGAAGAAGTCTCTCTATGGCCTAAAACAATCTCCTAGAGCGTGATTTGAAAGGTTCACAAGATGTGTTAAAAGCCGCAGAGTAGATGAATAGGTTAAAAAAGCAGCTGGCAACCGAATTTGAAATGAAATATTTGGGACAGCTGAAATATTTTCTTGGAATGGAGGTGGTTAGATAAAAAAAAGGAATAACAGTCTCTCAGAGGAAATATATTTTGGATCACCTGAAAGAAACTGGGATGAGTGGATGCAAACCATCAGACACTCCAATCGAGGTCAACAAAAATTAGGAGATATCAAAGGTGGTGTTCCCGTTGATACAGGAAGATATCAAAGGAGAGTTGGGAAGCTAATTTATCTGTCCTACACTCGACCTGACATTGCGTTTGCAGTAAGTATGGTAAGTCAGTTTATGCACTCACCTTGTGCAGAGCATCTTGAAGCTGTATATCGCATCCTGAGGCATCTGAAAGGAACGCCTGGTAAAGGTCTGTTCTTTGAAAAAATAATAAAAGGAACATAGAGGTATATAATGATGCAGATTGGGCAGGATCAGTCACTGATCGAAGATCTACTACAGGCTACTTTACATTTGTGTGGGGTAATTTGATAACATGGAGAAGCAAGAAGCAGAACGTTGTTGCTAGAAGTAGTGATGAAGCTGAGTTCAGAGCTATGGCTCAAGGGGTGTGTGAGGTAGTGTGGAAAGTGAGGAAGAACTACATAAAACCATTGATCCTCCAATGAAACTCTACTGTGATAATAAGGCAGCAATCAGTATTTTGCATAATCCTGTTTTACATGAAAGAACCAAGCACATTGAAATTGACAAGCACTTCATCAAAGAAAAGATTGAAGATGGATTGTTATGCATTCCATTTGTTCCAAGCTCATTACAAGTCGCTGATGTTTTGACCAAAGGGCTATCAAAACAATTCTTTGAGATCAAGTTAGCAAGTTGAGAATGATAGACGTTTTCATACCAACTTGAGGGGGAGTATCGATAAGATTAGAATTAAATTTGAATGTATATTTGATTTTATTTTATAGGGTAAGATATCTTAAAGATTTGATTAGTATCTTTTAGATTTGATTTGATTTTGTAAAGTCTATTTAATAGGACTATTACTAGAAGATTGTGCATACCGATTTTATGGAATAAAGATATTCGGTTTTCTTCTCTCAATCCCATATGATCTCAGCAGTTTACATATGGTTCAGTCATCAGTGAATTCCTGAACTCCGAGGACTTCTTTACTTTGCGAAGGCAACTATTTTATTTATTTTCTGGATAATCAAGATATCGGACCTTATCTTTGTTGTTTCTTGTGGTTCTTCTTTGATTTTTCATATGCACAATTTGAATACTCCCAGGTACTTAATGTAATGCCTTTAATTTTGGTGAAATGAAGAGAATATTCTTGTTAGAGATTTTCAGTTTAATGTTGTATATTTAAAAAAAACAATAACATTATTAGTGTATTTCCCGTCCAATATTGTGAATTTTGTTGATGTGATGTATGTCCACGATTCATGATTTTTGCTTTATACTTATAATATATGTAGTAAATTTCCCATATGCGTGGGTGGCTAAATTGAATTTTCAATTTTTAGTGGTTACGCAGATCGTATTCATGAGCTCTTGGCTATATCTAGAGAGCTTGCAGCACGAGATGGATCTTCTCAGAAAACTGATGGGAGCAGGAACTATGTCAGCGAAGCAAATTACATTGAGTTTGATGATGTTGAGGTAGCAGGATAACTGGCCTTTTGATTGTTTAATCAACCTCCCCATGATCCTTAAACTACATTGGATTTTGCAGGTTGTTACGCCTACTGGTAATGTATTGGTAGAGCATTTGACTCTAAGGGTTGAATCAGGTTCTAGTCTTTTGATAACTGGTACGTCCTCTCCGATCATATAGTTTGCTTATATATTTATTTGCTCACTTAAGTATCTAATGTGTTCTTCGAGTATGATTATCCTGTTTTTATTGATTTTGTTAGAGAAAGAGTGGGCTGTGCCAGGGGTATTATGGCCCAAGAACAGCCCGATGATATTCCACCCAAAGTTCAGCCCAAACCAAAGGAAGTTAGTTGTCTGTACACGGTTCACTCACTGAAAGTATAAAAATAAAGGATAGAGCTCTACTAATCTTATAGGATCAGGTCATTATCTTTTAATTTAGTTGTTTCAAAATAAATGATAATCCTTATCATATTAAGGATTAGGTTATGAAGTTATTCTGCAGATTTAGTTTAGTTATTTCCAAAGACAATCCTTATTATTAAAAGGATTATTCTGCAGATTTTTACAGATTTATCTTTATCATTTTTTAGGACTTTTTGTATTCAAGTAAGTGATTGGAACGAATAAAACAGCTCGAATATATTTTGAAAAAAATGTTTATCACGAGATTGTGATGTTCTTTTCCAACGATTTCCAAAATCACGAGATCTGAGGGAGCCTCAAATTCACAATAAACTGCCCCATAATGCGATCCATAATTTGGGATAATAACAGGCTGCTTGTCCTTTCTTTGCTTTGTTCTAGTAATTGTTTCTGGTGTTCCTAGTTCATGTGTTTGTCCTTCCTTTCTAGTCAGTTTAAATGACTCATGAACTATTAGAAACTTCGGAATCTTCTAGTCAGCCAGGGGTAGCTAGATTGGTCCCTATAACTAAATTAGGTGAGGAATAGGATTCCCCCTTGTGACTACATGAGCATGTGACAGTTTGAAATAAAGCAATGATTCGTGCTATGAGGCATTTATCTCAGCAATCATAGTGTAGAAGTTTAAAAGCTGTTCAAAATCATATGTTGCATTCAATCAAGTATGAGCTGGACAGAGTTTCTCGGTCTATGAAATTGGATCTTTATTTGGCGTAGAATATTAGTCCTGATATTAAGTTTCAATTACTAGTTGTTACATGTCTAAAAGATAACTTCTGTGGATTCTGGTGTTGTATATCCTTTATCTTCTGTATTATAACATTTCGTATTGTTTGCAGGTATTTTTTTTTTTTTTGCCCTCTTTTATCTCTAATAATCAAATTCATTGTCATCCTAATTTTGGGCATTGCTTTCATGTAATCATTCTTATGATTTACGTAAGTGTAGCAGATAATGTTCATAATGTTTTTTGGACGGTGCTTTCATGTAACGTTCTAACAATACCCCTTGATCTAATTTAAGGTCCGAATGGAAGTGGAAAAAGCTCTCTTTTTCGAGTTTTAGGTGGCCTTTGGCCATTAATTTCTGGTCATATTGTGAAACCTGGAATTGGTTCTGATCTAAATAAGGAGATTTTTTATGTGCCACAACGGCCTTATACAGCAGTGGGAACTCTGAGGGACCAGTTAATTTATCCTCTTACAGCAGATCAGGAAGTTGAGTCTCTTACACCATCTGAAATGGTGGAGCTGTTGAAAAATGTAAGACATTCATCAGTCCACTATCCCTTACGATATATTATGCAATGTGCAATGATGATGGTGACACACAATATTTGACTGGGTTCACCATTAAAACTCACACCCCCCCCCCCCCCCCCCCCAAACATGTTAGGTTGACCTTGAGTATCTGCTGGAGCGCTACCCAACTGATAAGGAGGTGAATTGGGGTGACGAGTTATCTCTAGGTGAACAACAAAGATTGGGAATGGCTCGTCTCTTCTACCATAAACCTACATTTGCTATCCTAGATGAATGCACGAGTGCTGTGACTACTGATATGGAGGAACGATTTTGTGCTAAAGTTCGAGCTATGGGAACTTCATGTATCACGATCTCTCATCGTCCTGCATTAGTTGCATTTCACGATGTAGTCCTATCTTTGGATGGTGAAGGAGGCTGGAGTGTTCATTATAAAAGGTGATGACTGTGATAGGCATTTGTTGTTCATCCACCAAGATGACTGAATAATCCTGCATATTAACATTTTCATCAAATCTGTAGTCCGGATTCTCCAGCTATTAGAGACTATGATTTCAGTAAGAAGAGCTCTGGGTCTGAGCGTCAAGGTGATGCAATGACTGTCCAGCGCGCTTTTGCTCATTCAAAGAAGGTCTGACCCTCATCTAATATTAAGTACTGTTAATGTGTTCGCTTTCAATCCATCCTCATGTTACTTGTACTTCTCGGGAATATCGAATCCCAGGATTCAGCTTTTTCAGCATCTAGGACACAATCATATTCCTCGGAGTTGATAGAAGCATCTCCACCCGAGAGATATGATTATCCATCTCCCGTGTTTCCACAACTAGAAAGTGTTCCAAGGTTATTGCCTCTGAGAGTGGCTTCCATGTTTAAAATAATAGTAAGTATTCTTCATTTTGAATATCTCTGTGTAGCCTTTGTATAGCACTATCTATCAATTTTGTAGATTATTTACATTTGATTTATTAAAATTATCAGGCATTCTCTACGAATTTGCAAGCTTTGACCTTACCAAGATAGAAACATTGCATTGAAGTTATCTCCTACCCTGGGTCTTCATTATTTAGAGATGATTAATTATATTTGTGACATGTGGCTTTTGTTTATCATCTAGTGCTACAGTTGATTAAAAATCTTATCATATCTGGTTGCCATTCGCCTTGTGATTTTTTGCAAAAAATAACGGTTAGTGGAGTTTTTGTGTTTTATTTATCCATAGAAGCTTCTTGGTACCTGGATTTTGTCGTTTGCAAATTCACTTCCTTTACTGTCATACATTGGTGACTTAGTTATTGGTCATACTGTTGTAACTGTACAGTAGAAGTTCTATTCAGAAGCCAAAATACAGTTTTTTTCAGGATCGTCTTCATGTTGCCCGGAACTCTCTTGACCTTTTGTTGGTTTTAGGTTCCAACAGTGTTTGACAAACAGGGGGCTCAACTCCTTGCAGTTGCTGTACTTGTGTTATCCAGAACCTGGATATCTGATCGAATTGCTTCGTTAAATGGTGATTTTTATTATTTGTCAATACTGAATTTTCTTCTGCTGCTATAATTTGAAATTCTGCTTAGTATTGTTTTTAACTCTTAAGATATTTTCAGGGACTACTGTTAAGTATGTTCTTGAGCAAGATAAGGCAGCCTTTATTCGGTTGATTGGTGTAAGTGTTCTCCAAAGTGCTGCATCTTCCTTTGTTGCACCATCGTTGAGGTAATTTTAGTATCTACATTAGATTTTAGGGAAAATACATGAAATAGTCACTATGTTTGCACTCATTTCCGATTTAATCTCTCTTGTTTACACCAATCCAATTTAGTCCATTTAGTTTGTTAATGTTTCCCAAGTCAATCTTAACTGTTAACAGACTTTCAATTGACACCCAAATAATTCCCAAAACTCCTATTTTTTGCCCCATTCTATTTTTCACCACGATATCACCCCAAAATAAGGGCAAAAAACAAACCCATCTGTATACGTCTTACCTATGGAGTTATTCTTCCGGAAGTCAATTTTCTGAAAAATCGTTGGGTGATGACAATTGTTCTCCTACTTTTCAATTGCTCTATCAGTTTAAGAAACAGTTCTGTGAATGATCTTCTGCGCTATGTTCGGCTCATTATGCCTGTGAAGACTATAATTCTAATGGCAATAACGTGAGTTTAAAAAAATTATTGGAGTTTTTGTTTTTGCTGGTTGTTCATTCAGTAATTACACATTCTGCGATGCTATTGTATCTTTCCGTGTATATCATTATTTCTTTTTGTTTCTCGTTCAAAGTGGGCTCTGACCTTGATTTGTGATTGTGTTACTTCTATTGTATGCATATGCATTAGTAGTCTTAGTAACTGATATTTTAGTTTAAAAAAAAATTAAACAATATTTTAGTTTAAATTTTAAAGTTTCTAATGCTGGATGTTAATTATAATTCTCACAAATGATTGATTAATTATGTTAAGTTTTCTGTTTTGGTCTAATCAGTTATTGGGATTTTTTTCCCCTTATTTTTGGGGTTTTGGGGTGATTTTGTGTTGAAAAATAGAATGGGGTAAAAAATATGAGTTTTTTGGGATTTATTTCGGTGTTAATTGAAAGCCTGTTAACTGCTAGGATTGATTTGAGAAACATTAACAAACTAAATAGACTAAATCGGGTTGGTGCAAACAAGAGGGACTAAATCAGGAATGGGTACAAACGTGAGAGACTATATCATGTATTATCCCTAGATTTTATAAGGAATTGTACGCACGGCTGATACTATTCAAGCAATTGATGACCGTATCGTCGACCTTTTTGTATCTCAGATGTTATGACTCTTTTGAGCATAATTTGACCCGGCCTGGTGTGTCGTCTGCGCAATAGGAATGGTCTTTTATAAATTATACCTGAAATGTCTCTGTTTAGATTCTTACATCTCATTCTCTGTTCCAATTGTTATAAAGAGAAAGCAACATGGAGTTTGAAGATAAATTTCTCTTTTGTTTCTCTTCCTTCCTCCCTAATCACATGGGATAATTAGTCCGTCTGCAACTTTTTGATGTTATTTCACATGAAGAGCATGGAGTGATCATGATAGCTACAGGGTGTAGATCTTATAAAAATCCGTCAATTCATTATTTGACCTGGAGCATTTATCGTGCATGGAACGGCTGCCCTTAAAACATGAAACTAATGACCGGCTAATGTCATGACTGATTTGCACGAATTATGATTAATTGAGAAGAATTCTATCAATTCATGAATCTAATACTTCTTCATGAGTATGTATCTGTAGTTGATGCTGTAGCTTTTTACTTCTTCGGTGCATTTTGTTCAGTAACCCTCTCCTTTTATCTGTAGGCACCTAACAGCTTTGCTTGCACTTGGATGGAGGATTCGGCTGACCAAACACTTGCTTAAAAATTACTTGAGAAGAAGTGCATATTACAAGGTGATATATTGCATCACATGAGTTTTATACATATTAAGCTGCTGTGCATTACCCTATGTTGAATTATATCAATTATATCATCATTTGACAAGGATGCATTTTTTCTCCGAAATGGTAACAGAAATTAATGTGTACCTATGTCTTGGATTGATCTATGTGTAAGTTACTCTGTCATAATGATAACCGAGTTTACCAGGCTGGGGGACACTTTTTTCAGATGAACATCACATTTTGATTTCTGCTTTCTCAAATATTTACTAGCTCTTCGGATTCTAGTGAAAATCAAAAGCAATAAATACACATGTAAATAAATATTTAGTATGCTTATTGATATTATAACAATTGATCAAGTAGAGAGCCAAGTGCTTGAGTTGACAGTCGGGGAATTTGGTTGAAAATAATCATAGATTGTTGGAAGTCGAAACAGTTAAGCAGCTACTTTTCCTCTCAGTCTGTCCAAGGTCCAGCGCCAATGGTGGATAGTTTTTTAAAAAAAAAAAAAAGAAAAAAACTTGGATGCCAAATTCAGAAATACAGAAAATGACAATACATGGATGGTCCATAGGTTTTTCATATGTCACGAGTAAATGTTGACGCGGACCAGAGGTTAACGCAAGACTTGGAAAAGTTAACCACAGATTTATCGGGATTGGTCACTGGCATGGTGAAGCCAACTGTGGATATTTTATGGTGAGCTTGTTCTATGTGACTATTTACACGATTCACTTTATTTTGGTTTTCTGAAAAAGCATCTGTTTTTCAGGTTCACCTGGAGAATGAAGTTGTTGACTGGCCAAAGAGGAGTTTCTATTTTATATGCTTACATGTTGTTGGGTTTGGGTTTTCTGAGGGTTGCTACACCCGACTTCGGCGATCTTTCAAGTCGTGAGCAACAGTTGGAAGGAACTTTTAGGTTGTTTAATTATTTGGTGCTTTACCTTTATAAAATGTTTTCTTTGAAACATAAAACTTACTCTATGCTTGGTGTGCATGCTAGGTACATGCATGAAAGGTTACGCTCACATGCTGAATCAGTTGCTTTCTTTGGTGGTGGTGCTAGAGAGAAAGAGGTTTTACTCTAATATCACTATGTATCTTCTGCTTCAAGTTTGTGCTCTTGGATTGCCTCTCTTTAAACTATTTGTTGATATTAAACCATCATTGTTAAGCCTACGGCTTTGCTGTGCAATAGAGGTTTAACTTTGTCCTTTGCGTGTCAAATATTGAATATTACCCTCTATATCACTTTATCTGTGTTTTGGGAAGTTGTGGTGATTTGAAAGGCAACGATGATAATATGGTGAAATGAAAGAGCGCCAAGGAGTTTTTTGGGTTTAATCTGGCCTCTGAAACTTTACACTCGCGGTAAATATATCATTGGTTGTATGGGTAATGAAGGGAATGACTGAAATTGGCTGGGTTGGCTTAGGATGCATATAGTAATTTATTTACCCTTTTTTCTCTCGTATTCTTATGAAACCAAGTCAATTTTGATAGGGATTATCCTGTGAACGAATAAAAGTGTCGCTGATCTTAGAGGATATGCGCACCTGCTTTCCTTGTAATATTTGTCATAGCCTTTGAAGTGTATCATGTCTGCAGTTTGATGTTGAGTGGTACCATGAACTCGATAGCTACTGATTCTTGCCTTACTACCCTGATGGGTAGCTTTTGGCAATTGCAGCCGTCTTCAGCCTCCTAGTACCTGATTTACATACTTGATTTCTTAAGCAAATCTCCTTGTGCCTACAGATGATTGAATCCAGATTTAGAGAACTTTTTAATCACTCAATGCTTCTCCTTAAGAAGAAATGGCTATTTGGTATACTAGATGACTTCGTTACCAAACAACTTCCTCATAATGTTACTTGGGGATTGAGCTTGTTGTATGCCATGGAGCACAAAGGTGATCGAGCATTGTATTCAACTCAAGGTGATAGGAGTCTGGTGACCTTTTTTAAACTTGTTTTTTTTGTTGTGTAAACGTTAATTATGCTGCACTTTTTATCAGGTGAACTGGCACATGCACTACGATTCTTAGCATCTGTAGTATCCCAAAGCTTTTTGGCTTTTGGCGACATTCTTGAGCTACATAGAAAGTTCCTTGAGCTTTCTGGTGGTATAAATCGAATTTTTGAGCTTGAAGAGCTTCTTGATGCTGGTCAACATGGTATGTGTTTTTTTCTCTCTTGTTTCTGTGTGATTTTTTTGCTTGTTGCATCATGATGCCATGCAAGTAATAAAGGTATTGTTTTATTCTCCTCATTTTATGATGGTATGAAAATATTTTTTCGCAAAATGTTTTCAAATAATGGGGGGCATTAGTTGGGAGAAGGTTCAATTTCATTGGTTGGCATATGAACTTTTCTGTGGAATATTAAAAAAGTATTATATCTTAATAGCTCATTATCGGAGCAATATGTCTGATGTCACCATCTCTTATTGAATTTTATGCTAGCATTATTACTTCTTGATACAGCAGTTTTTGACCGTGTTGCCAATTCCCAGAAGTTCTGGAACTAAAACAATTTTCCAATCTTGAAATTATTGGTGGAAAGGGATTCATTTTCCCCAACGTACATTTGTGAAAATATGATATTTCAAGGTGGAAATCGGGGCCATAATGCAGTTTGCCTGGCAGGTTTTTGAACATGCCATTATGACTGGTTATATAATTTGAATCTGTGCAGTCATATGTACGGAATTAGATTTTGTTGATATATATTTTTTATGTACGCAAATATTCTGATTTTGGTGCTTCTGGACTTCGTTTTTTACTTCAAAGGTGGTTACAATAGCTGAGTTTCATTCTTAGATTTTTGTAAAGTCAGTTATAATAATCAGGCTGACAACGTTGCTACTTTGCAGAAGAACGTGATGATGGCTCTTCTTTACAGTCAAAACGTACTGAACCTCTCTCTGATGATGTTATTTCATTCTCGAAGGTGGATATAATCACCCCAACTCAAAAAATGTTGGCTAGACAGTTAACGTGTGATATAGTCTCAGGGAAAAGCCTTCTAGTTACTGGTTGGTGGATTGTCACCTTACTCCTTTGTCTTTACAAGTTAAATCGTGCATAATTATGATAGCAACCCGCGGTTTCATTTTTCTTTTCTTGACAACATTGTCTTCTGAAGGTCCTAATGGGAGTGGAAAGAGTTCCATTTTTAGGGTTCTTCGTGGCCTCTGGCCTGAGGTCAGTGGAAGGCTTATTAAACCACGCCAACAGATTGATTATGAATCCAGATGCCGTCTCTTTTATGTGCCTCAGCGACCATATACATGCTTAGGAACCCTAAGGGATCAAATTATATATCCTCTATCATGTGAGGAAGCAGAAAAAAGGGTGTGGGGCCTCATTGAAGAAGGTAAGTTTATTTTCTGCCCACTGTTTCTAGCTTTCTTAGATATGCATAATCATATGGTGAAGTATTTCGTTAATGTTTTAAACTTAGTTATGTGAAGGACAATGTACCAAAAACAATAAACTTCATGTGGTCTGTTTTTTGCCTACAATAGAGCTTTTAAAATACACAGTTAGGGATATCATTTACAAATTGACAAAAGCGCCGAATTTTATTTTGCAAGATATTTCTTACATTTTGCAAATTAACTGGCTGCTGATCCTAGGTGATGGCTTTTTTTTCCTTTTTTTTTTTTAATCAGTGCTTTTCTTCCTTTTTAATTTGCAGCATTCACATTATTCATCTTCGATTCTTTATTCATCTTGATATCTGTCTCTAGGCCACAAATCTGTTGATGCCAGAAATGTTTTGGATGCACAACTGAGAACTATTTTAGAGAATGTCAAATTACTCTACCTTTTAGAAAGAGAAGGCGGGTGGGATACTAGCCAGAATTGGGAAGATATTCTCTCTCTTGGGGAACAGCAGAGACTAGGCATGGTATATCAATTACAGTTCTCTCCATGACAATAATTTTGTTCTAATAATTATTGGGAGTTGTGCAAGCTTATTAATATTATCTTTTGCTATTCCACAAGGCACGATTGTTTTTTCACAAACCCCAATTTGGCATCCTTGACGAATGCACCAAGTAAGCAAAGCTAATAATTGTCATTCAACTTTTCTTTGTTAGATTTAAAGCCCTCATATTATTACACTTAACTCCAAATTCACCCTTTTAATTATAGTGCTACCAGTGTTGATGTTGAAGAACACCTCTATAGGCTTGCAACTAACTCAGGAATTACAGTTATAACATCTTCTCAGGTAAAGAATTTCGCCGTTTCTAACTGCTTGCAATGAAGTTATATAATCTGTAAATATTTTCGTTGAGATGCTATTTTAAGTATAATTTCAGTCAACTTCTAAAAATTAGCATTTTTGTGTTTTTTTTTCCAGCGTCCTGCTTTGATTCCATTCCACTCGTTGGAGTTAAGGCTGATTGATGGTGAGGGTGCATGGGAGCTTCGAACAATTGAACAATGAGTTAGTATTCTGCTACATGTTTCCCCTTTAGTTATAGCATCACCACATTTTCCATCCCTACCAATTGTTGCAACTTTTGCCATTCCTGAACCATTGGCAACGAACTCAAAAGGACTCGATCCAAAATTAAAGATTATAAAATTGTTGTTAATTTCAACTAAAGTAAAAAGGTAGAGCACACAATAAATTTCCCACCTAGTGGTTCATTTGGGGGACAGGACGGGGTGCGAAGCTCACTAGAATAGAATAGAGAAACTCTGTACAGGCACAAGCAATGTTGACCAATTATGGTCTTGGACAGTGTTGTAGTAATGATAGGTAAGCAATTTGTTGTTGATTATATTTAATCAGTACTACGCATTCTCTTCCACTAATCTTCGGAAACCTTTAGAGTTTGGTGATGCTTGTGAGGAATTTGACCAGTGCCCTCCAGTGTCTCTGAATTTTATATATGTGAAAGAGAACCCTTTCTGATGCACGTGCATCTTAAAGCTGATCGTGATGAGACCACGAATGCACTAATGAAATTGATGAGCATCATGGATCACGTGCTCTTCGGCTTTAAATTTAAAATTCTAAATATAATACTGACTACACGTGTCATATACATAGAAAAAGGAGTTAGTGGCAATTTACGGCATGTGTCATCGCTAATAGACATTTTACCTCATGTGGTTTGTAAATAGGCATCTTACTCTCTTGTGGTATTGTGAATAGACACTTTACTCTCATGTGGTTTGTAAATAGACATTTTATCTTATACCCCCTGTGATTTGCTGATCATAGCACATTGTCCCCTCACATGGAGGGATGTTTTGCACATATTCACAAACATGGGATAAACTGTCTATTTTGAAATCACATTGTGTAACTGTTTATTTTCAAACCGTAAGGGTGCAAGCTGTTTATTTGAAAAATCAAAGGGGTTTGTTGAGAAAAATCACATAAAAAGCTTGTGTTTCCGGGATCTTGAGGACCATTTCAGCCTACGCTTTGGCCATTTGATTGTGTTCGCTATAATTTTTTCCTTTTTCACGTAAATCTTGCTTACATTCTGGGGGAGGGACCCAACATATTTATGAGTTGTAAAGCCAAATATTTTCACTGTTGCTTGTATGCTATGGCCCTTCGTCGTCAATTTCACTCCACTACGTGTAAATCTGATAATCTTCACTACTTAATGGGCAGTAGGCACTAGCTAGATGTGGTCTCAAACATGTGTGTGTGTGTGTGGGTATTTATATGTCAATTAGAACTTATTCATTAATAATTATATATACGTCGGGGTTACTTGACTGCCTCAATTTTGGGCATGCCGATTTTTAGCTTGAAGTTGTTTTGTTATTAAATAAATGTTTTGAACTTTAAAATTTTAATAAAATATAACTACTTGATTTTTTTTTTTTTTTGAGAAAATAAACTAATTGATTTGAGATGGGTCAATATTAACACGGTAATTTTAAATAATATAATAATTCCAATAAATTCTGTCTGTGAACTTGTATAGCTAAGAATGAAAATTTTAAATTTATTCTCATCCGTTATTCATATCAAAACTTTTATTCATTTTCAAAAGACCCACAAGTTACTGAATATAAATAAAAAATAAAAATTAAAGACCCGCAAGTTACGTGCTATATGAATTGGAAAATTACAAACATAAGATACAAGAAAATATAGGGGTAAATTACATCCAACTACCCACTACCCTGTGAAATTTGAAATGAACACAAATACTCATGTGTTAAATAAATTAGTATGTTAATCCGTCTTTTAAAAATAAGTGTTTAAACCCTTGTGTTATACTAATAGGCGTTTAGATATCGTATAATATTAATTAGCGTTTAAACCTGTGTTTTTTAAAAAAATAAGCAAAAAATACTGTGTTTTTAGAAAATTAGATATTAAAACCACTATCTTTTAAAAATAAGCAAATACAATAAAAAAGATTTTAAAAAAGAAAAAAATAAAAAATTATTATTTTCTAAATAAACAGTATTGAACGTTTAAAATTTTTTTTAACAATTGGTTGAAATATTTAAACAAATAAAAACAAATTGGTTGAAATATATAAAAAGCATATTTCAACAATAATCTTTTCTTTCTTGCTTAATTTTATAATTATAGTGTTCTACTATATTTTTTTAAGGCATTTAATGTTCTTTTTATAATAATCAAATGTAATTTTTTGAATAAATTTGTTTATGTTGTTACATTTTATTGAACTGAAATATATTATATTTATTCTATATGCATGCCATCTAATTGTGTGTTAGAAAATCGGACTCATGATTTCTACTTGTCCAAATGTTTTGGTAAAAATCATCTAACCTCCAAAAATCGTTCGAAAGCGCATATTGATTTTTATTTTTATTTAAAAATTCATAATTTTATTTTTAAATAAATTTGTTTAAAAATTTAACATTTGATTATTATAAAAAAAAACATTATATGCCTAAAACAATATAGTAGAACACTATAATTATAAAATTAGTCAAGAAATAAAAGATTAATTGCTTAGGTAAGTTTTTTATATATTTCAACCAATTTGTTATTATTTTTTTAGAAAGATATTTCAAGCAATTGTTATAAAAAAATTTAAAACGTCTAATAAGGTTTATTTTAAAAAACCATAATTTTTTTAATTTTTGTATTTTTTTAATTTTATTTATTGTTTAATCTTATTTTTAAAACATGGGGGTTTTAATATTTAATTTTTGAAACCACAGGGGTTTCTTGCTTATTTTTTTTAAAAAAACACATGGGTTTAAACGCTAGTTAATATTACATAGGGGTATAAACGTTTATTAATATTATACAATGGTTTAAACGCTTATTTTTTTAAAAAAAACACAGGGATTAAAATGATAATTTATTTAACACATGAGTGTTTATGCCCATTTCGGATTTTACAGGGTAGCTGGATGCAATTTGCCATAAAATATAGTAAAAGGATGTGCTTTATACTTTTATTGATATCATTATTATTATTGTTTGGCGTATGAGTTATATGTCAAAAGAGATCATGAGTTGCATATTAAAAAAAAAAAAAAAAATTCACCCCTGAATTTTTTTTTGGTTCCTCTTCTGTTGACAAGGACGAAGGCACAACGTCTATATATATATATATATATATATATATATATATATATATATATATATATAAAAGAATTGTGAATTAACAAAATATAATGAAATGCAAACAATACATTTCGATTAAACAGATAACAACAGGTATGAACAATGAAAATATATCAAAATTGATACGAATGCTTGTCATATGTTATTGTTGTACAAAATTTCTCTCAAAATGTATCTCAGGAATCAAAATAATAACGGCTTCAAAATAAGTTTTATGTCGATGCGAGATTTCTAATATTCATCCTTAAGACAATATTGTCCAGCTATGGTGCTAACGATTTGCTATGGTAATTTGTCTCCCAAGATATAACGACTATGACTTGTGATAGAAGCACTTCAAACAACAAGTCCTCAAACCACAAAGGTTTAAAGCACTTAATTTGATGAACAACAAATGCTCTCAAAATTCACTAAAAATATGATGTTGATTTCGAAAATCTTTAAAGCAAGTGGGGATATGTTATATATATAGTGAACCAAAAATCAAGTACAAAGGACACCATTTGGAGGCAAATAGTTGGCCAAAAATCGCACCCCAAACGTGAATGGACATACCATTTCACAAAACAGATACAGTGCTCGATCGATCGAGCTACTGTTCACAAGACCCAAAAATTTTCTGGTTCGCTCGATCGATCGAGCAAAATGCTCGATCGATCGAGCTGTTAATTTAATTCATATATTTGCACGTTTTTCAACAATCCCTCACATGAATTAAATTAATGCACGTATGTAATTGAGTGCTTCTCGAACTATTATGACATCTGACGATATAGCTTGCGGCTTTGAATCTTCCGTAGTAGTATTCAATCGGATTTACTTGACTTAATAGTGAACTTATAGTCTTGAACTATTTAGTCGTTGGTATAAACCAAGACAATTGAACCCACACCATAATAATTCTAACATTCGTATTGGTTTCTTACGGTTGTGTCCGTTTCGGCCATGGACCACGCTTGGTTTCATAAATGCTTTTCATTCTTTGAAGCGGACACACTTCGCACTTACGTAGGTGATCTCTTAGAATAGTATCCCGCTATATTCCAACATATTCTAATATGTCTTAGGAATCATTAAAGGCCTTTTGCCTATCATCGTATCCTTTTTGCAGGCTACACCCCTTATCATAAGAATGAGTCGGAGATTAATTCTCCAACCCAGATCTTGGGATCTCCAGTCACATAGGTTGGGTATCCACCACAAGATTTTGATTATAGGGTTTTAATCACATTCCCCTCGATAAATTATATACTTGATCTCTAGGCAAGCCTTTCGTGAGCGGATCCGTAATATTTTCATTTGACTTCACGTAGTCAATGGACATAATGCCATTTGAGATCAACTGTTTAATAGTATTGTGTCTACGACGTATATGTCTAGACTTACCATTATACATGCTACTCTGTGACCTTCCTATATTGGCTATCACAATGTATTTTAATTGCAGTCACATGTTTTTCCCAACAAGGAATTTCTTCCAAGAAACTTCTAGCCAATTCAGCTTATTCTCCCGCTTTATCCAAAGCTATGAATTCAGATTCCATAATGGATCTAGCAATACAAGTTTGCTTGGTAGATTTCCACGACACTGCAGACTCTCCAATGGTACACATAACCACTTGTCTACTTGGAGTCTTGAGTATCCGATATCCACTTTGCATCACTATATCCTTCCAATACAGCAGGATATCTTGTATAGTACAATCCATAGTTCAGGGTGTACTTAAATATTTAAGTACCCTCGTCAATGCCTTCCAATGGTCATTGTTTGGATTGCTTGTGAATCTACTTAGTTTGCCAACCGCATATGCAATATCAGGACGTGTACAGTTCATGAGATACATGAGACTGTCAATTATCCTTGAGTATTCTAATTGCATGACAGGGTCTCCTTTGTTTTTAACCAAATGTAGATTCGGATCATAGGGTATTTGTACAGACGACGTATCATTCGCAAGAAATTTCTCGAGTATTTTCTCAACATAATGAGACTGCGACAATACTCATCCTTCGGATATCTTGGAGATTTTAATTCCAACTATCACATCAGCTTCACCTATGTCTTTCATTTCAAAATGTTTTATTAACATTTTCTTTGTCGCGTTGATGATTTCTAAATTGCTTCTCACTATGAGCATATCATCAACGTACAAGCATACTATTATATATGATTTAGGCGTGTTTTCATATAAACACATTTGTCACACTCGTTAATTTTGAAACATTTGACATTGTTTTGTCAAATTTTTCATGCCATTGCTTTGGCGCTTGCTTAAGCCCATATAATGACTTAACGAGTCTACACACATTTTTCTCTTGTCCAGGAACAACAAACCCCTCGGGTTGTTCCATATAAATTTCCTCCTCAAGTTCCCCATCGAGGAATGTTGTTTTTACATCCATTTGATATATCTCTAAATTTTTTAGAGCAACGATAGCAATGATCACTCTAATGGACATAATTCTCGTGACTGGTGAATATGTATCAGAGTAATCAAGGCCTTCTTTTTGTCTATATCCCTTTGCCATGAGTCTCGCCTTGTACTTATCAATTGAACCATCGGACTCGTATTTCATTTTAAGAATCCATTTGCATTCTAATGGTTTACTTCCAGTTGGAACGTTGTTTTAGGCCCGATTTTCACTTGCTTTGGTTTTTGTGATATCTCCGAAATGATTATGTGATGTTAATCATTTATTTATATTATATGATAATTTAGTGTTAATTCATTGGGTTGAATTAATATTGTTGAGGAGTTACATTTCGGGGTGCATGCGACATATGTTGGGATTTTGGGGTTGTGGCATGATTATTTGGGGTGTGTGTTATTTGTTTTGGTAAAGCATATTTAAATGGGAGTTGAAGTATTTTTTGAGAAAATACTATAAATATCATGTGAGGATATTTTAATACATCGTGCTAAATACCGGGACCAAAACATAACACATCACTTAACCCCCACTCAACCACCCCCCTTGACCCATACCCTGCTGCCAGCTGCTCAACCATACCCATTGTCCCATCTCCCACTCCACCTTTCCATGTCTGAAACCCCTCCAATTCTCTCCCAAAAATCGTCCAGCAGCTGCTAAGGAAGTTATGGTGGAGATCTTCCATTTTCACTGCTTGGAAAGCTTGTAAAAATCGGAGCAAAAGAGGGTGAGAACCATGTTCTGGGTTTGAATTTAAGTTGTTTAAGTTCATACTTTTGTTGGTGTAAAAATGGCATGTTAGCTTAGGTTTCTTAACACCTTCGATTTAAATGCTTACATGGTGTTATTATGAAGCTTCCAGTATTTTTTCTTGAGCATGTTACATGTTTTATGTGGAAGATATAAGCATGTAAAGTATAGTGTTCGAAAATCTGGGTAATGGGTGTGCCCTGTTTTTCTGGAAAATATGGGATGTGAGTGAATTTGTGAAGGTGTTATCATGCATGTTAGCTAGGTTTTTGGTAAACCTTTGGTTTGAGTACATACATGGTAGTTTTGTGAAGCCCCTGGCATTTTCATTCGAGCAAAATTCATGACTTATGTGGTAGATATAATTGCTTGAAAGTGGGTACTCAAAAATCTGGGCAGGAAGACAATGCCCTGTTTTTCAGAAAAGTTGGTTGAGTACTGATGTTAATGGGCAATTTTAATGCATGTGGGTTTGTGTTTGGGGTATATATTTTATATGAATACACTCAGGGTAGTGTATTGTAACTACTAGCATGTTTGTTTGGGCATGTTGTATGTCTTACATGTTTGATTGAAGAGTATGAAAATCAGTGTTAGAGAATTCTGGAAATCGCGCAAAGGAACAGAGTTGGCGATCGATCGCCAAGGAGGCGAGATCGATCGCGACGTTCCAGTGGGTTTTGGCGATCGATCGCCAATAAAGGGGCGATCGATCGCGGATTGCATAATTTTGGTATGCAAGACAGTAGCATCTCGCGATCGATCGGGGCTAAGGGGCGATCGATCGCGAGATGACATTTTAGGGTAAATGTGATTTTTATTTGAGTTTTGTTTCCGGATTATTATGAGGTGCCTAATATTGTGTTGTGTGGTTATCTAGAACCATCACAGGTGCCAGCACAGCCGAGGAGATAAAGTCGGTTGACTCCTCTATCTTTTGGAAAGGTACGTAAGCGACGTACGGGCATCCCAACGGTAACATGTATTCTATGTTTGTGTTTTTGACACATGATGAATGCAATGTGATGCATTAAGAGTTTGATACATGTTATTATGCATTGTGATTGCATATTGTGATGTGGAATAAAAGAGGTGTATTCCACGAGTCAGGGGTGATCACAGTGAAGGTTTTAATGCTTACGCTTTACCGCTAAATATGTGGAGCGGGAGGGGGGAGGTTCGCTTGCACATGGAGGCGGAGTATACCATACTAAGCGAGGATGAGATACCGCTTGTATGAAGAAGCGAGGATGAGATACCGCTTGTTTGAGATTATGAAGCGAAGAAGCATTAAAATAACTGATGATGAATGACTTGAGAAAAAGAGATGATATGTCATGACATTTATTTATGAAACCATATGTTCATATAATGAGTTGTTTATGAATTATGGTACATGGTACAGGGACAACCAATAGGCGTTGTAAATGCGATGAAAATACAGGAAGTGTTTGTATTTATGATTTATGCATTTACACCTTACGTACTCATATTGTGTTGTATATGAATAGCTATGTGCTCATGTTTTGGGGGTTGTCTTTGTAGGTGCTTTTGCTAAGGAGAACTAGGGTCGGGACTGATACTTTGAGCTGTAAGGAGTGCTACTACAATAGCAGGACAGAGTTCTTTTGCGTAGTCTCTACAAGTAGTAGAGTAGAACTATAGTGTCACTCATATTGTTTTGAGAAATGTAACTATTGTCTGTTGAAAATTTTATGGGTGCACGTGACCCTTAAGCTCAAGATGTCAACACGATTAAATACTTTGATATTGCATGATTAGTTCTCATAATTGCACCTTACATTATGTTTAAGTATCGGGGTCTCACATTTAGTGGTATCAGAGCAGTGGTTAGATAACCAGGGAAAAGGAAGGGTAGCCTTTAGAGACAAGTTGGCTAGGTATTCATTGTTGGGCATGTTATGCATGTGATGCATATTGTTGTATAAGTGTTATACTAACATGCTTTTGGAATATGATACTCTTGTTATCTAACGGCTTATACTATGAACTGCTTTTGGTATTGTTGTTAACTCTTGTGTTGCAGCATGGCGGCTATTAACCCGGAGAACCTCAATGAAGAGGTAGGGGATATGGGCAGTATGAATGCTAGTGTTGCTCAGATGAATCCTTTACCGCCACCTGCTGTGGGAGTGGAGCCCAGTGCACAGATGTTATTACCAGGGGAGCTCAGTTTGACACAGTTTCTGAACTTTCGTCCACCCATGTTTGAGGGGACCGAGTCTGGAGAAGGGGCCGAAGAGTGGCTGGAACGGATTGAGCAGATACTTGTGACTGCGCCCTGTGCACGTACCGCATGGCTGAGGTTAGCCGAATTTCAGATGGCGAAGAAGCCTTCTATGTGGTGGAAGACCACTGTGATGAAGCTGAGGGCTCAAGGTATGGTGGTGGAGTGGACTATATTCAGGACCCGGTTCCTTAACCGGTACTTTTCTGCAGCTGCCAGACAAGTAAAGGAAGATGAGTTCAATGGTTTAAAGCAAGGCAGCCTGTCAGTGTCAGACTATGCTATGCAGTATTCCTCGCTACTGAGGTATGTACCTCATATTGCTGTCAGCAGTCATGCCAAGATGATGAACTTTCTGAAAGGACTGAGGCCAGAATTGTTTGATCGGGTTGTTTCCAACAACCCCAGCTCTTTTGATGACTCCCTGACTAGGGCAGAGCTGGCAGAGATTGCTGTGGGAGCGTATAAGGACGTTGTACCCCCTTTCGTACCATCACAGAGGCCTGTTCCTGATAATTTGAGGCCACGAGGGGATCAGTTCAAGGCTCGTGGGGCCCCATCATCTTCCAGATTTGGTGGGAAGAAGTCTCAAGGTCAGAAGCAAAGCAATCGGGGATCTACACAGGGAAGTAAGCCAGGAGGGGACAGGTGTGAACGCTGCGGAGGATTTCATTTGTCACGTGACTGCCGAGGCTGTTACGTTTGTGGCAAGGTGGGCCACTTAGCTCGGGCTTGCCCCAATCGGGTAGGTCAGGCGGACCCTGGGCCGAATAGGCCAAGATTTGATGCTAGGACGGCACCACCGAGACAACAGTTTGTGCCTCGACCACAGGGAGGTCAGGCGACAGGACCGCCGCAGGGACAAGTGTATGCTTTGACGCGAGAACAGGCAGAGGCAGCCCCGGAGGAGGTGATTGCTGGTACGTGTTACTTACTTACGTACCCTGCATTTATTTTGATAGATACATGTGCTTCCCATTCTTTTGTATCCGCTGCTTTTGTGGAAAGACACCACTTGTGCTCGTCTCTGTTACCCACGCCTCTCATGGTCTCGACACCCACGGGAAAGCATGTGATTGCGGACCGACTGTTATCTGATTGCCTCATTTATTTTGAGGGCAATGATCTGAGGGCCGATCTGATTCAGTTAGAGATGACAGATTTTGACTGCATTATCGGCATTGATGTGTTGAGCAGATACCGAGCTATGGTAGATTGCCGATAGAGGATGGTACGTTTTCTATCTGATCAGGGGTTCCAGTGGACCTTTTATGGGGACGGCTCTCGTCCAAAGATTCCAGTGATCTCAGCGATTATTGGAGCGTGGCCACATGGGCTACCTTATTTATGCCGTGAATGCATCAGAAGAGAAAAGAGTGAGAGCCGAGGACATTCCAGTTGTGGCGGAGTTCATTGATGTATTCCCGGATGAGATTCCAGGGTTTCCGCCTGTCAGAGATGTGGAGTTTGCCATTGAGCTACTGCCGGGGACATCAGCCATTTCTCGTGCCCCATACAGGATGGCACCGGCAGAGCTGAGAGAGCTGAAAATGCAGTTACAGGAGCTCCTCGACAAGGGATACATTCGTCCTAGTGTATCACCTTGGGGTGCACCAGTCTTATTCGTGAAAAAGAAGGATGGTTCAATGCGTCTGTGCATTGAGTACAGGCAACTGAACAAGGCCACAGTGAAGAACAGGTATCCACTTCCGAGGATTGATGATCTGTTCGACCAGCTGCAGGGTACAGAGGTGTACTCAAAGATAGATTTGAGGTCAGGCTATCACCAGGTGCGGGTTAGAGCTGATGATATCCAAAAGACAGCTTTTAGAACTCGGTATGGGCACTACGAGTTCTTAGTGATGCCATTCGGGGTGACGAATGCCCCGGCTGTCTTTATGAGCTTGATGAACCGAGTATTTCAGGAGTATCTTGATCAATTTGTGATCGTATTCATTGATGACATCCTTGTCTACTCAAGAAGTGAGGAGGAACATGCCGAGCATTTGAGGACAGTACTTCAGATTCTCAGAGATCACCAGTTGTACGCCAAACTCAGCAAATGTGAATTTTGGCTGAGCAGTGTATCATTCTTGGGTCACATTATCTCTCGAGAGGGAATAGCAGTAGATCCCAGGAAGATTGAGACAGTTATGGATTGGGCCGCCCCTACTTCAGTCAGTGAGATTCGGAGTTTTCTTGGGTTGGCTGGCTATTACCGACGTTTTGTCGAAGGTTTCTCAAAGATCGCCAAGCCACTTACACAGCTAACTCATAAGGGAGTCCCATTTTGTTGGTCAGAGGCTTGTGAGCAGAGTTTCAGGGAATTAAAGCATAAACTAACTACTGCACCAGTTCTGGTGATTCCCAGGGAGAACAAAGGATTTGTTCTTTATACTGACGCATCGCTACAGGGCCTAGGATGCGTACTGATGCAGGACAGACATGTAGTGGCTTATGCTTCTAGACAGTTGAAGCCACACGAGACGAGGTATCCAGTCCATGATTTGGAGTTAGCGGCTATAGTGTTTGCCTTGAAGATATGGCGACACTACTTATATGGTACCTCATTTACCATCTTCACTGATCACAAGAGCCTGAAGTTCTTGTTTACACAGGCTGAGCTGAATATTAGGCAGAGGAGATGGATGGACCTGCTGAAGGATTATGACTGTGAAATCGAATACCACCCGGGAAAAGCAAACTTGACAGCCGACGCTTTGAGTCGGAAGGTGAGGAGTACATCGGAGGATGTTATGAGTTTATCAGCTATGTTTGCCTCCTACTGTCAGTTGGGTTTGGATTTCGAGGTATCTTCTTCACTGGTACAGGTTCTAACCTTGTTAGCTGAGCCTGTTATTTATGATCACATCAGGAAGGCTCAGGGACCGACGTAGAGGTTCAGAGATGGTTGTCAGTAATTCGTTCAGGTCAGTCGTCGAAGTTCAGGACGGCTGAGGACTGTTCTTTGAGGATGGGTGACTGATGGGTAGTCCCGGATGTACCAGAGTTGCGTCGAGGTATATTACAACGAGCTCATTGCAGTAGGATGAGTGTCCACCCGGGCGGGAAGAAGATGTATAATGATCTACGCAGCCAGTTCTGGTGGAGGCGTATGAAACAAGATGTCACCGTCAAGAGATGTTTGATCTGTCAACAGGTGAAGGCTGAGAGGCAGAGGCCTGGAGGTGAGCTAAGGAGTTTGGAGATACCCGAGTGGAAGTGGCAGCACGTGTCTATGGATTTCGTGACCCCCTTACCGAGGACTGTTTCGGGTTTTGATGCTATATGGGTAGTCGTCGACAGATTGACTAAGAGTGCTCATTTCATTCCCTACTGTATGACCTTCACGTACTTGAGGATGGCACAGTTATATGTCAGAGATGTGGTGAGACTGCATGGGATCCCTGTTTCGATTGTGTCTGGTCGAGATCCGCGGTTTACATCTCACTTTTGGGAGGGTCTTCAGTCAGCTCTAGGTACAGAGTTGAGGTTGAGCACAGCCTATCATCCCCAGACGGACGGACAGACCGAGCGTACGATACAGTCGCTCGAAGATATGTTGAGGGCTTGTGTGTTAGAATTCGATACTTCTTGGCAGGACTCGCTAGCCTTAGTAGAGTTCTCTTACAACAACAGCTACCAAGCAAGCATACAGATGGCTCCTTTTGAGGCCCTCTATGGTAGACGTTGTAGGTCACCTTTGTGTTGGGATGACGTGGATCGCAAATCAGTCGGAGGACCAGATTTGATCCGGGAAATGGAAGAAAAGGTAAAGGTGATAAGACAAAAGATGAAGGCAGCTCAGGACAGACAGACAGCGTATGCCAATCAGCGGCGAAGACCGTTGGAGTTTCAGTTGGGCGACAGAGTCTTTCTGAAGATCTCACCTTTCAGGGGCGTGGTGCGGTTTGGTATGCGAGGGAAGTTATCCCCGAGATATGTAGGGCCGTACGAGATCTTGCAGCGTGTTGGTACTCTGGCGTACCGTTTGGCTTTACCGCCCTCTCTGTCTGGCATTCATGATGTATTTCATGTGTCTATGTTGCGGAAGTACGAGCCAGATCCTTCTCATGTGTTGCAGCCTTCTGAGGTTCAGATAGAGTTCGATGTTTCCTATGTGGAGCAGCCTATCAGGATTTTGGATAGGGCAGACCGCAGGCTTCGGAACAAAGTTATTCCTATGATCAAGGTTCAGTGGGATCGTAGGGGTGTCGAGGAGGCCACGTGGGAGACGGAGCGACACATGGTGCAGCACTATCCAGAACTGTTTTCTGGTATGTGATTTATGTTTTGTTTATAGTGGGTAAGTGCATGCTGATTTCGAGGGCGAAATCTTATAAGTAGGGGAGTATTGTGATATCCCCGAAATGATTACGTGATGTTAATCATTTATTTATATTATGTTGATTTAGTGTTAATTCATGGGGTTGAATTAATATTGTTGAGGAATTACATTTCGGGGTGCATGCGACATATGTTGGGATTTTGGGGTTGTGGCACGATTATTTGGGGTGTGTGTTATTTGTTTGGTAAAGCATATTTAAATGGGAGTTGAAGTATTTTATTGAGAAAATACTATAAATATCATGTGAGGATATTTTAATACATCGTGCTAAATACCGGGACCAAAACATAACACATCACTTAACCCCCACTCAACCACCCCCCTTGACCCATACCCTGCTGCCAGCTGCTCAACCATACCCCTTGTCCCATCTCCCACTCCACATTTCCATGTCTGAAACCCCTCCAATTCTCTCCCAAAAATCGTCCAGCAGCTGCTAAGGAAGTTAGGGTGGAGATCTTCCATTTTCACTGCTTGGAAAGCTTGTAAAAATCGGAGCAAAAGAGGGTGAGAAACCATGTTCTGGGTTTGAATTTAAGTTGTTTAAGTTCATACTTTTGTTGGTGTAAAAATGGCATGTTAGCTTAGGTTTCTTAACACCTTCGATTTAAATGCTTACATGGTGTTATTATGAAGCTTCCAGTATTTTTCTTGAGCATGTTACATGTTTTATGTGGAAGATATAAGCATGTAAAGTATAGTGCTCGAAAATCTGGGTAATGGGTGTGCCCTGTTTTTCTGGAAAATATGGGATGGGAGTGAATTTGTGAAGGTGGTATCATGCATGTTAGCTAGGTTTTTGGTAAACCTTTGGTTTGAGTACATACATGGTAGTTTTGTGAAGCCCATGGCATTTTCATTCGAGCAAAATTCATGACTTATGTGGTAGATATAATTGCTTGAAAGTGGGTACTCAAAAATCTGGGCAGGAAGACAATGCCCTGTTTTTCAGAAAAGTTGGTTGAGTACTGATGTTAATGGGCAATTTTAATGCATGTGGGTTTGTGTTTGGGGTATATATTTTATATGAATACACTCAGGGTAGTGTATTGTAACTACTAGCATGTTTGTTTGGGCATGTTGTATGTCTTACATGTTAGATCGAAGAGTATGAAAACCAGTGTTAGAGAATTCTGAAAATCGCGCAAAGGAACAGAGTTGGCGATCGATCGCCAAGGAGGCGAGATCGATCGCGACGTTCCAGTGGGTTTTGGCGATCGATCGCCAATAAAGGGGCGATCGATCGCGGATTGCATAATTTTGGTATGCAAGACAGTAGCATCTCGCGATCAATCGGGGCTAAGGGGCGATCGATCGCGAGATGACATTTTAGGGTAAATGTGATTTTTATTTGAGTTTTGTTTCCGGATTATTATGAGGTGCCTAATATTGTGTTGTGTGGTTATCTAGAACCATCACAGGTGCCAGCACAGCCGAGGAGATAAAGTCGGTTGACTCCTCTATCTTTTGGAAAGGTACGTAAGCGACGTACGGGCATCCCAACGGTAACATGTATTCTATGTTTGTGTTTTTGACACATGATGAATGCAATGTGATGCATTAAGAGTTTGATACATGTTATTATGCATTGTGATTGCATATTGTGATGTGGAATAAAAGAGGTGTATTCCACGAGTCAGGGGTGATCACAGTGAAGGTTTTAATGCTTACGCTTTACCGCTAAATATGTGGAGCGGGAGGGGGGAGGTTCGCTTGCACATGGAGGCGGAGTATACCATACTAAGCGAGGATGAGATACCGCTTGTATGAAGAAGCGAGGATGAGATACCGCTTGTTTGAGATTATGAAGCGAAGAAGCATTAAAATAACTGATGATGACTGACTTGAGAAAAAGAGATGATATGTCATGACATTTATTTATGAAACCATATGTTCATATAATGAGTTGTTTATGAATTATGGTACATGGTACAGGGACAACCAATAGGCGTTGTAAATGCGATGAAAATACAGGAAGTGTTTGTATTTATGATTTATGCATTTACACCTTACGTACTCATATTGTGTTGTATATGAATAGCTATGTGCTCATGTTTTGGGGGTTGTCTTTGTAGGTGCTTTTGCTAAGGAGAACTAGGGTCGGGACTGATACTTTGAGCTGTAAGGAGTGCTACTACAATAGCAGGACAGAGTTCTTTTGCGTAGTCTCTACAAGTAGTAGAGTAGAACTATAGTGTCACTCCTATTGTTTTGAGAAATGTAACTATTGTCTGTTGAAAATTTTATGGGTGCACGTGACCCTTAAGCTCAAGATGTCAACACGATTAAATACTTTGATATTGCATGATTAGTTCTCATAATTGCACCTTACATTATGTTTAAGTATCGGGGTCTCACAGTTTTGGTACTTCTACCTTAGCCAACCACCCCCACACTTTCAAGTATTTGTAGGAAGACTTCTGACCTTTCCATAACTCATAAGGAGTTTCATCCTTACTTTTGTGTGCTTCCCCCCACAAGTTTTTTGGTAATCCAGAACTTATCAACATAGCATTCATCATCTCGTTTAGAGTACGATTTTTACGTTCGGCAATACCATTTGATTGTGGTGAATAGGGGGACGTGGTTTGGTGAATAATGCCATACTCAGTGCATAATTCTTCAAACGGTGCTCCATATACTTCGAACATTCTTTATCTTTTTGCTAAGTTGATTTTCAACTTTATTCTTGTATTGTTTAAATACTCCCAAGGCTTCGTCTTTGCTTCTTAGCAAATAGACGTAACAATATCTCGTACAATCATCAATGAAAGTAATGAAGTACTTTTTCCCACCTCTAGTTTCCACAAACTTTAGATCACATAAATCCGTATGAATTAATTCAAGAGGTGTCGTAGTTCTTTCAATTGAATGGAATGTCGGTTTCGTTAACTTGGTCTCGACACAAGTCTCACATATATGTCAAGTTAACATTCATTTGAGGCAATAAGTTTTACTTCACTAATTTGTTAAGTGAACCATAATTTACGTGACCTAAACGACCATGCCATAAATTACAAGACTCAATCAAATAAGTATAATCATTCACTTTATCGCTTTCAAATTGACGTTTAACCGTCATTACATTAATTTTGAATAGGCTTTTCTCCATATAGCATTTTCCTACAAAAACTCCATTTTTGGAGAGTACAATTTTTCCAGATTCTAAAACTAGTCTAAAACCCACCTTGACTAGAGTCGATCCAGATATCAGGTTCTTTCGGATGTCGGGAACATGTAGGACATCAATCAAAGTCAATTCCTTTCCCGAAGTCATCTTTAGAACCACCTTCCATAGTCCAATTACACGAGATGTAGTGAAGTTTCCCATATAGAGTTGGCTCCCACTTATTGGAGTGTATGTGACATGGCCTTGTCCGAACACACATGTCGGGTTGCACTAGAATCCACGAACCATTCCATAGGATTGTCCACCAAGTTCGCTTCAAAGACCACAACAGTTAACATTAGATCATTCAAGTCATCCGAGATCGGATCATGTTCGGTCACATTGATTTGATCTTTTGCTTTCCCACGAGTGTCTTTGTTACGACAATCATTTGCCATGTGATTGGGCTTTCCACACTTATAGCATTTTTGTTGAACTTTTTCGCATTTCCACTGTTGGAGGCCGTACCGTCAAACTTACACTTTGATCCAGTTTTTTGTTCAACTAGGTTAGCCCGTGGTTCCATTTGAAACCTACCCGCCTTCCTCTCGGAAACTTTGTTGTCCCCCTCGATTCGTAGTCGAACCACAAGATCTTTAAGACTCATCTCCTTTCGTTTGTGTTTCAGATAGTTTTTGAAGTCCTTCCACATAGGAGGTAATTTCTCAATCATAGCGGCGACTTGGAATGAATCACTTAGACTCATTCCTCCGCATGAATGTCATGCAAGATCACTTGTAGATCTTGCACTTGCGCTAGCACAAGCTTGGTATCAACCATATTGAAATCCAGAAACTGTCCAACTATGAATTTCTTCATGCCGGCATCCTCGGATTTGTACTTCTTTTCCAGCGATGCCAAAGTTCATTTGTTGTTTTCATAAGACAATAAACGTTATACAATTTATTGTCTAACCCATTTATGATGTAGTTCTTGCATAGGAAGTCGCTTTGATTCCATGCATCTAGTGCCGCCCTCTTTTGGTTGTCAGTCTCCCCTTCTTCAACCGTAGGAGGCTCCTCGGATAAGAACATTGTCAAACTCAGTGTAGTCAACTAAAATAACATCTTTTGTTGCCATCGCTTGAAATCGTTCCCATTGAACTTTTCAGGGCCTTTCACCATGATGAACATGAGTCGTTGTTGCACTCGATGAAGCCATTTGTTTTGCACGATATTGTCTTAAGATTGTTGTACAAAATTTCTCTCAAAATGTATCTCAGGAATCAAAATAACAATGGCTTCGCAATAAGTTTTATGTCAATGCGAGATTTGTATCTCCGTCCTTAAGAAAATATTGCCCCGCTATGGTGCTAACGGTTTGCTATGGCAATTTGTCTCCCAAGATACAATGACTATGACTTGTGATAGGAGCACTCTAAATCACAAGTCCTCAAACCACAAAGGTTCAAAGCACTCAATTTGATGAACAACAAATGCTCTCAAATCTCACTCTAAATCACAAGTCCTCAAACCACAAAGGTTCAAAGCACTCAATTTGATGAACAACAAATGCTCTCAAATTTCACTAAAAATATGATGTTGATTTCGAAAATCTTTAAAACAAGTGGGGATATGTTATATATATAGTGAATCAAAAATCAAGTCCAAAGGACACCATTTAGAGGCAATATTTGGCCAAAAATCGCACTCCAAACGTGAATGGACATACCATTTCACAAAACAGATACAGTGCTCGATCGATCGAGCAAAGCTCTCGATCGATCGAGCTACTGTTCACAAGACCCGAAATTTTTCTGGTCAGTTCGCTCGATCGAGCAAAATGCTCGATCGATCGAGCTGTTAATTTAAATTCATATATGTTTACATTTTCCAACAGTTACATCCGAGCCAATACAATCTGAAACCCGTTAAATCAATTCCAAGTCGAACCAAATTTGATATTTTAATGGAATCGTATAGATTCTTAGATTAGAAACTTGATGATCCGAAACCAAATTCTATCAGTCGAGAACCGGTTCCAATATGGTCCAAAGCGGTTTGTGTTATCGGCTTATTATTGCACTATAATTATGAATGATGATAAAATAGTAATTGTAATACAATTCCTTTTACTTTTTTAAACGATTAATATTATTTTATAAAAAAATATGGCAAATCAATAAAATCAACAACATAATTTAGAAGGTGAAATCACGAGGTCAAATCTTATAATTATGATCAATTATATTTTCTTTTTAAAAAAAAATATTTTTAAGTATTTGTCAATTATAGTTCTAAATTTATTTATTAAATAATATATTACTCTTTGAGTACGTCGTTTGATAAATAATATATTAATTCAAAATTCGACCTCAACCAGATGCTAATTCAATCCAATTCGGTCAAATCCGGATCATTTTGATCTAGTTTTGGATCGGGTACGAAAATCCTGATTGGTCCGATCCATTATTTTACATATTTTATTTTGGATCGATTTTTATCTGGTTCGAAGTCGGTCCGTTAACCTAGCAAGATATATATTAAGACTTGCCGAGACTCCGCTGGATCGAAGTCAGAATGCCTTATCCGCTGGACCACTGCGTCCCACTCCTCCCTTGTAATTCCCGTCTCCCACCTGCAATGTTGCCAAAATTCAACAACATATGCCTTAAGAATTCTGAAACTTTAATAGTCATCACAGTATAAATAATCAAGAAGAGACTAGATAGGAGCTGCAGACGATGGGGAGGCAGCCGGAGGAGCAAGAAAAGCAGTCAAAATCTTTGAAGAGTAAAGCAGCGAATTTTGTATCTGATCTCACCACGGTTTTACTCAACCCCATTTCTGATAAACCCTCCAACCCTTGCCCACGACCTCCACCTCCTCATGTATATTCTTGTTTTACCTCTGTTTTCATAAAAGTTCGTGTCTTTCATTTGATTATATGTTTGTAAATGTTTTTTTCCCCCAATTTCTTGAGATACCCGGCTAGAATTGTTAGCTGTTTAATCATAATTTGTGGGTCTTCCATTCTGGGTATTATTTGTGGCTTTGGAATATCAATCTTGAAGTGTTAGGGTTTTATGGTGGCGTAATGATTGTAGTTGATTGTCAAGGTTTTATGGTGCCTTAATGTGTGTAGCTGATTGTTGAGGTTTTATGGTGCCATAATGTGTGCAGTTGGTTTTATCTTTCCCCATCTCTTGAAGAAGCCGACTGAAATTATGAGCTGTTTTATCTCTTGGTATTTGCTTATTTCAGTGTGAAGAACCCATTGTTTGTTGATTAGATCTCCCATGACTCTCCCTCCTATTTTTTTTTTCATTGTGTCTAGTCTTACTAGATGTCTACATACGATTTTATTTTGATAGGATGATGCGGATGATAGTGAACATACTCAGTCGGAATTGGAGGGTTCTGTGGAATTTGTTGATGCTCCTGATACATCATCTTTTACCGCATTTTTGTACTCTCTGTTAGCATCCTCCGACTCTCAGAATACCTCTACCTTAGGTGAAAAAAATGATTCTCAAGAAGATGAACTTAAGGCACCATCGGAACCAATTATGAGAGAAAATGGCAGAAAGAAAAGTATTTTCTCAAGGAGTAAACAGTCCATTGGCAGAGCATTCTATCAAGCTTCTAAATTTGGCGGTTTTCGAAATCTGTCCCCCAAATCCAGTTCTGATAAGGCTGGTGGTCTCGGGAATAATTCTATTTCTTCTGGAGCTGAGGGGATTGCCATGCAAACTTTAAAGGAATCTCTGCCTTCGGTAAAGCTCCCTGAAACTTCGGAACCATCGGTGCTTCTCTCTGAGAAGACGCGAAGTATCCTTTATGCTGCACTACCTGTGATTGTTCAGGGGCGGAAATGGATGTTATTGTACAGGTCCAATCTTTATGAACTTTTATTTGGTATGCATCTTGTTTTATTTTCATTTATTAGTTCGTTTCACTTCATTTATTCTATGCTGTTAACTTTAGTACTTGGAGGCATGGAATATCTCTTTCAACCTTATACAGGAGAAGTATGCTTTGGCCTGGCCTCAGTCTGCTGGTAACTATTCATACGTTTTACTTTTCAACGTTCTATTTTGTCTCTGTGGCAGGAAAATTATTTAGTATGATATAAACTTTATATGGAATGAGGTGATAATTGGCTTCACTTGGTGTGCATACATGTTTTTTATGTTTTGTTTTTGTTAATTTTAGATTGTCGGGGACCGAAATGGTGCGGTATTTGGTGGCTTGGTTGAGGTGCCACTGAAACCAATAAATAAGCGAAAGTATCAGGTAATGCTGAATCTACAAGTTCTCAGTTTTAAACAGAATGAAGTTATTGATCATTCTCACTGAATTGCAAGCTGAAATTGTAATAGGGAACAAATGATTCATTTGTTTTCACGGATACCTCTGGCCAACCTCTCATATTTCGTCCTACAGGTATCACTTCCTCATTAGTCTGTCTCAAATTGAGTTTCTGGATGATCCTTTTTAAATAAGAGACTTTCCGAGTCGTTGGATTTTGAGAAATATAGGTTGGAGGTTCTTATATGATGAGGTCCTGGTATGATTTAGAGTCGTACCATAAAACATTGGTTATGATTTTTTCTTAAAAACAGGAACAAATCGCTATTTTACATTGTGCAATACGGAGTATTTGGCCTTGGGCGGGGGCAGTCATTTTGCACTGTACTTGGATGGAGATCTGTAAGCTCCTCACTTCCTTTTGTATTATACAAAACATAACTATTTCTTTGTTTTTATTCCGTGAATTCCAATCATCACCTCCCTTTCACGCCTCAGATTGAATGGATCAAGTTCGTCTTCAGAAACATATGGGAACCCGTGTTTGGCACATTCTCAAGATTTCGAAGTGAAGGAAGTTGAGGTATTCAATAAACTTGCAGCCCCTCCAACACCCACTCATTTCTAACACGTGCACTTTTACTCACGAGATACACAATGATGTGGCTGTGTCAAATTATTACTAAAACATAAAATCATTGTTAATTCAGCTCCATGAGCTTGACACCTAAAATAGTATCTGCTGTATAGAATCTCATATAGTATATAAAGTTGGTATTGAGTGCTTTTCACAGTCGTCGGTACCTAATAACATGGCTTACAATTAAGAGGATGAGTAGAAGTATAAAACCACAGTAGGATCACCTCTCGTGAGGTCGAGCTTTCTGAGAAAGTGGCAACCAACAATTTTCATCATCTTTTCTTTTTTTTTTTCTTTCAAAAATAGCTATGGGGCTTTGTATACGCTTCCAAGTACGAAGAGATGATAGCTTCATCACGAACAGAGGCGCAAGGGATTTGCCACTGGTAAATGATTCTTGGTTGAGAATCAGCTTGTATGTCTCTCTTGATGGTTCTTCTGGATTCCACATTCAAACCAATATGATATAGTTGTTTTCCAAAGACAATTTTATAGTTGTACAGAAGTGTGAGAAGTTTTGTATATATCTGTTTTCCTGTTTTTTAAAAGGTTAGTTTTGGCTGTATAAAGTTTCCTTGGTTATGTCTCTAATCTGCATCATAACTTCTTTGTTGGGTTTGAAAAAGACGTTAGCTTAACAATGGAGAGGGGGGTCGAACATTCATTATTTCTTATATTCAAGATCGAATATGAACTTGGAACGTTTTTAGCTATCAAAAAATAAATGAATTTGAGCTTGAGTTCAGTTCGATTCTAACTCATTCAAAGCTTTAATTATCGAGTTATATATAAACTTTGATTCGAGTCCATTTAACTTATTTAATTTTGAGTATATATATATATATATTATAAATGTGCCGACTGTTAATGAAGAGCCTTATTTGTGTTGAAGTAGCTACTACCATAAACTATAGTTTTGAAATATATTTACATATTTTCATCCCATGGCAACTATCATCGAGGACGTAAAAACTATACTGTATTTGCGTAAATTTCATTTGAAAGATCATTTAATTCTTTATTGACGATATTAATGTAATATTATATATCTTACCATCGGATCCGAGCTTAGAGTCGAGGGAACAAGATGGGATAAGACAATCAACTTACTCGGACTCATTATCATCACACATTTACTAGGCGTCTTTTCATTGTATCCTCGTTTGGTATTTATCTTTCCTATTGTCTTTGGATTGTACTGCTGGTTTTGGATTGGGTTCGCTTGTAAACCCTCTGATCTATTAATCTAATATATGTTTAAAGTTAGAAAAAAAAAAATTTGTTTGAATGTCTAATCTATGAATATGGTATCTGTTTGTTTATAAAATATTTGAGAAATATATGTGAGATATGTTGTATTTTGTTTTTTTTTTTTAATATATTGAATGTAATTTTTTAATATTATAAAGGGTGCTGGGTTTTATTAAAATATAATATATCAAAATAAACTACTATTATTTATGATGATAAATTAAATTAAAACTAATTTATTATAATGAAAGAATTGAAAAAATATATATAAATATTCTGTTATACAGTTATACTTTGAAATAATATTACCCATTTATCTTTTACCGGAGTGGAGTTCAATTCACCGACTGTACGTAAAGCAGGAAGAAAGCCTGCGCAGGAATATCACGCACGCAGACGCTATTCCTTCTTCTTCCTCGAGCACTCATCAATGGCGATCGATTCTCTGAAGTCCGGCCAGATTAACCCAGGCACCAAGGTGTGGCTTTTTTCGTTGTTACTGACGCTTCAGTATGGTGCTCAGCCACTTATCTCGAAAAGTTTTACCAGGTTCTTTTTCTCTAACCTATTTTTTACTATTTTTCTGTTCACATTATTTTTATTGCGAATTACAGTGCGGTAAAGCGAAATTTTTACTTTCTTATCGCGATTTGGCTTGCATGGCGTGAGAGGTGGACCTTAGGATTTGGTCAAGAGGGGGATAAGAGGCTGTTTAATGTATTTTTAGTTTAAGCTTTTAAAATATTGTAACTGCCCCTTTCTCGGACTACATGTATTCTTGATGAGGTCGGCTGCGATCTCATAATTTAGTCCATTGAGCGATGATATATGGATTATTTAATATAATTTGGGGTGAAACTCTTGCTGTAGAAAAATTCCAATTAAATTTGAAATATTTTTTATTCGAGGGGCAGCTTCGCTGATCACCAGATTCGGCGTTACTATATCTGTCCTAAGTGAGGTAAATCGGCCGTTAATCTAGTTGGGTTTGGATTGTGAGAACTATAATTTTGTAGAAGTGGGGAAATTTCAAGTAAAAAATTTGGTTTTTGAGTTGAACGAACTAGCTCAATATAAATATGGATAAAAATCACCTTCAGTTCAGTAGTAAAACGTAAGCCATTTTGTCTTCGACGAGAGGATATATGGTTTTTATGTTATAAGTTGAAGAAATCAGTTTTCTCTTTTAAATATCTTGCCTTGCCGTTACGTCCATTGATTTACATTGTTTGAATTTAAATTGCTGGTGATGGCACAGTTGTGTGATTTGTTGCGATGAAATGATAGCTGGATCGTACTCTTGCGTTTCATGATATCTTAGAAAATTCTATTTCATTTGATTTGATTTTATAGTTATATCGTAAGTCTCCACTCCCAACTCACTGCCATCCAACATAGTTGTCATACAATAAGTAGATAACTGATGCCTTAACCTTTTGCAACATGATATTCATGCGTCATGTGTAGCTAAATAGTTCTAAAAGGGTTTTTCATAATGATTAATAAAATTTGTCTGTGATGGACAAGCAAGGTGGTTATGATATGGGTGATGGCTTTGTTCATATTGTAAGCATTTGCAATGTCTGATATGGATTGTTAGGGCTTAAGTAATTTGCCAAACCTCTTTTCACTTGATCTTATATCTATCTTCATTCTTGGGAAGGACTGGGTGTTAATGATTGAGTTGCTTTAGTAATTTTGTTACTAAGAATTGTCAACGGAGTGATGGGCTAATGGTTGTCTTTTCTCTCTATTAGTTCTTCTTAATCTAATGTCTGGAAAAGGAGTTTTAAAATTTTATGAATCATTGTTCGCTTAGATTATCGACTGACTGAGCAATGCATACTGTTGAATATTCTAATTCTAAGAAGGAATAAGGTACAAGGTAAATGGTTCACCATCTAGGTTATTTTTTTTATATGCCTTTGATGTGATTGAAATCTCAAAAAGATATGAGGACCGGAGTGGCTGATCATGTGATCCAGGGAACTTCTCGTTTTATACCTGTTTTTGTTTAGCCAATTAACTTTTCTTTGTTGCCGTTACTGTTATTATATATGATATTATATCTTTCTGCACTGAGTGGATTAGGTTACATAGACAATCAAACAATTGAATTTAGTTTTTTCTTCTTTTTGTGCATTTTTTATTTTATTTGGACACTTCCTACGTGGTTTTCGGAGTCAGCATCCTAAAAGTTTTTCTATTGTAATAAATGGATGTTTCTTCGCGGCAAGTGAAATAATTTTTTGCAAATCACCATTCTCATCTTCATATGTTCTTCTGCATCTTGCAAGTTACCTCGTATGCTTTACACATACTTCTTGATGCAGCCGGCAAGTTATTGTGACTTCATCTGTTTTGGCATGTGAGGTGGTAAAGGTAACTCTTTCTTACTTCTCTTCCGCATATTAGTTTGTGGTTTGTATATATGTTTTCACATGAATATTAAAAAGTGTGCAGGTTATTTGTGCCTTGATTCTCTTAGCAAAAGAGGGTACTTTGAGAAAGTTATGCAAGTAGTGGACTTTGGTTGGCTCTCTGACTGCATCAGGACTGCCAGCAGCCATCTATGCACTGCAAAATAGCTTGTTGCAAATCTCGTACAGAAATCTTGACTCGCTCACATTTTCAATGCTGAACCAGACAAAACTGTTTTTCACGGCATTGTTTACTTTTATCATTCTTAGGTATGTCATCATTTGGGCGAACTGCGTTTCACATAGGTGTGTATGATATGCAAATTTTGCTGCATACATTGTGTAAATCTTCTTGAAAGTCACCAACCCCCTATGTTTTCAAGCTTAGCTTTGATTGATGTCTATAGGAGCATTACCAAGCATTCTGACACTTAGTTGATACTTTCGGGTGTTCAAGTTAATTTTTTGCTAATCAGAATTTCCACGACTTCTTGTATTCTCTTTTTCTTTTGGTAACATTTACAGGCAAAAACAGTCAATTCAACAGATTGGGGCCCTGTTCTTGTTGATAATTGGTGCAGTCCTTCTAAGTATCGGTGAAGGCTCGAGTAAAGCAGCTAGTTCAAGTGATCCTGATGAGATCTTATTTTATGGAATTGTTCCTGTGCTGGTGGCTTCTGTACTTTCTGGTCTGGCCTCTGCATTGTGTCAATGGGCCTCTCAAGTAAGCAAAATATTTTCTCGTTTCTGAGTTATATATTGATGGTTTATATCAGATAAATCATTGTATCCTTTCGGGTTTACTTCATATGAACTAAGGTTAAGAAACACGCCTCTTATTTGATGACGGTGGAGATGTCTGTAATTGGGAGCCTCTGCTTACTGGCCAGTGCTTACAAGTCTCCAGATGGATTAGCCATCAGACAACTTGGATTCTTTTATGGATGGACTCCATTGACAATGGTAAATAACTTTAATGACCATATCTCTAGGCAGCATGGACGTTTTCTTAATTTACAGTTTGCGAAAAATTAATGTGAGGTTTTCTTGCCTCAACAATTGACTATGAACATCGAAGGTAAATTTATCAAAGTGTTGTGCAATCATCATCAGATGCACAAACGCATAAACTGAATGTATTTTTTGGAAATATGATTCACGTTTCGTCATTAGCTTTAAAACTATCATACTTATAGGTTTCTTGCTTGAAACTTCGTCGATCTTAGATGACTTCTTAATCTTTGGTACTGCATAATCTGAAGTGTCATGATATCTTTCGTATCAGATACCTGTTATCCTCAATGCTGTTGGTGGAATTCTAGTCGGTCTTGTGACAACTTATGCTGGTGGCGTTCGAAAGGTAGTTCTACCACTATAAGCTGTATTAACACACATGTAACACATATTTAGTGGGTTTTACTTGGTGTTGCCGCACTAGGCTGATGGGCATAAAACTTTGAAAGCCCTGATTAGTCTTGCAATAAGTCGCGAAGCTTCTATAAGTTGTAGATGAAACACCTGAGAGCATTCCTTAGTTTTTTACTAGAATGACTGCGCCATGATTTACTGATAGATAGATTTAGGTTACTAGTTAAATTTCTTAAAACATTAGTGTCGCATCTCCGTAAAACATTAGATCACTCTGCTTAACTAAAATCATGCTACTGACTGAGTTGCTGTCTACCGTCGCCATCTTAAAAATGGTTTACTTTTTTGCTGGTCAACTGTTGATTATCCATCCGACTCATATGCAGGGATTTGTCATTGTTTCAGCACTTCTTGTCACGGCTCTGCTACAATTCATCTTCGATGGGAAGCCTCCTTCCCTGTACTGCCTGGTGGCGCTACCGCTGGTTGTCACTAGTATATCTGTATACCAAAACTACCCGTATCGTGTTAAGAAGAAGGCTTCCTAAGTTGGATGCAAAATTAAAAAAGTTGGGTTAATGTGATGCTACATTGAATGGAGAGTTCAGCCTGTATTGCATACGTGTTTTTTGTCCAACGAGGAAAAGGAGCTTGAAGATGGCATTTCTTTACCAAGAACCAATGTGTTATTTCTTGAAACTTCATCGGTCTTAGATGACTTCTTAATTTTCATCTTTTGATTGATGCACATTTTAAAATGTCGTTATCTCATCCATATGGGTCTAGATGTGTTACTTTTAGATTTTTTTTTTAAAATATATATATATATATTTCTTTACATAATTATAATTATAATAATATAAAGGCACGCTCGAAATTATACTTGTGACATCATGTTTTAATTTCTTCTAAAAGCATTTATTGTCATACTCAAATCATAATAAAATAATATTTTAATTTAAATATTTTTTTATATCCAAATTTAGATGCACAACGTCTGTTTTTGTGACAAACATAAATGAAACGATATTGTTTTATTCCCTCCTCCCTTTCAGATCTCACCATCATCATCGTTTCTTCTTCATAATGGCGGTGGTGTCGCCATTAGCCAAGTATAAGCTCGTGTTTCTGGGCGATCAGTCCGTCGGCAAAACCAGCATCATCACACGCTTCATGTACGACAAATTCGACACCACTTATCAGGTCTCCCAATATTTTATGCCTCTATTCATTTACGTGCTTCCCATTCTCGGAATTTTTTTTTTTTCTTCTGTTTGTTAGATTAGTGTGTTTGATCATTGAATCAGCGTTTGAGGAGTCGTCCTGATTAAGAAAATGATATCGGACTTTAATTTTGTGATACGTAATTTCTTGGTTCAACGATTTTCCCTCGCGAACTACTTAGAAATTTCATGAAATTATATAAATCCCATATTTGAATTGTGTGTAATACACCACAACAATTTCAATCCTTGGTTCTCGTGATTTTAAAATCATTTGCAGGCTACTATTGGCATCGACTTCTTGTCCAAAACGATGTACCTTGAAGATCGAACGGTTCGATTGCAGCTCTGGTAACACTTTTGGTCAGGCTACAATTGCTGCATGAATCAAATTTATGTATTTAAAGTCGTTTTAAAAATATAATTAAGGTCTTGAAATCATCGACAATTTATATCATTAAGCATGGGCTATCCGAATAGAGATTCTCAAATTTCGCCATGTCATTTTTATAATATGCGCCAAGGTGCCACCACTCACCATTATTCTGTGTATACCGCTGGTCCAAGTTTTGGATGCTAACTTATTTCATTCTTACAGCACTTACAACATGTTTCTTATGATAGCAGGGATACTGCTGGTCAAGAGAGATTTAGGAGTCTGATTCCAAGCTACATCAGAGATTCTTCAGTAGCAGTGATTGTCTATGATGTAGCTAGTAAGTTATTTTAGTTGCCATGCCTGGTGATATAATCGTCCCCTCATGTTCCATCCATAACCAATGCTATCCACCAGGAACACTGAAAATGTCCTGTAATTTTCTTCCTAACTCTCAGATGCAAGGTGTGAGCCTTAATGATTTTAATCCAGTATTGGTTTTTGCAGACCGACAGTCATTTCTGAATACATCTAAGTGGATTGAGGAAGTGCGAACAGAACGTGGTAGTGATGTCATTATTGTTCTCGTAGGGATAAAACTGATCTTGTTGACAAAAGGTGAGGAAGTAAATGTAACTTATTTGTGATCTTACTAGTTATTGTTACTTTGATGATACTTTTCTATTGTGAATAAAAAGGCAAGTGTCAATTGAAGAAGGAGATGGAAAGGCTCGTGAAGTTGGTATCATGTTTATAGAAACTAGTGCTAAAGCTGGTTTTAACATAAAGGTAAAGAATTTTAAATTCTGATACTTCTTGAGCAGTTTATTTTCATACATCATTTCAAATCGGAATCCCAAATTTTTTTGGGGGATGGAGGGCAAAGTGACAAATATTTCCATACATTATGACAAAGTAAATTATAGGGTTCGAGAAAATTGTATTTATTTTTCCTCAGGGGCAACTAGCACTACTACACCTAAATATTTCCTTCATGTTCATTTATAATTTTATACTGTCTAGTTTTAAAGATATTCCTTGATCATAAAATAATATTTATTTGGTTATGACAAATTTTTTTTTTCGGCTTCAGTTGCTTGACGTAAGTTGTGAATATTTTGGTGTATTCTTGTTGATTCAAGTTGCATTGCAGCCTCTGTTCAGGAAAATAGCCGCAGCATTGCCAGGAATGGAAACTCTTTCCTCAACAAAACAGGAAGACATGGTTGATGTGAATTTAAAGCCCACCATCAACACATCACATGCAGAACGACAGCAAGAAGGAGGCTGTGCATGCTAGAAAATATGATCGGTTCAAGTGCAGGCGCATTTGGAAAAAAAGAAAAGGAAAAAAAAAAGGCAGACAAGATTGTTGGAGACATGGCGGGAAAATCAGAACATGATAATTTTTCAATATGTTACCAAATCTTTGCTAACATAGTACCAAACTAACTATAATCGAGAATGGGATAGTTCATACCCCCTTATTTCTTATTCTTTTTCAACCTTTTTATAGGAGGGTTAAGACTCGAACTCATTTGCATCGAGGTTACTGGACCGGGTTAAGACTCGAACTCATTTGCATCGAGGTTACTGGATCGTCTTTAAAAATATATATATTCACACTTATAACCTATGTCCTGTAACAGTTTGGACTGTTTTGTTGGTCAAAAGGATATCTGCCTTTGCCTTTGGACAAGGGTTGATACATCACTCGAGTTATTTGCACCAATCATTTAATATCTAAATGACAACGCTGGAAACAGTCGACCGAAGTTTTAGATTGCATATTTTGATCAAGCTGGTGTGATAATTATGAGCCACATATAAATCACATACCGTATATTTAACAACTATTATTGACGTATACAACCCACAACAATTTTAAAGAAAAACACTAAGAATACTAGAGAACTTGAAATCCAATGTTTAGGCGTACTATAGCTTCTGATTCAAATCCAAAGATCCAATGATCCAAACTCCTGCCCCATGCGTGAATCGAGATTTCATATCCTACTCATCGACAACCCAGTCAGAAACTGCAACAATAATAGAACCATCCACTCACACAAGAAATTGGGCGTAAAATATTGGAAACAACTGGATTGAGTTAATCATGACTTATAAAATATTAGTAGTAAGGTTTAAAGTTGTTGGTAGCAGCGTGACCAAGGAATAATATTTCGAGATACACTCGTGGAGTAAATTAAAATTTTATTAATTAAACTGAGAGGTTCACAACGAAATTCTAAACAAAGTTCTTATGACATTGCATACTAGAAAAACTAGTCCATTGCTTCTCCGTCTCCTAAATCACATTCAACGTTTTACCATAGGATCTTCCTCTTCCATCAGGAAATTGATCACGGCCTGCTTTTAGACAACTTCCTGTGCCAATTCATTCTTCTCATTCATGAGAGCTTGGATTCGAGTCCACATGTTCTCCCGATACTCATTGAACTCTTGCTCAAAGCGTTCCAACTGTTGGCACTTGTTATCGTGGGCTTTCACAAGTGTTTTGTTGTTCTCGATTGCTTTTGTAAGACACTCTTCGGCGCGATGATGGTGGTAGGTCATCCTTTGGGCCTTGTAACGGAAGTAGTTGATTATCTCCAACAACTCGGTCTTGTCTCGCATCTCATTGTTTTTGAATAATTAAATTCGGTTATATCATGCTCCATCTTTTGGATCGAACTGGTTTGAGCGCGAGTCATCATACCGCAATTGAATTGAAAAAGTTACGGTGGGCGAGAAATCGAAGGACAAAATTTCGTGGGTTAGGCTTCTTAGGTGTGGCTCTTCGATAATCGTTCGTTGTTGCAAACTTTGAATTGATAGATGATTCCTAATGGGGATAATTTTATAATCAATCTCACAAGTCAAATCAAAATTTTGTGTCTCGGTGTTTGAAGAATCAAGGGCAAAAGAATTCGGGATTCTAGTGCTTTATAGGCGCGGTTTGGGGCTTCCAGAATTCGATCATTCCAGGTTTTGGAATTTTGAAATTGTTAAAGGGTTTTTAACATACATGTTATGAGGATTCATAACCCAAATTTAATTTTAAAATGACATTCGGATTTGGGAGAAATCGAAGTCCGAAATTTTCGCAATTTTAGGGTTCTTGGGCGAGAATTTCGATCCGAAATTGAGTATTTTCCATTGTTTGTGATTTCGTTTAGATAGAGGGATTTTGTTAGGCACGGAATAAGAATGATTAACCAAAATTAATTTAATTTGGTGTTCTGAGTAGAGAGGAATCGAATGTGCAATTTACACTACTTAGGGTTCTTGAGAAGCGTGGATTTCGATCGAAATTAGTCACCTTTTTTTTTTTTTAATCGATATAGACAGAGAGCTTGAAAAGATCATTCCATGGGGATTAATAGCTCAGAGTTAATTTGCAAATGGCTTTCATATGTTTGAGAAATCGATGGGTCAAACTTTTGGATATTAGGGTTGTTAGTGGCATGTATTTCGACCAAAAATTTATCCACTTCCTTTGTTTGTGATTCAAATTTTATGGAGTGGTTTTGATTTTCAAGATATGGGAATTGATACTTCAGATTTAATACGGAATTGGCGTCCGGATTTGAGAGAAATCAATGCCCGGATGTTTTGCAAGATTATGATTCTTGTTGAAAATTTCGATCCACAATTAACCCTTTTTCGGCTGTTCGAATTCAAAATTAGTATGAGGCCTTTAATGGTTATGATATATGAATTATTATCCCCTGTGGAATTCAAAATTTACATTATGATGAGGGCGAAATCGGGGACTGAGTTTTCGGCTGAATTCTGAGTTTTGAGCGTAAATTCTATTGGCAATTAATCATTATCCATTTGTTATGAGTTAAGACAAATAGGGGGCTTTGGATCGACGTGTTTCGAGGATTATAAACCCGGATCTAATTTCGGAATGGTGTTTGGATTGTTTGGTCAATCGAATTAGGGAAACTTTCGAAAATTAGGGTTCTTGAGCAGGAAATTCGATCGGTGATTGGTGACTGAATTTTGGAACTAGTTGAGGGCTAATGTTTGTCTTTGTCTGTAATGCCCCGATATGAATCATACATATTTAATATGATTATTGCGTAATTATGAACTAATTACGGTATGATGTGGACTCGGGTTCGGTTTGAACAGAGTATGAAAAGCTATAAGCATGGAGGTTGATATGAAACAATAGGTATATGTGGATGATAGTATGTTAAACACAATGGAAATGAAATAAGAATAGTTGAGACCAACTAAATGTAATTGTTGTAGTACATGGTTTTGGTACAAAATATAGGACATGGAATGAGTTAGGTGTACATGAATTGGTGATACAGACAAGAGAAGAACATGAGTGAAATCTGAATTTGAATTTCAAACAAATTTAACATGCATTTGTTGGGAAAAGGTGGAAGATACACATTCTAAACCACAAACACCTAAAAATCTCTACAAATTTCTCTTCAAAACCTTCATTCCTCTTGTCATTTTTCTTGGATTTCAACTTGGAAATCAAAGCTAGTTGGTAAGAAGTTCATAGCTTATGATGTTTAAATATTGCTAGTTGAATCATATGAAGCTACTAGTAGTAGAGTTTATGTATTGATGTGATATGAGATTCACTTGCATGAAATAGGTTGTAGAAGTTGCAGCAATGTGTTGATATGATGTTAAGTATTACTTTGAACAAGTTTTGATGTTGAAATTGAGGTGTAGGTTGAGAACCATGAAGATAGACATCAAAATCGCCATGTTCTGAAAAATTCAGACATCGGCGATCGATCGCTAGCCATATGGCAATCGATCGCCGAAACAGGGGAAAAATAAGGCGGTGAAATGCATTGGCGATTGATCGCGAAAACCATGGCCATCGATCACGAGTGAACAACACATTTTGGCGATCTATCGCGGAAGCTTGGCAATTGATCGCGGAGAAACAAATTTTTTTGGCGATTGATCGCAAGAATTGACGATCGATCGCTAGGGAAAAATGTTATATTTTTGTGGAATTTGATGATGATGCCTATTATAACGTTATACATTGTTGGTATTCATGTAGCACCATCACAGGGGATATGACAGATAGGCAGATAAACATTGACGCCTAAAATTATATATTTTGTATCACACAACAGGTACGTGTTGACATATGAGTATTGATATTCATATTATGATATATGACTTATTGTGATGTGATGTTGATACATGTTTTGAGATTGAGTTATATGATTGTTGTAATCATATTGTTGTGTACTCATGTTGTTGAGGCATATGGTTAACGCTATGAGGGGCATGATGCTGTTGGGCATACGATTTGGCTGTTATAATGTGTGAGGACGGAAATATGATATGTGCTGCTAATATGGGACGTGAAGGCTGAACCACTGACATATTGAGCTGAGAGGCAATATCATATAGTCCCGTTAAACAGGATGATGAATGAGACATGTCATGACATATTAGCATATTGTGATGTATGGTACAGAACAATCACCATTGAGATGATGTTTATTTATCATATTGTACATTCTTATTGATGATGGTATGAGATGGTGATATATCAATACTCATGGTGTGTGATTGTTTCTGTAGGGACTCATAGACGGAGGTGACCGGGATTGTGAGTCGACTTCTGCTGCTCGGCAAATGACTGACTAAGAGATGAACTGAGTAGAAGTTCTATGAATGTAAATGATGTAATTATGTCTCGAGTTGACATAAATGTAATAGTGTGACATAGTATAACTCTTAATCAGTGTGACTTTTAACTTAATCCTACTTCTTTTTTGTGCAATGACGTGACACATATAAGGATTAAGTAGCGAGGCCCCACATTGTCCGTTCGTCGTCAATATCAAGCTGGAATTTTCAATCGGCGGTGGTGGAATCGGGAAGGGATCAACGGCTCTGTAGGCGTCAATATTCAGATTGTTAAATCGATTCCCAACTGATTTTTTTTAATCAAGTCTATTAGATACGAGATTCATAATTCGGTTAATTTATATCAACCAAAATATTTTCCCGTCGGGATTACGGTTATGACTAGGAACTGCAGACAGAGGAGGTTGAGAATTGTTCAGTGGATGACCAGGTCTGGCCCAGTGCTGAGCATGAGGTTGCTTCGTCTGTTGGATAGGAGGCAAGTGAGTGTGCTGTTGTGGTTGCTGTAACTTCTGTCTCTTGGCAATTTCTTTGTTTTGTTGTTGCTGCTGCCTTTTTCTCTTTGTCTGGAACTCATGCGAGGAATCATATTTTGGCAAACTGTATCATAAGGCATTAGCATGAGAAAAACATTGCACACACTCGAGCACATTAGGAAGAAAATTAGAGTGGAAATGTAGTATATCAGGGGCTATAAAAAATATTCAGCATCCAGAGCATCCGTCGCTGATATTCTCTTTACAAATTCAGGTTTAAGATAGAGGACATGAAATCAATGAAACATATAAATGTTGTAAAGTGGCGATCAAGAACTTGAACATCGTGTGACATGATCAAATATGGAGCAGATGCAAATCTCGAGGTATTGGAAAACATGGTGACTAGCTTGGATGAATGAGATAAAAGGACTCAAGAAAAAACTAGAATCTATCCACAAACCCTTGGAATCAGTGAAGGATTTGAAGAGGACGAGGGATTTACTTTTGGGGCAAATCCGTGTCTGTTTAAGGATTGTCTCATATCTTTTCTTATTTTGTTGATCACTAAAATTATATTTCTTAATCTAAGCCCTATTGGTTTGGTTTTTATTTCTTGTATTGTTATTTTCCACGAATTCGATGTTAAAATAAATAGTGATCATACCAATAACTATATTACATCTATCAATCACCCAACTAGATCTTTATAAAATATCTCCAATAGCTTCCAGCAGCATCTCTCAATCATGTTGTGTGCTATTCTATATAACTTTGTTGTTTCAATCCTCAGTTCTGAAGAATTAAAATTATAGATTTGTTTAGTCAGTGAGGTAAATCAAGCCCACAAATTGAGACATAGATGCATGCAATTATATTTGAGGATATTGGCCATCAGACAATAAGACAATATCGTAGTCAAGCAAATACCTTAGCAGGATCAAGAACCAGTATATTCTCCAACAACTCCAGAGCATGACGGTTAAAACTGAAAGGAGATGATCAACCAGCACACATATAATGATGCGCATAAGAAGCTATGCCCATAATATGGTATTTTACAACATTAGAGAATATGCTTAACTGTCTAAAAAGCTCTCGAATTCGCCTTTTCATTTGATGTGTCGGCTTAAATTTGTTATACCAGGGGATCTTTGAAAAACCAGGCCAATTCAACTCATCAGGGGTTCCACTAAGCTCAAATATCTTATTCAATTGTTCAGGCTATAATAAAATGTGAAAATGAAACAACCATCAGGTTAATAGGGTTTAGTTTTCAAAAGGAAATGAGCAAGCAGTTAAGAAAAATAATACACATTTTCAATAAGATTTGAATTTAACACATCAATCTAAAAGACCGGTAGTCATGTTAATAAGGTTTAGTTTTCAAAAGGAAATGAGCAAGCAGTTAAGAAAAATAATACACATTTTCAATAAGATTTGAATTTAACACATCAATCTAAAAGACCAGTAGACTGAGATGTAGACGAAGATGATACAACACAAAGATTGACTGATAAATTTTCAGACATGTACTCTCTTTATTCATCAAAGCAGTTCTTTTCAAGTTGTAAATTCAATTATTTCATAGGTTGAATGTAGAGGTAATCAAGAAACTGGAACCTGGTACCCATTGAAATGAGTGAAGACCATGTGGCAAACAGGAAGCATTTGTCATCTACATGCATCTAAATAATGTTATAGGAATGGAGTACATAATTACTTGAAATAGGCCCTCATAGAGTAGCAGAACACATTTCCGTTCAAGTTAGAAACAGTAACAACAAATTTCCACCACAATATCATCTCCGTGACTATGTATAAGCTCGGTATTCATCACCAAGAAAGTTGCAAAGACTCCATCTATACGACCCCAACAAATATATTGCTCCTCCAAAATTAAGAAATTGTATTCTTCCTCAATTTTGTTCTGAGTATGCAGAACAGTTGGTTCAATATTGGCGAGCGGGGACTGTAAAAAATCCTTAAACATACTGTGAGGGTCCGGTCCTAATCATGCGTTTTATTATCACATAATGATTATTTTACGTTAACAACGGAAGATTATTTCAAATTTATCAACACGTGGCCCCAAAAATTTTCGATTTTACATATATCATAGTACTGAAAAATATGTAATTCCATTTTACAATTTAACATGTTAATCATCGCATAAGCATCACATATAAACTTCCCACTAATGTAATACTTAAAATACAGATACTCGGGGCATACCCCGATAAATTGAATCGTAGTTAAAAATATATTCTAAAAACTACTGGGACTCAACACATAAAACATAAACCCGGAGCTCTGGTAGTCATTGATGCTTCTCCTCGAGCATCCTCAGTATGTACACTTGTACCACCTGGCATGCCCATACAACAAAGACATGACAGCCCCCCGCGAAGGGGGTCAGAACTCAGTACGAGAAACAGGTAAAATCACATATGAATGACAAAGTATTATGCGATGCATGCCGTTCATGAATGCAAATGCATATGAGGGGTATCGAATCTCCAATATCAAGATCTCAGGAGTACAATGGAAAGATCATCAATCAATCATCATGCTCGAGCAAGGCGTTCACACGCTTGTCGCTACGACATCTCTCTCAGTCGAGCCATCGTCGGTCCATCATCCCTCGTGTTTGGGCGATGTCGGCACACCTGTCGCTACAACATCTCTCAGCTCACACTCTCCGCCGATCCATCGGCATGCCCATCATCCCCAGACACGCATCACAGATACCAACAAAAGGATATATGTATCAACGAAAGAATCGATAGGACCAACATGATGTACTCAATGTCCAAGCGTGTCAATGCATCATGCAATATCATAATCTCATGTGATACATCTCAATGTAGCATATCATCATATATCATGTAGATCAATGTATCATGTAATTCACATACTGCAGTTCAACATGTCATATAGTCACATAAGTAGCAAGTAATGACAAGTAAATCATGACCGGGAACATCAAAACATCACATGTCTTTGCCAGACATCATGATAGAACCGGTTTTCTACGTACCTCGGACCAGAACTAACTCTACCGAGTGCTTCTCAACAATCCCGAAATTATTAAACCTAGTCATGTACACTAGAAAGATATCACTAAGTGTTCAAGTAGGGCATAATATCTACTTCAATTTTTCAAGGATGACTCTTATTACTTTTTTTCAAATTTCAGTCTGACCCATTTTTGTATAAAATTTATAATAAATTCACACAACCTCCAAATGACTTGATTCAAGTTTGTAAAGTTCAATCACTCAAAGATATACAACTCTCATTTGATATTTTAAGGCTTGTTCGGCCATCTAGATGTAGTTTAGATCCAAAATACGACACATTTAAAAACTCGCCAGAATTTTCGAAATACTACTGTGGCGGTTTTAGTAAAAATAGCATAATTTCCTCATTTTAAATCCAAGTAGTCTCAAATTTCGGCCACAAAAAGAAAACTCAAATATCTATAACTTTTAGGAAATGATCAACATCAAAATCGAAAGGTAAACTGGTCAAAAGTTCAGAAATCCTCACTGCATGTTCATTGACAGTACATGCAGAACCCATTCCGGGCACACCTTAGTAAAATGAGCATATCTCACTCATTTTAAGTTCAAATTGTCTTAAATTTCGGTCACAGTAAGAAAACTCAAATATCTATAACAAATTTGTTGAATTTACTGGCAAATCGAAGGTATTTCGACAAGCTACAACTTTTATTCAGAACACAAAGTCAGATTCAGACTCTAAATAAATCAAAAATTCGAACCGATCTACTGAATGCAGCATCAAAACTGCAGATTCAAATGACAGCATTTATCTCTTGCTTAACTCATGAATTTCGACCCAAATATGAAAACCATGATAATAAAACTTGAAAAGAAAGGTTGTACCTCCCAAGATCTTCAATGTTTGAGCACTAACTATCACCCCAAATCTTTTCTAGCTTGAAATCCCTTCCAAAGCCTTTTCCTCTCAAAATAATGGCTTCCTCCTTACCAATTCCTAATGCTAAGCTTATTGCCTTACAAAATATGAGCTTGCATGTTTAATTTACTCAAGATTTCACATGGATTTTGTGGAACGAAAGGGTGATATTTTCGAATTGGTTGAAGAGAGAATGGAGAGGATTTGAGTGAGTGGATGAGAGAGAATGTGTCTTGATAATGAGAGAGATGATGTTGTCTTTCCAAGTGTGATGGGTGGTGGCCGAATCTTGCATGGTTTGGGGTGAATTTTTTAACTATTTGATGTATTGTGGGATCCACGTGTCAATACATTTCTATCTTGTAAGATTAATGGTTCAAAATAATGTATTAAACATGGGTTAATTTAATTAGTGTCATGTGCTCTCCAAGTGCCATGTGATCATGCACATGCTCATGCACTAAGAACATGTTCCACTAGTTGCTTGACTCATCGAAGTCTGGAACACCTTAATTCAAAGTCTGTACTTTTAATTATCCTGGTTCGCTTAATCATCGTTAATCCGGATTAATTAGCATCGGGTCTTACATTTCTCTCCCTTAAGATTTCGTCATCGAAATCCGAAAAACTATGAGCTCCAGCTCATAGATTACATTCGTTTGGTCTTACAAATACATTGTTTTCTCTTATGAATTAGACATGAGATAAAAATCAAAGTTCTCAGATAAGTATAGCCATTCATGCAGCATCTTGGCCTCAAAATCCCATGATTTCTATGTGTTAGTAATCCTAAGAGCATACAACGCAGCGGAATAAAAAAAATTGGATTACTAGAACAATGGATCTATACATAGGATATCATATCAGATAAAGGTTTACAAAATTCTCACCCTTGTAGCGTGTTTGAGCAGATTCCTCGAAGCACTACGTCCAACGAACTCCGATTCACGAGCAACACCTCCAAGGTCTTGCCTCTACGGTATCCACACGATCAAATCGAAAGGGGACGTTCAAGAACAAGTTGCTAGACTTATTCTTGAACCAAAACTTAGCTCCCGGTTCAAAACCGATTAACGACTTCCAATCTCTTTCTTCCAACAATCGGCGGCGGCCGTGTGTCTTCAAGAGAGAGGTGGCCGAGAGTTATTTCAAGTGGAGGCTAGGTTTTTGTTATGAATTGTATGATTAACAATTAATCAAAACTTATATTTATATTATAGGACTTTAATTAAGGTTCAAGACTTTCTTAAAGTCTTATGGGCCCAAACCCATGATTTAATTAAATCCTTATAATCATTTAATTAAGACTCCTCTAAATTATTTAATTCATCCCATGAATTTAATTTCCCTTATCGATTTAATCTTTTGTGCGACCCGATAGGATCTTGTAATGTTGGCAGTGACATAAAATCTCATTTTACGTTACAAGCAAATAGCGGTGTCTAGCAACACATCAAGGCTACCCAAATTACAAGAATGTCAATGACTCGACATAACCTTTAGAACTTGTGATAATATAAACCATGTAACTTAATCCCTTTGTCCTTTGTGTTTAGATTGAACACGAGTCATGGAATAGTCATACTCGTATATTCAATCTCTATTTCTTGATCCCCAAGTAGAACTAGAATAAACGAATAAGCTCGATATCTCATATCGACTCATTCGAGCATGGCCATGCATTTTAGTTCTCACTTGATCAAGGGCCAAACACATCTCCTGTTATATAGGAGGGACAAATCCTATCTCGATCAGTCAACATCCCTCTACATAATTCGTAGTGTATCCAATAATCGCCTTTATAGTTTACCCTGTTACGGGTACCGTTTGACGATATCAAGATACATAACTCCTTATGTTGGGATCTCTGATGATCACAAGTCGTAAGGATTACATACATTATTATCACTATGAGAATTGCATATGACGATCATATAACTATCCATTTTGCATTCTCATGGTGGGTCTGTCCAGTACATCGTTCTCTAACATTTACCCATATGTTGATTTGATATCTCATATCAATGAACAATTCATCGATCAACACATACTAGTCTCTACGTATTATCATTATCCCTATTCATGATAATACTTGACTAGGGACATCTTAAGAATAATACAATATTATTCTAAGGACATTAACATATATATTAATTCACATTGCACAGTTAAAAGAATAATATATAATAATGAATTGCCATTCATAAAATCATAAACATTGTACGTCAAAACAATCATCTAATGATTTGTCTTAGGGCATATCCCAACAAATCTCCCACTTGCACTAAGACCACTCAGACATATACCTAATGCCTAGAGATCTAGTATGACGATCATGCTTCTGCTGTGACAGTGGCTTCGTCAATGGGTCAGATACATTATCATCTGTTGGTACTTTGCATATTTTAACATCTCCCCTTTCAACGATTTCTCGAATGAAATGGAAACGCCTAAGTATGTGCTTGGATCTTTGGTGAGATCTTGGTTCCTTAGCCAATGCGATCGCTCCATTGTTGTCACAATAGGGTTCTATCGGATCTTTAATGCTAGGCACCACTCCAAGTTCAGAAATGAACTTCCTCATCCAAACAGCTTCCTTTGCTGCATCCGAGGCAGCAATATACTCAGCTTCCGTTGTAGAATCGGCTACTGTTTCTTGCTTTGAACTCTTCCAGCTCACAGCACCTCCATTTAGGCAATACACATATCCAGATTGCGATCGAAAATCATCTTTGTCGGTTTGGAAGCTCGCATCAGTGTAACCCATTGCATTGAGCTCTTCCTCACCTCCATAAATCAAGAATGTATCCTTAGTCCTTCTCAAGTACTTCAGGATGTTCTTGACAGCAATCCAGTGACCTTCACCTGGATCAACTTGATATCTGCTCGTCATGCTCAAAGCATACGATACATCGGGACGAGTACATATCATGGCATACATGATAGATCCAATAGCTGACGCATATGGAATCTTACTCATGCGTTGTCTCTCATCTGGTGTTGAAGGACACTGTTCCTTCGAGAGATAAATGCCATGCGTCATAGGCATGAATCCTTTCTTTGATTCTTGCATGCTAAACCTTTTAAGCACTTTGTCTATGTATGTACTTTGACTTAGGCCAAGAAGCCTTCTCGATCTATCTCTATAGATCTTGATTCCTAATACATAGGTGGCTTCTCCCAAGTCTTTCATCGAAAAGCAATTCCCTAGCCAAATCTTTACAGATTGTAAGGCAGGGATATCATTTCCAATGAGAAGTATGTCATCTACATACAACACTAGGAAAATGATTACGCTCCCACTGACCTTCTTGTAGACACAAGGTTCATCTTCGTTTTTGATAAAACCAAACTCTTTGATTGCATCATCAAAACGAAGATTCCAACTCCGAGAAGCTTGCTTCAATCCATAAATGGATCGTTGTAGCTTGCATATCTTTCCAGCATCCTTTGGATCGACAAAACCCTCGGGCTGTGTCATGTACACATCCTCGAGCAGATTTCCATTAAGGAAAGCTGTTTTGACATCCATCTGCTAGATTTCATAATCATGAAATGCAGCTATTGCAAGTAAGATCCTTATGGATTTAACCATGGCCACTGGTGAAAAGGTTCATCATAGTCAATACCATGAATTTGTTTGAATCCTTTTGCAACCAGCCGACCTTTATAGGTTTGTACGTTACCATCCATATCGGTCTTTTTCTTGAAAATCCATTTGCACCCTATGGGTTGTACCCCTTCAGGTGGATCAACCAAAGTCCATACTTGGTTTGCATACATGGATTTCATCTCAGATTTCATGGCCTCTTGCCATTTCTCAGAATCATTGCCCATTATAGCTTGTTGATAAGATGACGGCTCATCCTCATCAATAAGTAGTAAGTCACCTTGTTGAGTCACAAGAAATCCATATCTCTGTGGCTCCCGGTGTTCTCTTACAGACCTACGTTGGGCTTGTGTCTCTTGAGCAGGTACTTCTTCCACAATAGATTGATGTGCCTGCTCTGTTTCCATCTCAATCTCAGGTTCAGTGTTTTCTTGTGGTTGAACTTCACTAAGTTCTATTTTTCTCCCACTGGTTTTTCTAGAAATAAATTCTCTTTCAAGAAATACACCAGTCCGAGCAACAACTACTTTGTTCTCGGTGGGATAATAGAAATAGTATCCTTTCGTTTCCTTAGGATACCCCACAAATAAACACTTATCAGATTTGGGTCCAAATTTGTTAGTGGCGTGACGTCTAACGAAAGCCTCACAACCCCAAATCTTCATAAAAGACATACTAGGACGCTTCGCAGTCCATATCTCATATGGTGTCTTTTCCACTGATTTAGATGGAACACGGTTCAGTAAGAAAATCGTTGTTTCTAGAGCGTGTCCCCAAAACGATATCGGAAGATCTGCATGACTCATCATTGATCTAACCATGTCCAACAAGGTTCGATTTCTCCTCTCGGATACACCATTCCATTGTGGAGTATACGGAGGAGTGAGTTGTGGGACTATCCCACATTCCTTTAGATAGTCATGAAACTCTTGGCTTAAGTATTCACCTCCTCGATCTGATCGAAGGATTTTGATACTTTTGCCAAGTTGGTTTTGTACTTCATTCTTGAAATCTTTGAACTTTTCAAAGGTTTCATGCTTATGCTTCGTTAGGTACACATACCCATATCTACTGAGGTCATCAGTAAATGTAACGAAGTATTGAAAACCACCTCTAGCTTGTGTACTTATTGGTCCACATACATCACTATGTATTAGTCCCAATAAAACATTTGCCCTTTCAACATGTCCCTTGAAAGGGGCTTTAGTCATCTTGCCCATTAAACAAGATTCACATGTTTCATATGATTCAAAATCAAATGAATCTAATACTCCATCCTTATGAAGTTTAGATATGCGGTTCTCGTTTATGTGGCCCAAGCGACAGTGCCAGAGATAAGTCGGATTACAATCATTATTTTTAATCCTTTTAGTATTATTGTTATAGATAGGCATATCAAGATTTAATACATAAAAACCATTCACCATTTGTGCACTAGCATAAAACATATCATTTAAATAAATAGAACAACAGTTGTCCTTTATTATAAATGAAAAACCATACTTGTCTAAACAAGAAATAGAAATTATGGTTTTAGTAATAGATGGCACAAAATAACAGTCTTTTAAAATCAACGATAAACCAGAAGGTAAAGCTAAACAATAATCTCATATAGCTAATGCAGCAACTCTTGCTCCATTTCCAACTCGGAGATCAACTTCACCTTTCGCCAACGTCCTACTCCTTTTTAGATCCTGCACATTTACACAAATGTGAGATCCACATCCAGTATCTAATACCCATGATGAAGAAGTAGATAAATTGACTTCTATAACAAAAATACCTGAAGTGGAAGTCACACTTCCTTTCTTTAGATCCTCCAGATATACTTTGCAGTTTCTTTTCCAATAGCCGGTCTCACCGCAATGGAAACAGTTCCCTTCCTTTGCTATCCCTCCCTTTGGTTTCAGTGCATAAGACTTTGGCTTAGATTTAACAAAGACCTTCTTTGCTTTCTTATTGCCTTTAGCTTTGGCCTTTCCTTTGCCCTTATTCACAATAAGAACATTTGTGGCCTTAGTCTTCTTTGTATTTGCTTCATATGTTCTCAACATACCAAGCAATTGTGGTAGAGTCTTTTCCATGTCAGTCATATTGTAATTTACTACAAATTGACTGAAGCTCTCAGGCAACGATTGCAAGATCACATCGGTGGCCAACTCTTGGTCCAATGGAAAACCCAGCTTGTCCAGATTCTCAATGTACCCAATCATCTTGAGCACATGAGTTCCAACTAGGCTTCCCTCTACCATCCTGCACTGAAATAACGCCTTAGAGACGTCATACCTCTCTTGTCTTGCTTGATGTTGGTACAATTGCTTTAAGTGTTCGATCATATCGAACGCCTCCATTTCCTCATGTTGCTTCTGAAGCTCAGAGTTCATGGTGGCAAGCATAAGGCACCCAACATCAAGTGCGTCACTTTGATGCTTCTTGTAAGCATCTTTATCAGCTCTTGTAGCTGTTAGGGGAGGTTCCTCAGCGGGCAAGGGTCCCTCTAGGACATATTGTTTCTTTTCTTGTTTGAGGACTATCCTCAAGTTCCTATGCCAGTCTAGGAAATTTGTCCCATTTAGTTTGTCCTTCTCAAGGACCGATCGCAGTGATAATGTGTTTGATACGTTGTTAGTTGCCATGGATATCTACAATATAAATATGCAAAATAAGTTTATGATTTAATCATTTAACATGGTCTTACATTAAATGATGCTCCCACTATTTTGTTTAAAAAATATCAACCCTCAAAACCTTTAGTGGGCCAAGATCCATATTTCGCCTAATCTTGAGTTAGCTTTGGCTAATCGCCCAAGACTCGGTTATTTAGGTAGACAACACTTTGTCAATTACATCACATATAATTCTTGGATAGTTGGACGAACAACGCTTTGTTCAATTCATCAAATGAATTATTATCCAACACATGCCTCTAGGTTCCCAATCCTATTGAGATAACCTAGTTAAGTCGTACCCAATTTAAAGTATAACAGATATCGCTTTTATCCTTTCGCACCTTACTAAGATTGCCACGGTGCTTTGCTTTGGCAAATCCACACATGTACAATCGAAGTTATTGACGAGTACTTTTAATTTTGGAAGGCATCTAAAACTTAATATTTTAGAGGGATTTATTGATCTCATGATTAGTTTGATAATTTAAAATATGTCCACTACATATAGTTGTATACATATCTACATATATGTGTAATACAATTATCAATCTAAAACATAAGATAAATCATGCATCAACATACATAATTAAACGTGACATGGTTATAGCCCCTACTAACGATTCTCTCAAGCCAATGAGAAAATCCTAAGAGTCAACCTAAGGTAACTTCACAAGCACCTTCCTTTGGCTCCAATTTGTGAATGGCCTCCTCATCCCGGCACGATGCTCCATCTTCATTGATCACCATCAATAAAATAAACTACACTATTTACAAGATATAGAATTCCTCGATTCACATTCGAGGGGAACATAGGAGAGGGATTACATTTATAATGAAATAGAGAAGGCACGACACACAGGTCGTATTATATATTACAAACATCCACAAATCCTATCTAATAGGTCAAAGGGCTATAACCACGCACCATGCTCAAACAACACATAAAGCATGCATTAACATTTAATTAATTAAATTCTAAACATTTTAAATTTAATTCTAATTAAACTGTAAAATAATTTTTGAAAAATTATCGTACGCTCGGGACATCACATGCCACGAACTTAAGCGACTAAGACACGAACCACCATGGTTCGAACCACAAAAGCACACGGCTGGACCAATAATGGGCCTAGGGTTCGAAACCCTAGCCCATGGCCGAGCCAAGCTCGAGCGGCGGCGGCGCTAGGGTTCCAAACCCTAGCCGCCACGCACCACCTTGGGTTTTTATCGAGCCATCTTGTTCGAAACGCCGGAATTTGTTAGCCACGAGTCACGGTCAGGCCATGCACGGGGTTGGCTCAACCATCTCGAGCTAAGGGTTCAAAAAACCTTGCTCTCATGTGGTAAAGCTACTAATCCATGCATGCGTGAAACATTATCGAGCCAAAGAGTTCAAAACTCATCCACGTCTCAAAACCTTAGCATAAGAGGCGACGATGACCGAGCCCATGCACGGCTACTAGGGTTCGAAACCCTAGCCGTCATGAGCTAGCCGTCACGAGCCAATGGGTTCTAAACCCTAATCAATTTTCGACACTTCCATGCACAATTATTAGCCACAACGACTAAGCCATCTCGAGCCAAGGGTTCGAAAACCCTAGCCCTCATGTGGCTAGCCGTGGTGTCATTTGTGATGGTGATGGCCGAAAATATTGCCCAATAAATTTGATTATTCGCCAATTATATCAAATACAATTTTACGATGATTTTCACAAACTAAATATTAACATATCATATATGTTCATACAGTTTTAAATAGCATGCAATATTAATTCTAATATGATTAAACTATTTAATCACATAAATCCGATATGAGCCTTGTACACGGCTCTGATACCACTGTTAGTAATCCTAAGAGCATACAACGCAGCGGAATAAAAAAAATTGGATTACTAGAACAATGGATCTATACATAGGATATCATATCGGATAAAGGTTTACAAAATTCTCACCCTTGTAGCGTGTTTGAGCAGATTCCTCGAAGCACTACGTCCAACGAACTCCGATTCACGAGCAACACCTCCAAGGTCTTGCCTCTACGGTATCCACACGATCAAATCGAAAGGGGACGTTCAAGAACAAGTTGCTAGACTTATTCTTGAACCAAAACTTAGCTCCCGGTTCAAAACCGATTAACGACTTCCAATCTCTTTCTTCCAACAATCGGCGGCGGCCGTGTGTCTTCAAGAGAGAAGTGGCCGAGAGTTATTTCAAGTGGAGGCTAGGTTTTTGTTATGAATTGTATGATTAACAATTAATCAAAACTTATATTTATATTATAGGACTTTAGTTAAGGTTCAAGACTTTCTTAAAGTCTTATGGGCCCAAACCCATGATTTAATTAAATCCTTATAATCATTTAATTAAGACTCCTCTTAATTATTTAATTCATCCCATGAATTTAATTTCCCTTATCGATTTAATCTTTTGTGCGACCCGATAGGATCTTGTAATGTTGGCAGTGACATAAAATCTCATTTTACGTTACAAGCAAAGAGCGGTGTCTAGCAACACATCAAGGCTACCCAAATTACAAGAATGTCAATGACTCGACATAACCTTTAGAACTTGTGATAATATAAACCATGTAACTTAATCCCTTTGTCCTTTGTGTTTAGATTGAACACGAGTCATGGAATAGTCATACTCGTATATTCAGTCTCTATTTCTTGATCCCCGAGTAGAACTAGAATAAACGAATAAGCTCGATATCTCATATCGACTCATTCGAGCATGGCCATGCATTTTAGTTCTCACTTGATCAAGGGCCAAACACATCTCCTGTTATATAGGAGGGACAAATCCTATCTCGATCAGTCAACATCCCTCTACATAATTCGTAGTGTATCCAATAGTCGCCTTTATAGTTTACCCTGTTACGGGTACCGTTTGACGATATCAAGATACATAACTCCTTATGTTGGGATCTCTGATGATCACAAGTCGTAAGGATTACATACATTATTATCACTATGAGAATTGCATATGACGATCATATAACTATCCATGTTGCATTCTCATGGTGGGTCTGTCCAGTACATCGTTCTCTAACATGTACCCATATGTTGATTTGATATCTCATATCAATGAACAATTCATCGATCAACACATACTAGTCTCTACGTATTATCATTATCCCTATTCATGATAATACTTGACTAGGGACATCTTTAAGAATAATACAATATTATTCTAAGGACATTAACATATATATTAATTCACATTGCACAGTTAAAAGAATAATATATAATAATGAATTGCCATTCATAAAATCATAAACATTGTACGTCAAAACAATCATCTAATGATTTGTCTTAGGGCATATTCCAACACTATGTACTATGGTAACTCATCAATGGTTAGGATTCTATGGTACCTTCTCATTACGGAACACATATCAAATATATCATCCCTCAAGGACAAGGAACTGTTTACTCAATCTCTCCCGGCTGAACACGCGAGATGGATAAGGTTCCAACTTCCTTAGTATAGGTACATCATGTATATCGGAATCTTCTAAAATCTGGTAAGGACCAGTGTATGAGGTGACAGTCTACCTCGACGTCCGAACCGAATCGTCCCATAAAGAGATCATGGAGAATACTCCAACGATGATCTCCAATTCTAATGATCTTTTTATCTTGTTGGCAACCCTGGCCTGCCTATTTCAGGCTGCCTTCATATAGTTTTAAATCTTACAGGCTTGCCTGCATTTCAGTTGTCAAATCAGGCTGTCTAAGGATGGTAGTAGTACTCATCATCAATTTTGTATCCACGGTGTGGCTCCCCAAACGTCACAAAAACAGACTAATATGACGTCGTTTGAATAAAAATTTTGGCATAATCTCCCCGTAATTGGACCTCCCAACAATACCACATACAACATACGTATATACACATATACATACCCATAAATGCAAATGGCATCTCCCCAACTAAATATGACATTAGTCACATGCACCAACACAGAATAACAAAATCATAGAGTAATGCAGACCATATAAAATATAAACCAGCTAACAAGCGAGCCAAAACTAGTTTAAACATATGTATTATCCTATGACAACTTCATTTTAAGTGACAATGACTTATACATCTCAAACTCAACGGCTCATAGTCATGTCTCCAACTCTAACTTTTAGGCCTGATATTTGTTTCAACAGAAACAACCCCCAAAAATGGTTGAGCACACACCATCAATAATAACAACATAATCATAAATATATAGTATCAACAGTATAACATACTCAAACGTAACAGAAATACTCCCTGAAATCAATCATCATAATACGATAATTCCCTGTTTCTGTAACTCAATCTCCCAACATCAAATCGAAATCCATCAATCATCACTTCAACTATATCCCATCCGATATACAAATCAATATAGTGGCGACACAGAGCCAACTATACCACATTGTTGCATCATCATTGCGACCCATCGTATATATACTCGATATAGTGGCAACATCAAGCCTACTATACCCCATCATCGCATCATCATCGCCACCATCATATATAATCGATATAGTGGCAACAAGCCTACTACACTCCATCGTCGTATCATCATCACGACCATCATACATATTCGATATAGTGGCAATACCTATCCTACTATACCCCATCGTCGCTCCCCTACTACCGCGACACAATATACAATAATAATAACAACACGTTGTTCATTCAAGCGACCCTCAATATCATCGTTCATTTACAATCAGTAATATATCATAATCAGCATCAATATAAATATCAATACATGCTCGTACGTCAACACGTACCTGATTGTCGATAATAAAACTTAGGCTATTCCTAACGTCGCGATGCTTGTGAAGTATCTATATTAGTTTAATAATTCAAGATTAGCTCATGACAATAACATCAACATATAGATATCGCCTCTAATCACCTTTTAAATAGCCTTGATTTATAATAAATTCATCTAATTATTAAACTGCATAAGTTACACTTTTTCACCTGGAATTATGCATGCCAGCATATTTACTACACAACAATAATTCATTTAGAATTTTTTCCCCCAAATATCAAAATCTGTTAATTATTCAAAACTTAATCATTTAGTCGTTTTGACTACAACTAAGTGTACTGACATATTCAACATTCCATAACAATCAATAATACATCATTTTTAACCACAACTATATAAATTGGCTAAATAACAACTAACACCAAAATATGAAATATTAGTGTCAGACAGTAACACATACCTTGCTGATTCCGAATATATAATCTATTTCACCAAAACCTGAACAAATCGAACGTAACAATTTTTTTTATACTTGTCCAACCCTGGTCTCTCACCTCTCAGCACTCACTGTCTAAAAATCTGATTTTTCACTTCAATTGTGATTACTTTTATATAATATTATTATAATATTAGTGATGACACGTGTCACCCTAGGAGAATGCCACGTGTCACACTTTTCCATGCCATTTTCCGCACTTTTCGATCATCTTTTGAGAATACCTTCAACATGAAAGTTGTAGATATCTTTCTTATGACAAAAATACTAACATGCGTTATAATAAACAATTATTCTGGACACGATATATTTTTAAATACAATCTGGCCACATGCTCATAATTCTTAATGATAATCTTATATGATTTCCAAGGCATCACACACGGGGTGCTTGGAAACTCCAAATCCCAATACAAATTTCGGATCTCTGCCCAGAAAAATGGAAACTTGAACTCTGCATACGCGAATCAATCGTGCCAATTTCTTGTAGGTAAAGTACGATTATACGGGAGATTGTGCTGATTATCAGTCTGTCAATCCCGACCCATATTGCATCGAAACTTCTGTTCAATTTGGGCAAGTGAGTCACAAAGTTCGAAATAGTACGCTCCCAATTCCACTGTGAAACTTCTAAAAGTTGAAGCACAACATCTAGTTTCGTTCTTTTTCCGCTATAACCTCTTGACATATTAAACATTTTGCCACACATTCTGAAAATTTTCTTTTCATATTTTGCCCAGAAGTGCCTCCTCGAGGTATATTTTGCGGTTTTCGATTGGATACTAACAGGGACTACAATACCTCGCAAATAAACGCTTCTTCTAGTTCGTAATATTCAGTACCATCAATATGTTATTCTTTCGCCATTCAACTACTAGCTGATACTTTAAATCTAGATGTTTGTCATGGCATCGACTGTTCTCTCAACAATGAATGTTGGAGTCTAATTCTTGAGCCTTCAAATCGTTGAGATAAACTATTGCTAAAAAATACAACAAAATGCTTTTTTTTGTAGCTACTATGCCCATAAAGATGCGTATAATTCGTCGTAATCAGTCATACATGCATAGATGCTACCTTGGCATCTAGAGTCTTACAACTCAAAGAATCCGTTTCTTGATCCATCTTTCATGGATACTACTGTAATTCATAGTAAAAGTCTTTCGGTATTTCTAATCATCCTATGATCCGTAACTCTGACTGAGTGCATATATTTATATACCAACTTATTATAGTAAGTGTGCATACTGAACTGCTTTCCATCCAAATAGTGGTGTCATAACTTCAGCACAACGATGATAGCGGCAACTCGAGATTATAGACAGAATGCCAATTCTCGTGAGTTTTCAATTGCCTTGAAGCATTGGCAATATTTCACATACTACTTAAGGATGCATTTCAAATCCTCTAGTTGATGTGTTTGCATAATCACATAATCTCTTGATCCAGATGGCTGCTAATACTAGAGGCCAGTACATTTGTTTGTCTGAACCAATTTATCACTGCTCCAATTTTACTTGGATGAACTTATCCCCTGGAACAGATACCTCATGATCCTGCCCAACAGATTTCTGAACACTCGATTCATCAACATTGTAGACGCATTCTTCGGACCAAAAGGCTTTACTCAAAATCTAAATGCCCAAATATCTGGTAGTAAATTGTCTTATGAATATCTTCCTTACTGACTCTTAAGCGGAGTGAAGATTATCTTTATATAGACTGTTACTCCTTGAAGTTGATCAAATAGATCATCGATTCTAGACAACATGTATTTATTCGTGACAGTAACTCGATTCTGTTACATGTACTCAATGCATATCACCGTTGTAATCTATTTCTTCTCCACAAAAGAACAAGTGCTCCACATGGTGACATACTCGAACGTATGTAACATTTGCAAAGAAAATTCTGCAACTGCTCTTTCAATTTCTTCAAATTCTGTTGATGACATCTCGTACAGTGTTTTAGCAACTAAGGCCGTACCTAGCATCATTTCAGTGTCGAAAATGATTTCCCTCTCTGGTGGGGAATCCCGAAATCTCATCTGACTAACACATTAGGAAGTTCTCTATACAATCAATTGTATGGTAATTCTTGCTCTTCCTTTGTGATATCAATCATATAATTCATATATCCTTAATTTTCAAAGGATAACAACCGAAGCATATTCATCAGCGATGCTAATGGTAATAGCATGGCATACTAGACCAAAGCAATTCCATGTAGGACCATTCAATGATCGAAACCGTAGTGTACCACTAAAACAATGTATAATATCTCGGTACTCAGTGCGAGTATGCAATCAGACTTGTCTGCTGGTAGCACTATCAAGTTCCTTATAATGAACTCTCATCATATTGTATACCACAGTTAATGCAACATAACTTGTCTGAGTGAATCTATCAGCTGATGTGATAGTTGAAGTTTTCTTGTATCTCATAAATTCGTCCAGTGCGATCAAAATTAAAATGTATGCTTGCGATCACACTTCCTGAAATCTCTCCAACTTAATCCTCTGTCAAAGCGAACACCCTGGCTTGCTGATGGTTTAGTAAAAAGCTGTGGAGTATTAGTCCCACTCTGCAATTGACTAGACTACTGGTGGAACTGAGTGGATCAAAATCAAGATCCACGTTCAAAAACCACCTACAGCAAAGAGTATCTTCTACTGTGGTCGTATTCATCCCTGATGGGTAACTTTGAGATACTACTCTATTAGACCACTGTCTTACAAGACTTTCAAAACTCTACACATTTATCAGTAGGTTGTCTTCATCCTCAATAATTCACAAGATCCAGTAAACGACCAATAATCACTCCTAGAACCACTGGTTCCGGATGATCTAAAGTAATATATTCTCAATCTTCGTACGTTTCGATTTAAACCTTTGCGGTTTCCTAAAATTGTTGTGGCCTCTGCCTTTACTCATACTACTATTGGAGCTGCTGTTGATTTGCTCCAAACATGAATATCCCGCTTCAGAGACAACTGAGGAACAACTAAGTGCTTTCTCTAATCAATTCGATCTCAGCTTTCGATCTATCGATTAAACTGGCTCAAGTCGGAGCTTCACTTGAAAGATTCTGTTGGATAAAGTTTACGATTTTACCCTTGCCACATAATCAATAAAATTGGGTAGGCACAAATATGGGGATCAAGATACTATATTCGTAATATAGTGCTCCGAATAGCTAAAATTTTCTAGAAAGAATTAGATGAAAATCATATTCTGGAAAGAGATACGACGATCCTTGTATTCAAGTTCCATATTGGCTAAAAATACGGCTTTACAAAATTGTTTAGACTTAATACATGTCTCAATGTATCCTTCGGCATAATCATTCTCATCAGTCTCTAGTTCCCATTGTTATTTGACAACATGTGAAGGTTATTAAAAGGATAATAACTCGTTCTTATCTACGTCAGGTATAGACTATTCTACAATCCTTATTAATGATTCAGTTAATATTTATGTCTATAGATACTCATCCATACCTTCTAACCTTATCGATCACCTCAATGCTATAAACAAAGATTTATCCAATAATAAAAATAGCATGGGTGTCAAAATTATAGACTGTTGGAACCGAATAGGGGGCTGGATGAGGTTTCTTGGCTACTTCAGCGTTTTAAAATGAATTTACAAAAAATCAAGTTTGTGCTGCGGAAGACTTGATGTCAATCGAACAATAAATAATAAGAAGTAATAAATAAATGCGTAAAGTAAATAAAGCGATAAATGAAACAAATATTTGTTATAGAAGTTCGGCGATGAATCGCCTACGTCTCCTCTTCCCGGCTAGAAAACGTCCAACCGAGGTTCCACTAGAACAACTTTGACCTTGGCCTTAAGGGCTCCAAGTTAGCCACGCCACAACACACTCTTCCCGAGTAACACACTCTTCACGAGTCTTCTTGGCCTTAAGGGCTCCAAGGATAGTCACACACAAACTCTTCATGAGTCACCCACTCTTCACGAGTCTTCTTGGCCTTAAGGGCTCCAAGGATAGCCACACACAAACTCTTCACGAGTCACCCACTCTTCACGAGTCTTCTTGGCCTTAAGGGCTCCAAGGATAGCCACAACCTTGCACCAACTTCACTTGTTGATGTCTTATACAATTTCCAACTTGCGTCGATGTTGGAGGACCTTACAATAAATCAAATAACACCTTCATGGTGTAACAACACGAAGAATCAAAAGATCTCACACAAGAAATAAATTACAAACTCCAATACAACACAAATGTATGAAGTTTGCAATGCTAGAATGATTTTGATTGAATACAACTTTCTTGTAGTTCATACTCTTGTTTCTTGTCTTCAAATTGATTCGAAACATCCATATTTATAGTGTAGAAGGCTCCCAAGGCTCCTACTAGCCGTTGCTACACATAAGGCATTGAATCACTCCTGCATCGCCACAACCATCGCCTCTGGCGATCTCCATCGCCTCTGGCGATCTCCATCGCCGCGCTCCAACGATCACGAAATTACACAGATCGCCTTAGGCGATGTATAGATCACCTCAGGCGTTCGTCACCAAAAATCTATGCCGTAGCTTTAAATGTTCAGAAACTTTCATCGCCTCAAACGAACTCTCCATCGCCTCAAACGAACCATGCATCGCCTCAGGCGATCTAGCCATCGCCTCAGGCGATCTTTCCATGCTCGCGGTCCTCAGCATCTCTTCAGTCAATGAGCGTGGCGATGTCTCCCTTGGCTGCCGTCGCCTGGGGCGATGATCACAGGCGATCCGCCCAGTCCTTACAGATTTGATTTTCTTCAAACAATCCACTTTTCAACCATCTAAACATGTACACTAAGTAGACACATTAGTATAACAAAGAAAGTTTTGTTGATCATCAAAACTCATAAATAATTCGGAGATAAATTAAGCATTAAACTCAACAATGCGTTTAAGGCTCAACATAGACCATTAACAAATTCAGTTAATATTCAGGTCTACTATAAGTACATGCTTAACTTCATATATAGGTCATTGACAAACTCAGTTAATATTCAGGCCTTCTCAAATTTACATGACTAAACTCAATTATCTATCATGATGTCACATCAGATAAAAAAAGATAATAGCATGTAAAATCATGTAGTCAAGCACATGCGCAAACATTTTATTCGTGCCTAAACATACGTGTCTTAACTCTAATTCGAGCATATGTCAGATTATGCTCTCATACCAACTGTAAGGGCCCGGTCCTAATCATGCGTTTAATTATCATACAATGATTATTTTATGTTAACAGCGGAAGATTATTTCAAATTTATCAACATGTGGCCCCAAAAATTTTCGATTTTTACATATATCATAGTACTGAAAAATATATAATTCCAGTTTCACAATTTAACATGTTAATCATCGCATAAGCATCACATATAAACTTCCCCGTAATGTAATACTTAAAATATAGATACTCGGGGCATACCCCGGTAAATTGAATCGTAGTTAAAAATATATTCTAACAACTACTGGGACTCAAAACATAAAACATAAACCTGACCTCGCTCTCAAGGAGCTCTGGTAATCACCGATGCTTCTCCTCGAGCATCTGCAGTATGTCCACTTGTATCACTTGTCATGCCCATACAACAAAGACATGACATCCCCCGCAAAGGGGACCAGAACCCAGTATGAGAAACAGATAAAATCACATATGAATGACAAAGTATCATGCGATGCATGTCGTGCATGAATGCAAATGCATATGAGGGGTATCAAATATCCAATATCAAGATCTCAGTAGTACAATGGAAAGATCATCCATCAATCATCAAGCTCGAGTAGGGTGTCGACACGCTCATCGCTACGACATCTCTATTAGTCGAGCCATCGCCGGTCCATCATCCCTAGTGTCTGGGCGACATCGACACACTCGTCTCTACGTCATCTCTCAGATCACACTCTCCCCCGAGCCATCGGCGTGCCCATCATCCCCAGACATGCATCACAGATACCAATGAAAGGATATAGGTATCAACGAAAGAATCGATAGGATCAACATGATGTGCTCAATGTCCATGCGTGTCAATGCATCATGCAATATCATAATCTCGTGTGATACATCTCAATATATCCAGTCATCATATATCATGAAGTTCAACGTATCATGTAATTCACATATTGTAGTTCAACATGTCATATAGTCACATAAGTAGAAAGTAATGACAAGTAAATCATGCCTCGGGAACATCACATGTCTTTGTCAGACATCGTGATAGAACCGATTTTCTACTTACCTCAGACCATAACTAACTCTACCGAGTGCTCCTCAACAATCCCAGAATTATTAAACCCGGTCATGTACACTACAAAGATATCACTAAGTGTTCAAGTAGGGCATAATACCTACTTCAATTTTTCAAGGATGACTCTTATTACTTTTCTTCAAATTTCAGCTAATCCATTGTTGTATAAAAATCATAATAAATTCATACAACCTCCAAATGACCTGATTATAGTTTGTAAAATTCAACACTCAAAGGTCTACAACTCTCATTTGATATGCTAAGGCTGGTTCGGCCATCTAGATGTAGTTTAGATCCAAAATACGACACATTTAAAAGCTCGCCAGAATTTCCGAAATACTAGTGTGGCGGTTTTAGTAAAATTGGCATAACTTCCTCATTTTAAATCCAAATAGTCTCAAATTTCGGGTACAGAAAGACACTCAAATATCTATAACTTTCATGAAATGACTGACATCAAAATCCAAAGGGACATTGATCAAAAGTTCGGAATTCCTCACTGCATGTTCATTGACAGTACATGCAGAACTCATTCCGGGCACACCTTAGTAAAATGAACATATCTCACTCATTTTAAGTCCAAATTATCTCAAATTTCGTCAACAGTAAGAAAACTCAAATATCTATAACACTCCGGAAATGACTGACATCAAATTAGAAACACAATGTACCCAAAAACTCGAAGAACAGGACACAAGTGAACTCGCGTGAACTGAATTTCTAGATTTTACACATTTTGGTAAAATGGCCATAAACTTTTCATATTAACTCCAATTAGTCGAACTTACTGTCAAATTGAAGGTATTTCAACAAGCTACAACTTGTATTCAGAACACAAAGTCAGATTCGGACTCTAAGTAAATTGAAAATTCGAACTCATCTACTGCATGCAACATCAAAATCTGCAGATTCAAATGACAGCAAGTATCTCTTGCTTAACTCATGATTTTCGACCCAAATATAAAAACCATGATACTAAAACTTGAAAAGAAAGGTTATACCTCCCAAGATCTTCAATGTTTGAGCACTAACCATCAACCCAACTCTTTTCTAGCTTGAAATCCCTTCCAAAGCCTTTTCCTCTCAAAATAATGGCTTCATCCTTACCAATTCCTAATGCTAAGCTTATTGCCTTACAAAATATGAGCTTGCATGTTTAATTTAATCAAGATTTCACATGGATTTTGTGGGAGGAATGGCTGATATTTTCGAATTGGTTAAAGAGAGAATGGAGAGGATTTGAGTGAGTGGATGAGAGAGAATGTGTCTTGATAATGAGAGAGGTGGTTTTGTCTTGCCAAGTGTGATGGGTGGTGGCCGAATCTTGTATGGTTTTGGGGTGAATTTTTTAACTATTTGATGTATTGTTGGATCCATGTGTCACTACATTACTATCTTGTAAGATTAATGGTCCAAAATCATGTATTAAACATGAGTTAATTTAATTGGTGGCATGTGCTCTCCAAGTGCCATGTGATCATGCACATGCTCATGCACTAAAAACATGTTCCACTAGCTGCTTGACTCATCGAAGTCCGGAACACCTTAATTCAATGTCTGTACTTTTAATTATCCGGGTTCGCTTAATTATCGTTAATCCTGATTAATTAGCATCGGGGCCTTAAACATCCGGATATTTTCTTAACAATCTCAAACTCATGAAATTGTTTTCAAGAAGTGTAGAAATTTCCTCTTCTAGATTTCTTATTGGGCTGCAAATCTTACCTCGATTATCTTGAAGAAGTGATCCACGAAGAAAACTTAAGATGGATAGAGAATATTAAATGGTAGATACAAAAAAATAAATGCAATTAATCGAAACTCTATGTTTCATGCATGGTCACTATGAACGTGAAGCACTAAACAATATAAAAATAGTGAGTCTGTTAATGAAAGGCTAGTACCAAATGGTTGCACTTGGACGAATAACAGCGGGTGAATGTCAATTATGATGGTTATCAACTAAGCTTCTACAAGAACTTTGCTTCAACATGAATCTCCATTCAAGAATAACTTGAAGATTAAGATTAACTAGATTGTTGAAGACTACGACAAGTAAACTCAGAGTGCAAGAAAGTACCCACTGGTTTATATATCAAAACAAGCAAAATAATATACTTCTACTTATTATCATACCAGACAAAAATGCACAATAAGCCTAACCTCATTTTTGCCAGGTAGAATTGGTTTTCTATACAAAAGCTCGGCAAAGATACAACCAACAGACCACGTGTCAACGGCTGGACCATAATTTGTGGCTCCAAGAAGCAACTCTGGAGGTCTGTGTAATGTTTGATGTAAATGACATACAGGATATATAGGTCACTGGTAGAAATTAATTTCCAACTGATAATAAACCATTTACCTGTACCACAAAGTAATAACACGATTTGTCAAATTAGCGGCAGGATTCGGCTCTGGGGTCCTAATTGTTATATATTTTTTTAAAAACGAAATATTTATTCTAAAATAAAAAGTTTTAAATCCGAAGGAGATGTACATAATATACTGACATTTTAGGAAAAATATATATTTTGTTATAATTGTTTTTAACATATAAGGCAAGTATTTTATACAAATTATTTCTTCACTTTTTGAAATTGTATTTTTAATATTTTTAACATATAAAATAAATGTTTATAATAATAATCACTTTAATTATACTATATATATATATATATATATATATATAAAGGTTTAGTTTGTAAGACACTAATTAACATATGATTTCAAATTAACACATGATAGTACATATTAGTAGGGGTGAGCGTCGATTATCGTGTAGCGGGTACCCAACCCGATCTGATCGTTAATACCCAATTGGGTCGGGTATTTTAAAAACAATTCCGATTCGGGTAAACCCGAACTCGATTTGATGTCGGGTACCCAATATGTTACCCGATCGGGTATCGGGTACCCGGCATTTTGAATATGGTAGTTTTTACAACCTGATAAATTAGTCACATCTCAATGACATGAACTATAAGATGAATTGCGTTGGGTCGATCCCTACACAGCGACGCGCTGCACTGGACCCCGGTGTGTAGATAAGTGGGCAAGGGCTGCTAGGTCGTTGCCCAGAAGCGACACGCCACATCGACTCTTGGGTGTGGTGTCAAATGAGCAAGGGTTCCCTCACCTCGAGCGAGTGGGGGTAAAGAAGTTAGCTTGAAACTAAGACCATATGATTCGTTTAGCCTCTTGGAATCTAGGTTCCCTTACCGATAGATTAACATAGTTAGTAGAGACTATGAGTAGAAAATTAGTATTATGTGTATGCAGGAGACCAAATTGGTAGGTGAGAAAACCAGAACTATAGCTCCTTATGGCTATAAACTTTGGTACATATGTAAAGATAAGAATCGTAATGGGGTAGGTGTAATCGTAGAAAATAAACTACTCGAGTCTGTAGTTGAAGTTAGGAGGAATGTAGATAGAATAATATTAGTTAAGCTAGTTTTAGGCAATGATATTTTTAATATCATTAGTGCCTATGCACCCCAAATTGGTCTAGAGGAGCCTATTAAACGAAAATTTTGGGAAGATCTAGACGACGTGGTGCAAAGAATACCCTTAAATGAGAAAATCTTCATCGGGAGAGATTTCAATGGACATGTAGGTTCTGATCGGGATGGTTATGAGAGTGTTCATGGGGGCTATGGCATTAGAGACAGGAATGCAGTAGGCAATTCACTTTTGTATTTGACATGTCATATGACTTAGTCCTAGCGAATACCTGGTTCAAGAAGAGATCCTCCCATCTAGTTACTTTTAGAAATGGGTCTACTGTAACTCAAATAGATTTCTTTTTGTCTAGAAGGATAGATAGAGGTAAATGCTTGGAGTGTAAGGTAATTCCCGGAGACACTGTAGTTACCCAACACCTACTTTTAGTTCTAGATGTTATGATTAAGAATATGGCTACTAGAATTAAGCATAAGTTAGAACCTAGAATTAAGCATAAGTTAGAACCTAGAATTAAGTGGTGGCGGTTAAAATAATGTAACTTTGGAGCTTTTGAAGAGAATGTAGTCGAGGAAGTTAATGGGACGCCAAGAGATGATCATGAAACAAAATGGCTCGTGGCATTAAGATGGTAGCTAAAGAGCTCCTTGGTGAGTCAAGATGATATGCTCCACCAGGTAAGGACGCATCATGGTGGAATGAAGACGTAAAGAAGGCTATCCGAATCAAGAGGGATGCTTACAGAGAGCTGAAGAACAACAACAATGGAGCTACCTTTGAAAAGTATAAGTTTGCCAAAAAAGAAGTGAAAACAGCGGTTTGAGATGATAGAGCTAAAGTCTACAAAGAAGTGTACGATAAAGTGGATACCAAGGAGGAAGAAAAAGATATCTACAGGATTGCCCGAGCGAGGGAGAGGAAGACAAGAGACTTATGTGCAGTGAAATGCATAAAAGATGAGAACCATAAAGTCTTGGTTAGAGATAAAGACATCAAAACAAGGTGGAAGAATTATTTTAACACCTTGTTCAACGGTGGTTGTAGCCAAGATTTAGGTGATCTTAACATCCATCAACATGATGTAAACCGTGAGTTTACTCAAGAAATTAGAGAATATGATGTTAAATTAGCTTTGAACAAAATGAAAACACGAAGAGCAGTTGGTCCTGATGGAATCCATATTGTAGTATGTAGATGATTAGGACCAACGGGGATAAAATGACTAACATATCTTTTTAACAAGATTTGGAGGAGTAACAAAATTCTAAATGAATGGAGAAAGAGTACTCGCATTACTATCTATAAGAACAAGGGTGACATTCAGAGTTGCACCTACTACCGTGGTATAAAACTCATGTGTCACACAATGAAGCTTTGGGAGAGGATAATTGAATGTCGTTTAAGGCGGGAGGTTAAGATATCGGAGAACCAATTTGGGTTCATGCCAGGACGGTCAACTACTGAAGCTATCCATTTACTTCGTCAACTTGTCGAGCGCTATCGTGAGAGGAGTAAAGATCTATATATGATCTTTATAGACTTGGAGAAGCCTACGATAAAGTACCAAGGGAGATATTATGGTGGGCTTTGATGAAGAAAAAAGTTCACATCAAGTATGTCAATATAATCAAGGACATATAAGACGAAGTAGCATCCAATGTGAGAACGTTCAGTGGGGTGACAAGTGAGTTCTTGATCACTATTGGATTGCATCAATGATCTGCGTTGAGTCCTTTCCTGTTCTCCCTAGTGATGGATGAGATAACAAAGACATAAAGACTGAATTACATTGGAACATACTTTTTTGCTGACGATGTTGTGTTAATCAACGAGACAATGGTAGGGTAAATGCCAAATTGGAGTTATGGATAGAGACGTTGGAATAAAAAAGGTTTAGATTAACTACGTGTAAGGCCATGATATTTGATTAATGTTAATTAAATAGAATTTGGGAATTTATCAATAATTAATTTGGAATTAATTAATTTGAAGTGAAATTGACAATATAAATGTCAACTGACAATTTAATCGGAACATGACATATTTTTGAAATTGTGAAATAAACTCCGATAATATTTTAAAAATAAATTATTAAAATGAAGAATTTGATTTTGTATTATAGTAGCGGATATAAATCCCAGTTGTAAACTGAAAATTTGATATATCAGTACATCGGCGACACTCTGATGTACATAACTTGTCTGGAATAAAAATTATTAGTGTGTTGTAATTAAAACCTACGTCACATAATCCTCCTACCCCCTCCACGCACTGGCGCTCCGGCCGCGAACTGGCGAACTCGGTGCGCGTGCGGCGCATTAAGGCGACTTAAGAATTTCTAGTTCGCGCTTTAAGAATTTCTAGTTCGCGCACTAAGATTTTATAATTCGCGCACTAAGTTACTAAGTCTTGTTAATCCTCCTTAATTCTCCGATTGTTTTTTTTTTTGGTAATTATAAAAAAATTTCTTAGATTTTGGGTTTAGATGAATTTTTATTGTTTCTAGGTATTTTGGGTTGGTAAGAAAATTATATTATATAGTAAATAGATAGATAATGAATCATGAAAAGACATAATAACATATGAAAGATTAAAATATGTGATAAAAGAAAGTATGATAAATCTGTGATTTTGTAACATTTGTTTGCGGAGTAAATAATAATAAATTTGATATCTTAGTTTTTTGCATGAAAATTAATAGAATGAACTTTATAAATAAAACATTTATTTTTATTGAGTTAATTTAAATGTTTATATTAGTCATTTCATAAAGTAATAATATAAGTCTCCGGAAATAATATGAGTCATTTTTAATAAATTCATACTATTACCAAACATGTTGAAATAAATATGAACAATTTGGTTTCATTTTTCAAATTCGTTATTTTATATCTTAAAATAAAACAAAACTTTAATACTTCATTTCTATTTCTACAATATATTTTTCGGAGAATTCTTACTAGACGAACGATCAAATACAAGATTCAAATTACGTTGTATCACTGGCTATAACATTTTTGCAAAGTTGCAAATGTTAGATTCTTCAATAAAATCTAATTTTAATGTTCTTTAAGAATGGTAAAACTGCAAACACCAAAGTTGTTAAGAACTTCATATTGTAAATTTGTAAATAATATACTAATGATGTGAGTTTGTTAAATATGATGTATATGATGTATGTTTAACTTCATTTCATCAGTGTGTATGTATATATTTATTTATTTATTAATTTTTAATAGGCGCATTACGGCGCACCCGCACTCAAATTTTTTGTAAATTGACGCACTCACGCATCCGCATCCGCATCCGCATCGCTCCCACATCAAACTTATGTTACTTAGAATAAAACTAGCGCCACACACACTAAACATTTAAACTCACACACACATCAGATTTCGCTTCTGCTCCCTGTTTTCTCTCCCGCCCACCTTCGATTCTCGTCGCTAAAACGTCGCGCATGCCGTCGTCCGACCACCATTCATCGAGGTCAACCCACCACCACCTTCCCCTCTCTCAAGCGGTCGTTTCTATACCAAGAACCATCGATTTTGCATCGAAAATTGCTCTGAAATGGAAGAAATGCGCAGGCTAGGGCTCTTGAAATTTTTGGGCGATTTCTTCAGATTTTGCTTAGGTAATCCTCATTTGCTCCATAATTGTTCTTTCCCTACACCCCCTACAAATTTGTGTAGTTTAGTTCGAAAATACAGATGCATGTTGGGTGTTAGTCGATGCATGTTTAGGGGAGTCGATCGATTTTCAGAGTTTGGCAGTGTAAATGCTTAAATTGTGTTCTTAATCAACTTTTAACTCCATTAAATCATGTATTAGCTTGACTAATCAGGTTATGAAGGATTGCATGAGTTTTCTTTCCCATTTTGTAAACTTGTTCGATTTTTTGGCTCCCGGATCGATCGATTTTTCTGCATGTAATGGTGAAAGTTGTTAAATCATGTTCTTGGCCTTTTGTCTTTTGGAGCATCATTCTTGTTCAAAATCTTCCTGCCTGTGCTTCAGAAAAAAATTCCGCTGTCATGGGCTCCATTTCCTTGTGTGATCGAGTTTTAGGTTGCATGAACATTCATAGTTGAATGAGTGCGAATTTTCAGCGTGTATGTGTGTGGGTGTTAAAAATACAGTGCGTGTATATGACAACAGGTGTGTGTAGATGCTATGATCGAACCTCGGAGTAGGTGCATGTTTTAGTAATGCTTGAGTCAATGGTGGGGTTTAGTTGACAATTACAGCTCTTGCCTCACATCCTTCCTATAATAACCAATTTCCAAATGAGTTTAGTTTCCAAGTGATAAATAATATTGAATGATATAAACGAATTGTGTTCAATGAAGTGAATCAATGAATGAAGCAAAATGTGTTATTAGGATTTTAGTGATGGTTAACATCTTAAAAAACTCTAGAACTGAAGAAATGGTAAGAATGAGTATATGAGAATCAGAATACTTCTATCCTACATAGTTTAGATCTGATTAGCCGCCTCAAGTTAAAGAATAGATGATATATATGTTGAGGTAACTTTAGTGACAAAGAAGTAATGAAATGGTGTTGTATGAATTTGATAGATTAATACACGACATGGGAGTTCCACGAACTAAGAAGACCATATTCAGCTTCTAGAACAAGGAATATTAGGTATGTTGCGATCGGTAACATACAACATGTATCTGTATTATTTGATACATGCTTTGCTGAACTTAAATGAATTACGTGAAACTACTTGACTATGTGATTTTAAGTGAATTATGAGCATTCATAGCATTCATAATTGGCATATCGATGTATGAAAATAAATGTTTTGTTAACACACATCATTTTGATAAATATACATCGATATATGACATACATGTTGGGCATATCATATTGATCTATCCACTTCTTTGATATCCATGATGATGACTGATTTGATTTACTCTGAGTGTCAGGGATGACGGGTACGGCGATGACAGACAGTTTAGGTAGCAACTGTAGTCACGCGCGTTGCTACCGGACCTAGACACGAGGGATGACGAACACAGCACATGATGATTCTCCTAGAGCAAAGTGTGTGTGTTGTCACCCTCTGCTCGAGCTTGATATTGATTGATGATACATTTCTTTGGACTCCGATATTTTGGTATCTTGAGATTTCGATCCATTGTACATTACATGCATTGCATTACATCATATATCACATTTTATAGATGCATGTTGTAATTACTTGATAGTTACATATTGGGCTTTGGCTCACCCCAAGGGGGTTGTTGTTGTCTTTGTGTGTGAATAATGGTAGGTACTACAGGTAACCAGGATCTCAAAGAGAGAATACTCGTTGAAGTCTTACCTGAGGTTGTATCTTTTATCTTTTTCCCAGTCATAGGATACTTAAGTATACCAGGATGTGTCCTGGATAGTGTAACTATGTAAATTAAGTTTATTTCAGTTCAGCCTTGAATATTTGTTAATATTCTGTGTTTACTTACTGCTGATGGTATTATGTAAATATTTTGATTATGAAATGTGTGCTGGAGACTTATTGTGCATGCTATGGTATGATGTAAATATTTTTAGTACGGAGTATGTGATGGGTGCCTATGATGCATGCTATGGTATTATGTATTTACTTGCTGCACTGGAATATGATTTTGTGCTTTTCATTTTTTTTTGGTATGTCCCTCATACGGGGAGGTCGTGCCAAAATTTTTAGAGACACTTGTTGGCAGGACTTTTAAATAATCTTTCGATGTTTACAAATAAATAATTATTGTGTGATAATTAAACATTTGATTACGAACGGTCCTCACAGTAGGTCTAAAACGGAATATATGGAGTGCAGATTTAGTGGTCGTTCCTTTTGGGATTCCGGTGTTGTAGCACTAGGTGGACAAGAGGTATCGATGAGCAGCAAGTTTCGATACCCAGGTTCAATTATCCGAAAGGATGGAGAGATTGACAGTTACATTAACCACATGATTCAGGCTGGCTGGTTGAAATGGAGAAACGCCACCGGAGTTCTACGTGATCGTAATATTCCGATGAAATTGAAGGAAACTTTAATATAACCGACGTTAGACCCACAATATTGTATGGGACGGAATGCTGGGCACCCAAGAGGAATCACGTCCAAAAGATGAGTGTGGCAGAGATGTGTATGCTTCGTTGGATATGCGGTAAGACCAGAAGAGGTACAATAAGGAACGAAGATATTCGAGCTGACGTAGGTGTAGCTTGTATAGAATAGAAGATGCAAGAAAGTCACTTACGTTGGTTTGGTCATGTTCGACAGCAGTGCACCTGTGTGTCGAGTGGAGTCCATGGATTTCGGCCAGTTCACGAGAGTGAGAGGATGACCGAAGAAGACATGGCTCGAAGTTATACGCAAAGACTTGGAATGCAAGGGGATTAGAGAAGATATGTGACTAATAGAAGCGTTTGGAGAAGACTGAAGCATGTGTCCGACCCGTCTTGATTCTCTCCATTGTTCATGTAGTCTACCATAATTCATTGTGATTAAAGGCTAGTTGTTGTTGCGGGCCTCGCCTCGCCCCACAAGCACCCAACCTTCCTTTTGATGTTCCTTCGGTTTGCCTCCACGAACGCGCCACCTAGGAGCCCTACACATATTCCAAAGGCGACCAGCTTTCAATACTAGTTGGTTACCTTACGTTGCCATTTTTCCAATAATATTGAATATGGGAGAGCCGTGTTATGGGTGACCTTATTCCCGGTTCAGAGAGCACTTGTGTATGTGATGCAAGTGAACGTATACGAAAAAGCTTTACTACTTTAGGGGGTGGGGGTGAAGGCGGGGGTGGGGGTGTTTACTTACGACCGAGGGAAAATTATTTATGATTGAATCTCAAAGGCATTCTTATCATTTGGTAGATCCAAGTCCATGGCCTATTTGTTGTATTGAATTCACTGGAGTGGCAGTTGATTAAGTTGTCAAGAGTTTGCGGGTGTGACAAGCAGTATCCACCCAGTTTTTGCAAAAGACAAGTGACGCTTGAATTGTGGGAATTGGAGTAGAGTGGCGTTTGGCTAATCTGTTGAAGACCGTAACCATGTGTCAGATTTTGGCCATTGACTTTGTTGTTGTTTTTGCACCAGAATGTTGGATGTTTTATGCACCAGAAATTCAGGTATCCGAAACTACCTGACAAGTTCGGATACCCGATAAGTCTGGTATTTTTTTTGGGTCCTTGTAGTAAAAATTGCTACCCAAAATATCGGGTACCCGACCCGATGCCAACCCCTATATATATGCCAATGTTAAATTTGTAAGTATTTTTTATTTGTATATATAAAAAGTGAACTAATAAAAATATTTTAAAAATTATACAAGAACGTAGCATGTGCACAATAACATTAGTTTAAGTAAATTTTTAGATAACATGTTAAACTAAAAGGTGTGTGCATGAAATTGGATTTGTGATATGCTTCTCTTGGAATAGATATATCACCTCCTCAACACCCTTAGATCATATGAACCCCTCATATTTTTTGTGGTGACTCATATCATATTTTGCGAAATAATTGGTAATATTTTGGCCATGCTACATGGGGTGAAAATACACCCCATATTGCATAGACAATATCAATGAAATTGTATAGTATTAGTTTAGGTATTTTCTTAATAATTAAAAATGCGCATGCACGAAATTGTATCCGAAATTTTAGAAAGTGAATAAAGTAGTATTTGCATCCGAAATTTTCAAAAATTCGGAATGGAAATACTATATTAAATGTTGAGGAAATTACAACAAAGTACCACTTTCCAAAACATCTTTCAACTAAATATCTCATATTCTTTCAACTAAATACATCTTTTAGAAAACTTATTTCAAATAAGTCCATTTTATCAAACCATAATCTAATTAGTTCATTAATTATGACTAAAATATCATTGTTCTACACATTCATCCTCAAAACTTTGACAACTCTCCACCATTCCCATCGCCCTCCTCCGCCTCCCTCCCTCCACCAACAGCAAGTCTCGTGTTGTCCTCCTCCACCTCCTTCGTCAACTTACGCATTAATCAAGCGAAGCACAACTTTTCTTCTTGTAAATTGACAGCATGAGTACGTACATGTGTTTTGACGGTAATAGATGATGTATAAAATTCCATTTATATAGAAAAATAAATCTAAGACATGTTTCGTCATCGTTACATTAGTTACAGTTAACAAACTAATACAGTAATACATGTCGGTGTGAAAACCCATATATGAGCTCAGGTTGTCCTCAGCAATGTGGGCATGAGGAGGTCTCTTGCCTTTGCCTTTGTTTGGAACTGTCTTCCTTTTACCCTCATTGGTTTGGTTTTGATTGCAGTCATTGGCCTCATGGTTAGGTTTACGGCACACATAACAGTCACCGGTGAACCTCATATTCTGAGTATCTCCCTTGGAAACATAAGTGTGCTTGCGTTTATTCCACGGGAGATGTCCCCAACTTCAACCATGTTGGCCTTGGAAATCATTCCACTTGATTTCTTGTCAACTTTTCAGTTGTCTTGCTCGATGCACAGCCTCCTAATAAGGTCCTCGAGACTCATCATATTTCTATTGTGCTTCAGGTAGCTCTTGAAGTCCTTCCAAGATGGCGGTAATTTTTCGGTCATCATCGCCACTTGGAGGGCATCATTTAGCCCCATACCTTCGGCAGCAAGTTCATGATATATCAGCTGCAGCTCTTCGCATTGCTCAACAACGCTCTTGCCATCTACCATTTGATAGTCATGGAATCGTCCGGCTACAAATTTCTTTGCGCCTGCATCGTCACTTTGTACTTCATTTCTAATGCTTCTCAAAGATCCTTCGTTGTTTCTTTGGGTGAATACACATTGAAAAGTGCATCGTCTAGAGAATTCAGTACGTAGTTGCGGCAGAGGTAGTCGGCATTCAGCCACGATTCAACTATTACAGCAGATTGAGGATCATCTTTGTCCTCCACTAGTTTATCCTCTTTTATAAACCTGGTCAAGTTCAAGGTGGTCAAGAAGAACATCATATTCTGTTGCAAATGCTTAAAGTTGAAACCTTTGAACTTTTTCGGTTTCTCAAATTGAGAGAACGACATTGGGTTTCTCAGAACTAGCATAACGACATCAGCGCCTCTAGCTTTCACCATTGGAATCTCAGTATTCTCAGCATTTCGATTTGGAATCTGGTTAGCCATAAGCTAAAACAGAACACAAACGACACATCATAAATAATATCAAACTAATTTTAAAAACAACAATATAAATTATTTGATAGTGCACAAACAATGATTTGTTGAAAATTCAGCTATTTTTCTAATTAGCAAAGTTGGATTATTCCGACTGATTCAGATCCAAAAAAATAAAGAACAGAAACAAAAATTTTAGTGTACATTGTTGGAACTGTATATGTAATTTAACAGATCGAATCAGTTAAAACAATTGTGATGGTAAATAAATTATACTGAAAATACAAAAATATTAAACTTACAGCAACAGTTTAAAAATTGTAAATCACAACAGGAAACTGGAAATGAATCTTGACGAGGCCACAGCAAGCTGTATGCCCATAAACTCAAATTTGTCCCCTAAGCTTCTGGACTCCTGGACAAGTAAGTTCCAATGTATAACGTCCAATCACCTCTTTCGGATGAAAGCAGAATTCCGAGCAGACTTTTTCGAACACTACTAGTGTGCAGTACTCTCAAATAGTATGTGTGATATCTATCAATACAGATTTTCGAATGATGAAACAATAGAGTTGTAGCAGCTTATATAGCTGAACAACAGACCTCCCAAAAGTCTCAGAAACTAAGTGCAATGCTTAGTGGGGTAGATGAAAAGTCTCACACTTATCACGGATTTAAGTCTCACACTAGTCTGATATAAATTCTGTAGGAGGTAAAAAGTCTCACACTTAATACTCAGCAGAAGGTGAAAAGTCAGGTAGGTCAAAAGTCATTTTTTTCCAGAAATCCGAATAGTAAAAAGATAGGACCGCGGCGCCACGCCGCGACGATTGGAGACGAAGCGAGCCGAGCGGACGGATTGACGGCGCGCGAAGGACACCCATCTTTTCTACTTAACTACACTCTATCGGTTTGTTTCTCAATATAAACAAATCATAAGTGTCTCAAAGTTCCAATATGATTTCTTTAGCCAACTGACTATTCAAAAATTCACTTACCAACTTTTGTTCTCATCGACAAAAATATTGGGCTTTTCTTATTAATAATTCCCACACCAGCTATGTAGGAACTCAGATTTGGTCTGAACTTCGGATGACCCTATGTTCCATGATATTGCTTGATTATAATTTGATATATTATGGTTTGGATTTTTGCCTTCCCCTTCTTTGATTTGCACTTCATTCTTTTCTTTTATTGAATAATAATATCCAAAAAAATGATACTCTCCATCCGTCCATGTATAAATGTGTATTGATAACCTCTGCATACATTACGGCATATTTTATGGCATATGGTGAGAGTTGCATATCCTTTTTAAAATTAATTTATTTTTTCAGAGTTACATACCCTTCATGTGTTGATTATTGTATATTATAAAAAAATTATACATGTGTTGCATTCTTAATATATACATGCTTGTTAGCAATAATTTTTCTGTGGACTTCTAGAAATATGTTTTCATATATAATAAAACCTCTAAAAATTAATAATGGTCATGAAATTTTATTAATTTAAAGAGGTATTAATTAATCGATAAATCAAGAATTTATCAAATAAAGGGTGTTTTTTTATTCAATGAATATAAATTTAATTACATAAAATCATTGTATTTATATCATTAATATATGCTCATCAAAATGTTGAGTTGTATTTTTTTGCCACCTAACATCATATAAAAAATCCAATAATGTGACATTGGGATAATAAAAACTTTCCAGATGCACTACCGCATGAGATTTTACCGTACAATATTGGAGGCTATGAGTTGGGATATTTGATCCAGAAAAAATTCATGTTTTAGAGTCATCAATCTTGTAGCATTATCTTGGACGATAAATGTTCAACAAGGACACTATCAATAAAATGGATGTTAATACATGTTGGATTATCCGGATAAAAATGATAAATGTTCAGAGATCTAAAACATAGAAGAAATTATATCTAGTGTCATTGAAAATCTAGTTGTGGATGAAGTGATGATGATTCAGCACTTCTGAGACCAATCACGCGAAAGAAAACACTCATAGAGGCAGCAACTCTTCACAATTTTTGTTGCGGTTCAAGAACACGACACTGAGGCTTTTGAATTTAATGAGAAAAATTAGAGATGAAATCTACATAGATTTAAAATTCAAGAAAACAAACAACAATATATTCATATTTTGTTAAATTGTGTTGTAACTGTGGAGAATTATTAATTTATAATATTGACAGGACTACACATTATAGATTTATATAAGAGTATTCCCAAAATTATTATTTTATTAATTTATTAAAATCAATAATTTTTTAAACTGGTCCAAGTTGGGACCAGGAAAAAATATTTAAAAAGATTATTAATTTATCAAGGCTTGACAATGAAATTTTGAATGTGTTACAATCTTCAAATTCCGCTACGCTCTGGCGTCTGCCAATTTTTAGTCCATGATCAGGCCCAAAGTGTCTCGACCCCTACCTAACCCCGCACATAGCGGAAGCTTCGTGCACCTAAGAGACCCAATTTTCAAAAACTGAAATGACCAGTTTTTTTATAATAATCTAACCAACCGTAATTTTTTTTTTTTTTGAAACCAAATTGATTGAACCGAAAACAATATTGGTTAATTCGGTCGGTCACCGAATTAACCTATACTTTTGTTGAAAAAAATTTAAAAATGAGATAACTTGATTTGAAAAAGTAAAAATTAAAACAAATAAAAAAATTTAAAAGAAATAAAAGAATGAGATAAATAGATTTTAAAAAAAAAAATTTAAATAAAAATTTTAAAAAATATTAGAAAAATTCTCTTCACCAATATTTTTAAAATGATTGATTTTTAAAAAATTAAAACCGAATTTCTGAATTAATGGTTAGATCGGTTAATTCGGTTAAACACGGGGTTTGCCATTTATATAGTCTGTGATCAGGAAGACACATTCCAGAGTAGCCTAGGTGCGAAGCTCTTGGAAATAAAGAAAATAAAATCTTCGATATTTATAATGAAAAATTTGGCCATTTTTCAAAATACTTTCATTATTTTATCGCCTCAACTGAACTTTGAACAATCTTCCTAGCTAATTGGATCCATTGGAATCACTGACCAAAAAATTGTTAGTGGGTCTCCTCGACAGCCAACAACTCCAAACCTTTTCTTAATATTTTTCATAATCATTGTTATCTTTCAATTCATGCATTAATTGTATCCAATAATTATTAACTAAACAAAGAGACTTGGAATGGTAGCAGGTTGAGCAAGTCGAGTTAAGCTAGTGGTCCTGATAAATTTTGAAAAAACAAAAACGCATTGTAAAAAGTAGTAAATCAAAAAATTGAAATTGAAGTGAAGTTACAAAAGGTTTGGTATTTTGATGAGTAACACATAAACTATGACATGGTTCAAATTGCTGTTACAAATTCAAGAAAAAGAACCCAAGACCTTTTACGCAAAACATAATGTACCACCGCAATTCATTTCTCCCTATTCCAAAATCAAATCGTTATTCCCATACTGCTGGTCAATCAGCTGTTAGCTGGTGTCAGCGTTTCAAGGTCTTGTTTAGCATCGGAACCATTAATCTTTTTTGCTTCTACGAAGGACTTCAAAGTTGAGGGATTAACCTCCGCCATTAACAGCTCGGTCCCAGACTTGTTCTCATTTGTTGAAAGAAGAATCGACATTCTTTCAAGCAACTCTTGGCAATCAAGTGCTGTCACCATTACAGACACGTTCGTTCTACCTTTCCAACAACCAATAGCCACCAAATTTTCTTTTCCCTGACAAAGATTTGATGCAATGTGGCCATCTACAAAAAGGGTTGTGTCAAGAATGGAAACTATAATGAAAAACGATTGTATCAAGACTCGAACAATTCGAACCTTTATTCAGAACCACCACACAACAACCTAGCAGTAGGTTAGAAGCCTTCTGTCCAAATTCGGGATCAACAAAATCTGAAACTTTGATGCTTTTGTATTGTAGTAGATGCTTAAAATCTACTGCAGATGCGTATAAGATTTGTTTGGTCACGTATGGAAAAATCAAAGGCAATCCCTCCGATGATATTCGGAATAGACAAGATGCAGAGGATCCATCTTTCGACGTCTGCCTTTCCTGAAATTAAACAGATGTCATTTTAATATTTTACGAAGAAAATAGGAACATTAACCGAAATGTAAGTAAGACTGGGGCTTATCGAAAGAGAGAATACAATAACTTACAAACATTTTTAGTCCAACAGAAGCAATCTTAAGCTGCTGGCCCGCTAGAAAGTTCAACTCGAGAATTCCTTTGACAGAATTAGAAATGTAATATATTCTCTTCACACGTTTGCTGTCATTGTTTCTTGTAATAAGTCGACCCTTAAATGGAAATGATTCTTGAATTCCGTAAAATTCCATTATACTGCTAGCAGTAGAATCGTCCCTATAAAAGACAACAGGGTCGACTCCTCTCCATCTCCCTTGGATCTGTAGCTTCCTTTTTCCTGCAGTGGATTTGACACCAATCTGTGTGTCATGAGAAGGCTCAGTTTCCTCTTTTTGATTTTCCAAGTATTTTTTACTCTCGTCGGTATCCAGAATATCAGAATCAACAGTTGCTTCGGAAATTTGATCGTCGGTGCCACTAATTAAATCAGTATGCTCCGAGTTTGAATCGTCTTTCGCCTCATTTACCAAATTTTCAGCTTCAGCATCACATGAATGTGTCATTCTAGGACAATTTTCAGATTGCTTCTGTATGGCTGCAGAATCAACACCGCATGAGTATAATATTCTCGATGAAAATGCAATCAGAGATATAATAATTTCAGTTGTTCGTAAATTATACTAATTGACCCAACTGAGAAATTTTTGGATTTGCCCTCATGGAACTTACGAGGCAGGGAGGAAATTTTATGAAAAACAGCAACAAAAAAGGCCCCGGAATTCTGATAATGAGGCACTATCCGCATGCAAAGTTCTAAAGGTAGAGTCGAGACTTCTGCTTCTAAATTGTCTGTTGGAGCTATCTCGACCTCGTTTTCAGAATCCTCGTCACGGTTCTTGCATAAAGGTTCACTTGCTGTTTCATTATCATGTTCAGATGTCTCCACGAGAGTGTTTCCTGAAGGAAACATGCCTGGAGTTACAACAGACCTGCGATTCCTTGGGACATCTTTATAAGATGCCAGCCACAGCCCTTTATCTCGAATCTGATTAATATCACCCAAGCATAAGAAACGGCTTGTCAAGAATTATCAAACATCTTATTTAAATACACTTTTCCCTTCTTTACGCTGTAACAGTGAAAACAAAGGCCTAGGGGACGACAACAACTAACCTTCCATTTCTTTAGACCTGGCCTACGTATGAGCTCGGGCAGCTCAGTGGAGACATCCACGAGCTCAATAGATCCTCCACATCTCCGTAAAACCTGAGAAAAATAAAAGGCAATAAGGAAATGCAAGAATATCAAGTCATGCAAGCCCCAGGCTAAAATATTACAAAAACACGCACGCACACACACATTCCCCTGGACAAAGAAGATCTAAATTTGTTAATTGTATCACCACGGTTCAGCAACATTATGCATAGATAAGATATCATCCTATTCTCATATCCTCCTTGAATTTCACCACTATTCTCTTCCACCCAAGTGAGAAACTTATTTCTTGAAAAGGTTACACACAAAAGACACGTTTATTTCCGGATCGTACGAGCTTAAGAACAGTATTAGTTCCCATATGAAATTTATAGATTTATAATATTAAAAATTTTATAAACTACCTCTGCAACGACAGACTCATTCTCTACAGGATTCATTGAGCAAGTGGAATATACCATTCTCCCACCAACTTTAAGCAAAGCTATACCTGTAATGCATCGTGTCAAAAACGACCGCTTTAGGTGCTTTTCTCGACATAAACCAATGAGACATCAATAGAAAATATCTGCCAGACGAGACAAAAGCAATAGCTGCAATTCACATATGCAGAATCTTTCGTTGTTACATCAACACGACCACTCACTTATACAAGCATAAAAATGTAAGCTGATGATGAAATGTTTTAGGTACAAACTACAAACTTTTGCTAGCTTGAAGAAACCAAAAGAACATGACTTCACAACTAATATTCCCTTCATTTTTTTAAAATGCTGAAATATTACAAACGAGAGAAAGTTTCAGTAAACACCCTATGATATACTTATAATTTAGTGATCAACTATGAATATCCCAATCGATCATTAACTTCTTGAAATGCATGCTGTGAAATAAAAATCAGTAAAAGACCCATCTCTAAAAAAAGCTAATACCACATTGGTGATTGAGACTAAAGCAAATGTGGCAACACGTCCAGCCAAGCCTCATAATATGAACATCAAATAAAGAAAACGGAAAAGGGGGCACCTCGCATCGCAATCTGTACTTGTAGGCCATGGAGACCATTACCCATTCCTGCATTCCTGCGATGAATAAGCGCACAGGATATAACGACCGATGGTAACATAATGCTAAAAATTGAAGAAAAAATTTAAAAATGAAGATTGAATTCAAAAACATTAAAGTAATTACCATTTCCTCCATATATCAGGAGCCTTACGTAAAGTTCCATCACCACTACAAGGGACGTCACACAAGACACGATCAAATTGAAGCTGACTGATACCAATTTCCTTACCAATTCCCACCTCAGAATCAACTGAATGCTTCTGTTTTAAATGACAACTTGGAAAGTGTTGCGCTTCATGGTTAGTAACTATCAAGTTGGCGGTGCACATTCTTTTCGTTTGATGAATAAGAAGATTACATCTTTGGACATCCAGATCATTTGCTATCACCTGTATCAAAAACACAGTGATATAACTGTCCGGACATCGGAGCATCAGAATAAGAACACGGGCGACATGGTATGAAGAAAATAAGAAAGGAAGTCTCATCAGCATCTAAACAAGAAAATTAACAAGTAAATGAGAACTAGAAAGATACCATTCCACTAGGCAACTTTCCTGGTTCAGCCAACTTGTGTATCATCTCAAGTAACTGAAATGTTTTTGAACCTGGAGCTGCGCACACTGCATTACAAACAAGGAATTAACAATGTTGGACTTCAGCCATTTTGCGTGGACGAATAACAGAACTATAATAGCAGCATCCTCAGTCAAAACATAACGTGGATTGCATCTAAAGTCATAGACGTAGCTTACTGTCAAGAACAAAATGATCTGGAGATACGTCAAGAAACAATGGAGGAATCTGAGTCATAAAATGAAGCAAATAGATCAGAAAGTAAAATAGCAGTTCATAAATTTTAATCACCAAAGCTTCAATAGTTGGTCCAATTGAGCTACATAAAAAATAGTGTGTAAATGTGGCCTACCATGCTGACAGCTTCCTGTCTCGTAATGTTTCCAATTTCATTTTCTAGCTTCAAGAACTCATGAAACCTGAAATGTGAGGTTAAAATATGTATAGATACAGTCGTATGAAAGATCTAAGATCACCCTTTCTCATAAATTGGACAACTTATTGGCTTTAAACGTATCATGGAAAATTCACCTGCCAGTCAGCAGTTGACAGCTTAAAAATAGAATCAACTGATATAGATGTACAACTATATAATACGTGTTTAATGAAAAACACTTAGAACTTCAAATCTCCACAAACCTCTCAAGGGTCTGATTCTTACGGAGCTGGTTCCGAGAAAAATTTGACTGCCAAGCAAGATTATCTGGATACCATGGTAAAGGCTTTATTGCCTCCACTTCACATCCATCGGAATCCTGATTAAATTAAATTCGAGAAAAAACGGTTAGCATGAAGACTACAATGAACGTGAGGTCACACCTCATGAGCGCCTGTAATAAAACAAAGTATGGATATGTTCAACCACCCTACCTCTGCCTGAAGAGTTTTCATGAAGTCATTCTCTAACTGCGATTTAATATCGATATAGAACTGGCTACTGCAAATTTGAACAAGAAAAAAGCATATGGCCTCAAACAAGTTTCAGCGTATTAGCGTGGTTTATAATTTAATGCATCAACATTAATAAAATTGTAAAATAGAGCCCTTTCAAAAAAAAAATTCTCTGCCAAGTCAACAAGAGATATTTCCTTCTTAGCCTCTTCTGAGTTTACACCATCAATATCGTTTTCTTCTTTTTTACCATTGTATTTACCTAGGCCTTGTGTTGTACAACAAGAAAAAGATTTTAAGAAATCTGAAATTAAATTTGACGCTAAAGTCATATGCTAACAACACGTGATGAGCATGTTCCGACACGACAACATAATGTTGGAGGTGTTCAGCTTCGAAATTGCAACCGTCAGACAGTTCATTTAATTAATTAGCTAAGGACAATAGATTCCGGAGGTGATAGAATTCAAAGGCACCTTGAGATCATGTACACCGAAGAAGAAACAAAAAGTATGCACCTCATCATCCTAGTCCAAATTGCTTGAGTAAGTCAATATACCAAAAACCTTCAAATTGAAGGCTTTGGAACAAAGTTAAAACAAAGACAAATATCACAAAAACGTCAATTGCAATGCACATATTTCATGAAGCTAGAAGTATCACAGAGAAGCCATTAGACAGAAAAGAAGAAGAAAAAATTGGATAAGAACCTGGAATTAATTCTGAAAGCAGCAGGCAGTGGTTTCCTAAGATACTCGATGAAAGCTTCCCATTCTTCATCGGGTACAATTTCTTGCTCCTATACGTGTCAAACCACATATTCACTCTCACAAAATAAAGTTCTATGAACATTCATGTCTTTTATCTGTTTTCATCTTACTTTGCCATATTCATCGGAAGTAGTCATATTAAACCAAAAACTCACACTTTTAGAAACAAACCAGTAAATGCTCCATGCGGAATTTTTTTTTCAGTTCTATTTTCCTATATACATTTTATGCCACAATTCAGAGTCGCAAAAAGAACCCAATAAAGATTCTTTTTTTTTTGTTTCTTACTTTGTAATACTCATCAAAACCTGGGTTCTGTGTAGTAAATGGCTCCCAAGGGTTATTTCTTTTAGCATCATCAGCAGAAGCATCAGATTTGGGGCGTTTCCAAGCATTTTCTCTGCTCTGGTTGAAGTGCTTTCTCTGTGTACGCGACCTTCCCCTCCCTCCCATATATGAACTTTACTTTAATTTTTTGTATTTTCTGCTTCTTTTTCTGGCGAGGGAGTATATAAGATTATGCTTCGCTGACCTTCACCTGCAGGGGACGATGACAAGGAAGGGGAAGGACTAGGCATGTGGTCTTATTTTATTTTTAGGGTTTAAGGCCCAAATCCTCTTGAGCTACGGCCCATTTCCAACTCCTGTCTTTAACATCCATTTAAGACACTGTTTAATCTCTTGATTAATATGATTAAATTTGAAAATCTTTTAGCATTAATAAAACTTTAAATCTATAATAATTTTACATTGTATATCTATCATTAAAGTTTGTCCCGTGATCTCTCCAGTTATTAATTTCTATTCTATTATTGCAACCCCTACCAGCAACAACAAAACTCTCGTCTCCCACACTCACAGTGGATGCAGGGATTTTAGGAAGGACTCCCACACTCATGATCATCTTGGCTACCCCATGGGGCACCACCTCATGGGGTAGATCCAACCACACAATGGGAATATTCCTATAGAAATATTCCCATTGTGTGGTTGGATCTACCCCATGTGGTGGTGCCTCATGGGGTAGGTAAGATAAAATCCCCACACTCATAGTGGATGCAGGGATTTTAGGAATGAGATAAAATAATTTAGGAGTCAAAATATAATTTAAAGAGAGCAAATAAATTTTTTAAGGAAAAACTACAAATTTTTTAAGATAATTTTGCAATTTTAAAAAAAAAATTTCTAGGGTAAATTTTTTTTTTTTTTGACACTTGCCCCTTTGCCCATTTGTGTGTCCTACAGTTCCTATGAAACGTTAAAAAACACATATGGTACTCTGCACGCCTAATTTACAACTTTATTTGGGACCTTCACATTATTGGAAAAGTTACATTCGGAACAGCATGCAGTATTTTGATTTCATTTTTCATCGAGAATATAGTTTATATATGTAGAAATTAATCTGATTTCTTTTATAGACCAACTTCATATACTTGTCTCTCCTCCGCCGGCTTCCAATAAAGCCAAAGTGACAAAAAAATTTATCCCAACCTTTTCCTCCTCTCCATCTTCTCGGCTCCACAGCAAAGACCCCCACCACGGACAAACCCATCTCCACAGCAAAGACACAGCAAAGACCCCCACCACGGACAAACCCATCTCCACAGCAAAGACCCCCACCTCCACCAAACCCCCCACAATGGGCAATCCCACTACCATCTCCACCGCCGAGACCACCACCTCCACTACCATGGCCAAGCTGTCCAGGTAGACTCCAAGGCCAAACCTGCCACCACCTCTCAACAACCGCCCTTCGTCACCTAAAAAATCACCACCACCCCAAACCCCCTCAATGAGTAGCACTAGACATTACAAGAGCAGAAACCAACACTACTAAACACAAGCCAAGAAGCAACCGAGAAGAGCACCGCAGCAGTTGAAGGCGCAGAAGAACCCAATCTCCACAAACGGGAGAACTTTTGTAGAGAGAGAAAAAGCCATTATTTAATAACATGCACATAAACAATAACTTTTTACTTGTCAGAAAAATTAAAATAAACACTACATAAGCACGTGCACGTGAGCAAATTTTGAGATCACAATTTTCAGAAGACCTAAAACTTATAAATACTTGGAAAATATCCAAACATCACAAAATTCAACAAATTAACTCAGTTGAAATTGACCATAAAATGCTCACAAAAAGCTATAGATATATTAAGAGGCTCAACATCAACAAAACCAAATACTAAATGCAGTGTGTGTACGCCTTTAACGAACCAAAGCAGTCAAAATCATCCATCTTAAAGGACATCAACACTTAACCGTCAAAATCATCCATCTTAAAGGACATCAACACTTAACCAGCAAGGGTTAGCAATGGGTCGTACTCAAGCAACAATAGACGGCTTCGAAGCTGCAGAAAGTCGAGACCTCTTCTTTGCCAAGCTCTCACTGCGCCTTTCCCTCTGTTCCTTCAATCGAGTAGCAAGAAGCTTCTGGTATTCAGCAGCCTCCGACTTAGCCTTAGCGATTCTCTTCTTCTTCTCAGCAATTCTAGCCCTCTTCCTCTGCAATGTCAAGGGAGTCACCAGCCTCTGAATCTTGGGAGCTTTGCTCACTTTCTTGCCTGTTGTCAAATAGAAGTTCATATCAGCCGTTTTTTTCAGAATCAAACTTTGTCATCGCTAAAAAAAGGCGGAGAAACTCACCAGCTTTGTTGGTGAATGTACGGCGATATGTGTTAACATACTTTCTAACATCATCTTCCTTAGAGAGATTGAAGAGCTTGCGGATCTTTGAAGCCCTCTTCGGACCTCTCATCCTTGGCTTCTCAACATCTGTCAATCCAGGCAGATCATTATCGCCCTTTTTGACAATCACCAAGTTCAGAACCGAGAGATCAGGGCTAACAATGCACCCACGAACAGACTTCCTTCTACGCTCTCCATTTCTCCTACCATAGCCTCGGAAACATGGGGTACCTGTTCATACAAATATCCAGCTTTTAGATATCAAACAAGATTAAACCCTATATAGAAGGGGACACAAGAAAATTATCCACACCTCTATGCAGCAAGAGTCGAACACGACCTGGTGTCAACACTCCCTGTTTCATTGGGAAACCTTGCTTGTCACAACCTCCCATAATCTTGAATACATAGCCCTTGAACTCCTGAAACATCAAATTGTTATAGAACTGTCAGAATAACCATCATCACTTGAAATGCATAACTGTGGCAGAAATGGAAATACAGACTTGAAATAAAATCATACCTCACCAAGGGCATCGCCGCTGACCTCCTGAGAGATCCTCTTGTCCCAGAACACCCGACTGCAATTTATACACATAGGGTAAGTAAATCCAAATTGATTACACAGAATAAGGGCTGAATCGAAAAAAAATTTGCTTCCTATATAAGCATATTAAAAAAGTGCAACACAAAAACCAATAAAAGGAAAATGAATAACAAAGGGTAAAGTACCCTTAACAAAAACAACATCAAACCCAAGTGATATATATGGTTAGACAGAACTCATTCATTACTCGTCTTGGTAGAAGACCATTGTCGTTACTGTATGATTCTTCAATAAAAGATGTGCAACAAAACTTAAAAAGAAAATAACAATTAGTCTTGACCAAAGCTTAATGAATCAAAGGTTTCAGCAACTATTAAGATCGATTAGTCAAAGATGTCAACTTTGGCACTCTGTATAATGAAATTCTTCTGAGCATAAACAAAAAAAAAACTTTTAATGTACTTCCATTATCAAACTCCAAATCATGTCCCAATGTATTAAATTCTGAAACAAAACCAATGAAAAGGACAAAGGTGCAAAGTTTTAATTCGCATAGGAACTTCCAGGGATTTAAATCCAACAAATTAGTTATCAAATCATTGACAAAAAGGGTCAAGATTATTCACAGTGAATGGAAATACAAGGTTGTACAGAACTCATTCATTACTCCTCTTGGTAGAAGACCATTGTAGTTACTATATGATTTTTCAATAAAAGATATGTGCAACAAAACGTCAAAAGAAAAGAACAATTATGTCTTGACCAAAGCTTAATGAATCAAAGGTTTCAGCACCTATTCAGATCAATTACTCAAAGGTATCAACTTTGGCATGCTGTATTACGAAAATCTTCTAGGAATAAACAAAAAAAACATTTAATGTAGTTCCATTATTAAATCCACATCAATGACATCATGCCCAAATAAAATTAAATTCTCAAACTAAACCAATGAAAAGAAAAAAAAAAAGGTGCACATTTTAATTCGCATAGGAACTTTCAGGGATCAAAATCCAACAAATTAGTTATCAAAGCATCGACAAAAAAAGGTCAAGATTATACAGAGTGAATCGAAAATTAATACATACAGCTTCATGTCATCGTCAATCTCTAACTTCTTCTGGCATCCTGTGGTCGGATTTGCGATGTTGAACTGCAAGATATAAAACCAAACCATAAGATAAAAATCCATTCGACTAGAGGTGCATAATTTTATCTATATGTTGATTGAAACCTTCATCTTCGGCGGAGCGGAGAGAAAGCGGTGATGATGTCGATTACAGCTCTCAAATGCTCAGCCGTAACTAGGGTTTTGAGGTGACCTACACGCATTTAAGTAGTGGTCATGTGACGCGTAATTGGGCTTTCGGGTGTCCTCGGCCCATTTATTGATTTTGTACGAAGTCCAATTGGCCTTGCTGTTTGTTATATCTATGAGTTTCTTTTTTATTGGGTGCATTTGGATGCCAAGACAATCTATATTTATATTTAAAAAAGAGAAAATTACATATAGTTATTAATTTTTAGAGGAAAGTTCAAGCCGATACCTAATAGTAAACTTTATTCATCATAGTCTAGAAAAAAAACTTGCAATCATTTAAGTCAACTTTAGGTTAAAATGACAAAAGTGCCCTTAATAAAAAAAGACGGCAATCTCAAAAAATTTCAATCTCTTACTTTCAGCACTTCGTTCAATCTCTTTCTTTCACCATTGCGATTCAAATCTTCTCGTAAATCTCTCTCGCCAGTTACGGTTTCTTACAGTTGATTTTTCTCTTCATCTTTTCGATTTTCCGTTTTATCACTTCGTTCTAGATTTTTTTCAATTCCGGTATGTGTGTGTGTTTATGTGTGTATGTATATATATGCACTGTTTGTTGCCTTTTGAAGTTTTTTACTTATTATACATTGGTGTCCGTTCTTCTTTGCTCATTTTCAGAATTTACAAACTTGCAACGAAGAAGATGACCCAGAGAAAAACTAATTGGTGCACGAAAATTATAAAAAGTAACTGGTGCACGAAAATTATTAATAGTAACTGGTGCACGAAAATTAAAATCAACTACTGATGCACGAAAATTGAAAATCAGTAATAAATGCACGAAAATTAAAATCAGCCACTGATGCACGAAACATAGAAAAAGTATGTGATGCACGAACCATAATCGCAAGTGGGTGATGCACGAACCATACAATTAAGTAAGTGATGCACGAACCATTTAGTTTGGTGCACCAGTTATTATGTTTACCAGTTTGTTTTTGCAAATTTCCTGCATCAGTTAATTAACACAAAGTTTGTGCACCAGTGTTGTATTTTCGTGCATCATTGTTATATTTTCGTGCACCAAGGTTATATTTTCGCGCACCAGTTATTTTTTATAATTTGCGTGCACCAATTACTTTTTATCATTTTCGTGCACTAGTTATTTTTATGATTTTCATGCACCAATGTTATATTTTCGTGCACCAGTTACTTTTTTACGATTTGCGTGCACCAATGTTATATTTTCGTGCACCAATTACTTTTTATAATTTTCGAGCACTAATTACTTTTTTTATCTGGGTCATCTTATTCGTTGCATTATCTTGCTGCCACACCGTAAATTTTGGAATGAGCAAACAAAATCGGACACCAATGCATATCTTACTTCTTCATCCATATGCATCAGTCAAAGCCATTAGAGATTTTTAAAAAAAAAAAATACCAACAGACTTTCGCTATCTAAAATTTAGCATCGGTAGTCAATTTTATAATTACACACACAATGGAATGTGCAGAGCAGATCCGAAAATTAAATGTGCAAAGTAGTCCGATGTCTTCTTCGGTTCAAAAAGATTCCAAATGCTACGAACAATTTAGATGTTTCGATTCAAACATATTTCATGTGCATAACATTTTAGCAAATAATTTTTAAGTCGGGGCAACGAGATGAGGCGACAAGATGATGAAGAAATAATGATATGGGAATCGCCGAAAAATTGGAGATTGTACGTGCAGATGGTGAAAAGAGATACCGTAAAGACTTAATCTGAAATTAGGTTTAGAGATTTTTTTATAATTTAAGGGTCTTTTGGGAATTAAAAAAGACATTCGCAAACCAACTCTTTAAAAAGTGAACTTATGTGAATATAATTCTCTCATATGTGTATTTTTTTTGTAAACATTATTTTTTTTCAGACTTATTTGAATTAACTTTATGGAAACAACACCAATATGCAATTTCCCCTAATTTTTAGAATATTTTTCAATTAAATCTCTCAAAAAACTTATTCTCACCTAAATACATATTCTAGAAAACTTCTTTTAAATAAGTCCATTTTATCAAACTGTAATCTAATAAATTCATTTTTTTGATTTAAATACCCTCTTTTAATCAAACAAATTGGAGAGAGACGCATCATGAGCTACGTGTTCTTTTGCTACTGATGCATCTTGACACTCACTCTGTAATAAGCTCTGAGACCTGAAATCCATGGCCTTCGCTTCCCAATCCCATTGAATTTGTTTTGTAGCAGATTGAGATTTAGCATTGAATTTGTTTTTGTAGCAGATTCAGATTTGCTTTGAGTTATGTTTCTCTCTTCAACGTTTTTTGATGTTTTTTCGCTGTGTTTATAAGGATTTTTGTGCTTAGACTAACATTGAATTGTTATGTCAATATTGGTGCACATTATGTGTTTGTTAAAAGGTCTCTTTAGTTAATGGAGAATTTTGTAGCAAATTTGGAAAAGATAAATAATCTATCACCCCATTCCAAAGGTTTTGATTTTTTTTCCCACTTTCATTTGTTTACATACAACATACCAAGTCAAAAATAGAATCTAGAATTTCATTTTCATTTGTTTACGTATTGTTACCATTTTTAATTTTTGTATCCTCCAAAATTTCGAAAAATACTAACTCTTAAATTTTATGTCTAAATTATAAAAGTTTAGATTCTAATTCTATTGTTATGATGTTTTAATGAGATTAAGAAATAAAATCAAGAATTAAATAGATAGTAGTCGATCAAAATGGTTCTAAAAAGTTTGTTTTGATATACTAATATACTGACAGGAATTACATATCGTTGCATGTAATTTACATGCACTGTCGAGTCTATTGTGCATGCCATATTACATGCACTGATAGACTCATGCACTATCTGTAGCCAAAACAGAGTCTATCGGTGCATGTAAATTACATGCACCGATAGACTCGGGTGATACATGAGGGTTTGAGTGCACATATGGTTTCTAACCAAAAATCTAAATACATGCATAAATAGTTTCAACTTAATCAGTTGGTGCATATAATATACATGCACCAATGGTTTACGTCCTGTTATCATTTTTAATTTTGGTATCCTGTAAAATTTCGAAAAATACTAACTCTTAGATTTAATTTCTAAATTATAAAGTTTAGATTTTAATTTTATTGTTGCGATGCTTTAATGAGATTAAAAAATAAAATCAAATGTGTTATGATATACTGATATACTGCTAGGAATTACGTAGTCCGTGCATGTAAATTACATGCACCGATAGACTCATACTATATTTAATCAAAAATATAGTAATAGAACATCTCAAATACACTGTAATTTTGAGTTTCACATTCAAAATCTACAAAAAAAAAAAATCATTTATCATTGAAGCTCTTTTTGACAACTCCTCCCAACCAAACCAAGCAATATTTTCAAGATTTTAGTAAGTCAGTGCATGTGAATTATATGCACCACTGACTTACATGCACCAATAGACTTATATTGTTTTTAACCAAAAGCATAGCCTTTTATATGTAATGAATATGGAACACTTTTTCCTCGTTAATTTAAAACCTTACCTTTTGACTTGATAAGGTGAACTAGGTATGACTTAAAACATTAATTGTCGAAAAGAAAGGCTAAAAAAATCGAATAAAAAAAATTTAATTATACACGAAAGCATGACGAGATCGGCAATAATAGTACTTATTTATCTGTGGTTATCGATCAATCATTATTCAAATCTAAAAGCCAAAAACATAAAAGCGGGCACGATGTTGGTTCGTTGCAGCAAGTTGCACACTTGCTGGAGTGATATTGCTCCTCACAACCAACCCAAGCAGAATATTTCCAAAATTTTAGTAAGTCGGTGCATGTAAATTAGATGCACGGATAAACACATATTGTATTTAACCAAAAACATATTAGTAAAACTGTTTGGTACATTGTTGGTCTTCAACACCAAAATGATCTCGTTGACGTCGTTGTTTGTAGCGGGAAGGAAAATCTGTAGATTACAATGTTCAACTTTGAGTCGAGGCTAGTGTTGTACACTATCTCCTTAAGAAGATTTTGTCACACACACGGTGCTCAGGAAATAAGCAATCTTCTCACAAGATATAACGATATTTACTTGTGATAGTAGCATTACAAATCACAAGTTTCACAATCACAAATGTTGCAAACTCTCTTCTTCAAGAACAAGATATGAATGTGATGCAAAATGAACATGATCTTGCATTTTCTCTCAATAATTGTGTTGAATTCATGCACAGTTGTATGTTAAAATGAGTAGGGATATGTTATATTTATATTTGGCCAAAGGACAACACAAAAGGACACCATTTGGAGGGGTTTAATCCTGAAAAGTCACACCAGAACGCGAAGGGACACATCCGTTCCCGAAAAAACCAACAACACTCATTTCCGGGCAGAATGACGGTCGTTCGAGTGCCCGCATGCGGCATTTTGTCTCATCTTTTTCGTTCATTTTATCCTTTATCGTATATTCGACTTTTTCTTGTGTCCATCTTGCTTAATTTCAATTCATTAAGTCACATAATGTCCAACAAAGCATAGACATGAAACATTCCAAATGCACTTTAATATTGAGTTTCACATTCAAGATCTACAAAAGAAATCATTTATCATTGAAGAATTTTTTGTCAATTTCAATTCACCGAGCTACTGATCCTCCCAACAACCCAAGCATAATATTTCCAAGATTTTAGTAAGTCGGTGCATGTAATTCACATGCGCCGTTAGACTCGTAATGTATTAACAAAAAACATAGTCATGGAACATCTCAAATACACTTTAATTTTGAGTTTCACATTCAAAATCTACACACACAAAAAAAACATTTCTCATTGAAGATTTTTTGTCAATTTCAATTCCCCGAGCTATTGTTCCTCCCACAAACCCAAGCAGAATATTTCTAATTTTAGTAAGTCGGTGCATGTGAATTATATGCACCGCTGAGTCTATCGGTACATGCAAATTACACGCACCGACATATTTAACAAAATATATAGTCATGGAACATCTCAAATACACTGTAATTTTGAGTCTTAAATTCAAAATCTATATTTAAAAAAACAATTTATCATTGAAGAATTTTTTGACAATTTCAATTCTCCAAGCTACTTTTCCTCCCAATCAACCCAAGTAGAATATTCTCAATATTTTAATTAAGTCGGTGCATGTGAATTACATTAACAACTGAGTCTAGCAGTCATGTAACTTACATGTAATTTACATTCACCAGTAGACTCATACACTGTAATTTATCTTCATAATTCATGTGTCACTCAATACACTTCTTTTTTGTTCATATTATAAAGTATTTTCTTGTTCAACTTTCTATGTGTGTGTATATCTAAAATCATAATATTTTAGACACTCCAAATTTAACTAAAGCAATACTTAAACAACCACTTAAATAGTAAGTTTAAGTTAAGAGACATTTTGACAAACATATGATATGCACAATAATTGAAATAACAATTCAAAATTAATTATAGCAACAAAAATCCATAAAAAAACACAAAAATCCATAAAGAGAAGTAGTAGAAGAAGACGTTTTTTGTGTGAAAACAATATGATATTCTTTAATCTTCACGAGAACCATACATCCATTTACATTCTTCAATCAATATAATATAAAAAATTACATTATTCAATCTTCACAACAGAGGTTGCGATATTCCATATGAAGTCATGTGTAATTAACATATTAAGAACGTAGAATATGATAGTAAACATGAAAAGGGAATAATAAAAGAGATGTGGAAGTAAAGAATTGAACCACATGACAATAATGGTTAAATAGAGTTTGATATAGTAACTCATGTGGAGGTGGGAATTAGTAAAGAATATGGGTATAAATTCTTAAAGTGACAAAACTTGAGGGATTCAGTGGCAATTTGGGGAAGGGTCAACTTTATGAGAATGAAATCTCGAGGACTCATGAGTAATTGAACTAAACCTTATCTGAATTTGGAGGACTCAATAGCAAATAACATCTCTTTATCATATTAACGTTCTCCATTTTGATAACACCGATTAAAAATCCAATTCCCACACAACTCTTCTTCTCTCATATTTCTATTCAGAATCCTGGACAAATTCATACTCAAGGTTTGATTGAATGTGCAATGAAAAGGGTTAGAGTAAGTCGATTTCAACTTCTTTATGTTTCTTCTTGCATATCTTTGTGTTTAGTATAGTATGTGTTCTTAGAATGATTTTAGATTTTGGGAATTTTTAGTTGGAGTTGATGAATGCTTTGTAGTATGAAGTATAAAGGTAAATTATGATGTTGTAATGTTGTATGGGTGGGTAACTTCTTATGTGATGAGTTGTTACGTGTAAGGGTGGAAGAGATGGTGAAAAAGGGGTGAATTTCACGTAACAGGACTCACCGATCGGTCGGTGACTTGCGCCGATCGATCGGTCGAGGGAATAAAATGTTCTGCAGCAGTCGATCGATCGAGCATGTTGGACGATCGATCGAAGAAGGATTAGTGATCGATCGGTAGTTGAAACCGATCGATCGGTGGTTCAAACCGATAGAAACAAAATGTGAATTTATGCATGTGTATTTACATGCATCATTAGTACATATCAAGTAAAATCATTATAAAAGATAAATTCAATCATTGCATGTTGGATAAATGAAACTAATGGTGTATCGGTGCATGTGATATCACATGCACCGATATAAAAAAATGTGAATTGGTGCATGTATTTATATGCGTCGTTAGTACATATCAAGTAAAATCATTATAAAAAATATATTCATGCACCATTAACACATATCAAGCAAAATCATTAGAAAAGTATAATGCAATTGACCTACATCGTTGGCAAGAGGTATATCGTGAAGGATTTCAGCAATATACGCTACGAATATCTTCATGTTGGTGACTTTGCCTTTCCAGATGAGTCACCTGCACACAGTCGAAGAGTCAGTGTCAAGAAAGTGTTGTTTAATTAAATTAGACATACCATTTTCCATGTGTTTTGTTTTTATTCATTATGGGGGACTTTTCATCTGCTGTTAAGAGCTTAATGGCCAGCATTTTGGTTTTGAACTTGAGCGGCCTATCGTCTTGTTTCCCCTTCCCTTTTTGTTTATTGTCACTGACGAAATCATCATCTCTCAGCTCCAGATCTATGGGATCATCATTTGTACCTTTGTCTTCGAGATTTTGTTTTGATTCCACTTATGCCTCCTTTTTTTTATCCCTCTTCCTCGTTTTTCTTTGTCCTCTTTGCCTTCCTCTTATCAGGGTATGTGTGGTCCATCTCCATCTTTTGCTGTCTGTCCACCCTTTTCTTGATCCACTTGACAAGGGACATTTGTTCTTGATTTTCTTTAGAGATTTGTTCTTTTTCTTCATTGATGATGAAGGAGGATGCTTTGACATTGAGAAGCTCATTTTTCGGTGAATTATTCTCTTCATTTTCCCTTTCAAGGTCAGCATAGAGCTGTGCTATTATAGTTTCGAGCTCCTCTTTCTTTATTTTCATTTCTTCGTATTTGTCTTTCATTTCTTTCATTTGCTCGTCTCTCAAAAGATGATTTGTTTTTGTTTCTTCCAGCTGGGCAGTTAGTTCCGCATATTCAAAAAATTGCGATGTTGGAATTGTTCTTGCTCATGATAAAACGAATCAACAATGTTCTTCAGTTTTGTTATTTCATTATCCGTTGTCATGAGCGTCACCTTCATTTCTTCAATCTCCTGTTACAAGTATTGCAGCTTGAAGAATTTCTTGGGCTTGCGTGGCATCAAGTTCATTCCTTTCTTCAGACCGATTGGCGACGTTTTCTTCGCTTTGGGTTAGTTCCTCATCAATAGCGACATCCACCATGTTGCCCTCCATTTCAATGTAGTCATCATTGAATATATTTTTCTCCGTACTTTGTTCCTTCAGTTCCATGAGGACTCCGTAAATGGTGGAGTCCGCTGTTGTCAAATCTTCAACTGTTTTTTTGTGTTTCAAGTGAGAATATAATGTTTGCATTCAAATTTGGTAGCTGATATGGACATTAGAGATACTGGTGCACTAGCAATGGCTTTGTTTAGCATTTCATCTTCTTCAACTGAAACTTGCAGAGGTTTTTTTACTATCAGCAATGAAATTGTTGCAAGTCTAGTTAAATTGCATGCACCAGCATAGTTAAATTGCATGCATCAGCATAGTTAAGTTGCATGCACCAGCATAATTAAATTGCATGCACCAGCATAAGTTAAATTGCATGCGCCAGCATAGTTAAATTACATGCACCAGTTTACTTAAATTGCATGCACTAGCATACTTATATTGCATGCACCATCCTAGTTTCATTGCATGCACCAGCATAGTTAAATTGAATTCACAAGTCTACTTAAATTACATGCACCAGCATAGTTAAATAGAATGCACCAGCATAGTTTCATTGCATGCACCATCATAGTTAAATTGCATGCACCAACCTAGTTTAATTGCATGCACCATCATAGTTAAATTGAATGCACAAGAAACTTACATAATCACGGTCGAGCTCTTTGATGTCAATGTTTTGAATCAATTTGTAAAAATCCTCAAGATTCCACTTAAGGAACCCTGGGATAAGGTTAGGCTGGACTGGATTATGAGCTCTGTCCTCTCACATAATCCAATACTGCAAAGTAGATAGAATCGATGTTATTATAAAAACATCAAGAAATAATTGTTGTTTAAAGATTGATTATAAATACGTCTTACATGAAGTACTAGAACACATCCGGAGTGTTTTTCAGAGTCGGGCTGCACCAGGCTGTTGAGCAATGTATTCAAGATGTGTTTGGACCAATCGTAGCTGCAAATCATGTTCAGGTCCTCAACAAGCGATGTGTACGCCCATGGAATGTCCAATGATTTTATTGAAATGAAAAAGGCTGCAAGAATGTATAGAGTCACCAAACGAGCAACACCATTGACATCAGTATCAATTTGCTTTGTGCCTTTATTTTCAATTTTTGTAGATTAAACTCTTGCTCATCCTTATGTCCTTTTTATCTCACTGCTTTTCTGGAAAGCACCTTTATAAGAATTTCGTACATTTGTAATCCTGAAGCTGCATATCAATGTCTTGTTTATCATCTCTTATTCCAAAGAATATACGCACGTCACTTTTCCTAATTTCATGGTGTCTATTCCGAATGTGAAATCTTGAGATTTTCTGTTGAAGCAGCCAATGATGTTTTTTACTAATATGTCATGCTTTTTGCAATGATCAATGATAATTATGTTGCCAAAAATGGAGTTCAGTAAATACCAGAATGATGTCTTCATTAGCACTTTGATTTGAACTTGACTTAGTTCAAGTGCCTTTATCTCTGTTTTAACTGCCTGTATGATGGCCTAGGGGTGTAAACGAATCGAACATGTTTACGAACTTTTCGAGTCGGCTCAAAAAGTATTTGATTCGTATTCAAAATTCTCAAATTCGAGCCAAAACATGTTCGAACTTTTTTTTCGAGCCGAACTCGAGCCCAAATTACTTTGTTCGATTAGTTCGCGAGCCTCTCGTGAACTTTAATATTTTATTAATATAATAATAAATACATTTCAAATCTTTCGGATATTTATTTTTGAGGTATAGTTAGTTCGCGAACATGTTCGAATTTTTCGAGCCGAACTCGAACTCAAACTTTGATTCGAGCCGAACTCGAGCCAAATTTTTAAAGCTATTCGAACTTTGAATCGAACTCGAGCTTGAATATAACTATTTTGAGCCGAATTCAAACCTTAAAATTTTCTGCTGATTCGGCTCGATTCGGTTCTTTTACACCCTTAGGTTGGCCCGACATGTTGTTTCTTTAATCCATTTCTTTGTAATTTCTTCTGAGCTTGGTGATGATGGAGGTGTAACTGAGAAATTTTTTTAAGTTAGATTAAAAATTGAAACAAAGATTTTAATAAACTGAGTCTATATGTGCATGTAGTATACATGCACCGATAGTCTATCGGTGAATGTTAATTACATGCACAGATAGACTCAAGCTAGTGTAGCATAAAAAAACTAAAGATATGCTCCAATGGTCACAATTTGTTCATGCAGAGTTAATAAATGTAATATACATGCACCATCTGAGTCTATCGGTGCATGTTAATTACATGCACCGATAGAGTCAGGCTACTTTAGCTTTAATGTTTAGGAGGCTCACCCTAATCATAAACGAGCTTGCTCAACTTGGAGAGAAGTACCCTCCAAAGCAAATATGGAGGAGAGCCCTAAGAGCATTGCCTAAGGAATGCGACGCAAATAGAACCGCCATCATTGAGTCAAACAAAGGAGAAAATGCTTCCTATGACCTTGATGAGCTCCATGGCACATGACTCATGACTTGAAGTTGCAACAAGGAGAGAAATAAAGGAGGATGATAGATCCAAAAGAAATGGGATAGCATTGGTTGGGAGAAAAGATCACTCCGAGGATGAAGATGATGATGATGATGAAGAGATGATCTTGTTCACTAGGAAGTTCAAGAAGCTCTTCAACAAACATAACAAGACAAAGGCCTATAGTGCTACCAAACCAGAATCCAAACATGAGGTAAATTTGTATAATTGTCAAGAAAAAGGTCATTACGCTAATAAATGTCCTATGAAGAAGAATGAGGACAAAGGGAAGAAGAAGGCGTTTATAGCCACATGGAGTGATAGCGACTCCGATGAAGAAGAAGAAGCAACAAATCTTTGTCTCATGGCAAAAGATGACATAGATGAAGGAGATGAAAGCGACAATGAGGTACCATCATTTGATGAACTTTTAGAGTCTTATAATGAGCTTATAGATGTACTTGTTAATACTAAGATGAGTAACAAATTACTCAAACTTGAGATTGTTAAGAAAGATGAAGAAAATAATTCATTGAAAAATGAATTAAATTCTTTAAAGATATCCTTTTGCAAATTTAGTGAGTGTAGTCAAAAAATGAATGAGTTGCTTGGCTTGCAACGTTGTAGCTTTGATAAAGCCGGGTTAGGTTTATCAAGCAAAACAAAATCATTTTCAAGCATGTTAGCTAAAGCCAAGCATGATTCTCCTACTTGTAACTATTGTTGTAAAAATGGCCACACTAAGAATAAGTGTAGGTTTGCTAGAATCCAATACCAACCTAACAAGAGGTGGAAATGGATTCCAAATGTGCCAATGAAAGCTAACCCTCTAGGACCCAAAAATCAAATGGGTACCAAAGATCCTCCTATTGTTAATTTGTTTTGTATGGACAAAAATGGGATGGAGGATGAAGGCACAAGCAACTCAAATGAGGAGTTTGTATTATTCACCACTATAGAAGAAGCGCGAGGCATAGGACAAATGACAAGAACGCACTCTTGTCATCGGAGGTAAAATTTAATTTATACTTTTTAAAAGAGCAATTCAAAATTTAATTGGCACAAATTAATTGTGACCAATAAATATGAAGCTCAAATATTCATTGGTAGTAAAATGGATAACCCATTAGCATATGCACATATAAATTGTTCTATTGTATGATGTATGCTTATCCTTTTATAGTAAGTGCATAGAATTCAAATTTGAATATGCAATGTGCAATTATGTGATCTTATCAATCTTATCTAATGATGCATTGAGAATTATATTGTTTATTGGACATAGGTGCATGACTTGGTAGAACAAATGCACACTTTGCAATGTTAAGAATTCATTGTTGTTTGCCTTAAACACATGTTTACGGTTCATCTCTATGATTTAATCTTAGGCTTGTTATGCTTATTATATGCTTGATGATGAACATGTGTATAGTGTTAAAATATGACTATGTGGCAACATATAATTATGATATGTTTATTTAAATTTTGTGCTTTTTGATTATCACAAAAAGGGGGAGAATGTTGTGATAAACTTGAAACCTAACTTGAAACTTAACTCATGCATAGTTTAAGGGGGAGAGCTTGTATATGCATGGTTTGAGGGGGAGAGTTATTGGGTATATGATTTACTAGGTAATCTTGTATGTGCTATGCAGTTGTTAAGGGGGAGTCTTGTTTACTCACATTTCATGCATAATTACATATTCAAGTTTATCAAGTTTTGTGATCATCAAAAAGGGGGAGATTGTTGAGACTTAAACACATGGTTGTGTTTATGCGTTAATTTATCTCCGGTCTATTTTTGAGTTTTGATGATCAACAAAACTTGTGTTTGTTATACTAATGTGTGTACTTAGTGTGCAGATTAAGTGATTAAAAGTGGATTGGAATGAAGAAAATCGAGTGTGCTCAATCTGGCGTGGATCGCCCCAGGCGATGGCAGCCATGGGGGTTTCGCCACGGCCATCGACTGAAGTGATGGCCAGGACCGCGCGCAGGGGAAGAACGCCCGAGGCGATGGGCTGATCGCCCGAGGCGATGCGTTGAACATCTGAGGCGATGTGGACTTCGTTTGAGGCGATGAAGATTTTGGACATGCTGAGGCTACGGACCTTGATTTTTGCTTTTGATCGCCTGAGGCGATCCACCGATCGCCTGAGGCGATGGGTGTAATCTGCTGACCGTTGGGGGGCGGCGATGGAGATCGTTTGAGGCGATGACTGAGGCGATGCAGGAGTGATTTCAGCCTTATGTGTAGCAACGGCTAGTAGGAGCCTAGGGGGCCTCCTACACTATAAATATTGATGCTTTGGAGCATTTTGAAGCTAAGAAACAAGCCTACAAACTTCATCAAAGCTTTGCATAATTCAAATTTATTATAGCATTGCAAACTCCATACATTGTTGTTGTATTGGAGCTTGTAATTGTTTTCTTTTGATAGAGTCTTGTTGTCTTAGTGTGAGTACACCGTGAAGGTGTTTTATTGAGTTCATTGTAAAGGTCCTCCAACACCAAAGCAAGTTGGATATTGTAAAGTCATCAACAAGGCTAGTTGGTGCATGTGTTGTGGCTATCCTTGGAGCCCTTAAAGCCAAGAAGACTCGTGAAGAGTGTTGGTAGCTCGTGAAGAGCTTTGTGTACTCGGGAAGAGTATTGTGCTCGGGAAGAGCGTTGTGTACTCGGGAAGAGTATTATGCTCGGGGAGAGCTTTGTAAACTCGGGAAGAGTTGGGTTGTGGCTAACTTGGAGCCCTCAAGGCCAAGATCATTTATTCTAGTGGAACCTCTGTTGGAGGTTATCTAACCGAGAAGAGGAGACGTATGCGATTCATCGCCGAACTTCTATAACAAATATCATTGTCATTTACCGCACTATTTCATTACGCATTTATTTATTTATTTACTTCTTCATCTCTTTTATTTATCGATTGACTTAAGCCTTCCGCAAGCGCAAACTCTTTTATTTTTGCAAACTCATTTTAAAAGGCTAAAGTAGCCAAGGAATCTCATTCACCCCCCCTCTTTGATTCCAACAGGTGTCAATACAGCAAACTACGAATTTAATAAGTTGGTGCATGAAATGCACATGCACCACCTGAGTCTATCGGTGCATGCTAATTACATGCACATATAGACTCAGGCTACTTTAGCATAAAAAACTAAAAACATGCTCCAATGGTCTAAATTTGTTCATGCTGGTGTTAATACAACAGACTAAGAATTTTAATAAGGTGGTGCATGTAATATATATGCTCCATCTGAGTCCATCGATGCATGTAAATTACATGCACCTATAGACTCAGGCTACTGTAGCATTAAAAACTAAAAACAAACTCCAATGGTCTCAATTTATTCATGCGATGTTAATATAGCTGACTAAGAATTTAATAAGTTGGTGCATGTAAAACGGTGGAGGAATGACCGGAAAGCTTTTGAGCATTTAAGAAGAAGAGGCGCGATAATTTGAAGAAGAATCACAGAAGCGAGGAAAATGAGGAGAACGATTTTGTCGTTGGGAAAATGAAGAAGATAAGGGTAATTAGTAATTTCGCGTCAATCGAACTTAAATGAAAGGTAAATAATTTGGTAGACTGACCGAAAAATCTTTTATGTTTTGATACCGACCCGAAATTTTCCCATTAAATTAAAGAATAAGAATGTAAAACATAAATCCGTCTATTATAAACAAAGCATAAATAGGGCCTTATCCATGTGAGCCAAGGCAAGGCCCATACTCATACCCATTTCAGCCCAAGCTTATTGAAAACGGATCTAAAACAGGAAAAAATATTAAATTCGAAAACCTACATTCCCAGCTTCGCCTCTTCAGCTCTTTTTCGTATTCTTCCGCCACATTCTCTAAATCTCGATGGCGTCCCAGCGCGAGGAATTCGTGTACAAGGCGAAACTCGCCGAGCAAGCGGAGCGTTATGAGGAGATGGTTGAATTCATGGAGAAGGTTGTCGGTGCGATCGACGGCGATGAGCTGTCCGTGGAGGAGCGCAACCTCCTCTCCGTTGCCTATAAGAACGTGATTGGCGCTCGACGGGCCTCCTGGAGAATAATCTCCTCAATTGAGCAGAAAGAGGAGAGCCGTGGCAACGAGAGCCACGTCTCAATCATCAAAAAGCTACAGATCTAAGATCGAGTCCGAGCTATCCTCCATCTGCGATGGAATTCTGAAGCTTCTAGACTCCAAACTCATTGGATCCGCCGCTAGCGGTGATTCCAAGGTGTTTTACTTGAAGATGAAGGGAGATTATTATCGCTACTTGGCGGAGTTTAAGACTGGAGCTGAGCGGAAAGAAGCCGCTGAGAACACACTTTCTGCTTATAAATCAGCTCAGGTTAGACTAGACCCTCATTATTTTTTTGTGTTTTATCTAGTTTTTTGAGCTTTTGTTTTTTCACTATTTGTTTATCTTCGTGCATCTGGGTCTAGGAGAAATGAGTTGTCGATATGACAGATCAGCGTGATTTTAGGATTTTACCGATCTACTTTTTCTGGCCTTATTGTCATCTTTTTTATCTGCCCATTTCGAATTTTTACTTGGATTTCAGATTTTTAAGGTGATTGCATGAGTTAACATTTTAGATCTTTGTTATATCGCCCTCTTTCCATTTACATTAGTTTGCTGCATACCAATATTGTCATTTTCTGAAGTCACCATTGTATTTGTTAAGTGGTGAGTATTTTAAGTTGTCTGCAGGATATTGCTGTTGCCGAGCTGGCCCCAACTCATCCTATTCGGCTTGGGCTGGCACTCAACTTCTCAGTATTTTATTATGAGATTCTGAATTCTCCTGATCGAGCTTGTAATCTTGCCAAGCAGGTCAACCAGAAATTCTACCTTATTATTGCTGTCTCTGTTTTTTGAATTAACTAATAAAAACCAAGTTGATTGTGGTTTCGTTGATAAACGTAGTTGATTTGGGCTAATATCTACTTGTTTCGTCAAGGCTTTTGATGAGGCTATTTCTGAGCTAGACACTCTCGGAGAGGAATCATACAAGGATAGCACCCTGATCATGCAGCTTCTCCGTGACAACCTTACTTTGTGGACTTCGGATATGCAGGTTTGTTTATATGTTCCTCCGTTACGGAGCATACCATCCATGGGAATTAACATAGTAACTGATACATGTGACAATCTGATGCAGGATGATACTTCTGAGGAGATCAAGGAAGCATCAAAGCCCGATAATGAGTAGTGAACTTTTGTGGTTTTGTATTTGGGTATTTTTTCTATTGTCGTCGTAGTTTGCCTTCTTGTTCTTTCCAATCAAAATGGAGCTGGTTGTTACCGGTATTTAGTCTTACAAGTCATTGGAGAGCTCAAACTCCAATTTATTTGCATCAATTCTGTGTTTGATTTCTTTTTCAAAGTGACTGATGTATGTGCAAAGTTTGCCTGTATTTCATGTTTAAGAGAACAAAACGCCTTCTATAGTTCCATTGGCCTGAGATTACTACTCTTTTATAACTCTTAGTTTGAATTTCGAGATTCATATATGTCAGGATTTTGTGGCATGCATTGTTCCTAAGTTTCAAAATCTATGTGAACTTGAGTTTTAGTCTCGAGCATATGGCTGTAAAGGGCTTTTAATACTACATAGAGCATGTTGAATTCATTGTGGTTCCATGTCTCTTATATGACAATGATATTATTCTATCTCATTGAAGATAGAGTTAAGAATTGATATTAGCCAGGGCTTAGGCAGAATTCGGTCCTAAAGATTTTGGAACTCAATAATTCAGGCGAACAATTTTAGAAGAAATTATTCATGGTCACTTGGTCGGAATAAATCTACTTTTTTTTTTTTGACCATGACACGCCGAAGTTTCGGTCGTTATGAATAGAGAGTAGAGGGCAGGGGCATTTATTGTGGCCTTTTTGAGACTTTATGGGACGCTCGAATCTAGTGGACAAATTGGTAGGTTAGGTTACGATTATTTTAACACAGGCAACTTGTGTCTCCTTCTTCCCGGTGGTGGTGAGATCCATTTGCCGTCGATGGTTGTTGGTTCATGTTCAATTCGCAAGCTAGATTAATAACTTTTGACGACTTTATATGTGCAACAAATATGTGACACTTTTAACATTGGATTAGCAATTTTTTTACCCAAAAAGGTATATGTTTTATTCATGCGATGATGGTTAGGCATAAAAGTGATTGGTTACTCATTCATATGTTTTTTTTAACTCGCAACTAAGTGACTGGTTATATTTGCAAATTGCACATGTGAGAGAGGCGTGTGTAACAACACTTTAACAACAAACAGGGCGGGTAGGCAGGACGGGATCCAAGTCATGGACCGACCCAACTGGCATCACTCCTCACAACTCTTTCGAGTCATTATGAGGACTAGTTGGAAATAGGCATATTAAGATTACATTACATGAAATTTCCATGCTACACATCCATACTTGATCTATGTCATTTTGTTATATGGATATACGTGACCATTGATGGATCTAGTTACGATAAATGTAACGAGTGTCGCTTTGATTCAATATTTGTATAATTGGTGGACGACATTGTTCGGGGATGCTTTCGCTAATGATAGCGAAAGTTTGAGCTCATAATGTTTCACACAATTTTATAAGGTAGCATTTGTGGTCCAAGTGTGAGATTGTTAGAATATAATTTCTAATGTGGGTCTACATATTGTGTATTGTATGCTATCTTAAGATTTAGCCCAAATAAAGTGATCAAAATCAATGTAATAAAGTTGGTCTACAAGCATCTAATAAAGTATGGATATTTAATGTGTAGAGACAAGTGGGCTTTTCTATTTGATTGTTGCGCTTAAATATAAACCCTAATATATTTATAAGGGGTCATGGTCTCAATGTCACATGATTGAGTCATTATAACTATATCCCGTCAATTGTTAGAGAGCGTTAGAGAAGATTAAATGACTCTCAAAGCTAATCATGAAGATCTGGAAGGCCATAGTACTCAGACCTACAGAAATATCAAATATTATGGATTTAGGTACGCTTCCACATATTCATCTATATTTCTTAATGATTTAGCATGAGATTCTAGGAGTAAGATGATAGTTTTCATCTATAAAATTATTCTAACAATGGGACCTTGGAAGCTCCGGACCAGATGGTTTTCATGTTGGCTTCTTCCAAGAAAATTGAAATGTTGCTTGAGATAATAACATTTCGATTTGCCTGGATGTTTTAAATGGTTACAGTTCTATTAAGGCAACTAATCAAACACATATGGTGTCCCTAAAATCAAACAGTCTCATTCTGGATTAGCTTTTCTACCTTTGAGCCGTTGTAACGTGGTTGCAAAAATTATTTCCAAAGCTATGGCTAATTGACTTAAGGGACACTTACACCATATCATCTCCGTTGAACAAAGTGTCTTTGTTTCCACGACGCTTGACCACTGATAATATTATGGTTGCTTTTGAAACACTACATACTTTGCGCCAGCGGACCTGAGGACAGTAAGGTTGGTTGGCTTCAAGGTTGGTTGGAGATGAGCAGGGAATAATAGGATTGGTGGATCGAGCGCATTATGGATTAGAAAGGCATGTATGCAATCACAGGATGTGCTGATTCGCTACTGCCCTCGGAATGCTAATCAACTAGGACACTTCCTCGCCACTGAAGGGTTCAAACTAGGGACAGTAAGGTTGGTTGGCTTAAAAGCTTTTGATTGACCACATGTATATGAGGAAAAATATCTTTGTAATGGTATGTGAAAACACATAATGTTTTAATTATCATAACTACTTATTTTATTAATTATTGTTTTATGTGAGCTCCTGGGTCTAACCCAGATGGTAAAAGCTTATATCCACTTTGAAAAGATCCGGGTTCGAATCTAAGTCCATGATCCTCTCAAAAAAAAAAAAATTATAGTTTCATGTTAGGCCTATAAGGTTTTTTGTTGGAGAAAAATATCAAATTTATAAACGGGAAGGACAGGCTAATTTAATATAATATTTAATTTAGGCCGTATCTTTTCGATGTTAATTTGTTAACAGCAACATCTATCATATCCCTTAATTTTGCAATTATTTTAACATAAAAAAGTCTTCCAACAAGCATATGCATGCATGACTATGCTAAAGTTTTAATTATTTTTAAATCCACCTTCTCTGTCACGTAAAGTAATAATATGAGGTCCACTAGTATAAATTATTTTTATGAATCAATCATCCTAGACAATTACATCATGAAATGATTCTTTTTCTTTTTTAATTATATAGAAATGATTCTTTTTTTGCGTAAAGTTATTAAATTAGTTTAAAATTGATTTATTAATATCACCTGTCCATTTAACAGAGGTTCACCAATAAATTGACATAGAGCAATGGCCATCCGTCATGATACTGATAGCGTTCTGATAAAATCTGTGGTTATACTTTTTTTCTCCAAATAAATATCATGTTTAGGAATTAGGTAACTTGCCGATGACTCGTAGGCATCGATCGCAATTGCAACCTAAGATCTCTTCATCCCCTACCCTCTAAAAAAAAAAGAATTAGGAACTTTATTATTTGAGGAAATTGCAAATTAGTACCATTCTAAAAAACATATTCCAAATAAATCTGGTCAATTTTATTCTTCCTATATAATTATATCATAAAATATTATGAATATTTAATTACTATGATCAATCTGAAATTCTGGTTAATCTTGATTCCAATTTCTTATATCCAAGAATCGAAATGACCATCATTCTGGTTGCAATTTAGTACCGAAATGGCAATAGAATATACTTTGTAAATGCACGTATGTGGCTCATAACCTATAACATACTTGGCAAATGGAAAGAACAAAAGGAAAAGTGAAGCCAAAAACAAAAAGAAAAAGCAAACAACCATTTGCAAGTCTATTGGCTTACATATAAGGGTGAAAAAATTACCCTAAAGTAAGCCCAATATAATAGGGTGGTGAATTTATTTTTAAAGAGTGGATACCCTACCCCGTTTCTTCCATATTATAAATTATTTTTATATATGAAGAAATATTATGCCATGTGTGATTTATAGATTTGATACCTCACCATATTGTACTAAAAAAGATTAAATCTATAATAAAATCTTTATAACTTAATAATTTGGGACTATTGAATTTTATTACTTTAGAGATGTGTTAATTAGTCGATAAATTAATAATTTTTCAATTTAAAGAGCTGGAGCGCCATCAAAGAACTTAAATTTTTTGATACAATTCTAGTACACGACACCAGAGCTTTTGAATGCAATGAAAAAAGTTAGAGATTAAATACATCTAATTTAAATGTTGAGAAAAAACAAACAACAATAGATTCTTATTTACTAAATTATCCTAGTTATGTTTTTAGTTTTAGAAATTTATTAATTTATGATATTAACAGGACTATAAATTTATACAAGGATCTCCTAAAATTATCTTATTACTTTATCAAAATTACTAATTTTTAAACTGGCCCAAGTTGGGATCCTAAACATATTATTTTAGAGAGATAATTAATTTATCAAGTATTAATTTATTAAGATTTTATTTTAATTAATTGAACACTGATTATCTCAATAATTTAACAAAAATAACTTATCCCTTTTTCATCTATTCTCTATTTTATTTATATTAGGAAAAAAAAAACTGTCCACATGAGAAACGTGAGATTTAATTTTTGATACTAAAGTCTACGCTACTAGCAGACAATTCACCGAAGAAAAAGTTGACTAAATATTAATTCAAAAATTTGAAGGGCTCAACGCATTAATATATAATTCTACGATATTATTTCTTTGTAAAATATAATACTAACATAAGTTATTTGTATTAAAGTTTTTGTTATCTTAAATCTTAATAATTAATAAAGCAAGGCATGGAACACTATACATATGTGTGGGGTTTGGTGTCGAGTGCAAGGACATTTTTATCTAGTCCCAATCTACACATTGGAATCTCTCTTTTGTGTTGTCTTTCCACCTTGTTTTTTTTTTTTTTAGTTTAACAAGGTATCTAAATTTGTGTACTAATCCTTTGGGTAACGATTTCAGCCCCTCATGATAGCCACTAAGTAAATCGATGGATGTGCACGACTGTCAAGTTTTTGAGGGAGCGGACCAATAGAACCCAAACCCATGACAAACTCTCACATTATTTCAGTGGATAATTTGTCACACACGGGATTCGAACCTGCGACATTGGAGGAATCTCCCCACATTACCTCAACCCTTACCAATCCGTCTGTACCCTTGGGGCGTCTTTCCACATTGTTAATCCAACTAAGGGAGGTTCAAGTGTTACACTAAGTTATAAACACTGAGGTATTTACTGAAAATAAAATCAATATTAAACTAAAACTTACTTCTTGTCTTTTTTGATGCAAAATTTCTTATTAAACTTTTGTATTAGTTTACCAGATAAGTCGTTTTTTGTTTGCTAAAGCTGCTAATCATTTAATTAATTTTGTGACATAGTTATTCGCAAATAATTTTTTATAGTAGTTTTGAAAAAAAATAAAATTTATGCAGATACAATTGTAACTAATATAGTAAGTAACATTCTATATGCTATAAAACAATCAAGTTCTTTTATTATATTTAGTTATATTCAATTGAGTCTTTAATTCATACATATCCAACTTTTCTAAACGATCAATATCATAATGCATATCATGCTTAAAAAAATTTCTAGACCAAAACATAATTTTTTCAAAATATAGAAATTTAATCTGTCAAGACCAATTAAAAACCCTAAATATATCATCATATTTGAAAATAATTTAAATCTAGTATACACTGAAGAGATTGTCTGATCTATTATGTAATAAAACAATCATTTTGAACGATTCCACTGAAGATTTCTGCTCATCAACATTTTCATCAAATTGCTTCTTTCGATAATTAATACGCTTTTGACGAAATGTTGATTCTATTTTCATTCTGTTGCCACTTATTTAGATAGAATAAAAAACAAAGTTAAAACAAATTTTTATATAATTTTTAAGTAAGAAATAAGTTCCTTTAATTTTTCCATAGCAAGATCGTACACATATTAATTAAATATAGGGATAATATTTTTTTAGAATATCAACTCTATAATAAACTTATGGCCTAGGAATTGTAGGTCTTATTGAAATTGAGGGCCCTAAAGCAAATAATTTATCGGCTTTAGGTGTTAGCCGGCCCTGAATCCAACAACAATATATCTGGTATTCATTATAAATTTTTATTTTGTTATTAAAAAAAGTTATGGTGATACCTCATATTATTTTATAAGATAAATAAATTTATTCATCAAAATAGTGTATATATATATATATATATATATATATATATATATAATTCGATGTTGATGTTTTATTGTTTAGCTAAATATACAACATCTTGTGTTGATTTGGTAATATACTTAAGTTAGAGTTATTTATTGTTTAATGCACTCGCCAATATAGGATAATTTAAATAAATAATATAAAATGTAAAAATAATTACAAACTAAGGTAAAAAAGAAAAAAAATTAACAAAATAACGTAAAATATAGACGATACATGTGTTTTCAAAAACTCACCTGGTGACTGCATTTCTATAGAATTTTTTTAAAAAATTCTGACGTGAAAAAACGCATGTAGTTTATGTGTTTTTCTTTTAAAGCTTAATGTTGCTACATAGTTCAAGGTGCGCTTCCTGACAACACTGATCGAGCATAAAGCAAAAGAAAAGAGCATGACACACATATCGTTGCACATGTGTGAGGGGGAAGAATAAACAATTGAGTTTTTTTACATTTACTTAATTTAAATTTTTATAGAATTAATTAAATTACATTTCATATTTATTTTTGACATACTAATAATATAACATGAATCTGATCATGAATGCATAAATAACATAACTTAAAACTAATGAAATTTATTAAAATCTGGTAAAATGCGTCAAAACCCCTGTGTTATAGTAAATATGCACAAAACTCTCACGTGTTGACAAAATATGTACACAAAAAAAAAACCCTATATTTTCTTAAACTCAGCATGAAAACAAGGGGGCTTCATGCCGAGTTTTTTCATGCCGAGTTTAAGAAAAATAGGGTTTTTTTTTGTCTATTTTGTTAATATATTGGAGTTTCGTGTATATTTACTATAACATATGGGAGATTCATGCCGAGTTTAAGAAAAAGGGTTTTTTTTGCCTATTTTATTAACACATGGGAGTTCATGCATATTTACTATAACACATGAGGTTTTTACGCTTTTACCCTTAAAATTATTGTATAATAATGCATTAAAGTGTTATTACGTTGAAATAATAACATACAAGCTGTAGATGATGCATTCCTTGAGAATGTACAAGTTGTAGCGAATGTTGAGGGTCGGGTGTCATCATAATCTGAACCTTGAAGTCAACCCAGCACCTCTGGGGTAAAAGATGGAGAGTTGAATCTTAGGCCACAGACATGTACTTCTAGGGTTCAAATTAACGAGGATTTAATTTATTCTCCTATGTAGGATTACCGGCGCACTTGGGGGAATTTTAGTGTAAGTTGCTCATTTGCTGAGCAACTCTTGTTTTTTTTTTTCAGCGCACTTGGGGAAATTTTAGTGTAAGTTGCCCATTTGCTAAACAACTCTTGTTTTTTTTCCGGAAAAATGCATTTATTGCGATTTTAAAATTAAATATATTATGATTTTTTAAAAATTATATTTAACTAATAAGTTTAATTAGTTTTGTAGGATCAAACGTTTGTCACTTTACTAAAAGTTATAGTTGGTGGTAACAGTGCAACTCAAATTTTTTAAATCGTACAGGACCACAAGCACAACGTTTCGATCGATCACACAGCAAGTGTAATTTTTGTACCCAAACAATCTCTCTCAATAATTGTACTCCTTGCAACTCATAGAAATCGAGCACGTGACATTGACTCTAATACAAATTGTAGGATCAAATGTTTTCCTATATACCAAAAACTATAGCTGATTGTAACGGTGCAACTCACATCTTTTAAATCATACAGCAGGACAAACATCATGTTTCGATCGATTACATAGCAAGGACAATTGTGTACCCAAACAGTTCTAAGTTAAATTGTTTAGACATTCATGAACAAAATAAAATGTAATTTAATTAATATTATAAAAATTCAAAATAATTAAATGTAAAAGTTTAGAGCAATAATATTAAACTAGGGGTATTAGAAAAATCTTATTTTTATTTTTAATATGAAAATTTACAATGATATTTCGGATTTAAAAATTAAATAAAATCTAATTTAATTAATTTTATAAAAATTTAAATTAAGTAAATATAAAAAAATAAAGCTATAATATTGAATTAGTGGTATTAAAAACAATTACATTTTATTTTTTAATATGTAAATTTAAATAATATTTCAATTCAAAAATTAAAAATTTTGTACCTATAATGATATATGTGTCGGTCAAAGAAAATCTTCTTCCCTTCTTACACACCCCTTGAATTGCGTAGCCACTAGTTGACACGAGAAATCTACAGAATTTTTAAAAAAATACTGTAGAAACGTTTCGTGTGCGTTTTAATAAACACATATGCCCTCTGTGTTTCTCATCATTTTAATAAAAATAAAAAAGTTATATAGAAACGCATCCACCAGGTGCGTTTGTTAAATTTTTTCTTTTTTACCTTATTTGGTAATTATTTTTAAATTTTATATTATTTATTTACATTAACCCGCCAATATATATATATATATATATATGTATATAAGATAAAATTTTGCTCTTATTGATTTGATTTTCTAAGTTAAATTTGGATGATGAATAGTTTGACATATATATATATATATATATAAAAGATAAATTTTTGCTCTTATTGATTTGATTTTCTAGGTTAAATTTGGATGATGAATAGTTTGATTTATATATGATCTAATTCCTTATCATTACAAGATAATAGTTTTAAAAAGTTTTTTCTTAAAATTAAATATAAACTTTTTAAGTTCCCCATCCGTATTAATTGTCGCCTTGTACATTTCCCCACGCAACCACGTGATCTCCTGGCCCCCCTATGTCTCCCTCATTTTAATTTTCTTGATTTATACATTCAACAGTGTGAAACAGACACGTTCGATTTACACAATACTGTACAAAATTGTTGGTTCTGGCCAGATTATAACAAATTTCTTGCATATAATTTTTTAATTATTATTTAGCATTATTTTCACAGAATCTTATTGCCGAGATTTGGGAAAGTTGACCTTCAATTCCACTGATCAGAGCTGTACCAATGGAGGGTAGGAGCTTGTTCATCAGAAAACAAACTGCTGCAAGAGTGATCCTCACCAAAGAAATTATACTCCTCAACTTTCACAAACTGTGGCTGGAATTTCTTGTGGGAATCTCCAAGAAAACTTGCGCTAATTGCCTTAGATTCATCTCCAATAACACTTGATCTATCCAAGAATTGATGTGGGCTGCTGTTTTCTTCGTTTAAGATTGCACTTGAATCGGTGCTGTCTGAGGATCCATATTTGAAATCAAGAAAAGATGAGCCATTTTCTAGAAAATCAGGCTCAGTAGCAGATTTTTCACAATTGGGAAGAGAATTTAATGGGGTTTCAAGGTTGTTCTTTTCTTCAGTATCAGACAGTAGCATTGCTTCTTCCTTAACACAAACTTTTCTCTCAGTTTTACCGTCTTCACTCACCGTAGATTTCATCTCCTGAATCTACAAACATATTGCACAAAAGTAAATTTTAGTAACATCAACGAAAAATTAAATCTCTTTTCGTAAAATACACTCATCCTTGACTTATGTATAGCGAAAACCAGAGTTGAATCTCTCACATAATGAACTCAAATTCGAATAACAAATGTTTGATCAGTATTAGCTCACTAGCCCTTCAAAATCAAGCTCTATATCACGTACGGGCTTGAATTCAAACTTTAGTTCGAGTAAATTCAAACCCAAAACAATCGGATTTGGAGCTCCAGTTGAAAAAAGTTGCACCCTCCAGAAATCATAATCTTGATCCAAAACAAGAAAGTAAATAATATTGGGAACATATGTGTAATTAATACCTGTTTAAGTATCGCTTCATTCTCATTCTGAAGAGCATCGTAACTTTGCTTTAGGTTATCAAAACTGGCTTTAAGAATCCCATAATCTCTTTCCAATTGCTTGGTTTTATACCTCGCGCGCCGATTCTGGAACCAAACAGCAACCTGCCGAGGCTGCAGTCCAATTTCTTTCGCCAACTTGACTTTCCTCTCAGGCTCAAGCTTATTTTCAACCTCAAAATTCTTCTCCAAAGCCTTCACTTGCTCCACTGTTAATCTCCTCTTCTTCTCCGAAACATGGCAAGATTCTTCAACACAACCTTCCTCATCTAGCACCTCCAACATGGTCTGAAACTCCCTACTGTAAATGGGCTCACTTTCTTGATTCAGTTCATCTACAATAACCCAAAAAAAAGCAGCTGAAGAATCGGTACTAATACAAGGTGAACGTGGTAGGTAGATAAAAAATTACTAAAAGAAAAAGTTTGAATCTTGATATATAAATCGTTATACCAGGTGATGAAAATCATGGAAATAGGATAAGGACAGGAAAACATTACAAGGGCATGTTTAAATCTGTGCAGATAATATCAACATAATCTATAAAAAATGAACTTATCAAGAAACGGGAAAATTTTTTTATTTTTTTTTACTTGAAGCCAATCTAATCACCTGTAGACATCAACGCACTCAAAGAATCAGAGCTGCCAAGTCTCTTCATTCTTGATGATAAAACTTGGATTACTTCTACACGGGATCCCTTTAGATCTCTTCAAACCAAACTTTTAGCCAGATTTGATTTGATGTTGAGACACTGAGCTCGAAGAGGTTTGAGTGTGTTTTATCAGGTGTGTGCGTGCGTGTTTTTCAGAAGTAAAGTTTCTTCACTTGCATCAAGAATCGGTGGCCAGATTCCCATTAAACATACAAATCCCAATAATGTTCAGGCACAGTTTTGTATGCATGCGATATCATTATGCAGCCTTTTTCTCTTTCTTAGGTACTCCATTTCTAAAGAGAAAAGCAAACAAAACCCAAAGCCAAATTATCAGTCTTTTTTTCTTACATGATGATTGCTCAATCAATTCATGAACAGATTGTTATTCACAAATGATAAAATTCTGTTCATCAACACAAGAAATTGTGTGGGAGAAGGAGTGGTGGATTTGTAGTAGAGTGACTACCCAGCTGCCCTATCGCAATTTCAGCTGTTTAAATAATACAGAATGGGGTCACACACATGGTTAAAATCTGACTAAGGTTGGGTGCAGTTAGAGTTTTGGGTTTGAGTTTTGTCACAAATGAAATGAAACCTGAATTCATGGCAAATGCAGATTTCTTGTTCCATGGCTATTTTAGTCATTGAGGACTTCATCGGGGTGAGAATGATATATCTGTTTGGTCTCCACATAAATTGACGATGACATGATTGTGATACATATATATTAATTACCGGCTCGTGTTTTCAGGGCGTGTTTGTAATTATTTATTCAAAATACTTTAATGTTGTTTTTTCTTAAAGTTCGAAAAAGTTGATTTTAAGCAAAAAACTGAGTGTTGCTATTAAAATAAAAAAAACAGCTTAATAAACTTCAAATTATTATGTCACCACACAAGTAAAAACAGTTAAAAATATCTTATTACATAATTTTCTGTTTTTGCTTTCAGCTATTTATTTTAGAGAAGCATAATAAAAAATAAAATAAAACACTTAAAATTTATTTTTGTTTTAAAAAACAAATAAACTATTTTGAAATCCAATCATAAACACTCACTAAACACTCTTTATATTTAAGAAATATATTTTTTTATCGATTTAAGGTTCTCTAAATTAAAGACTCTTTAAATATAAATAATAAAGGGCGGCTTGGCTTGTGAAAAGCCGTGCCTGAGCTGTCGGTGCAAGATTTCCAATAGGGATCGAGGGAGATGTTATTTGCTATCCCATGGGGTGGTGCCCTATGGGGTAGTCTCATCCATTAGATAGGAATATTCCCATCCACATTGAATAGGAATATTCTCATCCAATGGATGGATCTATCTCATGGGACACCACCCCACGAGATAGCCAAAAATAATTTGGATCGAGGAATGGGCAACAATGATTCAAGAGTACTGTCAAGATTACATCAGACGACGGGATCAAATGGGTTGTAAATATAACCTCAATTACTTTGAAGTATTAAATTTAATATATGATAAATTTAAAAATTAATCTTACATAATATTGACTTTTCAATCTTAATCTCAAATTTTTAGTAAAGAACAATTATAATCTCACATAATTTATTTTTAATAAAAATAGTCTTACATAGATGTTTTAACAAACTTAATCCAACATAAATTATTCTTTAACAAAAGTGATCACATAATTTTATAAATGGATTTTATACCACTTTTGATTAAAAACAAATCTTTTGGGATTAATATCAGAGACAGACATAGGAAATTTAGTAAGGGTGACAAAACATATTAATTAAAAAATGGAAGGCAAAAACATTTTAGGGGGTCAAAATATAATTTTAGAGTGGGCAAAATATAATTTTTGATGGCCAAACTGCAATTTTTGCTGGGTAAAAAGCAAAAAATTTAGATAATGATAAAGAAATTTTTTTTGCAAGGGCGGCACTTACCTCCCTGGCCTCAGTGTAAATCCGTCATTGATTAGTATTAGTTAAAAATAAAAGTTTGAGATTATTTTTTATTAATAACAATTTTCATTTGACTATATTTGATTAGTTTTAAAACTTGACACTAATATACAAATACTCGTATTCTATGGATCGCTTTTTGAATTTACCCGTTAGTATGTTATCATATTTTCATGTATATCGCTCCCGTCCACCATTAGATATAATCTGGATAGAGGTATAAGTCAAGAGTCTTCGAACGGAGTTACATTCTCAAGACCATTATATTATCCATAATATGACAATATGGGATCCATGTCTATACAACAGTCTAAGGGCATCCCAATAATGTTCAATCTCCCCATCCAACTAGATGTTATTGTTTGCTTTAAAATGGAGCAATGCTACAGTGTTGCACCAAGTTTGATGCAGGACATAGCAATGCTATACAAATTTGTTATTTTTTTATTATTTAGTTAAAGTTTGTGGTTATTAGTTAAAGTTTTTTTTTAAAAAAAATTATTTAGTTTGTATAGCAACACCATTTATTTTCTTTTCAAAATTAATTATTTAATTAAAATTTTATATTCCTGTGTAAAATGTGAAAGTATATTTTAATTCTTTAGTATAAAATTAATAATAATGATAATAAAATATTTATTTTAATATTAAGTATTGATTTATATAGGTAATATTTATAATACATATATTAAGAAAATTAAATTTTGTTGGTAAAAAATATAAAACTTGTTAAAATAAGAAAGTTAAATTTGTTTCTAATAATATGATTACTAATATATAATTGATAGAATAATTAATTATTATACATGAAATTAAAATAATATTATAGGAAACATTTTTTGGAGTAAAATTTTGAGTATATGGGTTGGAGATCAGTTTTATGTTTGGTGCATAAATTGCACTATTTTGTTGCAAAGCCGGCATTCAAATGAAATTGTGGATTGGAGTGACATAACAGCCTATTTTGACATAAAATAAAATAAACATTTTATTTGACATATAATTATCCACTAATATAAGTTTCGTCATTCTCAACTATAGGTGTCAAAATGAGCCCAACTCGCCAACCCAAAAATGTTGGTCTGTTTAAGCTTGCATCCATGCATATTGGAAAAGTAACCCACCAAAAAATAAAAAAATAATTTTATGATTAAAATTATTAAATAAATTATTAAGAAATCATATTTTAATTAAATTCAACTTTTATTATAAATTAATTAATGGAATCAACCCGCGGGCCAACCCGTCAACCAAAACGGGTTGGTCTTTTTAGGCCCGCCTTGACCTTGGCCCAACCCATTGGACCAAACCCATTTTGATATATATATATACACTTTTTGCTGCCATTTGAAGTTTTATAGTTATTATTCATTCATGCCCGTGCTTCTTTGTTTATTTCCAGAATTTACAATCTGAAACTTGCAATGAAGAAGATGGCCCATAGAAAAATTAAATGCTGCACGAAAATTATAAAAAGTTGTGCACGAAAATTATAAAAAATAACTGGTGCCCGAAAAATTATTAAAAGCAACTGGTGCACGAACATTGAAAATCAGTAATTGATGTACGAAAATTAAAATCAGTAACAGATGCACTAAACATAGAAAAAGTATGTGATGCACGAACCATAATCGCAAGTGGGTGATGCACGAACCATACAATTAAGTGGGTGATGCATGAACCATTTAATTTCCAGTTATAATATTTCGTGCACCAATTGTTTTTTTGTAAAGTTTGTGCATCAGTTAATTAACACAAAATTCGTGCACCAGTGTTGTATTTTCATGCATGATTGTTATATTTCGTGCATCAATGTTATATTTTCGTGCATTAGCTAATTTTTATGATTTTTGTGCACCAGTAACTGATGAACGAAAATTGAAAATCTGTAACTGACGCACGAAAATTGAAAATCAATAATTGATGCATGAAAATTAAAATCAATAAATGATGCATTAAACATAGAAAAAGTATGTGATGCACGAATCATAATCGCAAGTTGGTGATGCGCGAACCATACAATTATGTTACTGATGCACGAACCATATAATTTCGTGCATTAGTTATTGTATTTCGTGCGCCAGTTGTAACACAAAGTTCGTGCACCAGTGTTGTATTTTCATGCATCAGTATTATATTTCATGCACCAAGGTTATATTTCCGTGCACCAGTTACTTTTTATAATTTTCGTATACCAGTTACTTTTTAATGATTTTCGTGCATCAGTTATTTTTTATGATTTTCGTGCACCAAGATTATATTTCGTGCACCAGTTACTTCTTAAAATTTTCATGCACCAGTACTTAATTAATTTTTATAATTTTCGTGAACCAATTAATCTTTCTCTGTGTCATCTTCTTCGTTGCAATATCTAACCGTCAGGCTGTAAATTTGGAAATGAACAAACAAGCACGAACATCAATGCATACATTACTTCTTCATCCATATGCATCAGTCAAAACCATGAGAGTTTTTTTTTAAAAAAAAAAAACACATACCAACAGACTTCGCTATCTATAATTTAGCATCGCTATTCAAATTTATCATTCACATACACACAGTATACACACACACAAGATAGAATGTGTAGAGTATATCCGAAATTATATGTGCAGAGTAGTCCGAGGCCTTCTTCGATTCAAAAAGATTCCAAATGCTACGAACAATTTAGATGCTTCGATTCAAATATATTTCATGTACAGAACAATTAGCAATATTTTTTAGGGATGAGACGACGAGATGATGATGAAAATAATGATCTGAGAATCGCCAGAAAATTTAAGGCGTGGGGCTACGGGATGAGGAAGAAAAGAAAGATCTGAAATTAGGTTTATGGTGTTTTCAACTGAAGGGTATTTTGGGTAACTAAAAAAGACCTTTTCAAACCGATAGTTAAAAAATAGACTTATGTGAATATAATTTTCTCATAAGTGTATTGTTTGGTAAGAAACTTTTTTTTGCAGTCGCGGGTTAGGCTAGCTAACATGTTTTAAAAAAAAAATTATTTTATTATAATTTAATGAATTAAAATTATTAAATAAAATATAAATAATTCATATTTTAATTATTTTATCTAAATTTTATTATAAATTAATTAATTGATACAACATGCAGGCCAACCCACCGATGCGCCCGCTAACCCACCCCAACCTGCCAACCCAAATGGGCTTGCCCGTTTAGGCGGGCTGGGAAATTCTTGGCCCAACCCACCTATTTAGCGGGTCGGTTAGGCCAATCCAACAAGCCCAAGTTAGTTTAACAGCTCTAATAATAGCAGAGTATGGGAATGATGACAAGTTAAATTAATTATTATTCTGGGAAATGTGAAAATGAGTGAAAAAAGATTAAAAATCAGTGATAGTGTTTGTTTACATGTTGGGAATAAGAATTGTTTTCGTAAATAAAAATAGAGAAAAATTCAAGCCGATACTAAATGGTAAAAATATTTTCGGCCCAGCTCTTAGCTTTCAACTTGATCTATATAAAAATTCAAGCAGGTATCAGATGGTAAAAATATTTTCGGCCAAGCACTTAGCTTTCAAGTTGATCTATTTTAGGTCAAAATGACCAAAATAGACATAAAACATATTCGTATTCACTTGCATCACCTCGGAAAAAATGGTGCACTCCTCCCGATCCTCTGCAACAAACGTACTTTACACCCTCTACACTTACCTTTTCTTCTAATGTTCGTATACTCTCCAAAACAATGAGTAGATGTAAAAATAAAGCAGTGTCATCAGAAACACAAGTCCGAAACATTGGAATATCGGTGCATATTGATTATCATACAAGTCTGTTTCTCTCCATTCGTTCTTTGTTTCTGCTTTCTCCCAAAAATATTCTTACGACTAATTATTAAAGGTATTGGTGCACGTGGGATAAATTGTGATGCATGTGCACCACTTGATTCTAAAGATGCAATGAGATACGTGCTTTAATGCAGGACAAATTATTTAAGGTGGTAATGTACATTGACGATAAGTGCATCGCTAAACTCAAGCGGTACAATTATCAAAACTCAAGCCTTTAAAACGGATCTGACACGTCATAGTTATGTCATTGTTGATCTCACAACAAAGAGGTTTCAAGTAAGCGGGTGATGACGCGATCTTCGCCTCGGATTCAGAGTTGGAAAAAGTTTACGACGAGAAATTGCCTCAGGCGTGAATTTTTGATTGTAGGGCAATAAATTAAATTGAGAAATATAAATCATGAACTTAGGGGTATTAAGGAATGAAAAAGCCTTATAAATAATGGAAAACATAAAAAAAAATTTATTTTAATGAAGTTATTTACTAGCTGTTTTAGTTGGAAAGAAGAATTTTTGAGAAATTTAACTGCAAGATATTTTAAAAAATTGTACTAATATATAAAGAGTGCGTTCATGTGCTTACTGATAAACTAGCAAGAGTCCATAATCTAATGGGCCTTAAGTTTTGTTATCCCATCTTAATATGTGGCTACGTACGTTTTGTTTGACTAGAAAGCTGCTTTATAATAAATATTGACCGTATAATATTGTCAATTTGATGAATTAATATATATATATATATATATATATATATATATATATATATATATATGAAACCCAACTTGAATTAATGCCAACAACCAAGTAATTAAAGAAGGTAACCGAAATATTAATATGTACACTTGTCTATTTTATTATTATTATATATCCAAAATGAAAACCGACACAATCATACAATATAATTAAGATTATATCCAAATATTTGCTTTTAGTAAGGATGAATGAAATATTTTGACTCCAGCAGGCGAAATTACAATTTTAAGGAATCAAATATAAAAATTTAATTGGGTCCACACTCTTATAACTTTGTCCTTATTAAAAAACTAACACTTACTGCTTTATATATTATATTACTTTATCAAATAATTTTATTTTTAAAAAAATTAAAATCCTTTGAACCCTATCACCTTCAATATCAAGTCGATCCACTTAGGAGGAAATAAAATTGTATTGAATTATATTAGGCGTAGCAAATAGTTTGGTCTACCGTTTTAATATTTAATGGTTTGACTAATTTGTTTCGTATATAGGTGAATTAGAAATATTCATCACAAGGTTTATAAAATAAATAAATTGCTTTTTAAAAGATTAATCCAACATGTGAATATTATTCAAGTCCTAGAAGTTTCGGCGAATACCATAAGTTATTACGGCGAGCCCAATTTTGATGTTTATTAAGCAATACAAAAACTAAACCACAACTGTACTTCCTGTTATATATAATTTCTCTCAAAATATATCTTAGAAAAAAATAACAATAGACTTCAAAATAATTTTATGTCGAGGCGAGATTTGTAATCTCCGTCCTTAAGACAATATTGCACCGCTATAGGTACTAATAGGTTTTCTATGACAATTTGTCTCCCAAGATACAACGACTATGACTTGTGATAGGAGCACTCCAAATCACAAGTTCTCAAACCACAAATGTTCAAAGTACTCAATTTGATGAACAATAAATGCTCTCAAATTTCACTAAAAATATGATGTTGATTTCGAAAATCCTGTACAAATCAAGTGGGTTTATGTTGTTTATATAGAAGACCAAAAACCAAGTCCAAAGGACACCATTTGGAGGCAATATTTGGCCAAAAATCGCACCCAGCTCCTGTAGCAGACAAACCAAAAAAGTTCTGATCCGCTCGGTCGATCGAGCATTTTGCTCGATCGATCGAGCCATTTATTTTAATTCAAACTTTCGTTTTTTCCAACACTTCCTCAAGTCTTGCATTGCTTGTACAGGATTGGGATCCAATGATAAGGACCAACCTCACGTCAGTCGTAGCGTTACCCATATGATTTTTCAAATATTCACTTATCTATCATATTGTTTGAAATAGGTAGATTATCTCATATGGTTTGTAAATAGATGCATAACAACACCGTCCACGTATGATTTGGGTGACACGCGCCTTCTTATACGTTTGGACTTTAAAATTACATGTTAAAACATCAATTGTATCCTTATTGGGTAAAATGCACCTAAAATAAGATAAAAGAATGACTTATATGTAATCTTCACCTAAAGAATGACATAAGTGGTAATCGACACCTACACCTAAAATTTGAAAGCCAATTTGACAGAGTTTTATCATGTACAATTTACTTTGATGTGGTTTCGATCAGATGTAACTTACCCTCTGTGGTTATTCTTTAGGTTTAGATTATCTCATGTAATTTAAAAATAATTTCGGTAAGATGTAATTTACTTGTATCGACACTTGGTTGATGTCATATATGAATTGCCCCATTTGTCGTGCACCAATACTGATAGGTGATATTGATGATATTTCAAGAAATTCTAGTTATAGGGGCGAGACTCAGCAGGAGACGAGCGAATTAGAAGTGGAAATAAATGAAAACGTCGAAAGGAGGATTGTTCGTGATGCCTTGGTATCATCCGAAGACGATGAGAAAAGTGAATTTATAAAGATAAGAAAAATAAAAGTTGTCTCCGATGCCGGGGTGAGAATGGCCAAAGAATTGGTGGACATTAGAAGGTCCGTTTCTGTGGATTTTTCGCAAGGAAGTTCGGTTCCTCATCTTTTACCGGAAAGCTCCAACATACATAATAAACCAGGGTTGTCGAGAGTGAGAATATTTTAGCTCTACTTTTGTGATGAAATTTTTAATTATATCTTCTCAATAGTTTCTGATAAGCGAAGTTGGTAAAGCAATGGAATTGAATATGTTTTTGTTGCTTAATTATATTCCAAAATACATTAGCGTCATTGAGTGTAAGTCGGACTCAATGGAAAAATAACAATTTCTTTAATATACGCATTCATCCTTATATTTGTCTCAAGTAACAGCAACAATGGTGGCATATCCATAGTCTTGTGATTTAGGGCATTCATTCCACTATTGGAGTTTAGATCTAAGTTGTTAAAACTTTATACCAATTAAAGACAATAAGACATCGATCCTTGTCCTTTTTGAATTTCAACTCTAATTATATATATCTTTTAAACACAACATCCTTTGTTTTTTTGTTCTTAATTTCTTTTTCCTCTAAGTGTATCTCTCATGTCAGACTCCATAGTTGAGTCAACTTATACTCGTATTTAAAGAGTTAGTTGGAGGTGCAATTCAATTGATGGTGGATCCGTCTGCAGTCATTAGTGATAAGACTCAAAACTGTGTCTTCTTTAAACTTACATATTTTCTTTAATAACATTTAATGATTACAATCAATTAATAAAAAATGATAAATCAAATTTAACCTACAGTATTTCCATACATTGAAAAGAGACAGAACCCATGGTGGTGGATTCCACTAGTGTTCGATCTTTTTTCTTGATGTTCATTTATTTCTCACCAAAATAAAATATGAATATTCTAGTAAATTTGAATGTACTATTTGTATTTAAATCAACTACTTTAAATATAAATGCTTCGATTTTAAACACAATCCAAATGAATTTATTGTCTTATCATAGAATTTTTGGGTGGTTAAAATATTTCATTTAGTTCATTTTTGCCTCAACAAAAAAAGAAAAAAAAATAGATAAAAGATTGAATAACTTGTTAATTACATAATTATGTCGTTTTTGTCCTCGTCATCGCTCAATCTACAAATTATGTATTATTATTATTATTTTAATCAATGTGTTATGTCGCCACTTATTTTATTAATATAGATTGTATATGAGATGGTGACTATGCCAAAACCTCATAAATACCGTAAAATCTAAGCATATGCAGGTATACAACTACATATATAAATAAAACTTCTGATACCTATGTACAACCAAATATTATACTGAATACAATGAGTAGTTTAATTCCAAATTTTTTTTTTCTGGATTCTTGTCCTCAACCATTGGAACTGGAGGTGTGTGAGAGACCACTACTCCATTGTCCTCTTTACCTTAACATTGATTTTCCATGTATTCAACACTAGTACGTTCCATCAACTCCGCATCTGGTGGGGAATCTTCCTCTGTGACATGATTTTCGTACGCCCTCTCAAGCCAATTTGATACTGGAAAAGGAAGCTCATCATCGTCGTCAATTTGATTAGAACGCTATTTTGAGGAATATGATGGAATATTTGGTTTGGTTTTGGTAGATTCACATTTAAAGATACCGGTCTTCTTATTATTTATTTAAGTAACCTGATTTAAGTAAGGGGCGGGAATCTGAAATTGAGTTAGACAAAGACATGGTAGAGACTACTGCCCCAAGGCTGCTCATTGTTGTCCAACACCTTCCCTACACAAGTCATAACCCACATCCATTATATCATGAATCTTATTTGAAGAAAGGATTTGCCTGTGAGGTGAATGTCATGTCCAAACCACTATGAGGGATGATATTAGTGTATTTCCAGAATAAGAATGGATTCTTGGGTTATGTGATTTGCAAGGGAAAGATGAACGACGACTTAATTGAGTATGGATGCAAGTGGATTTTTAATTTTTTTTTTAAGTTTATGTTTCTCCACTATAATTAATAATAATATAATATGTTAAATGATTTAAAAGTACTCAAATTAAATATTTTTGTTTAACTTTTTTATATTTTGTGTGAAACAAGAGTTGCATATTGATTAATATTTTAAATTAGATGGACTTTGATATACATTTCGGTCGGTGAGGTCTTATAAATTTCAAGTTAAAATGGGCTTTCCGTTATCACTAATCCAAATAAACCAGCCCGCCCGTATGGCGCTTTAATTGGGTCATGTCCAACGAAGAATTGCAAATTTAAAAAAAAAATAACAAAGAGAAGAAAAACTGTGGAATTAAATTTTTTAAAAAAATTAATTTGACCTTGGATTCGTGATAACATCCCATTTCACTTGTAATTAAAAAATAATAATTATATTTATCTTTGAAAATTTATGTTTACATTATATATTTATAATTTAAATTGTGAATCTGATCAAGATTCTTGAAAGCTGTCAGAGATCATCAAATATTTTAAGCAAAAGGTTATTCAGATTCCTTCGACATGGCAATGCAACACTTTCTTCATTACATCAATTCATTCTACTTCTCATTTCATAGTTCTCATGACTTGTATTACTATTTTAGTCAATTATTTATGTTAATAGTCTTGTCTATACACAAGACTCTTAATTTTGATTTGATTTGATTTATATCAATTGTGGTGTAAAAATATTTTTTTTAATTTATATTCGATCGGTTCCCTAGACAAATCTATTAAACACAAGTTTTTCCATATATTGCCAAACACAATTCGGAGGGAACAAAGGGTAACCTTTTAATTATTTCTCATCAAAATTAGTGTACTTCATATATATATAAATATATATACCCCGAGATATATCCATAATATACATCGCATTATATATGATTAGAGACACGCCTACATATATTTGATTAAATACAAAAGACTAATTAAATATTATACTTAATTAACTATAAATGTTTGAATTTATGTTGAAATTAGCGGCGGTAACTGAGATAGATTCCATGAACTTTAATTGACAAGAGGAGCTGGCCAGGAATATATACACTGACCATCTTGGATGACTCTCACCATTTCATGCACCGCCGTGGCTATTTCATTCACCGTGCTTAGCTGGCACTCATCTTCAACCTGAAAATATTAAAAATTAGAATATTTGATTTGATATTGTTTGTATGTAGCTAGCATAGATTACCTTAACACTGAAAGAGTAGAGCACCGATCCATTCATGGTGGTGACATTAAGGTGGAGAATTGTGAGGCAGATGGAGTGAAATCCTACCACCATTGTTTTGGCCGTCGTTTTGATAATATTTTGATGTTGGCATGCCTCTCCACCATCGTCACCTCGATATCAGCCGCCGATCCCACGTTCCTCGAGTACTGAGGGAATACGAAAAATTCGGAGAATAATCGACAAATATTATTGGGTTGACTGGATAATTGCTTTTGCCCTTGATGAAATTGGACTTGTTGTTCCAGTTAACGAAATATAAGTTATAAATTTAAACATATGAGTTGCCATTATACATTTTTGTGTGTGTCATCTACGTCGGTGACATGATCATCATCAACTCTCAATCCCCAAAAATAATAGAAAAATCATGTAAGTTAATAGTCACCTCACCTGTTCTGAAGTGAAATGTATGTGTCTCACGACACCATCGTTCAACAAAAGCAGTAATTGTTAATAAAAATAATTGAAGACATAATACAATAGCCTTAAGGCGAGAATCACTATCTGATAAATAATATTTCCACACTATAGAAATATGTTTCGCATGATATAACAAGGCAAGAGAACTCTTATGAGAAAATAATGAAATTTGTGAAGTCAAAAGTTCTTCGTCTTTTCTTCTATTTATAGAATGAAGATGTATTTTTCAAAGAGTCACAACTATTCGAAATAAACCATCACAACCATTTGAAGTGAATCATTACAACCATTCAGGATGACTCATCACAACCATTTAAAGTGAATCATCACAACCATTCGAAATGAATCAATACATCCATTCAAAATGGTTATTAGCAATAGTCACAACTATTCGAATAAAGTGTATTTTCAATATATTTTTGATTTTAACAAATTAAAAAATAATAATAATATCCGAAAATATAATTAATTGGAAGATCAAGCCCAAGATGCCAATCTTGACTTGTAAATACATAGTCCAAACCCACTTCATTAAGCCCATTGGTTAGCCACTAGTCAAGCCCATTATTAGACCATACTAATTTAAATCTTACTAGTGGGTATCTTTTTATAAGCATCTATTAAACACAATGTTCTTCCAATGTGGAATTATCATATCTCACTTATTCCTTACATACAAATTATACAACAATCCCCCACTAATTTTATAGTAATATTTCATCTTGACAAATATTATGAATACAAAGAGGTATCTATCGATTTGGACCCCAATTAGTGTGCATGTGTCAAAAATTTTAACGAAGTTAATAGTATCAAATAAAGATTGAACCTTAACTCATATTGTTAAAACCGAACATACACATAATACTTGTCTTAGAATTCTTAAAAGATTCTCAACTCAACCTTAGCACTATTAAATATGGACATGTGCTAATCCTGATTCAATGAACATTTATAAGAATAACACATATCCTTATTGAAACGGCACCACTTCTATGTCCACATAGGTGAAGTCTATGAAATTAAATAAATACAAATTGATTATACTTCAAACAAAGACACAAAAATATTACTAACCTTCCAAAATTTCACACGCACGTAGAAATTGATACGATGAAAACTGAATCTGTGGAGCTTAGAGACAGAGGAATTGAGGAGCGATGAAGCGAAGAACTGAATAGAGCCCAGTACCGTCTGCAGAGTGGCTTGGTCAAAGTTGCAGACCTCCGTTGTAGATGACAACGTGGGCCTGCAAAACGGTACTCCCGCTGCCACCTGCAGCGGGAGCCTACCAAAAAAAAACAGCCAAAAAAAGCAGGCCCCAGCTACAGGTGGCAGCGGGGTCATTCTTTGGCCTCTGCACCAGGTTGCAGTAGATTAAAGTAAAATATGCACCCCCCTCAATTCGCCGTATTTTTGAATTTTTCCCTTAGTTAACAGGTAGGTGTGATGACAATATTTTAGATTAACAAGGATATGAGTGTAATTAAATATTGGTTTGAAATGATCGGACATCTAAAGTCTCACGCTCCATATCATGAAGTCGCAAAACATGATATTTTCATATTCATATGTAGTATTCGATAAATTAAGCTTGAACTAATAAATTGAGGTCGATCTGAAATTCAATTCATAACGTACTTGAACTCGGACAATTTGATTTCCAAGCTTTGAATCGAACTTCATACATGTTAAAAAATAAATTTTGAAACTAACTGTGAAATAAAATATAATTTGTGTCGGAATTCAAAAATTAAAAATATTCAGACACCACTGCTCCTAACTAATTTAAGAAAGATTTATTATTTGACAAACAACAATAGCTAACCAACCAACCCTGAAACCGAATTATTATTAAAATATTAAAACATGCCTATATGTATCAATACTTATATTACTATCATATTATATTGCAACTTCTACCATGATCAAAAAAAAAAAAAAAAGTTGTCAATAATAATTCAATCATGACAAGTTGACAACCTGTTCATCCCGAACCTCCCGGATTGGAACTGTATCGAGTCACCGAGCCACAAAACTCGCTCTCCAAAACGAGTTGACTCACTCATCTTCTCTCTCCCCACCAATCTCCCACCTTCTCCGTGAATTTTCAGCATCCCAATCGCATCTCTCAGTTCTTGAATCGAAGCCCACATTGCGTCAATGCAAGGCTTTTTCATCGGGTACAATTCGGATAATCTAGCCTCACAATCTTGCAATCTTTTCAAAGAACAGTTGAGCTCAACAGAATCGCCGAAATTCAAGCAATTTAACCTGTGTTTGAGCTCCTCGATTCTTAGTAGAATCTCGTTAATTGTTGAGAGATAGTCGTTGGATACTAGTTTCATTATTTCTTCGATTAATCTGTCGTCTTCCGGTAAGAGGGTATCTGGTAGTTTGCAGATTTCTTCGAGTAATTGAACCAAAAAATCCATGTCTTTGATCAGATCAAGGTTCAAGAAAGAAGGGATTCTCTGTTCTTGAATATCTTTCACTATGCTGTTTGAAGATGAGCAGATAAAATAACCCAAAACCCTAGAAGTAGAGAGGAGGGTTTCGAGGTAACGTGCGTACCACCTCACCCACAAGGAGAGAGCCCAAGTTGCAGCGGTGGCGCCGTCGCGAAATGCGGAGAGTTTCAGCTGATTATACCCGCCTTTGGCAGGGAAAATTGAGAGCTGGTCCTGGAGAATAAAGGGTCCCCGCTTGATGATGTGGTGGATGATTAGGAGGCATTTGAGGGCGACTGTAGAGTTTCTTGTGCGGTGGAGGCGATCCATGAGGGCGGTGATGATGGAGGAGGCGGTGGCGCGTGAGCTGTCGCCAAGAAGGAGAAGGGAATTGAATTGGATGTCATCGTAGGCGGATGGCTGCGCGTGGGCGGTAGCGCGGAGTACGGCTAGGTGGAGGGTGGCGTCGGTTGGGTTCGAAAGTATGGCAGCTTTGGATAAGGATGCTTTGTCTTTGATGATTCCTATGAGTTTCCTGAGTGAGATTTTCCCCATGGAAAATGAAAAGGAGTTGCAAGGGAAGAAGATGGAACTTTTTTTGTGGGATAATTTTGATTAGTATTATTATTATTATGATAATCTATAAGTTTATAATAACTTTGATCCAATTATTCAAAGGTATCAATTAGGAATAATTAATATTTGATCGAGTCTATTTATGGGGGCATCTTCACATTAATATAATTATATACAACTTGTACGTTTGTAACTCTTTTAAATTCAAAGTTTCAAAAAAAAAAAAAATTTAATTCTCTTGAATTCTGATCTAATTATATATATATATATATATATATATATATATATATATATATATATATATATATATATAGTGGTGTCTCCTTCTCCAGTTCAATTCAGCTATATAAATGACGCACATGATATATATACTAGTGCTCCGTTGCATACGTTGCATGCATATACGTTATTTATTTTGTAAAATGAGGTGGTAATTATAAATTCAATTTTTAATTTTTGCTTTTGAGATGTAATAATTTTTTTTAAATTGATTTTGTAGTTTAATACGCTCCCAAATATTTTTTTTGATGTTATTGTGGTTATTCAAATTAACAGAGGTCTTGCGGCCATTTAACACATAATAGTAGGGGTATTTTCGAATTTGTAAAATGGTCATACCACTAAAGTGCTTAACCATTATAAGATACTAGCAGCCAATGCACACGCGTTGCGTGTGTAATAAAATTTTAAATTTTATATATTGTATATGTATACTAAATTTTTATATTTGAAATATCTAATTTAAATATGATATTTTATGGGGAATGAAAAAACTGTTGCACATATTTTCAGAATGAAAAAAAATGATGAAAAATTGGGAACTAAGTTGGGAAGTTAATAGGTGGTCATCCGATATTATCCTTTATCTCATGATCTTGTGGCTATTACTAAAGCAAATAGAGGGTATTTTTGGAATTTCACAATGACCATACCAAGGTGGTTACTCTAAGGTGCTCATACATTATAATATAGTAAGTATAGATATATATAAGATATAAGATATATATATATATATATATATATATATATATATATATATACTAGTGCTCCGTTGCACACGTTGCGTGCATATACGGTATTTATTTTGTAAGTGAGGTGGTAATTATAAATTTAATTTTTAATTTTTGTTTTTGGGATGTAATAAACTTTTTTAAATTGATTTTGTAGTTTAATTACCCTCACAAATATTTTTTTGATGTTATTGTAGTTATTCAAATTATCAGGGATCTTGCGGTCATTTATCACATAATAGTAGGGGCATTTTCGAATTTGCAAAATGACCATACCATTAAGGTGCTTAGCCATTATAAGATAGTAAGATATATATATATATATATATATATATATATATACTAGTGCTCCGTTGCACACGTTGCGTGCATATACTGTATTTATTTTGTAAAGTGAGGTGGTAATTATAAATTTAATTTTTAATTTTTGTTTTTGGGATGTAATAAACTTTTTTAAATTGATTTTGTAGTTTAATTACCCTCACAAATATTTTTTTGATGTTATTGTAGTTATTCAAATTAGCAGGGATCTTGCGGTCATTTATCACATAATAGTAGGGACATTTTCGGATTTTCAAAATGGTCATACCATTAAGGTGCTTAGCCATTATAAGATAGTAAGATATCTTATATATATATATATATATACACGCATAAAAAATACAATTAAAAGTTAAAATTAATTTGCGAATCAATTACAATACAAAATAAATTGAGTAGTTAATAACGAGAGGAAAACATTCAATCATAAATGAAAATTCTGAACAAATATTTTTGTAAAAAAAACTTATGCATTACAAACCATCCTAACTTTTGTATAAATAAAAAAATGTTACTATGAATCAATCGATTTTCATCCTTATATTTTTAATATTTTATTCTCTATCTTCTTTTATATTTTAAATAATCGAGATAAATTCTAAATATACTAGATATATCCAATATATTTCAAATATAATAAATTATCAATCATATCCAATACTTCCGTACCATATCTAATATTTCATAAATTAATTTGCTTTTTGTCCAATTATATAAGTATACACTTATAATACAACTAGATTTCATTTAGCCTTCCGTAATTAATATAATTATTAAACATATATAGAAATCGCCGTCTGAGACGTCGACTTCTATATAATTTTTTTATATATAGAAGTCGAGATTTTTTTAATATAATTGTTATCATCTCATATGGCGGCTTGTATGTAAATTTTTTATATATACTATTTCTCAACTAAATACAACTTCTAAGAAACTTCTTTCAACTAAGTCTATTTTAGCAATCCCTAATCTAATTAGTCCATTAACTATGTCTAAAATACCCCTTGATCTCCACCTTCATCCCCCCTCAACCAGATCATTTTTTTGTTGCATTTGAATGTTTCGAATTTTGATCCAGATTGCCTTTATAATGTGATCGATCACTCGATCGATTGATCAAAGTTGGTTTGTGATTTTTTTTTTCTCGCATTTTGTCCTGAAATTTTTTGGTTTCGCGAATCAATTTCATGAATTCTTGCGATTCTGGCAGCTCGTCTTCATCATCTGGCACACCCACCATAGATGATCAGTACTTCATGAATGAAGAATCGGAAGAATTTAGGGTGCCATTTAATAACCCGAATGAAGAACCGAAAATACTAGCTTCATCAAGTTAGGTGCATGTAACACACATGCACCGCTAGATGGAAATGGTGCACATAGAAGGCTCATGATTATGGGAACTTCATCCGGTGCATGTAAATTACATGCACCGCATGAGTGACTTGCACCATCCCATACGGTACATGTAAAAATTTATTTATGCGGTGCATGTATTTTACATGCACCACAAGACTCATATGGTGCATGCCACTCATACTCTGCATGTAATTTACATGCACCAGATGAGTAATTTTTACATGCAGAGCTTTAAATATGAATTAGTCGTTTTACATGCAGAGCTTTAAATATGAAGTGGGTTTACGAGCTTTCTAATGCATATGCTTGATTTTGTTATTGTCGTATGTAAGACCCCAACCCCTTATACTCGTCATTAGTGCATTTACTACGTCGTATGAGTACTAAAAAAAATTCATTCTTTAAAAGAATCCTTCCATGCTTCACATATTATCAATGACATCAATAATACTCAGCAATAAGACTCAAGGTTCACCCATTATCATCCCCATTACACCACTTTTACATTGTGGGTTTTTATAAAAATTTGGGCAGAGTCTCCCCATAAATTGAGCTATCCCAAAATAAAACACATCACCAAAACAATTCCCAGCCAGGGAAAAACACAATACTAAGAAGACATCAAAAGTGGGCTTCAACACCCTTATACAGTCCATATACATGCTTCCAGTTGCTCGCATACGAGCAACAAATAAATGAATACCAATCTAACTGAATAAATAGCATATACTATTTACCCCCACTCATATACGCTTCTGGAAGCAGCATGATCCAACAAGCTCGAACCAATATCCCAAAGTAGCTTAGTACATGTTGTACCTGTTTCAACAGAAACAGCCCCCACACGGGTGAGCATACTCCAACTCAATACTCATTCACAAATCAATATACGAAATTGTAATGCAACAATTTAGAGTATTCAAAACTCATAACATATACTCCCTGTACAATTTCGAATTTGTATAGCTTCCACACACTGTTCCTGTTTCAGACTCACACACCTTCATACTGTCAAGTTTAGCATTATCACTGAAAATATGATACTCAACAACGCTTATGAATTCAATACAACAACAATATATTATTTATGCTCGAACATAAATAGTTCAACATCAATATAAACCTGGTTATCCCACTATCTCATTCTCGATACTTTCTCATATCGCTCATGCCCATGGCATCACTACTCAACAAGTATAATCGGATCACGTACCACTACGTGTCCACCATTCCACGTGTATTAAACTCAATTATCAAACTCAATCTGAACCTTAAACATCACAACATTAAACTACATGTACGCATGAATATATAAATACTGGGTATACCTGCTCGTACGTCACCACGTACCTGATAGTCGATAATCAAAATAGGCTATTACTGACGTCCCAAGGCTCGTGAAATATCTATATTAATCTAACAACTCAAGATTAGTTCATTACAAAAATATCAACTTATCGATACAACTTCTAATCACAAGTTAAATAGCCCTGATCATAATAAACTCATCTAAATTATGAAACTCCATCAGTTACACTTTTCACCTGGAATTATGCATGCCTGTATATTTACTACACAACAATAATTCATTTAGAATTACTTCCCCAAATATCAAAATCTGCTAATTATTCGAAAATTCAAAACTCGATCATTTAACTGTTTTGATTAAAACTAAACATACCGGTGTATTTAGAATTCAACAACAGTCAATAATACACCATTTTTAACTATCACTATATAAATTAGCTAAATAAAAACTAACACAAAAATACGAAATATTAGTGTCAGACTGTAGCACTTACCTCACTGATTCCAAATATATGTTTGGTTCATTCAAAAATGAGCGGAACGATGTTTAAATCGTGATAGGAAAGCAAGATAGAACCCTCGTTCTCTCCTCATTCATCGTCTACTATCTTTCTGAAATTGTGAATTGCCTTTTGCAATTGAAAGGCACGTGCACACATATATAATTATCATATTTTATTATATTGTAGTAAATCGACACGCATTACGATACGGATAAGTACGTTTATTCCAGCTGTCTTTTGCCTTATCCAACTATATTTTCAGCTAATCGTTTCAACATGAAAGTTGTAACTCGTTCTTTTATCTTCACGTGGACAGCTAATGCACTTAATTTCAATAGCGTATGTGAAAGTTATGACCAAAATACTAACATGTGGTACAATAAACAATTTATTTTCGACACATGATTTATTTTAAGTACAATCTGACCACATGCTTACGTCATAAATCTCAATGATAATTTTATATAATTTCCAAGGCATCACATCGTATGGCTAATTAACTAAATTTTGTGTATTTGTATCACATATGCACCTTTTGAGTCTATCGGTGCATGTAAATTACATACACCGATAGACTCAGTGGTGCATATAACCGACATGCACTGCTAGATGCAAGTGGTGCACATAGAAGACTCATCATGTGATTTCAATATGAAATATATAAATTGAGAATTTCAGACATCATAGAAGGCTCATGATTGTGGGAACTTCATCCGGTGCATGTAAATTACTCATCTGGTGCATGTAAATTACATGCACCGCATGATTGGCATGAATCATATGAGTCTTGCGGTGCATGTAAAACATACTCATAAGGTGCATGTAAAAATTTATTCATGTGGTGCATGTATTTTACATGCACCGCAAGACTCATATGGTACATGTCACTCATGCGATGCATGTAATTTACATGCACCAGATAAGTAATTTTTACATGCAGAGCTTTAAATAGGAATTAGTCATATTTTTACATGCAGAGCTTTAAATATGAAGCGAGTTTATGAGTTTTCTAATGCATAGGCTTGATTTTGCTATTGTCGTATGGTTACTTAACTCAATTTTGTGTATTTGTATCAAATATGCATCGTTTGAGTCTATCAGTGCATGTATCTCACATGCACCGCTAGACTCAAGTAGTGCATTTGTTAAAATTAAATGCATCACCTTATTAAAATTAAAAATTCAAAATTTTCATTCAAACAATTAATCAAACATGTTGAATGCACTGTAGTCACAATTAATTCACTCGCTTCTTCCCTACAGTAATGAACTTATGCCGTTAAAAAACCCACATCACATTAACATCGTCTTGAAAAACCATCATCATAATCCATCAATTTTTTAAAAAATAAACTCATATAAGCAGAAACACTGTCGCTGAAAAATCGACGGCATCCACATCATTAGGAACAACGCTTCCCAGATTATAACCGAACTGATGGCATCTTATTCGATAATTTCGAGAAGCACGAAATGGTAGGAAGCAGAAGCAATGGTTGAGCGTTTGGAAAGAACTGAGGAAGCGATGATGATACGAGATTTGCCATTTGAAACCTCAAAGACGTCGGAAGATGTGAATTCCGAACCCTACCCAACAGCTTCGCCGCCGCTATCATTCCTACGAAATGAGGAGGTACCATTGCGTTCAGTTTCTTTTAATAACAATTCGGTTAGTTTGGTCATTGTCTCCAAATTAGACCTAGTTGAAAGAGCTTTTTTTGGCGGTTGGGCCGAAAAAAGTTTCTCCTATTGGTACCGGCCCAAAATTTGCCCAAAAAAAACTAGTGAAAGTTGATGAAATTACGTCGATATTTTTTTCTTTTTTTATTAAAAAAATAGAGAATCGTTTGAGGACACGAAAGGGCCACATGGACATTACTGGGAGCTCGTCTAAAAAACTCGGCACGGAAACACATTGTGGAGGAATATGGGCCCTACTTTAATTAACTTGACTTGGATTTGTGTCGGAGAAAACAACCTATGGATAAGGTGGTTCGTCTCTAAATATTTCAAAGCCCAACTCTATATATATATATATATATATATATATAACTTTATCTTTGTAAATACTTCTTGTATATACACCATTTGGGGCCCAAATTCCTTTTCACTTTACATTTCTGAACATCAAAAATCATATATCGAAAATCGATCCAAAATCATAATTATTGAAATTAAATAAAAATATTGATTGGTTACACGCAGAAAGCAATAATTTTTTTCAGTTTTGTTTTAGTTTACAGATTATTTTTAATTTCTAAATCGAATGATTGTGAGCTTTTTTATCACTATATTTGACTTCTCCCTTTGAGAATAAAGACACTAGTTTTCAGTTCTCATTCCCTACAAATTGTATCAAAGAAAGGATAAAAATTATTGTAAAAGTGGCCCAAGTCAATTGAACAACTTATTCTTGCCTTCCTAGTATTTTGTATCGAAAGTTTTAAAAGTACTTGTTAAAATACAGATTAAGGGCAAAGTATTTACTTCCCTGTGAAACATTAAGGGTCAAAATATCTTATCGTAAAACTATTTTCTGAGAATAAATAAGGGTCAAAATATCTCACTGTAAACACTCTTATAAAACTATAAATGTGTGATTTACCATCCTTTGCAAAAAAATATTTAGCAATTTACCTCTCTCCCTCCGCTTGCGCTCTTTTTCTTTCTTTTTCATCCCCATCTTTTTTTCGGAAAACAGTGGAGATTAGAGAACAAGGCTGTTTAATTCTTAACTCGAACCCATGACGGAAATCGTAGTAGCCTGTAAAGCCAACCTTGTTTTCTGTGTAGAGTTGAGCCATCGGCAGCGCCACTATGCCGTGCAAAGGCGTCGTGGCCTCACAAAGGGCCATCACGCGTGGTAGTGAAGCTTCGCCCCTTTCAGGCGCAGTTTCAACCGTGCAACGTCGGCGTATGTGTAATGTTCAACTACGGCAAAAAATCATCGTCGGTGTTTTTCTTTTCAGGAAACAACACGCTCTTGTTTTTTTTTAAGTATGTTGTCGCGATGGCGGCATCTGGCCTTTCTGCTGTGACGAATCACCGCCGCCGTGTGTTGTTCATCGCGAGCCGTGCACTGTCCTAGTCGTGTGGTTGGCTCAGATAAAAAAAATTTCCCCTTTTTGTTTTTGTAGGCAGATTAACGGAATCGTCATTAATAAAATCAAAGGATTAGTTTAAACAAATCATTTGTATTGTTACATATAAAATCCCAGATTGTCGTAAGCACACAAAACAAACATAGGAATCTCAGATCTATACCAGGGGAGATCGAGCTCCGATACCACTCTGATGCCACTATTGAAAAATCAAGCATAAAATAAGATATCGAAACGAGTGTTAGAAATCACTTCTTTTAATTGTTCATTTAGTGGTCCATTTATTCCACATTAAATTTAATTCACTACAATGTCATAACATATGACGTGCTCTATAATGGTTAGAGCCTATAAAGACTATGTATTTGGGTCTCTATGCCTACAATCTATTTTCATACACAAATACACCATCTAAAGTGGGATTGTGAAGGCTTACAAGAACCAAAAACTAGAATATCTTGTGAGCAAGAAGCAATGGTCGGAGGTTATCCTTATTCCGATTTGATCTATAAAGTATGTCTAGATCATTAAGAAATATTTATAGTTGGTATCAGAGCATTGTTATGCCTCTGCCTTGCTATTTTTATCCTCTGCCAAATTTCGATTCATGTTTCCTAATTTTTTTTTTTTATGAAATTAAGGCTGGAAATCATTAGGAAATTGATTTATAACATTTCTGGAGTTTAAAAGAAAATATTGGTGACTGAAAAGCTTAGAAACGGTGGGTTTCATCGGCTGAAGGTTGGACGCCAAATTTGTTTTCTGAAGGTTAGGAACGATGGTAGCTTGTCTAGAATTATCAAACCTAACGATGGTAGCTTGTTTAGAATTATCAAAGGGCGTTGGTTTGTTCCTTAATGTGACAACTAATTTGAAATTGTCAAAAGTGCTTTCCACATTCCGATAGAGGGCATAACTTCATATTAAAAATATAATAAATAAATAAATAATAATAATTAAATAAAAATTTGTTTTCTGAAATAGTGTTTAGTGATCATGAAACATGCATAATTTTTGTTTTATGTAATTAAGTCTATTAATTATCATGAAACATGTAGTTAGCATTTTATAGCATTAATTATCATGTTATACTTTGGTTTCATGTATATATCCGTATGTATATAAAATTTTGTGGTTTAATTTTATGTGATCGCACCAAATTCAAAAAATGGATTAAGACGAAAGGTAAACCAATCTCATATTTTTGTTATGAATCTAATATGGTTGATGTTATTTATAACACATAGTGAATTGATTCTGGTTCTACAATCCATATTTCGAATACCATGCAGGGTATGCGAAATCTAAGGAAACCAGTGGAAAGTGAGCAATGCATTTATTCAGGAAATAAAATGCGCTCACATGTGAAAGTCGTTGGAACGTGCAGTCTAGGTTTAAGTAGTGATTTTAATTTAAATTTAGAAAAGACATTTTATATTCCTAGTGTTCTAGGAACTTAATTTCAGCCTCAAGACTCATACCATTTGGTTATTTCTTTAAGTTCTCAGAAACATCGTTCAGTTTGTATTATAAATCTGATCTTGTTGGGAATAGTACATTGTTTGATGGTCTTTTATCTATTGATTTACAAAATAATTCCACTTATAATATTATGCATCTTTACACTGGTATGAAACGATGTGTTATGAATGAGGATTCCTTTATTCTGTGGCACTGGATATTAGGACATATCTCCATAGATAGGATTAAGAGATTAGTAAATGACGGACTACTTAGTACTTTGGATTTTACTGATTTCAGTACTTGTATGGACTGCATTAAAGGAAAGCAGACCAACAAGTCCAAGAAATGTGCTAAGAGGAGTACAAACATATTAGAGATCATATATTCAGATATTTGTAGTCCAGTAGCAGACTCGCATGGTCCAAAATACTTCATCTCTTTCATTAATGATTATTCACAATATATGTATATCTACTTGCTTCATAACAAGAACGAAGCACTAGACTCCTTTAAAGTTTTAAGGCCGAAGTAGAGAAACAATGTGAAAATCAAATTAAGATCGTGAGAACAGATAGAGGTGAAGAATATTATGGTAGATACACTGAGGATGCACAAACACCTGGTCCATTTGAGAAGTTTCTTCAAGAGCATGGGATAGTTGCCCAATACACTATGCCTGGTTCTCCGGACCAAAATGGCGTAGCAGAAAGAATAAACCTGTGGTGCCTCGTCATCTTAATCCTCAATTTTTTGTTCAATCAATGAATCACATTATTTAATTATCAGGATTAAGATCCTATCACTACTGATCAAGAGTTTTCAATATGTCTCACGCTTACATTATTCATATACATCACATCTTGTATATCATTTATATAGCACAAATCATCCAATCTCGATCAGTTTAATTCCTAGCAACAGAAGGTAGACTCACAATCCCGGCTTTCCCAGCTATGAGTCCCTACAGAACAACCACACAATACATGAGTATATCGAAATGATGTTTACAATTCAACATCAATATAATGCATAAAAATTAGATAAACAACTTCCTGTCATTTCATGCATTTATAATACTCATTCCTGGTTGTTCATGTACATACCCCATGTATAATACTCCTTCCTGGTTGTAATATGTCATCACATATTTCAGTCAATATACTGTTATAATGGGACCAATATGATATGCATTTCAGCTCAATATGTCAGTGGCTTAGCCTTCACGTCCCATATTAGCAGCACATATTATATTTCCGTCCTCACACGTTATAATAGCCAAAGCTTATGTCCAACAAAAACATACCTCTCATGCCAAAGCATATGCTCAACCGTAGCATACCTCTCATGGCATCAACTAGATACCTCAACAACATATAGAAACAGCCATAGCATATGCCCAATAATGGCATACCTCTCACATGGCATCAACGATTTCATCATTATACAATATTAATATAACAACCAAAGCATATGCACAATATTGGCATACCTCTCATATGTCATCAACGATATAGAATGATCATAAAACCAATCCGATGCCTCAACAGCATCGTGCTTCACAGCACCAACCACATATAAGATTCACAATCATCTATGCCTCAACAACATCGTGACTTACAACACCCATATCGTACTAAACAAGATATCATCATCATATAGAAGAGCCACAATTGACTATCAATACTCGCACGTTAACACGTACATATTGTGCTAACAACATATATAAGTGTAGGCATCGATGATTTACCGTCTCTCTGTCATGTCCCCTGTGATGGTGCTACATGAATATCAACAATATAACATGTTATAATATGCTTTACCATCAAACTTTCCACAAAATATAACATTTTCAACAAATTCATCTTGGCGATCGATTGGTCGTTGCTAGCGATCGATCGCTTCAATTTTGATAACCCTAGCGATCAATCGGTCACTGCTAGCGATCGATCGCTATTTCAGTCCAATTTTCATAAAATGTTTCGGCCTTCTAGCGATAGATCAGTATTATTTAGCGATCGATCGCTAACCACTTTCGCTTCGAACGATCGATCGCTACACGCCTAGCGATCGATCACTATGCTCTGTAAAATTCAGAACATGGTGATTTTGATGCTTATCTTCATGACCTTTCACATCAACATTAGAACTTGATAAATACATTCTCTAACATCATATGAACATGTTTCCCTCATATTAGACCTCAAGTTTTAACATTAGAACTCATATTAAAGCAAGAACTACTCATTAAGATGGACCAACTCCAACTCATATACCAACATCAAACAAGTATATAAAGCACATACTCTTACCAAGAAGCTATGAATTCACTTCACATAACTCTTTCTCTTGATTTCCAAGCTGAAATCCAAGAAAAGACACAAGCATAGTCATGGAGATGAGAAGGAGCTTAGGAGAGCTTTGTAGGTGAAGTAAGGTGAAATATATGTGTTTCCAATATGATTGCATCTATATATAGTTAGGAATAACTCATTCAAGTTGATTCCATGTGGTCTAGCATGCATCAAATACATACTCTCCATGTAGATTTCCTACTACACTATGTAGAACTCCATTTATAACTCAACTCCATAACATAATCACTATGTGTTACACCAACTTCATATATTTGTTCACAATATCTTTTACTTCATTGAATCACATCTTTCTTATAGCACATATGACTATCATTTATAATGTTTAGTTCATTTCAAACATGACCAATTAATCATTTTTGCATATGTCATTAAGTCATACTCGGTCCAATCCGAACTCGAGTCCACAACATATTGTAAGTATCTCATAATTACCCAGAAATCAAATAAAATATGGATGATTAATAACTAGGCATTATATTTCTCCCTTACTAATTGAATTTCGACGTCGAAATTCAATGAAGTAGGCAATACAATCTCAACAGTACTTACATACACAGTATTTAGGCATATATGTACTTCATAACATCAACTTATCAACATTGCAGTATATCAGCATTGCAATAAGCATATGAAAACTAAACATACCAGAAACGAGCCCCGGATATTGGTGCTCCCATTGTGAAGGGTGACAGTTTCAATTTGAACCAGTGCCCGAAAACGATTTTGAAAGGGAACAAATGAAGAACATTCCTTATGCTTCTGCCGTTGGAAGCCTAATTGTTGGGTTTTGGAAAACCGAATAATCTTAGTTTTGATGTTAACAAAACTTGTTATTGTGTTGCTAACATATTTCATCAAGTGTGCAGTTCATAGATGATTATTTACAGCTTGATGATCTGCTAAGAAATGGTCTTGAGTTTGGTTGCTGAAATGAGAATTCAGCATCCAGTAGACCCCGAGCGCTGCTGACTAAATTGATCATATATCATAGCTCGGATATTGAAACGACGTGCTTTCAAATGGGTTGGATAACCAACGCAATTATCTACAAGTCGTATTTCAGGACAGCAGACTAGATTCGAAGGTTTACATGACGAAAATATGTATGCAAGAGCTTGCTGGTACAAAGCTGAAACAGCAGCGGACAGATTGTAGCAGCTGTGGTATATCAGCCATAACTCTCAGCTCGCTTATTGAAATGAGATGCTTCAGTATGGGTTGGAAAGCTAAGACAAATATCTACAAGTCATCTTTGTAAGTGAAAGACTGAACCGGACGTTAAGATTGCCAAAAAGCTTCTGCAGGTCAAGCCATTTGCTGCTGCATCCAGCAAACATACAGCAGGACCATTGCCTCGTATTTCAAGCATAACTCTCTCATACAAACTCAAAATTGAGCGATTCTTGATTCCGTGGAAAGCTAAGAGAAAGAGATACAACTTTAATGAAGATCACTTTGCCCAGAAATCAACGAATCAAAAGCTATAACCAATAGAACATAACAGCAAATGTTGGGCAGCAGGGTACCAGCAGACCTCAGGCCAGCGGATGCTGAACCAGCAGACCTCAGGCCAGCTGATGCTGAACCAACAGATCTTAGCCAGCGGATGCTGTACCAGCAGACCTCAGGCCAGCTGATGTTGAACCAGCAGAGGCCAGCGACCCAACCAGCAAACCTCGGGCAGCAGACTCGACCAGCGGACCTGAGCAGCAGACTTCCAAAAATAGCCCAGAAGCAGAATATGACCGTTGCAATGTTTGAAAGCTTACCAAAATTGTCCCAACGGTTATATTCTTGTATCTAACGTATATATCATTACTTGGGGCTATATATACATGATTTGGAAGCTCAATAACAGCTGATTGAAGATCAATCCAAGCCTTCCAAAGCAAACCCACTTGGGATTCAATTGGGGAACTTCAAAGACAAAAGCTGCTAAATGAAGAGCACTCCCCAAACCTTTGGCACCTCTTACCTTGTTGTATCAGATCTATTATGGAATCATTTATGCCTTTGTATTCACTCTATTCATTGTATTTGTGAGCTAAAATAGAAGAGTGAATACCATTGTAACAGTTGGTGATTCATCACAACTTGGTGAGGTCTTTACATGTGAGACGTTAAAGAACATGAACTTGTGTGGGCTAGGAGTTTAGGCTATCTGTGTGGTATTAGCCTAAGTACGTTGTATGCTGTAAAGTGTAAACCAAATCTTCTAGTGTATCCTTCCATGAGATGGAAAAAGGGGAGACGTAGAAGCGTTGTGCTTCGAACTTCCAGAAACAAATGCTTGTGTTATTTACTCTACTGCATTTATTTACCTAACTGTTTTTACATACTTTCTTGCATATCTTTAAAATGTCTTTCAAATGATTAATCGGTTTTAGAGCGGGTTATGTCGAGTGTCTTCCGCTCGGTTTTGCAACCGAACTCGATATAATCTCTCGGTGCAATTATTTCAAGAACACGAGCTATCGAAGCTCAAGTTGGCTGAACTCGGGTGTGGAATGACAACCCACCCCCGGAATCGATCCTAACACTAATGTATGCTCAGGTCTGCACAAGACCTGACATTGCATTTGTTGTTGGGAAGTTATGAAGATAATCCAGATATGGACCACTGGAAAGCTGCAAAGAAAGTAATGAGGTACCTTAAGGGGACCAAAGATTACATGTTTACGTATAGACAGCCTGATAATCTTGAAGTGATTGGATACTTCGGACTTCGCTGGCTATGTTGATTCATGGAAATCAACATCAGGATACATCTTTATGTTTGCTGGTGGAGCTGTATCTTGGAGAAGTGCAAAGCAGACATTGACTGTTACTTCCACTATGGAGGCTGAGTTAGTATCTTGTTTTGAGGCTACATCGCATGGTGTATTGATGAAGAGTTTCATTTATGGACTTTGAGTTGTTGATTTGATCTCTAGGCCTTTGAAAATGTATTGTGATAATTCGGCTGCGGTTTTTATGGCTAAGAATAATAAAAGTGGTAGTTGAAGCAAGCATATCGGCATTAAGTATCTGGCCATAAGGGAATGTGTTAAAGATAAAATAGTGGTTATTGAACACGTTAGTACCGAATTAATGATTGCTGATCCATTGACAAAAGACATGCCACCACTAAAATTTAAGGATCATGTAGATAGAATGGGACTTGGTTCTTTTATGTGATTTTCATTGTAAGAACGAATGTTTGTGAAACGCTGTTTGTGATATTCTCATATTTTGACTTGTGTACACCTTTATTTTGAGAAATATAATTGATGTTTGAACCTTAAGCATATGGGTTATTCATTAAGTCTTATGGGCTAGTATTTGAGGAACATGATGCATTGTGATACATGAAAGATAATACTCGTATTCAGATAACTTATCGCAATGATTCATGTATTTTTGTTTCTTACTATGGTGAATGATGAAATATATGAACCAAGTGAAAGAATGTTAGAAACCACTTCATTTAATTGTCATTTAGTGGTCCATTTATTCCACATTAAATTTAATTCACTACAATGTCATAACAATGAGGTGCCCTATGATGGTTAGATCCTATAAATAATATGTATTTGGGTCCATATGTCTACAATCTATTTTCATATACAAATACATCATCTAAAGTGAGATTGTGAATGCTTAAAAGAGTCAAAATTAGAATATCTTGTGAGCAAGAAGCAATGGCTGGAGGTACAATATTTATCCTTATTCCACATTTGATCTCTAAAGCATGTCTACATCATTAAGAAATACCTACAGAAGTTTGATTTTCTCGGATCGTTGAGCCCGTCTACAAGCCTCATTTTTTATCATGATTCTTGTTGGTATTCGGTAAATTACTACTAGAGCATACCTTGGCATGCACAATTTAAACCCTTGGACTCTTTAGATATTCTCCAAGAGGGAGTTTTGTGTTATGAGAACGAGAGAATATTGTATATCTGTGGTATATTGTTTAGGAGACGGAGACCCTAATTTATAACATCTCACGTGTCTATCAGATAGAGTTCAAATATAACTGCACATCTTATCTGATAGAGTTAATTCAAATGCATATCTATCAAATAGAGTTTGAATCCAATTAAATATGAGTGCATTTTGGTCAAGGATCATAAGCGTACGGTGATGTTATCTGATTGATGAGGTAAATTGTTTTAAAAATTGCGGTTGTCTGTTCATAGTCAAATTTCAAACATCATGGTTGAAGGATGAAGATATAAAGTAATCTCTTAGGACATTGATTAATAAATATTAACTTCATGTTTGTGGACTGTTTGTTCAATTAATAATCCTCAGAGTTTTTGAAAGGAGGTTTCAGTGGAAAGCATTTCTTGATGAAGCACGTAAGCGACGAATACGATCAGAGGCAACCGGGTTGCCTTTCGGGATTAATCAACATCCTCGACTATCATAATTGACATTCTAATGCCAGTAAAATGATCCACCAGAATAAATATGACCAATTTCCCTCGTTTCCTTGTTTTAGGGAGGTAAATTGTTTGTTTTTTTGTTTCAGATGGAAGTAAACTGTATCTTTATAGTTTTATATGGAGGTGTATTTGCCGCCCTTTATTTATTCACATAGAGTTAAATTGAGGAGCTTTTAGTTTTATAGGGAAGTAAATTGTTCATTTTAAGTTTTTTCATGGATGTATTTTCGCCCTTATTTATTTACAAGAAGCTAAATTGATCCTTATGACAGAAATTACACTTTGCCCTAAAATATATTTTAGTATGTGAACCGATTAAAAAATGAGTTTTGAGAATCCAAATATGTATGGGAGAATTGCACAATTGGATTTGTGCAAAAATTTCATGAGGATAACTTTATATGAAAATATTTTTAAAGTAAATAATTATAATTATACACGACTAAATATATTTACAATGTAACATCCGCTGAATGCGCCTTGAATCACGGGACTAAATTTATACAGCCAATTATTTTTAAATAACTTTATCATATATTATTTTATTATGTAATAAAAAAAAGTCAGTTGTGCAAACAAAAACCTAATTCAAAAAAGTGTTTCTTCTTTTACTATTTTATTTGAAGAGGAAAAACTAATAATCGACACAGTCGGTGCGATATTCCGTTGCCAGCAAATTAATGGATCCCCTCTTTCACACCAAACCCCACTTGTTGTAAATATAAATTAAGTAAAGATCTCATATAAATAAAAAAAGGGTATTTGGTAATGGTGGATTCCAGGTTGTCATGTGAACTAACGAACTCAGATTAATAATCTTATATGACGGTAAACATGTAGTAAACATTGGAAATGTAAAGCAAATTTTGTAGTTAGTGGAGCACGTTGCCTTTCATTGCCATAACGTATAAAATATACGCTAAGATCATGTAAGTATGGCTCTAATAAGGTACTGCTCATGTGTTGCAACAGGTGTACATACAAAATAAAAGCACATTATTTGATCATTATGTTCATATATAAAATTCAGTGGCTTTATTATATGTTTTAATTTCATAATTCAAGATAGTCATAATATATAACTAAAAAAGTATGGAAAGTGGATTTTATTTATTATTAATTCGATGTGACTCCACACAAAGCAAAAGAATCATAAAATATAAATATATAAAACAGAAGCAACTCTAAAATGAGAATACAACAATATGATGATCCCAAAATAACCCCCAAAAGGAAGAAAACTAAACAAATTTCATCCGTCCGTACGTGGAAGTCCTACACCAAAGTCACAGCAACAAGTGCTGCCACGAGGACCGTTCCACCAACGGCGGCTCTGCTCACAAACCCATTATTCGATCCATTTGACGGCGGCTGATCCGAGGCGGGCTGAGGAGCAGGTGTTGGAGACGGGGTTATCGGTTTTGTAGGAGCAGGCGAGGGAGTAATTGGTGTGAGGGGGGCTGTCGGCGCTAGTTTTGGAGTTGCGGTAGGAGAGACCTTGGGTGCACCAGATGGAGCTTGTGCGTTGCATGATATGGCGAGTAGGGACAAGAGGAGGACGATTTGGAAGCATAACGAGGAAGCCATAGCGTGTGAGATGAAATAATGGAGTGTCAAGTGAAGAAGAGCATATAAAAAGAGATAGGGAAGATTATTAATATAATTTGATAAGATTCGTTGGGAGCAGGCAGGCATGCATGTGTTTGTGTATCCGTTGGGTTGGGACAAATACTTTAATATATAGCTGTAGATCATCAGAAGAGACAGGTTGTTTTGATTCTCGGGAACTTTGTAGATGTCGGTTCGAACATCCAGTGCTGGGGGGGTCTTTTAAGTCAGATTAACATCTTAGTTTTAGAATTTTTGATTTAGTATTTAAAGAATTGACGTTTCATCTAAAAGCCCGAGCCCGAGCTTGTAGAAAGATTGAACAATTTATTATTTATTATCTAATATTCCCCCTCACTTATGGGCCGATTTGTTCCTCTTTTTTGGGAGACTCATCAAGTGAATATTCAATGTTGGTGAATTGTTGTTTGTGAGTTTTGAACTCAGGACCTTGTCATTAGCCAGATGCTCTGATACCATAAAGAATTGACGTCTCATTTAAAAGCCCGAGCTTGTAGAGAGATTGGACAATTTATTATTTATTCTCTAATAGTATTAATACATCTATCGAGAAGATAATAACTGATGTCTAAAACGACATTTGTTTGTTGGGTAAAACGAGTGTCACATATTTTTGAATAAAAATATGGTTTTCCAAGTTTTTATACATTATTAACTAAATAAACTTTTTTTTTTGTGTGTTTTACTATGTTTCACATTATATTATATGTATTCAATAATCCAATTGTGTGTGTGTGTATATTATATACAGAGTGGAACGATATAACAAAACTTTAATCTTCATGTAGAATAGGAAAATGTATCAGTAAATTAAAAATACAAAAAGAATTTGGATTTTGGAAATTGGAATAGCCTCCCCTCTCTGCGTGTAGAAACTAGAAAATATGGGATTAATAATGATATTTATTGGGGATTGGATTAGCTGTATCCTATTCATTCATATACATGTGACAGATTTTTGGACACAACGACTAATCAATCTAAAAATTATTATTAGTACAATAATCCATCTTCAGTGGAAAACAACCCACATACATTATCTTATATTTAATAAAGTTATCAATTACTGTGTAATTGAAACTATTTAAGTGACACCTAATAATTAATGTATTATTATGGATATCAAATGCATATATTTGTTAGAAAAAACTGGGCTTATAGTCTATAGACTTAGTTCCAGAGTAGGCTAAAATTTCGTAATTCCGCCCCCAAAAAAGAAAACCCGAGGTTGGAACTTGAAAAACTGAAAAGCACGGAGAAGAAGAAGTCTTGTGTGTGTGTAGAATAATTATGATTATCTCTATTATGTGTACTGTTCGGAGAAAAGACATGACGATTGAATTGACGGAATTATTAAAAAACCCATAGTCTTTGAAAACGGAAGGGAGCAGGCTGTTTGACCATAATATGATCAACTACTTTTAACTGGAGAATGATTACTGTGTAGCATTTCCATGCATGTGTTTCCACTACTTGAAATTGACTAGGGCTCTGTATAGCCGCTCCCAAATAATGAAAATTATTACGTCTACCACACCAAGTATATTTAGAACCTCTGGCTGGCTGGCTGGCAAGTCAATGTAATATGAAATCCTAAAAGTCAGTCTTGGCCAAGGATGAAATCAGACCACCCCTTGGTTTCTCATCGTCACATTTCATCGAGTTGAAGTCACCAATGCACATGCAATAAGCTGCTTCAGAAATAACGACCCAAATAAATATCACACTTAGATAAATGATAATAATCACGATTTCAATTGATCGCCATGACAGCTGGCAATTGATCATCAAAATGAATACAGAGTTAAATCTTTAGTGCAAAGCCAAATTTTACCTCCATACTCTCCTCATTATAAATAATATGTGGAAACCAAATCTTTTTCCATTCCTAGAAGCCATAGGTTCAAGAAGACCGACAGAATCGAAATTATACTTAGTACACAAGTGTTTAAGGTGAAGCTGTGTAGGTGATGCAGCCACCCCACGCACAAGGAAATCAGACATGATTAATTATCCAGAAAAAAGCCTCCCCAAAAACTGGTTTGGCTGTAGATATATAAAATAACCTTCTTTTGCGATTTCAACGATTTTAACGATCTCAGAATCAAAGATCCCACCAGAAGGATGTGAAGGGATAGGCAACTGATCTGTCTCACCTTGCTCAATGTCCGTAACCATGTCAGAAAGCAAGCACGGAAAAAGAAAAGGATTTTCATCATGAATTACTGAATCCTTGTAATTATGTGGTATAGCTGAAATACCAATTATTGATTGTCTCTGAATATTGAATTCAAAAACTGTTCTGAACTAGCAGAGGTTGCATATCGTTGACAAATGCATCTATGCTCTATAACATAATAATTATTACCCGGTTGAATCAATAAAGATGGAACTGTATCAGAGTTAGTACCCGACGGCAACAACTTGATCCTTATAAATTGACTTATCTGGAGATGATGATGTAACAATGGTCTAATCGATATCATTATTTATCAAGTTTTGGATCAGATGTGACGCATTATTTGTGTCTTTGTCAATGATTTTTCTCATTTTGCTTTCCAAGTCTATGATTGTTTAGGAGGCGCATGAGATTCCATTCGTCCAAGTCGTAAGTAATTTGCCGACATATGATGTCCATGTAACCCACAACTCTGTTTTTTTCAAAGCATGATCCTAGTCAGATTATATTTAGATTTCAAAAATGTCAATTTCGACACTTATTTTTGGCACAATTCGGGTCCATGAGATTACGTGGGTAAATCAGCTTTGATAATATATATTTCCGATTTCAGTTCTTAGATTTTGTATTAGAAATTTCAAATTGTAATTATTTTTATTTCAATTGGGAATCAACTATAATTTAAAAATTCATAATTTTGAACTCCTATCTAATTTACCTGAATGCAACGTTAAATTCGCCGGTCACCCACTTACTCACAAATGTCAAACCCAACCGGTAGCACCAGTTCCCTGTCGGTATTCATACATCCAATCCCTTTTACCCGACAAATCCTGGACCCGGTAAAACACCATTTTCTTTTAAAGAGCTTCAGAGTCTCCTCATCTCTTTTCCTTTTCAAAAATGGAGCATCCAACGACCAAAGAAGACAACAATGTCCAAGAAAAGAAAGATTCGGGGAAAGATCCCAGTCCCAGACTCGGACCCGAACCCAACCCGATTCCTGTTGGCGGAGTTATTGCGGATAATAATGACACGAATATCACCGTAGATATAGATTTGAATGAAGGCAACAGCAGTCCGAAGGAGAATAGTAAACCGGCTGTGGGGGTTTTGAAATCGAAGAAATCGGTGCATTGGAACGAGGAATTGGTGATGGAAACGCCAGTGCCAAGGGATTCCGATCGTGGATCCAGCAATCCCTACGTCAATTACACGCCAGCGAGTTCCGCTTCTAGCAATTCCTTGTCGTTTAATTTCAAAGGTCAGTGGCTAATCGCGTAAACTACGGAGTATTTGATGCTTGTAGATTGGCTTTTTGTTCGTGGATTTTGTATTGGTTTCGATTCAATCGAGGTTGATCTTTTTTTAATGCTATATATGTATAGTTGTGCTGATATTGTCTCTAAATTTACCAAGATTATGCAGTGTCTATTAGTATTTAGTTGCAGGTACAGGGTTTGAATTTTGTGCTACCGACCATAAGAAAACGTGGTACAATTAGGTCAAGGTTTATCACTTTTATGTTTCTTTTCTCATCTAAAATGCCGTTCTACGTGTTTACTTATGTTGCGAAGTTGTCAGCAAAGAACATCGATGTGTTCCTCGATTTGTTTTTCGAGGATTGAACTTTTTGGCAGTTCGCTCTCTTAAAATAGTTGCAAATTGATGGTTTGGATAGCTGGATTTCTGTAGTTGATACGATATAGTTGTTTTGATGTGGTATTGTTTGATATTATGGATTTTGAAATGGATTACGGATATTGATGTTTTGGTTTTTTTGATTCTTAGAGACTATGGGTAGTGTGAAGGATGTGCTGGGGAGATGGGGGAAGAAGGTGGGAGAAGCAACAAAAAAGGCTGAGGATCTTGCTGGGAACACATGGCAGCACCGTAAGATTTTCTTTACAGTTTTTATATTTGCATTTATTTATTCAATTTATTACTGTTAGTGATTGTTATTTTCAAGCAGACAAGTTTCTGTAGTTCCTTTAACTTTGTATGGTAGGTTCCTATTTAGATGGAGATGAAGTTTTATAAGTTAATTTTTATATGCATACACACGTAAGTGAATTTGATATTGAAAAATATGGTGTGATTAAGTTTTCAATGTGATTTTTCATTTCACCGTGCTTTTAAATTTAATCTATTCAAGTTAAGACCTGACAAAAGCGGTGGCTTGTCATCTTTGAGAAACATCAGTATAGAATGGCATATTTGTATCTAGTTCATGTAAACCTTAGTTTTTTTCTTGAATTGATATATCTTTAATATTTTTCCTGTATCGTTTTATAACATGTATGTACATCTATAAGAAACATGCCCTTTATCTTGGAGATTCTTGTTGCAATATATCATTGAAATACTTAGTTGAGTCGATGATAATTTCTCTTTGCTTGGTAGTTTCCATAGCAAAAGATTTTGTGTTTAGAAAATTAACTGGTTTGCATTAAATTGAACATTTGGGGTTGTTGAAGAAATGTTGTGTAGTAACTAGAACTACTTTGATGTGGAAAGCCACCGATCAATAGTACAGAAATGTTTGCCTCCATTCACTCCACTCTTTTTTGGTTTCTATTTTTCATCTCTTTATTAACAGATTTGATTTTTCACAGTAACAGATGAATATATTGATAATTTCCATTGGTGGCTTACAAATATGGGCATTGCAGACATGATTGCATTTGTTTATCATTTCTTGAACCTACAACGATAACAATTAAGCCTTTATCCCACTAAGTGGGATCGGCTATATGGATCATCTTACGTCATTGTGATCTATCCACTACTATATCATCATCTATATTTATATAATTTTTTTCATGTATTATCACTTCTTGAACCAACTTATCCATAAAATTGAAATATTCATATCATCTTTCATAGCCACACAATCCATTTTGATATTCATTAAAAAGTTCTTAATTTTTTCTTATTTTGCCCCTCAGTACTAGGCGAATAAATAGAAAATGATATTTGATGTGCATTTTTTTATGCTTGCATTTTCATGTCATATCCATTCAATCTCCGAACCCTCTCTAAGAGTTTAAGGTAGCTTGGCTCAAGTCATGAGTCATTTGACTCGAGCTTGATTATTGCCGAATTTGAGCTTTTTATATGGTTGCTTAAAAGCTTAGAAATAGGTTCGCGAGCTTTTAATTGCTGTAAGTATTTATTCAAACGTTAAATTTACAGTATATAATAATATTGTTAAATACTGTAGTTATTTAGAATTAATTAAATTAGCTTTTATTGTAGTTATCTTTTGTCGTTCAAAAAATCTACACAACATTATATGCAAATATAATATATGATGCCCTTATGTGTACTTGAATTTGAATCCATCAAGTATAAACCAGCTCAAGCATGACTAAAAAATTCATGAGCTTAAGTATGAACTTGAACAAATTTAAAAGCTTGGCTCAAGCTTGAGTCTTGACCCATTCACACCCCTGCCCTCTTCGTCCATTGATCTTTTCTCAGAGGTTTCTGATATCCTGCACCACATAGCGCTGTTGGTGGCATAAAACCACCTTGACTCACCACATTAATATGCTAATAACAGCGCTGCCGAAGCATTTAAATTGTTCATTGATTGATAGAGATTACAAATTTTTAACTCTTCTATGTGAATTTATCGACAAGCTGCCTCCTAATCCACTCCCACAATTCCCCCAAAAGTTAATTCAAACCTTCAGTTACCAGCGTATAACATTACTTTCTGCTTGTATATATTTGCAAGATATAGCTGAATGAAGCCCAAACAAGTTAAAATCCCCTAAATTCACTGGAATTTGGAATGTCTTTGCAACTGACAGCCTCACTTGAGCTCTATCCATTTGTGTTGCTATAAATGTCGAATGTCTATTGGCCAATACATCAATCTGACACTATATGTATGTTAAAGACACTCGGCGCTTATAACTTTGTAATGCTGTGGGTATCTTCGAATTATCGGGTATTGTAAGTGTCTATGCAGATCAGTTGAATGGATTAGTTATTATGATAAGATAGGGAAACTCTTCTTTTTCCGCTTAGATAAACTTTTGAACGTTTCACTTGTTTTGATTGTGTTTATTGTCAAATGAAATCTCTGGTCTGGTTGGTTTTTTGGACAATTGGTGTCTTATATAGTTTTTTTCTACCCATGTTGGATAATTATAAAGAAACAAGGCCACCCTCTTCCCATTCCTTCCATTCTGTTGTGTTCATTTACTTGTGACATGGTTCCTTAGATTTTTTATTTTTCCTTCTTTTGGTTTTGTTTTGATTACTCAGTAAAAACAAGCCCTAGTCTAGCTGATGCTGCCCTGGGAAGAATAGCACAGGGAACAAAGGTTCTAGCTGAAGGCGGCTACGAGAAAATATTTCGACAGACATTCGATACAGTTCCGGAGGAGCAGCTGACGAATTCATATGCTTGTTACCTATCCACGTCTGCCGGTCCAGTCATGGGGGTTTTGTATGTCTCTACTGCAAAGCTTGCATTTTGCAGCGACACTCCACTTTCATACAAATCTGGTGACAATACCGAATGGAGCTATTATAAGGTATGCTATGTTCCTTCTATCTGCTATGTGCCTTGTACTGAATAAATTAGTTATTATAAGGTAACAATTCAGCATTCTCTATGCAGACGCATTTTATCTTTACCTGTTTGCCTCATTCTATCATACGTCTATTTATCTTAGCATTTATGTCTCTGTTGCACATATTTTTGAACAGGTGGTTATTCCATTACATCAACTCAAAGCTGTTAATCCTTCATCAAGTAGATCCAATAAAGCAGAAAAATATATCCAGGTTATATCTGTCGATGACCATGAGTTTTGGTATATGGGGTTTTTGAATTATGATGGAGCAGTGAAAAGCCTACAAGACGCCTTACAAGCACGCGACATCCATTCTGTATAGAGTGTAGTCCAGGTTTCAACCTTACTTCACCATAAAAACATCTGAGTGTTTTTAGATAATCTATTTGTTTGTTTTGAGGTACCCTCTGGTGTTATACTTGAAATTTAATTTGTGCTAACATTTTGTTTGGGATACCATAGAGGTAATTAAGCCCGTGATTGTTGTATCAGCGTACTATGATTAGAACAAAGCACAGAGTGCTTGTCAGTTTTGCATAGTTTCTGGATTAATTCTATAATAATTATACCTATATGATTGAAATCGAACTCCTTGCTCTCCTTTTGGTTATCTTGCTCGTTTGATCTCCAGCCAAGTAAGCATTTTTACAGACCTGTTATTTGCATTTATGTTCAAGGGTGTCAATAGATGAGATATTAACCTTAGTTTTAATATGAATTTTTTGAACTCTAACTTGATCAAGAAATTAGTTAAATTTGTTTTGTATATTATGAAGTAAATGTAATGTGAAATTGCTAATGTTGTTGTGAAGCACTCGTGATCTAGTATTCCAAAGGATATTTTGATATTACGTTCCGTATATATCGAATTAAAGGATTCATATTTTTTTATGAATGACTCGGTGTTTATTTATATATATAGCAATAAATTTTGAATTTTGTTTGAACTAAAAATTCCAGAAGGATGATAAAGTGAAGATACAAAGATGCTCCTTCTCATCAGTATCGGATTCCAGAATGGTGATATATGTGTAGTTTACATATCTTGTTTTGTTTGTTTAGTTTAATATATATTAGATACGATTTCATAATAATTTTCATTCAACTAATATTAGGTGTTAAAGTGAGTATTGTTTTTAGCTAGAGGTGGTAGTTGATGCAATATGGAAGAAATGATTGGACACTGCTTATAGTTTAATTGTGAAAAATGAAAACCAAGTCAATTTCTTGCTCAACATTTTCAAAATTTCCTTTTGAAAGCAAGGTGTAGAGAAATTGTAAATGTTTGACCATAATAAGTGAAGTATGGTGATGGGCATAAAGTTGCAGTTGTGTGTTTGTTGTCTGTTGACTGAATTCTAGTGGAACGAGCATTTGAGACTGAGCCCAAACATGGCAATAGTTTTTTTAGCAAGTTTTAGCTTTGTATAGTGTAACTATTTATAGCTTCATCATCTACAAAATGGGACCCTACTTTTCAAAATATAATCTAAGGATCTGGAGTTGGGTGTCATACATTCTTGTTAAAATTTTGTAGTATCTTATTTATATCATTTGCTTTTCGATATAGAATATTTACTCAATGTAGTTGAGAAATTTACAGTCCTAGATGTAAATTAATTTTGGTGAGTTGTTGGCTTTTGGGTTAGTCAGTATTTGATCATAATTTATATGTGAAAAGAAGTCACCGTGAATTTTGTAATTTCATCAATTCTGAATGTCATTTAGTATGACTAGGAAAGTTGGACGTAACTAAACTCTGAGATATATATGTATCCTTTGTTGTTTCCAACTCCATAAATTTATAGAGAGAACAAATTTCAGTGATTTAGAACTAAAAATAAATTATTATTATTATTTCCTATAATTTGTTCCGAGGAGACAAGTTGAACCCTAAATCATACAACGACTTATTCTTCATGTTTAGGGCGCGTGCTTCTACTACTATACTATAGCTTGTGAAAATCTACAAGGAACAAACCTTTAGTTATAATTTTATAGAATCCGTTTATTGCTATAAATTAAAATAAAACTAAACCACCCCCATCAACCTCATTGTGTAATTGTAGGTATTAAAAAAATAATAATAATAAATAATCAACCCCTATGTCCTATCGTGAGTGAATCAATAGTATTGGTAAATATCACATCCTTCGCTGTAATGAAGTGAGAAGTTGAAAAGACAGCAAAAGGGCACTATGTATGTTCAAACAAATTAAATGTATGGACAATTTTTTATATTAGCAATTTTAAATTAAAAACACTTTTGATGATATAGCTTTTCAAGGGATTTACATTTGTTCTGTGATATAACAGGATATATATATGGTAACATAAATATTTAAAAATTTTAAAACGGTTGTGCGGATAGGTTTGGGAGCAGAGGTGAAGCCCCCTAAAATCTCTTTTTATTTTTATTTTTAAAAAATCTAGAGAATATATATATATATATATATATATATATATATATATATGTCAAGCTCCCTAAAATCCAACCCAAAGTCATCCTTATGATTATAATTATTATTATTATTATTTTGAGAATGCTAGCCCTTGGGAGAAAAAGGGCAAAAAAGAGAGGGTGTGACCCTCACCCCATTCCCCTTTACTCGTATTGTCACAATCTTTGTCCCCGCAATTTTCTCCCCAAGCACAGGCATCCTCACCTCTATTTATACCTATCTGTTAATTATTACTTTCGATATAATTTTTCATAATATTTATACTTTTTGAAATTTCAAAAAACAAATTCGTTTGGGTGTGGGTCACTCGTGCATATAACATTGCCTAAAATTAATACCAGTTTGGTTCCGGTTCCGAAACCGGAACCGGTAGATTTTAAAAAACAAAAAAAATAATAAAAAAAAATAAAAAAAGAAGAAGGCAACGTTAACAAATGTTAACGTTGCCTTCAACGTTAACATTTGTTAACGTTGGCAACGGCTCTTAGCCGTTGCCAACGTTAACTTTTTATTTTTTATTTTTTAAAATTTTTAATCAAAAAAAAAACTATAAATAGGGGATGTTGTGTTGTGTATTGTTTCATAACAATTCTTGTAACGAAAATTACTTCACTCTCATATTTTTCTCTCAATTGTGCTATCTACAATTTACTTATAGTCTTATATCATAATGGCATCTTCATCTAGCAGTGGTGCTGGTCGTAGTCGGGGTCTAGTTCCGGGTCGTCTATCACTGAGTTGATCTTCTGCAATGAATTTGCATGTGCCAATTGCTGAGTTAAATGAAAGTTATGATTTTTTTTGCTGACCTTAATGTTGGTGGTTCTTCTATGAATGTCGAACCACAACAATCCCAACAACCTGCCGAACCTGTTGCTGCCCAAGCCCAAGAAAGACAACATGTGGAGTCATCCGGAGCCACTACAGCAGCGAGTAGACAACCTACTCGTGCCAAAAGAAGTAAGATATGGTATCACTTTGAACTCGCTCAAAAATAAGGTACTAATGAATCTGTTGCAATATGTAAATTATGTAAGATCCAGTATTCATATAAAGCTGGTGGTTCCAGTGGAGGCACCGGAACATTTAAAAAACACTTAGTAAAAAAACATAATTTTGATGAGACGATATTACAACCATTAAGTCGAGAAGCAACACAAGCACAAATTAATGTTCTTACTGGCACGAATTTTATTTTAACTGCTGAAATTAATCGTAGGTCACTTGTTAGATATGTGATCAGATGTGAACTACCTTTTATACAAGCTGAACGTGCTGGTTTTATTGAATTTACTTCGTCTATACAACCCATATTTAAACATATTTCCAGGCACACACTAAAAAGAAATTGTATGGACGTATTTGTTGAATATAGAAATACATTGTTTCAACATCTTTCTAGTTTGCCTTGTAGGGTTAGTTTAACAACTGATATTTGGACAAATGTAAATTCTGATTCATATCTTGTTGTCACTTGTCATTGGATTGATGATAATTGGTGTATGCAAAAAAGGATTTTGTCTTTAGATGAGTTAGATTGTGCACATACTGGTTATGTAATTGCTAAATATGTATTCAACACTTGTAGACATTATGGAATTCAGGATAAGGTATTTTCAATCACATTAGACAATGCTGCGAATAACAATGCTGTGATGCGTGATTTAAAGACCTATCTTAAACCAATGCTTGATGGTATTTTTTTCATGTTAGATGTGCATGTCATGTGATTAATTTGGCTGTTAAAGTTGGTTATGAGGACAATCACTCAGCATGTATTGACAAAATGAAATACTGCGCTAAATGGTTACGCACGAGCCGTGTTAAGCGTGATTGGAAACAATTATGTTTATCTAATGGTTTAAAGCATCTTCTTTTTCCATCACCAATAGAAACTAGGTGGAATTCGTTGTACAATTTGTTGAATGCTATGTTACCTTACAAAGATATTTTAACTCCATTTTATAATTCATATCAAATGCCTGATAGCGATGAAAGTATTTATTTGACTAATGAGGATTGGGAATTTGTTGAAAATTGTGTATCATTGTTAGGTACTTTCAAAGAAGCGACAGAACGTTTCTCTGGTGTTACTTATCCAACTTCCGTTTATTTTCTTCCTGTAGTATTTAACATGTTTGATAAATTTATAGAATTTAGAGATGACTATGACTTGCATGCTTTTGTTAATGCAATGGAAACTAAATTTATAAAGTATTGGGAACAAATCCCACCCGTGCACTGCATCGCAACATTGCTAGATCCTAGTCAATGTTTATCTTCATTTGAGATATTTTTTGAATATTATGCTAAATTTTTGGGGAAGGTTGTTGACGATCAAAAGACGTCTACAACGCAATCTCTCCAAAATATGTTTCAATTGTATTATAATCAACAGGCAAGTGAATAATCACAACAAAGGCCTGTTGAAGAACAACCTCAAGCTCAATCTAAAGGTGGAGGCATCAATTTGCTTAGAATGCTGGGCAGGAAAAAACTTAAGGGAAAAGGACATTCTACTAGCACGTCGAGTGAGTTGCAAATTTATCTGAATTATCAATTTCTAACCGAAGACAACTTCGACGTCTTACAATGGTGGAAGTCCAATGCAGCACAATTCCCTATCTTAGCCAAAATGGCTAGAGACGTGTATGTTGTACAAGCTTCAAGCGTCGCTTCTGAATCGGCATTCTCAACATGCGGCCGTATTATTGGAGACTACAAAAGTAGTCTATCAGCTGATTCGTTATGCATGCTCACGTTACTTAAAGATTGGTTTGAAGCAGAATGCAAAAATAGAAGAGATGAGACGGTTGACGAATTCGTAAATCATTATGACGAGCAAGAAGAAGAGAACGCCAAAACAATGCTTATCAATTATGAAGACTGCTAAGTACTAAATTGTAATATTTTTTTATTTAGATTTTCAATTGTCATGTCTTTACAATTATTTGTATGCATCTATATTATGAAATGAAGAAGAAATATATTGAATTTGTGATGAACATCATTGAAGAAACATTTACAACATTTAAAAAAAAAACGAAAAATCGATCCGGATCCTTAACGGACCGGACCGATTCAGCCCATAACGGGTCCGAAACCGGCCGGTTCCGATCCGGACCGGACCGGTTCCAACCGGTAAGCACCCTTACTCTGGGTAGTGAGTGAATCTACAGAATGAAAACAATTTTTTAATAATAATATTTTCTGATTTGTCGAAATAGATCGTATTCTCAACTATCATTTAACCATTTTGTTCTCTCATTTAATCATGGACCTTTTTTAAAAAATAAATAAATAAATAATACATAACTTTTTTGTGAATCTAAAATCCTACCATTTTGTTCTTTTGGGCCCCATCTCTCACGCGCCAACTTGCTGCAAGTCATCCTGTATTGTTTAATTGCAGAGAGACAGTACTGTACTGTAGTGTAACACTCCACACTCCGACACAGTTGGAAATATATTTCTTACTGTGCTGTAAAAATTATATACTGTGCTGTAAAAATTATATCACACAAATTATCTGAAACAAAATTATAAAAACACGACCATTCATTTCAAATATACACATATATAGAACATGGTTTACTAGGAACTATTATGGCGAACTGTTATCAGTGGAGCAGAGCGGGAAAGATAACGATTCACCCACCAGGATATATTGAATATTGGATTCAAATAATTCTAAAGATGATCAATATAATTTAGTAACTTAATCTTTGCATAGGTAATGTGCCTTTAAATACTAGAATACAATTACATTGAGTAAGGTAATAAGCTATACAATAGCAATCTAATAAATGTATATACATGATTAAGGTGATCTATAATCATCCTTAATGTGTAGTATCAATCTAAATAAATATATGCATAATTAGTGATGCATAATTAGGGTGATCTAGAATCATGCATAATTAGTGATGCATAATTAGGGTGATCTAGAATCATCTTTAATACGCCCCCGTAAAATCGACGTTCCATCGGCAACAGAGATTTTGGAGCGTAGAGTTTCAAAGCGTGTGCGATGCAAGGGTTTGGTGAGGATATCAGCCAGTTGATCAAATGTATTGACATATGAGACGGAGAGGTGTCCTTTGTGGGAGAGATCGCGAACAAAGTGCACATCAACCATAATATGTTTCATGCGAGAATGTAGGATCGGATTGAGAGCTAGGCGGGTTGCACTGATATTATCACATAAGATGCGAGGAGTGGTGCGCAAAAGAATGCCAAGATCACGAAAGAGGTGCTTGATCCAACAGACCTCAGCAGCAGCAGATGCAAGGGATCGATATTCAGCCTCTGTAGATGATCGCGCAACACCATTTTGCTTCCTAGAGCGCCATGAAATAGGATTTGGTCCCAAGAAGACTAAATAGGCCGATGTAGATTTGTTGTCCTTACTATCTCCGCATAATCAGAATCAGAGTAAGCAGTGATAGTGAGATCAGAAGATCCTCTAAGAAGCAATCCATGGTGAAGAGTACCCTTAATGTATCGAAAAAGCCGTTTGACAGCACACCAATCAGCAGGAGTGGGAGAAGCCATAGATTGTGCTAGTTTGTTCACAGTGAAGGCAATGTCTGGTCGAGTAAGAGTGAGGTACTGCAAACCCCCAAGAGCTCGGCGGTAATCAGTGGGAGTGACAGGGCCAGATGAAGAAGTAGAGGGCTTGGCAGCCATGGGGGATGCTCAAGGATTTTGCGCCGTCCATATGATGTCTTCGAAGTAAATCGATGATGTACTTGTGTTGTGACAAAAATAAGCCCTATTTGCATGTGGCAACTTCAATGCCAAGAAAATATGACAGTGGGCCAAGATCTTTAACCGCAAAGTCCATCTGAAGATGTTTTGTAATGGAGGTTATATGAGTGGCACTGGAACCGGTGATAATGAGATCATCAACATAGACGAGGACAAAAAGATGAATGGACTCGCGATGATAAGTGAAGAGGGAACTGTCAGATAATGATTGAACAAATCCATAGGAGATGAGAGAAGTGCTGAGAGCCTGATACCAAGCACGGGGAGCCTGTCTTAGGCCGTATAAGGACTTACGCAGTCGACATACATGAGATGGAGATGCAGCGTCAATAAAGCCTGGTGGTTGGGACATGTAAACTACGTCAGTCAGAGAGCCATGAAGGAAAGCATTGCTAATGTCAATTTGACGAAGGGGCCAGTGTTGCATGACAGCGACAGAGAGAACTGTACGAATTGTGACTGGCTTGACGACTGGGCTGAATGTCTCAGTGTAGTCAACTCCAGGACGCTGATGAAAACCTTTGGCAATAAGTCGAGCTTTGTATTTATCAATAGTGCCATCAGGTTTTCGTTTGATTCGAAAAACCCATTTACAGCCAATAATGTTTGTGTTGACAGGTGGACGAACTAAGTCCCAGGTTCCATGACGTTGAAGAGCTGTAAATTCCTCGGCCATAGCGGTACGCCAAAGAGGATTAGCAAGGGCCTGAGATACACATGTGGGTTCCACATCATCAGGAAGAGGATGCCTAGAGGTGTTGTTGACTTGTTTAGGCCTGAAAATATTATTCTGGCTTCATGTTCGCATGCCATGAGTTCGGGTTGAAGCCGAATCATGATCTGGCTGAGAAGTAGAGCTGTGTGGTTGAACATCTTCAGGGTGAGAGGAGCTAGTGTTTTGAGTAGACAGAGCTGGTGGTGGACTGGAGACGCGTGGAATGAGTGGAACAGAGATTGCCGGTACACAGTCATTCATGCACTGATTTTCGGTCAAGGAGGAACCGGGCATGTGAAGTGGAAAAATTGTCTCTGAAAAACGAACATGGCGTGAAATAAACACGCGTCGTGAGTCCAAGTCGAGACATTTGTAGGCACTCTGGGAGGTAGAGTATCCAAGAAATACACATCGTCGAGAAGGATAATCCAACTTGCTAGACGAATAAGGCTTAAGCCACGGAAAACAGAGAACCAAATGTGCGTAGTTTCATATAATTATGTGGTCTTTGAAAAAGTACCTCAAAGGGGCAACGCTGCTTTAAAACTGGTGTGCAGTAGTAAGCCAACTGATACCCTCACTATTAAGAAAACTGCGGAGTGCTAAAAATTCTCCCCCGTTATCACTATAGAAGTTTTTGATGTGGTGTCCAAACTGCTTCTCAACTAATAACTTAAATTGTGTAACACTTGTGATTTAGCAGTCATGGGGAATATCCAACAGTACTTACTGAATTGATCAACTAAAAGCAGGTAATAACGAAAACCATTCACAGATGGAATTGAGGTAGGACCCCACACATCAGCATATATATAATGTAAAGGATGAGAGCTAATAAGTGATGTCTCACTAAATGGCAGTTGCTCAGTTTTATTGACATAACAGGAATCACAAGAATGTTCAGTTGAAGTCTTCTGAGAGACGGGTAAATTAAAATGCGAAATAATAAATTGACTAGTCTTAAAAGACGGGTGACCTAGACGAGCATGCCATGTGTGAGGAGAAGTGCGAACACCCAAACGAGCAAAATATGCAGCAGACTTTGTGTCAGTTGATGGCGGGCATATGTGATAGACACCTTGTTCACATTTGCCGTGAGCTACTTTCGCCCCCGTGGACCGATCCTTCACAACAAAATATGACGGAAAGAATTCAACGGAGACATTATTAGTTGTAGTAAAATCATGAACTGATAATAAATTATTCCGGGCTGTCGGAACACATAGGACATTTGATAAAGTGAAGTCGCGATGCGGAAACTTAAGAATAGAGGTACCGGTGTGAGAAATGTGCATGCCTGTACCATCTGCTATCTGAACCTCATCTGTCCCATCATATTCGGATTGAATAGTTAAAATTCCAATATCAGAAGTGATGTTGTGGGATGCCCCAGAATCCATGAGCCACGGGGCAGGATATGTAGTAGTGGTGGGAGATCGAGCAACATGAGCAGTAGGTTGCTGAAATTTACGACAGTAGGGTGCGATGTGTCCTTGATATCCACACAATTGACAGAAGACTGGTTGGCGTTGCTGCTGAGACCAATTTTGAAAGGGACCCTTACTGGGACGAGAGGAACCTCGACTTTGAGAACCTCCACGATGACGACCGGACTGCACACCTGGACGTGCAGGCTGATGTGCGCGAGATGAGGAGCGCGGTGGATGTGGCAAATCATGGTTAGGGTGATGCTGGATGTTGTTGGATGTAGCGACTAAGGTGGTTGTAGTGGATTCCAGTCGCTTGAGATACAATTCATGACCCACCAACAGATCATGAAGTTCCTCAAAACGTAAAGATGTTTCGCGGGCTCGAATGGGAGCGGCGATTTCACGGTAGGTATGGCCTAGACCATTCAAAACATAAAGTGTAACATCATCATCCGAGATTGGCTTATCGATGATGGATAATTCATCAGTTTTGGATTTGATGAATTGAAGGAATGCACTGACAGTTTGATTCCCAATGGAGGCACAAGCAAGATCGTCCTCAAGTTGCATTACGCGGGCGCGCGATTTGTTAGCAAATAGACGTCCAAGTGTGGACCATGCAGCGGCGGATGTGGTAGCGGACGATACTAATGGAAGAATGTCCGACGAGAGAGATCCAAAAATTGCAGCTAACAACAATTGGTATTGTTGAAACCAAGCGAGGTACGCTTGAGAGGGAACATCACTGGAACCACGATCGGGACATGGGCTGGTGCCGTCCAGAAAACCTTTGATTCCATAGCCATTGAAGAGAGCCACGATATGAGCATGCCAAGATGGATAGTTCGATGATGTGAGACGAACTGGAATATGTTGGTGCGCAGTGATGGGAACAGGTTGTTGTGTGGCAGTGACAATAGGTGCAACTAAGGTAGTAGTGTTATTTGTTTCTGTAGACATAATGGTAGCCGAAGGAAGAGGAATGAAGGAAGGAAAAAAAAATTTGAACAGGATCTTGATTATGTTTCTCGTGAGAGAGGATGTGCTCTGATACCATAAAGATGATCAATATAATTTAGTAACTTAATCTTTGCATAGGCAATGTGCCTTTAAATACTAGAATACAATTACATTGAGTAAGGTAATAAGCTATACAATAGCAATCTAATAAATGTATTTGCATGATTAAGGTGATCTAGAATCATCCTTAATGTGTAGTATCAATCTAAATAAATATATGCATAATTAGTGATGCATAATTAGGGTGATCTAGAATCATGCATAATTAGTGATGCATAATTAGGGTGATCTAGAATCATCTTTAATAAATTCAGTTCCAAATACATGTTTTATTTTGTGATTTCTAAAATTTTATGTTTTTTTTTTTGAAAACAAAAATTTTATGTTTTTGAGACATAAAGATAAGGATATTCCAATATAAAACATATTTTAAGAAGACAAATAAAACTGGAAACTAACTAGTGTTGGATTGTTCTTAAAGTTTTTGAATGTGAATCAGGTGAGAATTCTTGAAAATAGGTTGTCTTAACCTAAAGTGGCTTTGACTTACCAGAACATAGCTTGCTTACAAAATCTGGAAAGTGTTTTTAATTTTGTGAATGAATATTCATGTGAAGATCTCGATGTGTGAAGTGTAATACAATTTTATCTGCGTGTGTATCTTAGGAAAGGGTAGCAAGCAAAACCAACAATTGATTTGTAGTATGGATATCGATGCGAGATTTAGAATCTCCGTCATTCATACAAATTGTTCAGGTACGGTGCTAACAGTTCAATTGATAATTAGTCTCTCAAGATATAACGACTTATGAATTGTGATAGGAGCACTCCAAATCACAAGTCGTCAAACCACAAATGAAAAGGATGAACAAAATGCACAAGATTTTGCTCTTGAATCTGAAGTGTTTTTTTCGAAAAGCTGATCTTAAATCCATTCAAGGGTTTCCTTATATACTAGACCAAGTAATACCACCAAGGGACACCAATTTGTTGCAACAATTCATGAAAAGCATCAATATGCGAAGGGACTCACCCAACCCGAAAATCTGCACAGGGCGCGGTCGATTGCCCAAGGATCGCGCCCTTTTTCTTTCGCCTACTGCCATGCGTGATCGACCATGCAATCGATAGTGCATGGAGTGGCGATCGATCGCGCCTAGCAGATTTTTGGCATTTCTTTTCCATATGTGCAATCGATCAGACCAACATATGTCAATCAATCACTGCCTCTAATACATTTCGTTTGGTCATCGATGCTTAATTTCTAATTCATTAAGTATTTTTTCCAACAATCTCCCACGTGAATTAAATTAATGCATGTATGCAGTTGAGTGCCTTCAACGAACTATTATGGCATCCGGAGAGATAGCTTGCGGCTTAAAATCTTATGTAGTATTCAATCGGATTTACTTGATTTAATAGTGAACTTATAGTCTCGAATTATTTAGTCATCGGTGTAAACCGGGACAATTGAATCCATATCATAACAACTATAACATTCGTATTGGTTTTTACGGTTGTGTCTATTTCGGCCATGGAGCACGTTTGGTTTCATAAGTGCTTTTTCATATATGAAGAGGTCACACTTCACACTCACGTAGGTGATGTCTTAAGAATCATTAAATGTCATTTGCCTATCCTCGTGCCCTTTTTGTAGGCTACACCTCTTATCCTAGGAATGAGTTGGAGATTGATCTCCAGGTGTTTATACAATCTAATAGTTTAGTTGTCCATTGTGAACCTAGATCTTGGGATCTCCAGTCAACAAAGTTGGGTATCCACTATGATATTTTGATTGTTGGGTTTTAACCTCATTCCCCTCGATAAACTATATACTTGATCTCTGGGAAAATCTTTCGTGAGTCCGCAATATTTTTCTTTGACTTCACGTAGTCAATGGACATAACGCAATTTGAGATCAACTGCTTAATGATATTGTGTTTACGACGTATATGTCTAGACTTACCATTATACATGCTACTTTGTGCCCTTCCTATGGCAGATTGGCTATCGCAATGTATATTAATTGCAGGCACATGTTTTTTCCAACAAGCAATTTCTTCCAAAAAACTTCTTAGCCATTCAGCTTCTTCACCCACTTTATCCAAGGCTATAAATTCTGATTCCATAATGGATCTAGCAACATAAGTTTGTTTGGAAGATTTCCATGACACAGCAGCCCCTCCAATGGTGAACACATAACCACTTGTGTACCGAGAATCTATTGTGCCCGATATCCAATTAGCATCATCGTATCTTTCTAACACATCAGGAAATCTTGTATAATGCAATCCATAATTTAAGGTGTACCTTAAATATTTAAGTACCCTTGTTAATGTCTTCCAATGGTTATTACTTGGATTGCTAGTGAACCTACTTAGTTTACCAACCGCATATGCAATGTCATGACTTGTGCAATTTATGAGATACGTTAGACTGTCCAATTATCCTTGCATATTTCAATTGCATGACAGGGTCACCATTATTTTTAACTACGTGTATATTTGGATCATATGGTGTTTTTACTGACGATGTGTCATTTGGGAGAAATTTCCCTTGCATTCTCTCAACATAATGAGATTGTGTCAACACCCGTCCTTCAGATGTCTTGGAAATTTTATTTCCAAACATTACACTTACTTCACCCAAGTCCTTCATTTCAAAATGTTTATCAACATTTTCTTTCTTGATTTGATGATTTCTAAATTACTTCCATTATGAGCATATCATCAACATACAAAAATACTATCACATATGCTTTATCTGTGTTTTTCATATATACACATTTATCACACTCGTTAATTTTGAAACCATTTCACAACATTGTTTTGTCAAATTTTTCATGCCATTGTTTTGGCGCTTGCTTAAGCCCATACAATGACTTAACGAGTCTACACATCTTCTCTTGCCCGGGAATCACAAACGCTTCAGGTTGTTTCATATATATTTCTTCATCAAGTTCCCCATTGAGGAATGTCGTCTTACCATCCATTTGATGTATCTTGTTTAGAGCAGCGATATCTATTATCACTCTTATGGATGTTATTCTTGTAAGGCTCCGATGCTAATTGATTCAGATTAATGATGATTAAGCAAGCCCGGATAATTAAAAGTAAAGCTTTGAATTTAGGTGTTCCGGACTACGACGAGTCAAGCAACTAGTGGAACATGTTTTTAGTGCATCAGCTTGTACATGATCACATGACACTTGGAGAACACGTGCCACTGATTAATTAACTCATGTTTAATAGATGATTTTGGACCATTAATCTTGCAAGATAGTGATGTATTGACACATTGATTCCACAATACATCAAATGATTAAAAAACAAATCAAACACCAAGCGAAATTTGGCCACCTCATTTTAATCTCGACTCCTTCTCTTTCTTCCCACTCAAACCCAAACTTTTCTCCACCTTCTCTCTATATTTCGAAATTTCAGCCTATTTTAGCTCCCAAATTCTTGTGAATTTGTGGATGCATGATGCATGCAAATATGGATTTGCATAGGTATTGAGGATATGAGAAAAAGCTATCAAGGAGATTCAAGTTTGGAGCAATTTGGAGGGGTTGACCTTGTGTGGCAGCTTGGATTGAGTTGTGTGGTGGCTTGATTCTTCAATTTTGAAGATCTTGGGAGGTATAACACTCTTCTCACAACTTATTTACTTGGAATTAGGTGTTATGGGTCGACAATCATGAGGTAGTACAAGAAGTTTAATATCTCTATGAACTTGCAGAAATAGTGTTACATGCAGTAAATTGTAGCGACTTTTAGATTTAGTTAGATTCTGATTTTGACTTTGTGCAAAGAATGCAAGTTGTAGATAATTGAATTTTGTGCGTTTTAAAAAAAGAAGTATGTGATTTAGAGCTCAGATGAAAACATTATATTGATTTTACTAGAGAGTGCACATTCTTGACTCTGCATGCTCATGCATGTTACATACAGATTGTTCTTCGAGTTTCTGGGAAAGTTATGTTTCGAATTTGATGTCGGTCTTCAAATGAAAGTTGTAGATCTTTAAATTTTATCCAATTATAAAAAAAGGACTCATTTTGTGTCATGCCTCGATATGACGTATACATGTGTGATATGATTATGGGGTAATTATGATTAATTACAGTATGATGTAGACTCGGGTTCGAATTGAACCGAGCAGGAATACAGTCATGTATGAATGAAACCTCATTGGAAAATAAAATACATGTGATAAATCAAAGAAGTGAGTTTAGAACATAAATATGTTGGAATATGAATTTTCATTATATTATGAAATGGCATCATTTAGAAAGCAATACTAGACTTGTAGTGTAATATAAATCTACATGGTTGTAGTAATAAACTTTGCATAGCAAGTGCACATGAATTTGAAGGGAGTTGCATTTGCATTTGAGTTGAATTTGGTGAGTTTGGTGGGTGAGTATATAAGGCATGGTTTCAGATTTGAAACACATAATTCACCATAAACACCTAAAAATCTCTACAAAACCCTCTTCAAACCCTTGCTTCCTCTTTCCATCGTTTGCTTGGATTTCACTTGGTAATCAAGCTAGGAAGTTGAGTGAAGTGACTTCATCATTTCTTGGTAAGAATTGTATAGCATATGATGCATATGAATTGAGTTGATGAAAACTTGAAGCATGTGGTTACTAATCTTATATGCTTTGAATTGAGACTTGTTATCATGCAAATAATTGAGTTGTATGATGAGATAAACATGTTTATATGTTACTAGAGATTGTATGAAACATGGTTAAATGTTGAATTTCGAGTTGTAGGAGATACACCATGGAGATAAGCTAAAAATCGCCATGTTCTGAACTTTCTGGACATCGACGATCGATCGCGAGCTTTGTGCCGATCGATCGCCGATAACAGAGCAAAAATAAGGTGGTTAAAGCATGTGGCGATCGATCGGTGAAAACATGGCGATCGATCGCGAGAAACAGAACATTTTGGCGATCGATCGCGAGGTAGTGGCGATCGATCGCGATGGAACAGAACAGTATGGCGATCGATCGGTGAGATGTGGCGATCGATCGCCATAGTCAGATTTTAGAAAAAATGTTATATTTTTGTAGAATTTGTTTTTAATGCCTATGATAACATGATATATTGTTGGTATTGTTGTAGCATCATCACAGGGGACGGGACAACGAGGAGGTTAGACAGTGACGCCTAATTTATATCATTTGTGTCGCAGAACAGGTACGTGTTGACGTACGAGTATATGATATTATTGTGATGATGATGTGAGCATGTTATCATATGATTAGTGATATCATATGCATGTGCATTCATGAGATTTATATGATTGAGATGGATGCCACGATAGATATGTAGTATATGCTTTGGCTGAGATCGGTGTCACGATAGATATGCCAGTGTTGAGCATATGCTTTGGCTGGGATTGTTGCCACGATAGATATGCTACATATGCTTTGGCATGAGAGATATACGTCGGTTGGGTATATGCTCTGTCTGTTATAACATGTGAGGACGGTACTATGATATGGGCTGCTAATATGAAGATGTGAGGAGGTTCCACTGACATATTGAGCTGAGATAGGCATATCATATTGGTATGATTATAACAGGATGTTGAGTGATACATGTCATGACATAATTGCATTTGATGATGCATGATACAGGACAATCACATTGGATGTTTATAGTGCTTTATCGTTTATGTTTTTATTGATATCGCACTGAGATGATTGTTTATCTATACTCATGTTGTGTGATTGTTTCTGTAGGGACTCATAGACGTGGGATGACGGGATTGTGAGTCGTTTTCCGCTGCGAGTTGAACCACTGCTTAGGAGTTTTTGGTCTAGGTTGTTGTTATGTATATATGATGTGTATTATGACATGTTTTTGTCAACTTGTAACAACCTACATAACTAAACTCTTAATCAGTGTATGATTTTACTTAATTCTTACTCACATATATATATTAAACTAATACATAATGGATTAAGTAACGAGGACCCCATATTTTGAATTTATTTTGAAGAAGTTATGAACTTTATACCAAAGGTGTACAATCTGAGTTCTGCATGTGGACGGAAATACACATGCAGTGTGTTCGTAGTATTCCTGAGCATTTTTTGCTAGGAATTCCGAAAAATGTCTAGAAATAAGAGTTGTAGTGCTTGAGTTGGCTACGTTTGCCACTGAAATCACTCAATTTGATTTTAGAACGAATGATAGTTACTCCCTAGACTTGGATCAAAAGGACTTTTCAAGCTTGTAATGTAAGGCATTTGGTGTTGGTTTCAAAGAAAAGATAGGATAAGCGCAAAGAAGAGAGTATAATCATTTACAATTCAAATGTTTCGCACACATCGAGCTTCTCTTCTTTTTCTTTTATAGCCTTGGCCACTTTGGGTCTTATATGTTTATTTTTTTCTTTTCAAGGCTCTTTGTCTATCTTTTTCTTTTCTCATTCATCAATATTTTTCAATAAGCTCATCAGGATATAACAATTTACGTGCATCGAATGGAATTCATTATACTCTCTTAGGGTAAGGATAACTTTTTTTCATTTAGGCTAAAATAAGGGTAAGTATAATGAGTTTGCCAAGAATGTCGAATGGGGTCTAATTATATGCAATGCATATACCATTCTTTTTTCAATAAAGCTCAAATGGGACACTAGGGATTGATATGAATCATGGTAAGCTTGAAAGGCTCAAACGTTTCAAAGATCGCCTAGATCATTTCCAAGTCAAGTTTGTAACTATAAAATTTCGCCTCAAAGTGTCATCATCAAATAAGTTCTATGATAACTCTAAGATGCTCAAGACAAATCGTCAAGTTCACAACAATTATCACTATTCAACATGCAATCCACAAGATCATGACTCATTGTGCTCAAAGTATTCCTCATTCTTGACATGCTAACTCAAATTAGGATATTCATGTACAAGTCCAATCACAAATCAAGTTCATATGCATAGTGAGATCAAAATCCTCATTGAATAGTCACTACTATAATTCATTCTTTTCTCAAGTTTGAACTCATAAAAAATTGTTTTTAGCTCATAATAATCGGACGATTCAAGTGTCATTTAAGCACACAACATGTGGTAAAAAAAAATAAAACATGCAAGCTACTACTCCCCCAAACTTAAATCAAACATTGCCCTCAATGTTTAAAGGAATCAAAAGGGAAACAGTGAACTCCCCTGATCAAGACGCTTGCATGAGGGTTGAGGAAGATTTGCTTTTGAAAGCTCCACTGTTGTAGGGGTTCATCGCTCCAACCAAGTACCTAGCAAGAGAAGAATGCATATGGTGGAATATTCGACTTGAGAGATAAACAAAACTAAAATAAAAACTGAAAAATAAAACAAAACTAAATAACAAAAGGATACGCTTGGGTTGCCTCCCAAGAAGCGCTGATTTTTAGTCGTCGGCTTGACCATCAGAAGCAACCATCAAAGAGCGGCCGCCGCCCATAGTAAGTATCGTATGATACCACTAATGGGTCTTCATTCAGTGTGCCCTCAAGATTGGCAAGATTGTAGCAGTGTAAGCTCGTCGCTCCAACAACATTCGTCTTTAAATGGCAGGCATGGGAGAATGATTCTTGATTTGGCTTTGCATTTTGGAGGATGTAGTACGGTGAAGTTGTCATCGATGGAAAATAAGGATCCACATATGGCATAGAACATGTCTCCATCGATGGGCTCAAATCAGAATCTTCGAACGTCTCTTCCTTCTCCAACATCACATTCGACTCATCTTCACATGGGAACTCCTCGGATAACATCTCTGAAGTAAGCTCAATCTCTTGTAGAGGCTCAAGTTCCCTCGACTCTTCCACACTAGTAGGATCACTCCCCCAAACTTGGTTGGTTGAGTGATCGTCATCATATAACCAAACTTGATTCGTCGCCTCTTGATTTGTAGCCCTCATCTCTTCCTCTTGGCAGCTAGTTGAAAATGTTTCCATGAGGACCGCCATTTGCTGCTCCAGGTGATGCATAGAGTTGGTTTGGCACTCCAAACTATTATCGGTTGATGCCATGAATCTTACTAAGGTATCCTCTAACTGAGTTGTGATATCTGCAGAACTATCTCTCCTCTCTTCGCGATGTTCAAATGGTTGTGGCGTATCAATAGGGTAGTGAGGCTCCGGTGGGTATTGGTGACTCCAACCTTGTAGTGAAGGATCACAATGCCAGTGAAGATCGAAGTCCGCCATATCATTGAACAGGTGCACCACACCGTCCTCATCTCTATCAACCAGGGGACTCCCAGTCACCAGTGCTCCGCTCAATACCCATTCTCGTGTGTGTGCATCCAACCCGTTGAAGAAATATTGCAAGAGAGTATAGTTCGAAAAGTTGTGATACCGGAATGTGTTGGCCAATTCATTGAATCTCTCCCAAACAGCGTAGAACGGCTCCGAACGTTGTTGGGCAAAGCTTGTGAAGGCATGTTGATGTAGCATCTCCAAGTACCTCACAAGACAAACAAAACAAAAACAAAATAAATATATATAATTTTTTTTTTTTCGAAATAAATTAACAAAAAATGGTTAAATTACAGTCAAAGAACCTAGTATGATATTACTAAAGTTAGTCCCCGGCAACGGCGCCAAAAACTTGACCGCTTTTATTTTAAACAATTATTTCCAATCTAGCGATTTTAGACCGCAAGTGCACGGTGTCAAGTTTTAGTATAGATAGGAAGATACGGATTGTCGAACCCACAGGGACTAACAAGTAATTACCAAATAAGATTTCTTTTAACTATATTTAACCTACGATAATCAATTAATAATTAAACTAAACTAAATTAATATAAACTACTAATCCAACCAAGTCAATAAAAGTAAACGAGAAAAATCCACAAGAAAAGATTATCGAGACTTTGGCTCACCAATGTAATTCCCTACAATTCTCGATTGAATATTCAAATATTTCTAAGGTGACGAGTTCTCCCAATTTATCTAATACACTCTCTCGAGCTATATTATACCCAACACCAAATTGCAGTAAGTAACTCTCGTTCACTTATTTAACAATTCAATGTTGCATAAGATCCATGAAAACTCCTAGCTTTCGATTACTAGAATCTATGGCTATCACGCATGTATTTGACGTCATCTCTCGATCTCGGTCTTAAATCCATGGTATGAGTTATTTATTCAGTATCATAAAATCATCTCTCGATCTCAATTACGATACTAACATCATTCAAAGGTGATCAATCCTCTAAAATAATGAAGAACATAAAACATACGCAAAGAACTATAAGAATTCAATCATTAAATCATCAAATCGAAGGTTCATAACAAAGGATCGCCTAGCCTCGATAAATAAACCTAGTTCAACATAGTAACATGAAAAGCAAAACAAAACTAAGAATTAAAGACAAAGAAGAACTCCCGATGTCGACTTCGTTCGTAGATCCTTGCTTCCTTTCTCGCTTCCTTCTCATCGTGTTCTTCAATCGCCTTGTTGGAGATGTTCCAAAATCATAGGGTAAAAGGTTGAAGGTTAGGATGAATGGAGAAAGGTGCTGGACTTTGGGAATAAAAGGTGAAGAGGTTTCTGGACGTGAGGTTTTTGGTGAGTGGAAGAATGATGGAGGTATTGTTGTATGAGAGGGTGAAGGAAAGAGATGGGTAAAGAGGCGTATGGTATGGATGGTGAAGAGGGGCTGTGTGTTTCTAGGGTTCAAAATCTCCTCCTTTGGGTTGTAAATCTCGTCCATAAATATAGAGGAAGGAATTATGGGCTTCCCTTTTGCATACAAACTCTACAAGGAAGTTTTTTTTCTCAAAACTGCTCGTCCCGATCGATCCGAAAAAGTGGCCGATCGATCGAGCCTTCCAGTAAGAATTTCGCTCAGTTTTCAGCCTCTCTCGATCGATCGGAATGGTTTCTCGATCGATCGAGCTTCACAGAATGTTTCTTCGCCTTTTTTCAGCTTCTGGCGAGTTTCGTATTTTGGCCATAACTTTCTCATATGAACTCCAAATTTGATGAATCAGCTGTCCACGCGAAGATAAGAGAAAGTTCTACAACTTTTATATGGACCACATTTCCAAAACATGGCTCGAACATATAGTAATCTGAGTAGAAAGGAGCAACATGTGTCTTGGATTCTGGTTTTTTTCCTCTTTTCTTCAACTTTATTCATTCTTTCATCATTTTTGGTTCATTTCTTCTACTTTTATGCATTTCAACATTGATTCCTGAAATATAGAAATATATACCATAAACTGTAAAATAATCCAAGAATCAACACGAAAACATATACATATCATAGCCTAAAAACGAGTAATATTCAACCCTATCAACTCCCCCAAACTTATCACTTAATCGTCCTCGATTAAGCATTAAGATCATAAGGTAGAGTTCATTCTTGATATTTGAAACAATTATTTCATGGCTTGCTTATTCTCAGAAATCTCATGCACATATACAAAAGTTGACAAGACATGTTTTCTCCTAATTCAAGCAACATATCTCAAAATCGGAACGTGTGTGTGTGCTCTAGTCAATCTCAAGTTTCATGCACATATTCAAGATCAAATCATGCTAATCAACTCAAAGTCGAGATTATCATCAAGCATTACATAGGCCTATTTTCAAACAACTTCTCCACTAATGATAGTTACTCCCTAGACTTGGATCAAAAGGACTTTTCAAGCTTGTAATGTAAGGCATTTGGTGTTGGTTTCAAAGAAAAGATAGGATAAGCGCAAAGAAGAGAGTATAATCATTTACAATTCAAATGTTTCGCACACATCGAGCTTCTCTTCTTTTTCTTTTATAGCCTTGGCCACTTTGGGTCTTATATGTTTATTTTTTTCTTTTCAAGGCTCTTTGTCTATCTTTTTCTTTTCTCATTCATCAATATTTTTCAATAAGCTCATCAGGATATAACAATTTACGTGCATCGAATGGAATTCATTATACTCTCTTAGGGTAAGGATAACTTTTTTTCATTTAGGCTAAAATAAGGGTAAGTATAATGAGTTTGCCAAGAATGTCGAATGGGGTCTAATTATATGCAATGCATATACCATTCTTTTTTCAATAAAGCTCAAATGGGACACTAGGGATTGATATGAATCATGGTAAGCTTGAAAGGCTCAAACGTTTCAAAGATCGCCTAGATCATTTCCAAGTCAAGTTTGTAACTATAAAATTTCGCCTCAAAGTGTCATCATCAAATAAGTTCTATGATAACTCTAAGATGCTCAAGACAAATCGTCAAGTTCACAACAATTATCACTATTCAACATGCAATCCACAAGATCATGACTCATTGTGCTCAAAGTATTCCTCATTCTTGACATGCTAACTCAAATTAGGATATTCATGTACAAGTCCAATCACAAATCAAGTTCATATGCATAGTGAGATCAAAATCCTCATTGAATAGTCACTACTATAATTCATTCTTTTCTCAAGTTTGAACTCATAAAAAATTGTTTTTAGCTCATAATAATCGGACGATTCAAGTGTCATTTAAGCACACAACATGTGGTAAAAAAAATAAAACATGCAAGCTACTACTCCCCCAAACTTAAATCAAACATTGCCCTCAATGTTTAAAGGAATCAAAAGGGAATCAGTGAACTCCCCTGATCAAGACGCTTGCATGAGGGTTGAGGAAGATTTGCTTTTGAAAGCTCCACTGTTGTAGGGGTTCATCGCTCCAACCAAGTACCTAGCAAGAGAAGAATGCATATGGTGGAATATTCGACTTGAGAGATAAACAAAACTAAAATAAAAACTGAAAAATAAAACAAAACTAAATAACAAAAGGATACGCTTGGGTTGCCTCCCAAGAAGCGCTGATTTTTAGTCGTCGGCTTGACCATCAGAAGCAACCATCAAAGAGCGGCCGCCGCCCATAGTAAGTATCGTATGATACCACTAATGGGTCTTCATTCAGTGTGCCCTCAAGATTGGCAAGATTGTAGCAGTGTAAGCTCGTCGCTCCAACAACATTCGTCTTTAAATGGCAGGCATGGGAGAATGATTCTTGATTTGGCTTTGCATTTTGGAGGATGTAGTACGGTGAAGTTGGCATCGATGGAAAATAAGGATCCACATATGGCATAGAACATGTCTCCATCGATGGGCTCAAATCAGAATCTTCGAACGTCTCTTCCTTCTCCAACATCACATTCGACTCATCTTCACATGGGAACTCCTCGGATAACATCTCTGAAGTAAGCTCAATCTCTTGTAGAGGCTCAAGTTCCCTCGACTCTTCCACACTAGTAGGATCACTCCCCCAAACTTGGTTGGTTGAGTGATCGTCATCATATAACCAAACTTGATTCGTCGCCTCTTGATTTGTAGCCCTCATCTCTTCCTCTTGGCAGCTAGTTGAAAATGTTTCCATGAGGACCGCCATTTGCTGCTCCAGGTGACGCATAGAGTTGGTTTGGCACTCCAAACTATTATCGGTTGATGCCATGAATCTTACTAAGGTATCCTCTAACTGAGTTGTGATATCTGCAGAACTATCTCTCCTCTCTTCGCGATGTTCAAATGGTTGTGGCGTATCAATAGGGTAGTGAGGCTCCGGTGGGTATTGGTGACTCCAACCTTGTAGTGAAGGATCACAATGCCAGTGAAGATCGAAGTCCGCCATATCATTGAACAGGTGCACCACACCGTCCTCATCTCTATCAACCAAGGGACTCCCAGTCACCAGTGCTCCGCTCAATACCCATTCTCGTGTGTGTGCATCCAACCCGTTGAAGAAATATTGCAAGAGAGTATAGTTCGAAAAGTTGTGATACCGGAATGTGTTGGCCAATTCATTGAATCTCTCCCAAACAGCGTAGAACGGCTCCGAACGTTGTTGGGCAAAGCTTGTGAAGGCATGTTGATGTAGCATCTCCAAGTACCTCACAAGACAAACAAAACAAAAACAAAATAAATATATATAATTTTTTTTTTTTCGAAATAAATTAACAAAAAATGGTTAAATTACAGTCAAAGAACCTAGTATGATATTACTAAAGTTAGTCCCCGGCAACGGCGCCAAAAACTTGACCGCTTTTATTTTAAACAATTATTTCCAATCTAGCGATTTTAGACCGCAAGTGCACGGTGTCAAGTTTTAGTATAGATAGGAAGATACGGATTGTCGAACCCACAGGGACTAACAAGTAATTACCAAATAAGATTTCTTTTAACTATATTTAACCTACGATAATCAATTAATAATTAAACTAAACTAAATTAATATAAACTACTAATCCAACCAAGTCAATAAAAGTAAACGAGAAAAATCCACAAGAAAAGATTATCGAGACTTTGGCTCACCAATGTAATTCCCTACAATTCTCGATTGAATATTCAAATATTTCTAAGGTGACGAGTTCTCCCAATTTATCTAATACACTCTCTCGAGCTATATTATACCCAACACCAAATTGCAGTAAGTAACTCTCGTTCACTTATTTAACAATTCAATGTTGCATAAGATCCATGAAAACTCCTAGCTTTCGATTACTAGAATCTATGGCTATCACGCATGTATTTGACGTCATCTCTCGATCTCGGTCTTAAATCCATGGTATGAGTTATTTATTCAGTATCATAAAATCATCTCTCGATCTCAATTACGATACTAACATCATTCAAAGGTGATCAATCCTCTAAAATAATGAAGAACATAAAACATACGCAAAGAACTATAAGAATTCAATCATTAAATCATCAAATCGAAGGTTCATAACAAAGGATCGCCTAGCCTCGATAAATAAACCTAGTTCAACATAGTAACATGAAAAGCAAAACAAAACTAAGAATTAAAGACAAAGAAGAACTCCCGATGTCGACTTCGTTCGTAGATCCTTGCTTCCTTTCTCGCTTCCTTCTCATCGTGTTCTTCAATCGCCTTGTTGGAGATGTTCCAAAATCATAGGGTAAAAGGTTGAAGGTTAGGATGAATGGAGAAAGGTGCTGGACTTTGGGAATAAAAGGTGAAGAGGTTTCTGGACGTGAGGTTTTTGGTGAGTGGAAGAATGATGGAGGTATTGTTGTATGAGAGGGTGAAGGAAAGAGATGGGTAAAGAGGCGTATGGTATGGATGGTGAAGAGGGGCTGTGTGTTTCTAGGGTTCAAAATCTCCTCCTTTGGGTTGTAAATCTCGTCCATAAATATAGAGGAAGGAATTATGGGCTTCCCTTTTGCATACAAACTCTACAAGGAAGTTTTTTTTCTCAAAACTGCTCGTCCCGATCGATCCGAAAAAGTGGCCGATCGATCGAGCCTTCCAGTAAGAATTTCGCTCAGTTTTCAGCCTCTCTCGATCGATCGGAATGGTTTCTCGATCGATCGAGCTTCACAGAATGTTTCTTCGCCTTTTTTCAGCTTCTGGCGAGTTTCGTATTTTGGCCATAACTTTCTCATATGAACTCCAAATTTGATGAATCAGCTGTCCACGCGAAGATAAGAGAAAGTTCTACAACTTTTATATGGACCACATTTCCAAAACATGGCTCGAACATATAGTAATCTGAGGAGAAAGGAGCAACATGTGTCTTGGATTCTGGTTTTTTTCCTCTTTTCTTCAACTTTATTCATTCTTTCATCATTTTTGGTTCATTTCTTCTACTTTTATGCATTTCAACATTGATTCCTGAAATATAGAAATATATACCATAAACCGTAAAATAATCCAAGAATCAACACGAAAACATATACATATCATAGCCTAAAAACGAGTAATATTCAACCCTATCATTGGCCGATAGGATTGCTTCCCCCACTTATCAACATAGCATTCATCATCTCTTTCAGAGTACGATTTTTACGTTCGGTGATACCATTTGACTATGGTGAATATGGGGCAGTGGTTGGGTGAATTTTGACATACTCAGAGCAAAATTCGTCAAACATTGCTCCATATTCTCCACATCTATCACTTGAAACATTCTTTATCTTTGGGCTTAGTTGATTTTCAACTTCATTTCTTGTATTGTTTAAACACTTCAAATGCCTCGTCTTTGCTACGTAGCCAATAGACATAACAATATTGTGTACAATCATCTATGAAAGTAATGAAGTACTTTTTCCCACCACTAGTTTGCACAAACTTTAGATCACATAGATCCGTATGAATTAATTCAAGAGGAGTTGTTGTTATTTCGATTGAATGAAATGACGGTTTTGTTAACATAGCCTCCACACAAGTCTCACATTTATGTTTTAAGTTAATATTCATTGAAGATAATAAGTTCACATTTACTAATTTGTTAAGTGAATTATAACTTACATGACCCAAACGATCATGCCATAAATCACACGACTTAATCAAATAAGTAGAAGCATTAACTTTATTACTTTCAAACTGGTTGATAAATTACATACATTTTGAAAAAAAATGCTTTTCTCCATATAGTCTTTTCCTACAAAAACTTCATTTTTGGAGAGTACAATTGTTTAAGATTCTAAAACTAGTCTAAAACCTGCATTGACTAGAACCGATCCGGATATCAGGTTCTTTCGGATGTTAGGAACATGTAGAACGTCAATGAAAGTCAATTCCTTTCCCAAAGTCATCTTTAGAACCACCTTCCCCAATTCAACGACAGGAGATGTCGACGAATTTCCCATGTAGAGTTCGAGAGTTGGTGACCACTTATTGGCGTGTATGTGGAGAACATGGCTTTGTCCGAACACACATGTTGGGTAGCACCGGAATCGATGAACCATTCCATAGGACTGTCCACCAAGTTTGCTTCAAAGATCACCACAGTTAGCCTTAGATCATTCAAGTCATCTGATATCCGATCATGTTCGGTCACATTGACTTGATCATTTGCTTTCCCATAAACGTCTTTGTTATGACAATCATTTGCCATGTGATTGGGTTTTTCACACTTGTAACATCTACCTTTGAACTTATTCGCCTTGCCATTTTTGGAGGCCATACCGTCAAACTTTTGCTTTGATCCGATTGTTTGTTCAACTAGGTTAGCCTGTGGTTCCATTTGAACCCTACCCGCCATCCTCTCGGAAACCTTGTTGTCCTCCTCGATTCATAGTCGAACCACAAGATCTTCAAGACTCGTCTCCTTTCGTTTATGTTTGAGATAGTTCTTGCAGTCCTTCCACATGGATGCAATTTTTCAATCATTGCAGAGACTTGGAATGAATCACTTAGACTCATTCCCTCCGCATGTATGTCATGCAAAATCACTTGTAGATCTTGCACTTGCGTCATCGCGGGCTTGGTGTCAACCATCTTGAAATCCAGGAACTGTCCAACTATGCATTTCTTCATGCCGGCATCATCGGATTTGTATTTCTTTTCCTATGATTCCCAATGTTCTTTTGCTGTTTTCACAAGATAATAAGCGTTATATAATTTATTGTCTAACCCATTTAGGATGTAGTTCTTGCAAAGGATGTCGCTTTGATTCCATGCATCAAGTGGCGCCATCTTTTGGGTGTCAGTCTCTCCTTCTTCAACCGTAGGAGCATCATCGGTTAAGAACCTTGCCAACTCAGTGCGGTCATGTAATAAATCATCTTTGGTTGCCACCGTTTGAAGTCGTTCCCATTGAACTTTTCAGGCCTTTCCCATTATGAACAAGAGTCGTTGTTGCACCCAAAGAAGCCATTTGTTGCTTATATTATCTTAAGATTGTAAAATACAATTTTATATGGGTATGTATCTTAGGAAGGTATCAAGCAAAAACAACAATGATTTCGTAGTATGAATGCCGATGTGAGATTTAGAATCTCCGATCTTAAGACAATACTACCCCACTACGTGTTACCGGTTCAAGTGACAATTTGTCTCCCAAAATACAACGACTTATAACTTGTGATAGGAACACTCCAAATTACAAGTACTCAAACCATAAAGGTTTGAAAACACTTAACTTAAGAAATGAAAATGATGAAAAAAGTGCACAAAATTTTACTCTTGAATCTAAGTATTTTTTCGGAAAACTGATCTTAAATATATTCAAGGATTGTTCATTATATGCTAAACCAAGGAATAGATTTCATAGAGATCATTTTGGGTCCTGCCACACACTAATAGCATAAAACATAATTGGCGAATTAAAAACTAATTTTTATTTCATTTCTATATCTAAAAAATAATTACTAAATTAAAACGAAAAAAATATATATTATTTTATATATAGGTGATAGATGATAACTGAAAAAAAGCATTGAGATTAGATAAAACAGGATGGAATATGAGGATCAAGCAGACGAACAAGAAGAAGAGATTGGGTTGCCACGGAGCCCGTTGGACTCCACTTCGCCGCCGCGCCGGAACCCCAGATATAAGGAGTGCCTGAAAAACCATGCGGTGGGTATAGGTGGCAAGGCAGTGGATGGCTGCGGCGAGTTCATGGCGGCCGGGGCTGTGGGCACCCTTGATGCCCTCAAATGCGCCGCCTGCAACTGCCACCGCAACTTCCACCGTAAAGAAAGCGACACTTTCAGCCACCACCACCACCAACTACTATTAACCCACCATCCACACGGCCATTTCAGTTATAAAACCCCCTCAGGCTACTTCCATGTTGCACCACCACACCAAACAGTTCCTCCTCTGGCGCTTCCGTGCACCACCGTCGGCGGGGACGGAGGTTCCAGAGATGAACCGGAAGACTACTACTATTCAAACCCTATTGGAGGCTCCGAGAAAAAGAGGTTCAGAACAAAGTTTACACAAGAACAGAAGGATAAAATGCTGAATTGTGCGGAGAGTTTAGGGTGGAGAATTCAGAAGCAAGATGAAGAAAAGGTGCAGCAGATCTGCAATGAAGTTGGAATCAAGAGGCAAGTGTTCAAAGTGTGGATGCATAACAACAAGAACTCTCTTGGTAAGAAAATTTAAATTTGGAAGAGCAAAGATTTTTGAAAGATGTGAAATGGGGAATATAATGGAGAAGCTGCACCATATGTATGTTATGTTGTGTTATTTTATGATTTTAGTTGATTAGTAGATGGAGGTTTCTTGATCGAAATCAATTCATTCGTATGTTGTGTTATTCATTTCAACTTCTTCAAATTTAAGAACCATTTTCCAATTTCATGTTTGGTTTCTTGTTTAGCATTTTACATCATCAATCTATTTAATCTTTTGAAAAGAAGGATTTGCATTATTCTTCCCTTCTTTTTTCTTTTTTTCATGGATTATCAAATAGAGATGAAACTGCATTAGATATGTGTATCTTTTAGATATGGTTATATAGGTGAAAAAAGTACCGTACTGGTCTATAAAGAAGAACACTCGACCTTCAAGCCACAAAGAATTTACATATTCTTTTTGAAAGAAAAAAAAAACATATTTTTACACTTTTATTTACTCTCATACATAAAGTGATTATTAGATTTTGTGTGGATATATATGCAAAGATAGAAGGGAAAATGTATTTTTGGTCCCTTATATTTTATTAGTCAACATTTTTGGTTATTATGGTTTCAAATATACGATTTTGGTCCTTTATGTTTATTGTTTCAGCGATTTCGGTCATTTATCTTTTATTACTGTAATTTTAGTCCTTTAATTATCAGAATCCATAATTTTAGTCATACAAGTCTTATTACTGTGTAATTTTAGCTATTTATGTTTTATAAGATGCAATTATAATCCTTTTATGATTTGCAATTTTTTTTTTAAAAGTAAAAAAATATAAAAATAAGATAACTTGATTTCAAAATTTTAAAAAATGAAAAAGCAAATAAAAGAATTAGATAAATTTAAATTCTTGATATTTAAGTTTTAAAAATTAAAATAAGTTTCATTCTTGGTATTGTGTTTTGAATTGATTCAGATTAAGTTTTTATGATATAAAATATTTAATTCTAGTATCTAATAAATTTTCATTAAAATGGATTAAATTTGATTTTTTTTATATAATATCGTATATTTAAATATTTTGGGGTAGACTATGACACAATAAAAATGTGTTTATGCAAATAATTAAATTAAAAATATTTTATATATTTTCTATGTTCAAAAAATTAAAACAATTTGATAAATGAAAAATCAAACCAAGCATTAACATCCATTTAGCCGTGTAACAGTTAGACAAATAATATTTATCCGATAATTCCATTAAATTATTGTTTACAAATGTCTAACTAATCACTCGATTAATTAAATAGTTATTATATGTGCATTGCTTTCACGTTCTTAGTTTTTTTTTTAAAGTTTCATATTAGATTACATTTATTTCAAATGAATGATTATAAAAATTTGACTTATATAAATATAATTTTATTTTTCTAAAACTCGAATTAACTTTATATATTAATGCCAAAAAAATGGAATTAACTTGATTGAACCAAATGATAATAAAACCCAACACGCTTTCCTCATAACAAATATTTTTCTCAATTTCATATATGCCAATATATTCGTTAGTTTATGATTGAACTTTTAATTTTTTTCCAAATTACATTATTATATTATATATTTAATTTTAAATAAATTTTTAAAAAGTATTTAACCATTTCGAACATAATTTAATGTCTACGAGTACAATTACTTGTTTTTCATTTTAAAATTTTTTAAAGTCAATGTATCTTATTTTTAATTTTTGTTACTTTTTAAAAAAAAATTGCAAATCATAAAAGTATCATACTTTCAATTTATAAAACATAAAGGACTAAATTGCAGTAATAAAAGATAAATGATCGAAATCACTGACATAATAAACATAGATGACCAAAATCATAGATTTAAACTATGAGGATCAATAATGCCGGCTAATAAAACATAAAAGACCAAAAATACATTTTCACCAACATAGAATAATGTAATTGATAATGCTTTTGAGAATATGAGACATGTTCACAAAATTAATTGTCATTATATCATAGAATAAAAATATACTTAAGCCCGATTTATAATTTTCATAGTATATTACATGTGAATAACATAATTTTAGTCCCATTTGACTATCTTTAAAGAATGTACCTCCAAAATTTCTAATTTAATGTAAAAAATATGATTAATGATTCCACATACCTTTCTAGTGTATGTATCTATTTCTGGTGCAATTCTACTGTCTGCATCTCTTTCTTGGGGTTCGCATTTACTTCTGTATGTATATCAAACTGGTGCAATTGATTTTCAATTTTAAAATTCGAAGGCTGTGTAGTGTACATATATTGGCCATAATTGTTTATTTCTTTAAGATTATAATATGATTTTAAATAATAAAATAAATTAAGTTACAAAATTAAGTTTGGAAAGTTTTGTCTGTCGTACTGTTGGGCAGCAAAGCAATATCTGTTCATACAAATAGTTAAATTAAATAAATACAAAACTGAGAAAGAGGGGGTGGTGAATAATTTGAAATATCGTCGTGGTGCACCCCGTGATAGATAGACTACTGCAATAGTAATAACAAAAACTAGGATATTATGTTTTGTTTTGGGAGATAATATGTGATTTGGTGTATCTGCTAAAGCTGCACACTGCAAATTGTGGTCCACTCAAAAACGCTTAATTTAGTCAAAATCTTACATCATTTACAAATTGACCAATTCCTTCGACACACCTAAAATTAGGGGTGGGAATCGGGTCGGGTAATCGGGTAATCGGGATCGGGTATTCGGGTTTCGGATAGCTGGACGAGCTACCCGATCCCGAACCCGAAGGGATCGGGTACCCGATAATTGGGTTTTGGGTACCCGAAATCGGGTACCCGAACCCGAAATCGGGTACCCGAAACCCGCCTCATTTTCCTTGAAAAATCTGCACCATTTTATAGCTGCGAAAACAGCAGCAAAACAGCAGCAAAAACAGCAACAAAACAGCAGCAAAAACAGCAACAAAACACCACCAAAACAGCACCAAAACGGGTAAACATAGATAGCCGTAAATGACATATTAAATCCATATGTCAATAGTCAACAAACAAAAAAAAAAAGTTCTTCGAAGGTAAAAATTTCACATTCCAAAGCCAAAAACTGCCCGTATTTTATTGACCACCGTTGCATTACCAGATTCAGGCTCCTCAAAAGTAAGGCGCACCTGCAATCAAGACAACCATATAACAACAAAATGAAGTTGAGGAAATTTCTTGCCGTTGGTTTCCATCAAAGAAATTTACCTTGAAAACAAAATAGTAGACATCATCAAAGCCTTAGATATCAGTCGACACCATCGCACTACTTGTAGTTGTATCAGTATTTAGATTAAAAAATTCTACAAAAAAAAGAAGAGATATTAGTAAAGTATATCGACTCCATTCAAATATGAAACAAAAGAAACACAATAAAATGAAATGTAAACATAGTAAAAAAAGATAACTATCACCTTTCTCCATTTTGTCAACCACATGCAAATCCTCCTCAATAGATATAGGAGCTGACGAACCGCGAAGCCAATCTTGAGAGCATATTAGAGCTTGAACTGTTTTAGGTAATAAAGAGCTCCTGAAGGCATCAAGCACACGTCCTCCTGTGCTAAATGCGGCTTCTGAAGCAACAGTGGAAACTGGAATTGCTAGCACATCCCGAGCTATCCTAGAAAGAACTGGAAACCTATGTGCATTCATCTTCCACCAACTTAAAATGTCAAACCCATCATCATCATCATTCTCAGCTTCTTCAGCTAAATATCTATCCAACTCCGACTTGACATGCTCACTGCTACCTCCACTCTTCAATTTCTTGAACTCAGTTTTCAAATAAGATTTTTGCCTCTTCGAAGGATCAGGATGAGGAGGTCTGCTAACACTAGAATCAACACTCATATTCGATGCAGTATGCGAGCCAGATACAAATGATTCATCATATCTCCTTTTGTATTCATCAAACATTGCATACATACCTTCTCTAACTTTCTTTTTCATTTTCTCACTCTCCAGAACATGATATAGCATGTCAAATGAATAGTTAAGAAAGTCCAATTTGTGACGAGGATCAACAATCACAGCATAATATAAAACCTTGTTCATTTTCTCAATTGATCCCCAGTACTTGTCAAATTTTTCTTTCACTCTATAAGCCATGTTACTCAATTCAACATCACAATCATCCAACCACGTTCTAAGAAGCATGTCAACAGCACTTATCTCGTGAAACACACAATTAGATGTCACATACAATGAACCAGAAATTCTCAAAGTAAGATCGTAAAAGTGGCCCAAAAATTTCAACAACAATGTAGCCCTGTGCCAATGATATTCATTAGGTACCCCATCATAAGGCGACTTTGCAAGATCCCTTGCAAAATTACTGTCAACCTCCTCAAAAGAAACAAATGCTTTTTTTAAGTTTATCGCAACCTCCAACATTAAGAAAGTTGAATTCCACCTAGTAGGTACATCCAGACACAATAATTTATTGCTTTCTAATTTTTCTGAAGCTGCACATTCATTAAATGCTTGGTACCTAGCTGGAGAACTTCTGATATACCTAACAGCCCCTCTGATGCAGTTGATAGCATCATGCTCCTCCTTTCCCTTCAAACCATCTTGCACTACTAGGTTAATTATATGAGCAATGCACCTCATATGCAGATATTGATTGCCTAGCAAGCTAGTACCCCAATTATTAAATTTCTTTCTCAAATGCTCAACAGCGGTATCATTCGATGAAGCATTATCCACAGTGATAGTCAAAATATTATCAATTTCCCAATCTCGAATGCATTTTTCAACAGCCTTGCCAATTTCCTCCCCTTTATGACTAGTGATCGGACAAAAAATCAAATTTTTTTTTCTAACTTCCAATCATTATTGATGAAATGAACAGTTAGACACATGTAATTAATCTTCTGAATTGATGTCCAAGTGTCAGTAGTGATGCAAAACCTTTGAGTATTTCTTTTCAAAAAAGTCTTAAGCTTCAACTTCTCATCCAAGTACATTTGAAAAATATCTTTGGCAATAGTCTTTCTTGATGGAATGGTAAATTGAGGACAAATAACAGACATAAAATGTTTGAACCCCTCATTCTCAACATGCTTAAATGGAAGTTCATCAACAATCAACATAATGCACAATGATTTTCTAACTTTAGCCTCATCAAATCTCCAATTACAAGGACGAGGGTCTTTGTCATCATCCATGAAAGATTTCTGCATCTTAAGTCGCATTTGATTTGTTTCCAATTCAAGCGGGGTTTTCTTGCACGCATTTATGTGATTTTTAAGACCCTTTGTTCCATGTTTTTTTGGATCGGCTCTAATTTCGACACCACAATATTTGCATTTACCCTTCCTAATTTTCTCGTTCGGACAATCAATTCTATCAAAATGAATCCAAAACTCCGACCTTGACTCGTATGTTCTTATCTTTTTAGACGATCCCTCTTTATCACTTATCTCATTTTCATCCCGCTGTTCAGCCTGTTCTAAATCTAAGCCATCACTTTGGCTTGGGTTTGGTGTTGTTTGAGGTTCAAAATGTGCATCACTTTCATTGCTCATCATTTTAGCTTTAATAATTTCTGTTTCATAAACAATCACATTTCAATTCAAACTATCACAATTCACATAGCAATTCACAACTCAACACAACAATTCCATTATCATTTCAATCGGCCGGCCCAAAATTTGACAAATCATGTTTCGAAAGTTTACCAAAATCGGAAGTTTACCATTTTGAAATCACATTTCGAAAGTTTACATGTGATTGTGAGACCTGGGCCACCTGGCTGAGAGGCTGAGAACGAGAGTAGATCGGCGTGCGCGAGACGACGAGAGTGAGAGATTGAAGAAGTGTGAGTCTGTGAGTCAGACCAGGCGTGAGACTGTGAGAGTGAAGATCGGTCGTCGCCGTCGGCGTGCGTGAGAGTGGGAGTCTGAGAGATTGAAGAAGAAGTGTACTGTGAGTTTTGTTAACCTAAGGCGTGCGTGCGTGAGAGTTGAGAGATTGAAGAAGAATGTGTCTGAGATAACCTAATCCTAATCGGGTAGTCAACTACACAAAATCATTTTTTAATTAAAATCTTTAACGGGTTCGGGTACACGGGTACCCGACTCGTTTTGTTTTTTTTTTAAATCTGCACCCGATCCCGAACCCGATTGAAGCAAATCCCGATCGGGTTTCACAACCCGATCAACCCGAATATTTTGGTATGAACCCGATCGGGTCGGGTTTGAGCCCGAATACCCGATCCCGACTCCCACTCCTACCTAAAATATATATATTAGACGGCGATTTCTATGCTTCCTATTAAATAAACCTATAATAGATGGTTTTTTGACCTAATATTTAAGATATGTATTGGATCAATTTAAGCCATAAATTTACTCCATAAGACATTACTCTTTCATATTAGGGTAGATATATTTTACATGATATAATCATGATTACAAAATATCTCAAGTCCCACTTTTTTTTCTTTAAAGGGATCAAATGATTTTATCCCTACCTCAATATCCCAGACCTTGATTAGTTATGATTCTTATTTATCATTTAAAAAAATGACAAAATTTTGTATAAAAGACCAGCATTTTTTCTATATGTTCTTTATTAAGTATTAACCTCAACAAACTATGAGACAAAAAGGGACTCCAGATTGATGTCCTAAAAAGCTGTTATTATATTATTTGGTTTTATCACTTCAACTTTTAGTTAGCATTACTTGGTTAAGTACTTTTAGTTAAAATAAAATTGTTAATTCATTATAAGAGTACTTCTAATTTTTCAAATTGCTGGAGACAAGATTTGAGGTTGTTAGGGTGGATATCTATAACATTATTGATTGTAAGCCCAGACTTGCATATTTGGGCCAGAAAGCCAATTGAAACACCCACCACCTTTATTCCGCTTCATCCATTTATTTTGGGATCGAATCTTTTAGTATCCAATTGGATTTTTTAAATCACCATCTATTGTTTTGATCTAGTTTTCATATTATACAACTCCAAACCTGTAATCTTAAACCACACTACTGAAAAATAGTTTGACTATGGCCAATATGAACAAGTGATTTTTAATTTTTGGAATTCCCACCGCTTGTTAGGGTTTCGTGCATTTCAGTCGCTTTCCCTTTTCATTCCGATGGACTCTAGTTTTTTCCTTCTTCTTTTTCTCTGTTTCCTTCGACTTGCTAATGCTTCTTTCATGGTTGGTGGGTCTTACTTTGGTGGAGGGGTGTGGGGAGGTGGCGATCTCCGAGGTGGCTCTGGGCGTCTTTGTGCGGTAGGCGGTGGTGGCGGTCGGTTCTGGGTGTTGTAGGTGTTGGGGATGTTTTCGGAGGAGGCAGATGGTTTGGTCGTGGTTTGGTTTGCGGATATGTCTTTGTGGATTCCGCTCGCCGACGCCTTGGCTGTGTAGGAGGTGGTCTTGACGACAATGATGGTAGCGGCTAGAGGTGCTTATCGGACCGGGTCAATCCGGACCTGGCCCGTAACCGAATTGGTTAGTCCGGTCCGAAACCGAAACTGGATTAACCGGTTTCGGTTCGCCCCGGAACGGTATCAAATCGGTCCGGGGGCGGTTCCCGAGAACCAAACCGGTAGCACCGCTCATCATGACTCTCACTGGTTGGCGTGTCTGGATCTTGGGAGCAATCTGGGCATTCTTTTCGTGCGCATCTCTAGCTGCGCTAGCTCCCCTTTTGTGATCCTTGATTATATTTGTTTACGTTATGGGTTATTATCTTTTGTCTACTTTTGTTGTCTTGTGTGTTGTTGTGAGTGTGGGTTGTATGGCTGGTTTGACCACGCCATTTTGGAGTGCTGCTTGTGGTTTACTGGATCTGCTTCACTACTAGGTGCATGAATGATCTTGACTGCTAGGCTTACCGGTTTCGTGCGCCATCCTCTGAAGTTATTCGATGGTCGTGATTCGGTTTGGTATATGAGATTAAGAGCTTGCACGATTTTTGTCCTTATTAATTTTTGTCTCTCATCTCAATATATGTGCACCTTCAATTATTGGAAGACAGTTCTCATCATCGACTTTCTACTGGAACCTAGTTTTAGGGGACTTGATTTAGCTATAGCGGCTATTGCTCTCTATTGATCATCTCTCTGTACTTATGTTGTGCCACCTTTTCTATTTAACCTCTTTGTTCGCATATTGCTAGGCGTGTCATTTTAATTGGTCGCGAGTGACAGATGTATCTATTATACCCATGCTTTCATTATTATAATCTATCTTTTATGCTAAAAAAAACTATAAACCTTTCAACCCGGGAGAAAAAACCTCGAATATAATATACACCTAAAATACACCATCTCTTGTACTCTCTCTCTACATAGTTTATCAATATTTTTTGTCGAATTTAAAAATCGGATGCTAAATTGAATGATTAAGACATTATTACACGACATCACTTGAATTCAAAGCTTTAACCCTTCCCACCATTAGACTAATTGTTTAATGAATTCGTTTTTTTTTTTTGAAAAAAATTGTCAGTTCAATCAATAAATTGAATTTATATGAACCCTTTCAAAGAAATGTGTAATCCTTAAAGGCGTTTATGGATCAGTAAAAAATAAAAATATATAATCTACATCTTTTCCGAAATTAAAGAATGGATACCATCTGAGGTTGTTATCTGGTCAAGTTTCCTCCTTTTGTTGTCGGGACTAGTATTTGAAGAACTTGGGCACGAGCCAACTGTGGTTCCATCACTTTTATAGTTCAAACACGCTGCATCCAAAACCCCAATTGGACTGTGCGGTACTGGTGATGAAGCCGAGACATTAGCTAGATTTGCAGTAGGAATAGTCCACCCATTATTTGACGACAAATATTGAATCAATTCAAGGCACTTCACTACTTTTTCCTGCAAAATAAAAAAAATTGAAGAAAATAAACAGGCCAACGGGGTCTCGATTTTATTAACCAATACTAAAAATTAGATGTCCAACTATTCACTTGAGTTAACTAGTCAAAAAAAATTATGAGTTGCTCGAACTTTCGTCTAACAGATGATGGGAAGAAGAGTATATCATGTTGCCTTATGAGCCAGCCATATGGCTCGAACTTTCGATGTTACAATGAGAAGATCAAACTCGTTTTGTACTCATAAATTTGATAATATTGACCAAAACATGGGGAAAGAAAATCTCTTGTCCAAGGTTTAAATACATGGGACCGATGTAAATTACTACCTTCTCTACTCCTATGAAACGAGGCAGGGCCTTATCAATGTTCATTCCATGTATTCCTCCTGAAACATATATTGCTACTGCTGCAGCTATTTCAGAAGGCCTGAATCCAAGGAAATCAATACCTGCATTCAATTCTCGACCAACAAACTGAATCAACACTTAATTTTTGAATGAAGTAATGTACAGTATTAAATTAAGAATAAATTGAAAATGAACCTTTGATTGTGCTTAAAATGATTTGGACGGATCTAGAAATCAATGGCCCAGGTGGAAACTCAGTATCATTCATCTTTCTAAGGTAATAGTCTATGTAGTTGCACGGTGTATAAGCTTTCATCCTCCACTTCAAGTATTCCAACACCACAATCTCCATTCTTTGCACGGTTTTACCTTGGAACACGACTTTCGTCTCCCCAGCCTGCGTCATTTATACATGAAAAGACATCAGTCACAGTCACCCTTTTAACAGAAAGTTAAGAGTAGTTTTCGTCTATGATCAAAATATCAGATCACTTGTTCGAAAAGGCAATCCAAAGGTATGAGACAGCATCTGCCGTTGCTTAAAAAGACATCTGATGAGATATAATTCAAATATTTTAAATCTTATAGCAATGCAAATGGCACATTTTCAAAAGTTTTGTCATGTAGGTAGCCCGTGGTCACACATGACATCGGGATGCAGCCAACAAAAAGGATCACTCAGTAAGTAGATTACCTGTATGTCAATAGTAGAAGGGACATTCACCTCCTCCACTTTGGCTGCAAGTAATAAACAGGTTACAGCTACTAACTGAGTAGTCCATGTTTTACCACCCTATTCATGCCAACGTAAACATTTTGGCAGACAAAAATATAAGACATTAGCATTAAATGGTATGAAGAAAAACAAAATGCCATTAAAAAAGATAAATTCAATAGGATCTTACTTTTTGCAATGAACACAGAGGCATGTTATATACAGATAGAAACCTATCCAAGTAGTTCACAGCCAAATATAGACACGATTCTCCAAAACCGTGATAAGCACAAGCCTGTAAAACATAAAATGACACAAGGATTCATTCAAATTTTCACAAGATAAATATTCACAGTTCATTTTTATTTCAAAGAAAAAGATAAGATTGTGTGAAACATCACATTCCAAGAAACCATTGAACGAATTACCAATAATCAGGAAAAAAACAGAAAACAACGAACAATGGATTCTACTCTGTATAGATGATTATCCATTGATCCCCGAAGAAAAATCCCATTTTGGCTTATATCATTGAAAAATTTGGAAATAAAAGATAACCAGAAGCACCAAAGAGGTTGATCAAAATGAATTAAAATGAAAAACCCACTAAGCAGATGAGCAATTGATCAATTTCTAAAGTTCAAGTTGATCAGGAAGAAAAATGAAATTAGAAAATAAACAAAAAAATTGCAATCAAATTTCCCAATAATGGCAATTGATTCACCTTATACATCCAATCCAAAGCTTCTTTTCTGACAACCAAAACAAACTCCCCATTCCTCAATCTTTCAAGATACTCATCTCTGAGCAAGAACTCCCTTTCTCTCTCAACCATCGAACCAACGTGTTCTGCGCTGAGGCATGGCAAATGAATCAACGGCTCTGATTCTGATCCGACACCGCCAAGACCCAGTCCAATGTTTCCACTATTTCGATGGTTTTGTTCATTGAAAGGATTAAAAAGATCATCATATTCATCGTCACCTTTAAAGCAAAAGCTACTATTTTCTTCGTCACAAAGCAAGTCTGGCTCTGAACAGTCAAAGCTGTTGTAATCGGGGCCATTGGGAACTCACCCCTTCAATCAATGTGCTTTTGTTGTCAATGAAGAATGGATTTTTAGGTGAACGTTGTCCGCATGTCAGTGATTTTCGTTGTTTGTGAATGTGTTTATATATATATGGTTTATTTATGGTCTAGTGACATGTTGTAAGACCCAGAAAGAGTAGAAAAATAGAGGGTTGCGCAAAAAAAAATTTAACAATGACAATTACCATCATAAATACGTGATATTACAAAGTCATCACAATGATAGTACAAGTCAACACTAAAGTACAACACTAACATAATACAAATTACAATGAAAAATAACTAAACTATAATAAATATAGACAAATACTTATGTACATAGGACTAGAAACCAAGATATCTTCCAAAATTGAGGATATTGGGATCTCATTTACCACTAGGCCAAATGATCCTTGGCGGGTGTGGAATTGAAAGTTTTGTGGAGGTGCTTTACGAATAAGGCTGGGGATCTTGGGGCCTCTCCCAAAATTGAGGGTCTTGATCCTTTGCAACTAGGCCGATAGATCCTTGGCGGGTGTGGAATTGGAAGTGTTGTAGAGGTGCTTTACGAAAATGGCTGTGGGATCAGGTCGGGTAAATCAGGTTCGAGTGGCTACCCGAAATTTCAGGGACTTCTAAGAACTACCCAATTCCATACCCTAAATTCTGGGTACCTAACTTTGACTGGTACCCAAAATCTCGAGTATCGGGTACCTGAATTTATGGTTTTTTTCATTTCGTTTTAAATAAACCGACCGAATACTCGATTCCCGATCGGGGTCCAAAATAATACCTGATTCCCCAACTCGTAATACTCGGATCAGGAATCAGGTATTAACCCAATACCTGATATTTCCTGAATTTTCATTTCCGATTGCTACGGGTCGGACATCCAAATAATTTATTCATTCAGTAAAAGTTTAATAATTCCATAAAAAAAAAAGTTTAATAATTTATAGGTTGATAAGTGATGAGAGGGGGGAAAAACCGGGGGTAATTTTTATTTTAAAAAAAGTAGTAAAATTTTTGTAAAAGAAAACTAATAATGGGAACATTGCAATTTGAAAATAATCAAGTAAATGAAAAACGTTTGATTGTTGAAATTACGATCACATTTGAAACATTGAACGACAAGAATGGCCTTAATTAATTATTTGGGAAAGTGAGTGAATTTTTGTTTGTGGTCAATCGAGAATATAATACATGGAAAACAATTTATTATTAGTAAATATATTGATCATCATCATTCGTATAATTATAGAATTTGGCAGAAATAGATGGATTCAAATTTATAGTTTTTTCTAATACGGTTATTTTGTTTTCATAATATTGAAAAATATCCACTTTTTAAACTTTATTTCTTCAGATATTTTTTCCTTTTCAGCCTTGCTTTTTCATCAACCTACCACATTTCTCTAGGTATGGTGTTTTTTTTTTTTTGCATATCAAATCATTTGCAATATTTCATGTTTCTTCATATATTATACTATATTTGGAAATTCATTATGCATATTATTTGTTATTTATTTAATACATGTTTTCTTCATAAATCTTGTATCGAACATTTGATCAACATAATTACGTGTAGGAAGTAATAAAGATTTTAACTTCGAATTGTTTCTTATGGAATTCATTGTGGAGATTGAAGATAAATTTACTCATTGAAAATGTTGAGTGCATAATGTTATGTTCAATATACTTATAAAATGGTGATTTTTTTTTCAGGTAGGCCACCCCAACATTATATAAAACGAAGAACTGATTCTATTGAACCTTATTCCATCTACATTTACAAGATATTCGGATTAGGTTGCTTAGTTACCAACCCCCGTTCTGAGAATAGAAGTGGTTCGTTTCTGAGAATAGAAGTGGTTCGTTTTGTTTTTATACGTAATTTAAGATTTCGTTTATGCCTCTAGAGCCATGATCACTATAATAGAAAAAAAAATTCTGTTTCTTTATTATTATTATTTTTTTGAAATATCATAAGCCATGATATTACGGTATTAAATGTACAACAAATCAAAAAATAAATTAATTAATGAATCATCGTGGGAACAAAGTCGCGTCGCGCTTTATTTTCCACGTGTTTCCCTGTTAAACCAAACATGGGAAACCTAATCCAATCTCCTCTCCCCAATAAATAAAAACCTAGCAGTCACTGTTCTCCTCCATTCGAACTCTCTGGATCATAAAATCATAAAAAAATGGAGTTGTGCACAGCTCGAGGCATCTCCAATCTCCTTTATCACAAGCCACCGCCGCTGCCGTTTGCGTCGAACCACATTCGATGCCTTAGCCAATGCAGGGCCCCTTTTCTTGTCCATCTGAAGCAAACTTTCTTTAGTTCTGGTAATATTTAGTCTCAATTTTGTTTCATTTTTCACTTCTATGCGAGGATGTTCTTTTTTTTTTCCTCCCCCTTTAAATTTTGGCTTGGTCATTTTGTTTTCCCATTTTTACAATTTTTTTGTAAAATTTTCGCTCACTACTTAGTACTTACCATGTACTAGAGTTTCTGTTAAAGTTTTTTAACTTTTTGTTTGCTATAAACGTACCATCACTTGACGGGATTTGGACTCAATTTTATCTGTATGCCCGGATATTTTTGTCTTTGTTTATTCATAGAGGATTCTCGGTTTCTTATGATAATCTTTTGTATCAATTGTCGTTCACTGCGTAAATGAAGATGCTTATTTCTTGTAATCATGTGAACAGGACCAAGATACACTATTATTTCATGTCTTAGCTCCACGACGGAGGCAACCACTTATGAGGCAGCCTCCCCTGAGGATACCACTACTGTGGCAACTTCCCCTGAGGATACCACATCTGAGGAGGCCCCCCCTGAGGAAATCATGACTGAGGCAGCCGTTCCCGCGGCTACCTCGACTGAAGTAACCTCCGATGTTAACGATGAACCGGAATCCAACAGTGTAATGGCAGTTGAAATGGTAGAGTCTCTGCCTGTTGAAAAGGAGGAGGAATTTATTAATCAGCCAAATGAGGTGGTGCCACAAGAAGATGATTCATTGCAACTGCTTAAGTTCTTGGAGGACCTTAACATAAAGGTTTTTCTCATGTTATTCATTTTGTTTTCCTTGCATATAGTACTTCATAATGCTTAGGCTTTTCATACTATTCCTACCATTAGTTTCTTGGAACTTAGGGGTCTGTATTTTATAGTTTTGATTAGACTCAATTGTCATGCTATGTATCCAACCTATACAATCATAACTCACTGATTAAAAATATTTAAAAGAATGCCACTTTACGAGAATTTTCCTCATTTTTATATATCAAATGTTACCATCCACACGCTCTATCCTTGGCTAAAACTTCTGCTTGTGGGTTCGGTGTTTCGTTGTCTCTAGCAAATTGTCTTCCTCCATGGTCATCCAAATTCTACAAAAAGGAAAAGCAAAACTGACATTTGAATTGGAACTTCGCCAACGCACTATTACAACATGCCTTCTGATTCTAGCTGTTTTCTCTCTGAACATTTTCTCACTTAAAGGTGGCTAGATGATAAGATGAACTTGGTTGCCGTGAGGAGTATTTCGATGTGATGAAAGCTTTTGAACGCTTAATGAAACATCGACTATGATGTCGATCCTGAGCGGTTACCTGAGCAACCTTTATACTGTACTGTACTTTGTTTTGAAATTCTTTTGTTGGTTTGAATGGCTCCTGGGATGCCATCAACTATTGTGCTAATGTTCTGGATATTACATCTTTTGTTTGCATAGTTTCTCTTTGAATTTGTCAGTCTCTAATAAACTTTAGTGCTTTTGGTAGATTGATCTTTTAGTTTTCTGCATTAAGAAGTGCTCATATTGTAATTTGAGAGTATCTGGCCAACCGCTGCTTGAATTTGACTTCATAATTCACAATCCATAAAATTCTTCGAGTCTTATTTGTAGTTTTTGGAAAATTTTGAGTTTGGGCTCCTCCAAAAGGCACTTACATATCCCGCACCAAAAATTTTAGGACTGTCCAAGTGAATATGCATCCTTTAACAATAAATAAAGAATAGATCAGATGATTTATTTTTTGTCGCAAAGGCATACGTTTTCTAATTGATTTATATTCTATTATCTGATCTTTGTTTTTTCCCATTACATATCAGTTCGATTATGAAGATAAATATTCAATTCTTACGTTGGGTGTTGGCGGCTTGATTGCCCTTAGGATAGCGGTTGCGGTTATAGTTGCCATTGATTCTATTCCCTTGGTGAGTGCTTCGCCTTTATCCATGCTTTATCTATTGCACATTACACCTAGACAATACCTTTTTGCTAACTTGTAAGAAGGTTTGAATTTTAGCTACCAAAAGTGTTGGAACTCGTGGGTCTGGGCTACACAATCTGGTTCACTACTCGCTATCTCATTTTCGAGGTTGGGGTTCGACGAATTCCTGTTGGACACTTTTTCCCTCTGCCCCCTTGGATATATATTTGAGCCTTTTTTTCTTGCACTAAATATTGATCCTTTTTTGCAGCAAAATAGGGAGGAGTTTGTTGCTAAAGTTAAGCAGTTGAAGGAGGAGATTATTGGCTGAGAGACTGATTGAAGTTGAACTTGTTTAGGAATTGCAATTTTAAGTTTGTATTTTTTTTTATACGTTTTTAAAAATATAATACAATTAAATACTTTGCATTAGGGAAGTTATATATTGTGTAAAAAGAACTGGATTTTGTGGATTGGTAATTCGTATTTTCTTTCTAGTCACAAAATCTCTGAATTTCCTTTGATGCTTGATAAATTATTTGCTTAAATTCGTCTATTTTTCTTTTATTTATTGCATGAGAGAAGGTTTGGTCGAGGATATTAAATTTTAAGTACAAAATCCTTTGATGCTTGATGATATCACCAAACAGTGTGATCTTTAATAAATGTGGAGCTATGATGCATCAAACGGTTTTTCACCCATAAACCGAATGGAACCGGTCCCCAAAATATATATGTGTATCAAAGAGAAAGGGTAAGATGACTCCGCCCGTAGGCGAAGCCACTCCGACGCTCAAGTCAGTATATGCTTCAATAGAAAAAGTATTGAAATTGCAGAGTTTGCATAATATGAAAGGCGTAAGCAATAGCGTGTAAGTATTGCGTAAGTGAACGTACCTGAATGAGGGTTAGATGCCCTTTATTTATAGATGTAGAGATAGAGTCTCAATCAATATAGAATAAGAATTCTAGTCAATCTATAATTGTAGAGTTCTAGTCAATCTGGGAGAAGAGTTTTAGTCAATCTGAGAGAAAGTTCTAGTCAATATGAAATAGTATTGTATATGGCAACTAGATCCATGTTTATCACGAGAGTATAGTTGTCTTCCAAAATCCTACAACTCCTTGCTTAATCAGATTGAGTCGGTTAAAATCCATTAGGTAGACAATCCCCCATTGAGGGGTATATACTTGATAAATTATTTGCTTAAATAATTTAATTAGATTAATATTCCATGTCACATGATCGCTCTTACATAGTAATGATGATTAATTCACAGACTAATAATAATATTATCTGAACTCGAATTAATCAGTTGGTTTGAATGTGCAAATTTTCATATTTGTTGTTTAACTAATCAAGTCATAACCCTGGAAATTTAATAAGTACCACGTTAAATTGAAGCAATATAGAAAACGCACAACAAATGCAAAGATTTATTTGAGATACAATTATTGTTTTGTATCGATATATCAACTAGGCTTTTATAATATCATATATTTCATTATTATATAAAGAAAATTTATATTTGTATGTTTAATAATATTAGAAGTTTCCACCCAATATTCCAATTTAATAATCAAACTCACCCTTTCTTAGCAACGAAGTTATCAATAAGGTTACATAGTTAATAATTTTCTATAGGAAGTTAAAAAATATGTTCCTTGAATATAAATTTTATGAAAATGACAATATAATTAATTTTTATACGAAACTAAATATATTTTATTTTAATATGAAAATTACAATGTAATGTGTGTTACATGACTGATTACATATTTTATAATGTAATAATAATATTGATAATGGTAATAAATAATTCACGAAATATTTCTTTACAGCCAAGCAGACAGCAGTCTTCCACCCCACTTCCACAATTGATCCACCATTCATAATTCACTGTCTCGTTCAAACTTTCCACATTAATTATGATATATAAAAAAAAAAAAGACAAAGTTTTAATTAATCACAAAATTAAATGTAATTTTCACTGAATTAAATTAAACCCTAAAAGTCCCCCAGAACGTCGCCACTAAACAAGACTGACCGTTAAAAAGATCAGCACGTTGCCATCCACTACCTGATAATGTCTGCCTGTAAATTTTCAATTTTTAACGTCTATTTTTCTTCTATATTTGAATAGTAGCATCTAAATTGTATTCGATTATTTATTTTAAAACAAATAAATTTAAGAATTTGAATTTTGGGAAAGCCTTCTACTAATTCAAGAAAGGCGGAAACAGACAGAAAAATGGGTTCTTGAAACTCAGGAAAAAGCGAAAAGAATATTATTAAATATTTCAAATCACAGAGTAGTGAGGCTCTTCGAAATTCTCTCTTCACATTGTAAGTTAAGTTTATATATTACACTGATTAACTTACCTTGTATGACTGTAGAGTATTTTGTGGTTTATGGGTTTTTTGTATTTTGGGTATTTATGTTGTATTTTGTGCTGCATTGTCTCAATTTTTTGTTTTATTTTTTTTAACCTTTTTCTAAGATTCAATTTCAGATGGAAAGATTGTGAGTGGGTTTCGTGATGTAGTGTTCTCTGATAATTTGGCTGCTGTAGAACGCTGTAGGAGAAATATTAGAAGCACGGGGATTCATCAACCTCAGCGCTAATCAATTTTTCTTTTTCTTTTTCCTTCAGTTTTGGTACGTTTTTGTGTTTTTTCATATTTCGTGATCTTAAATTTTTTAGATCTTTGATGTTGATTCGCTCTGTTTTTTTTCTTTCTGCTCAAATAGTGTGTGCTGTTTTTGTGTTTTGTTGTTAGCTTAACTGGTTGAAAAACTCAAAATTCTAGAAATCTATGTAGAGTTCTTCATTTGGGTGCTCTGGGTTTTTCATTTTTATTTTGTTTTTTCTTGTGAACGCCATGGTTTTGATCTTTATTCTGGCTCCTAGTTATGTGAAATGTGTGGATACAAATGTGAAGCATAGAGCTTTCTGGTTTGGAGTGATATTGACTGCTTTGTGATTGGGTTACTGATTTTTCCTTTGTATTGTTTTGCGTAGGAGGAGAAGTATTTGATTTCTAATGTCAAAAACTGATTCACTGGTTGGGTTGAGGTATCGGGGCCTCAGCTCTGGGATGCCATCCATTTCCAGATTCCGAAGTGGGCATATGCCTTCAGGGATGAATGTTAGTAGCGTCATTGACAACTTATCGGAATCTGAGATGGATACTGGCTCTGATTCTGAAGGAGAGTGTTATGGTGCTCGATATTCTCTTGAAGCATCGCCACAGGATGTTCGATATTCTCTTGAAGCATCGCCACAGGATGACAAGGTTCCTAATGCAAGTGCAAAGTACAATGGGTTTCTGAATGGGCGCAGCGGACGCCATGGGATTATCTATGATGATTCATCAGAATCTGTCACTAGCTCAGAAGTGAATTCTACACCCCCAAGGAGCAATAATGGCATTTCAAGTGAGAAAATATTGCACTCAGGGGTTAATTCATCAGGCATCAGTATGCAGTCAAATAAGGAGACTGTGAAACAGGTCAGGATTTTGAACCTGATGAGCCTGTGATGTAGCAGTTAGAAGAATATGCATTATATCTTTTCGGAATTGGAGCCTATATAGCTTCTTTTCCTGGCGATAAATTAAATTTTGATGGAAAATTAATCACATATTACTGGCTGTTTTTACATTCAAACTATCAGTCATGAATACCAATGGTGGAGCTAGAAATATGTTGAGAAAAATATGATGAGAAGGGCGACGGCTGTTAAAGTGCAAGCCTTCATATATTGTAAAAAACATTGGGGGCCAAAACTTGTTTAAAATTAGAAAATATAGGTAACCTTTGAACATATTTTCTATTGGGCGGTCCAAGTCCCTGTCAGTAAAGAAGTTTTTAGCTAGAAACATCATAATAAAATAATTCTCTTTTTTCTACCTGAAACAATTTTTGCTACAGCTGCTACTTGTGCATCTTCTTCTCATTTCTATATATTGAATGAGAAAATTATAGTGTGCTTACTGGGTTTTCTCTATTCAACAGGGGTTCCAGGACGCACAGCAGCAGAACAAGTCATATGACGATGATATCCCTACTGCACCTCCATTGATGGGTTCTTATCAGCAAGTTAATGTAGTCGCTGAAAGACTTCCAACCTCTAGAGCTGATGCTAACTCAGCAACATTGAGCAGTTCTGCTACCAAGGTTGAATCCAACATGCCCAAGAACATCAAATTAGGTGCTACAGATGTTAATGATCCTGAAGTGTCTGTAAAGTATGCATCTTGCCTGTACTAAGCATTCTTCAATGTTATCACCTGTATGTAGGCCAATGGTATTAAAGGTTAGTTTGTTACCATTCACAGGACTGCAGCTGTATCTTCTCAGCCTTTGCCTGCTCGATTTCCTACATTTCATGCAAGGTTTTATGGCTATTACTCCCAGTTCTCATCATATATACTAATCCTATCAAATTGTATTGCTGATCGTTCAAAATTGGATGCAGTGGGCTGGGTTATTGGTACTCGGTTCTCTCCTATGATGCATGTGTTCGGCTATGTCTCCATTCCTGGGCCAGAGGGTGTATGGAAGCTCCTGCTTTTTTGGAAAATGAATGTTCACTGCTGAGGGATGCGTTCGGGTGAGAAAATTACAGATATTTGCCAGTATTTTCTGCAGTTCTTTTCTTCGGTTGCTGACTTTTTTGTTGCACAATGGCATGAATGGGTTCTGTTGCTTCTTTGCCTCGTGTATCCTTCCAAAATGATTCCTGAGTTGTATTTCAAACTAAAAATCTGAACCTTGACTGGACTTTTGAGATAAGTGTTAGAATATCCCGTTTTGGTCATGTAATATCATGCCCTGAAGTTCCAAGTTTTAGAAAATTTTCCTACTTTCGTAATTTATATTCTGCAAACTGTTCTCCAAATTTGTAGGTTAAAGCACATATTGTTACAGTCTGAAGAAGAGTTACTGAAAAAAGATTCTTCAGAACTTGTCAGTGAAGGGGCTTCAGTAAAGACTAAGAAAACCATTGGCAAGATTAAAGTTCAAGGTCCTTTGACATTTTTCTTGTAGTTGACCAGTTTGATCCTTTTCGATATGCTCATGATGCTTAAAATCTTCATTAAACCAATTCTTTGCAGTGCGTAAAGTGAAAATGGGAATGGACCCACCCACTGGATGCACATTTTCATCTTTGAAGTCATCCTCGAGCATAAAGTTGGAATCTCTTCAGCTTCGGATGGCTAATGTAAAATCAATAATCTCTTCTGAACGGAGAGCACTAAAGACTGAACATGTAGGCCCAGTAATGAATGTCAACGACTCTTTATTACATCAAAGCATGACTTATGTAATTTTTGGAACACGTCGGTATGTAAAAGAAGTTCCCAAGCTCTTAAAAATTGGTTTGAATGCTTGGCGCAGCAGTACAACTTCGTACGAAGTGGTTCAAGGTATGTTAAGTAAATTACTGGCATCAATGGAATGGGTGGGTACAACTTATATTTGCTTCTTGTATTTCAGTTCGAAAAATGTGTATTTTAACAGAGGAAAGTAGTACTTCTTTATAGAAACTGAGGGATATCTAATTTTTGTTTTCATTTGGATTATTACAATGTAGTTTTATCTTGATAACAGAATCATATACCTGTTTGTTGAGATCAAAAAGTTCATCTGAAGAGGATGCAGTCAGAATGCATCCAGGGTCTGGTGAAACTCGAGTATTGTAAGTGCAACTTTAATTTTTTCGCTTTGTGCTTCAACTTGGTAGACACGGAGTAGTAAATGTTCTTGCAATTATGCAGCTTGCCTGATGGACTTGGAGATGATTTGATAATTGAAGTCAACGATTCAAAGGGAAAGTATTGTGGCCACGCGGTACTTCAGATGGCCGATATTGCTGATGAATCAGTAATGATGTCTAAATTATCTTCAAACTTTTTATTTGCTAAACTTGGTGTGTGAGTTAATTGGTTAAATTTTGATGATTATTGTGATGCAGGGAGAGAAGCTTCGCCATTGTTTCATATATCGTGAACCAGAGCATGAACAAGTTGGAAAAATACAGTTATACATAAACTATTCAACTACTCTTGATGAAAACAGTCACAAGGTACGCACTCTGGAAAGCAGAACAAAATTTTCTTTTCATAAAAGCAGTAATCGAGTAACTTTTGGTTCTTTTTGAGTGCTGAACTAAGAACATTGCGAGACAGTGATAATGGCATAATTTCTCATTGGTAGTTTGATTTGTAAACTGAAAAGAAGCTCGCAATAAGAGGTTGCTAAAACTGTCATGATCGAAGTGTTTGAGTTTTCATGTTTAAGTTGCTAGAGATAAAAACTATGCATTGATAAATTTATTTTTTGAATTTTTAATAACTTGGACAGTTTTGGTGTCATCATTGAATCATATTATCAAGTTAATGCTTTTGTGAAATAAAAATTATAAACATTAGATTTTGGTTCAAATAAGTCAATACCCAAAGAGGCCATTTATGTTGGGATAAAGTGAGTGGCACCGTGTTACCCAGATTTAACATATCAATAACATTTTAGCAGCCATTTCATGTGTTTGTCCACTTTGAGTTTTAAATAGAATGCTGAGCATTTGATATGTTAATTTTTGCAAGTTATATAACCTGTGGCACTGTAGTTTTGAATGGAGAAAAGAAGGGAAGGAATTGGAGGTCAATGAATCGCATGAAACATGCAGTATGGGTCTATACGTTCCATAAAATTCTGAAACACTCATGATCATTTATGACGATTTCTTCGAAAGAAATCAAATTTGTTTGCCAAATTTTCCTGATATTTAATAATATAATTGTACATGGAAGGTCGATTAATGTTTGCATGAATGTCAGGATTTTCTATTGTGTTTCTTTGCGGCTTTTCAGTATCAACAACATTGTTTTTCCCATTTGGGAGTAGCTTTGCTTATGCTATATATGCATGGTAGTGTGGATCTGTCGCGGAAACCATTGCGTATGATTGTGTGTTGGAGACTGCAATGAAAATCCAACAGTTTCAGCAAAGAAACTTGTCACTACATGGTTCATGGCGGTGGTTGTTGGCCGAATTTGCATCTTATTTTGGAGTTTCTGATGCGTACACGAAATTAAGGTATTGCAATTTGTCCTCTTTCGGTTTATTGTATCAACGAGTATTTTCATTTACTTATGCTATTATAGGTAATTATTTTATTTAACTTCACGCATTTCCAGATATTTGTCGTATGTTATGGATGTTGCGACACCAACTGCAGACTGTCTTGATTTGGTGCATGATTTGCTGCTACCTGTGGTGATCAAAGGCAAAACTAAGAACACATTGAGTCACCAAGAGGTAGGTGAAATTCGAGACTGATGACTTCTCAAGTTTTATTCTTGTGGTTTATAACTCTTGTCGATTTACTGATTGCTTATCAGGTCCGTATCTCAGGAGAGGTGTCCGATCAAATTGAGCAAGTTCTTACTTTGGTTTTTGAGAATTACAAGTCATTGGATGAATCATCTTTGTCGGGTATTGTGGATGTATTCCGACCCGCGACAGGAGTGGCAGCACCTGCTCTTGTTCCTGCTTTGAAGCTTTACAAGCTTTTGCATGATATACTTTCACCGGAGGTACAAACAAAATTATGCCGATATTTTCAGGTGAGAAATGTTTTCAAGCTCAACCATTCTCTTTATGTGGTCCTTTCAACACTTTAAATTGGAAGCTCTTGTGCAGAATGCTACAAAGAAGAGGTCAAAAATGCACTTGGCAGAATCAGAAGAGTTTATCTCCAACAATAATGAAAACATATTGATGGATCCTGTGGCTCTTTCCACTGCATATAAGAAAATGAAATCACTTTGTTTGAACATACGGAATGAGATTTTGACTGATATTGAAATTCACAAGCAGGATCTTCTTCCTAGGTAATTTGGTTGGTTACATATAGTGACGATGTGAGTCCTGGTAGTGATTAGCTGCTGTTTTTTGTTCCATCGCTGGACTATCTAATTGTAATCTTTCTGACCAGTTGCATTTTCGATACTCATTTGTTTTATTTTATTTATTTTTCTTGAGGTTCTTGTGCAATTGTTTTGTCCTTCATGCACCATATCGCTCCCTTGAAATTTTTGTATCAATCTGATGATATCAATTCTCATTCTCACGAATTTCTTGTGGATTTGTACAGTTTTATAGACCTTCCAAACCTTTCATCATCCATATATAGTAGAGAGCTCCATAATAGAATACGGGCATTCCTTGTATCATGCCCTCCAGCTGGACCTGCTCCTCCGGTGGTAGAACTTGTCATTGCTACTGCTGATTTTCAAAGAGATCTTGCTTTGTGGAATATTAGGTAGTGGACTAACAGCCATTTCATGTTTTTGTTGTTCTACATTCACTCCAATTGGGTTCCTGCAGTTACATCAAAGGTGGGGTCGATGCAAAAGAGTTGTTCCACTTGTACATAACCCTCTGGATCCAAGATAAGCGTCTTGCTTTGCTTGAATTGTGCAAGTTTGACAAGGTATAATTATATATATTTGATTTACTTCTCATTGATTTTGTGAAGCCGCAACTTAAAAACTTCATTCTCTAAGTAATGAAATAGATAAATTGAAAATCATTTGGTAGAAAATCGTACATTTTGTCAGTTGAAAGAGTTTTATACAACTAAGCTTCTGGTTGGATGCCTGTTATTTTGAGATATGGTTTTTATGATATGTTTTCTTGGGAAAGTCCATAGTTTTTTTGCTTGCTCTCAGACCAGCTAGTGGTGGCTAGTGGCTACACATCTCATTTGTGGATTTAGACTCCTAAATTGAAGCTCTGTGCTGCCATTTTGTTGTCTTTGAATATGTTAAAAATAAAGAGAAGTTGAGCTAATTTGATTACGGATGCTTGAAAATTTACTTGTGATGTCTTTCTTACTTGAGCTAATGTAATTCCAGGTAAAATCGGCCGGCCTCTCTGTGCAGCATTCCCCAACACCTTTTATAGATGATATCTATACTCGTCTAAAGGAGATGCTAGGCGAGTATGATGTCATTATCAGTCGCTGGCCAGAATATACTTTTACATTGGAAAATGTATGAATGAATATATAAATCTTCAAATTTTGTTCTTATGTTTAAGGCATAACTGTTCCGAATTGTTTCACTACTTTGATTTTTTGTTTGTCCAATCTGTTCTTTCCTTTCTGTATTTCATTAGGCCATAGCTGATGTTGAGAAAGCGGTGATGGAAAGATTGGAGAAGCAATACATGGAAGTTTTATCCCCATTGAAAGAGAACGCTATGCCAATGAAATTTGGTCTCAAATATGTCCAGAAATTGGCTAAGGGGAACTTGTGTCCTTACAATGTCTCAGCTGAGGTGGGACACATTATTTTAGCAAGTTTGTGTTTATCTCCTTTCTTTTTGATGCGCTTGACCAGAGAGTCACATTTTTTTTCACAGTTGGGAGCCGTATTGAATTCCATGAAAAGGATGCTCGATGTTCTACGACCCCAAATAGAAGCACAATTGAAAATGTGGGTTTCTTGCATACCTGAAAGTGGGAATATGGTTGCTGGCGAAAGTCTTAGCGAAGTAACTGTGATGATTAGATCCAAATTCCGATCTTATGTTCAATCGGTTACTGATAAACTTATTGAAAATGTGAGTATTTTACAAATTACCTAAGTTCTTGAATTGTGAGCTTAAGTTTCACTAAAGAATTTATATTATTTGTTGCCAATTGTTAGTTTAATCATTTTTGCTTACCATAGAGTAACATCCAATATTATTAAAATAACCCTTATTTCTTCGAAAAACGAGATATTTCTGATTACACGTGTACACATTTTTTATGTTCAGACGAAACTGCATAATGTAACAAAGCTGAAGAAGATTATTCAAAATGCCAAGGGAGGAAATGTTATAGAATCTGATTTACGGCACAAGATGCAGCCTTTGAGGGAGTTGCTGGCAACTACAATCAATCAACTTCATAACGTACTTGAAACTCAAGTTTTTGTTATAGTTTGCCGAGGATTCTGGGATCGTATGGGCCAGGTTGTGAGCCTCTGTGTGTCTTGCGTTTAAACAAATGTTTTTTTACTTATCCTCTTCGTTTTCTTCGGCACAGGACGTGCTAAAGTTTTTAGAAGACATGAAAGAAAACCGATATTGGCACAAAGCTTCCCGAGTTGCTGCAACTGTAAGTCAAACTAAATACCTATCAAGGACTGTGAAAACAATGACGACCTGCTTTTGGTTATCTATGATTCCTGTGGGAGGCTGGAGGCTAACTTAGTAGTGGGCAGTTTTTGGAATATTAAATATGAAAATAAGAAAATTTCGCTTGAGAGAGGGAACGGTGTAAAGGCTCTAGAAATATTTAGAGAAGCTGGTAATAAAGCCCCCCACCCCAAAAAAAAAAATTCAGTCCCCTATATATGTATATATATATATATATATATATAGGTGTTTAAATTTTAACCAATTGGTATGCAATGATTTTCAGGTTTTAGACGATACATTTGCTTCGCAAATGCAACAGTTACTTGGCAATGCATTACAAGAGAAAGACTTGGAACCTCCAAGATCGATTCTTGAAGTACGATCGATGCTCTGCAAAGATGCCATGAATCACAAAGATAACAACTACTACTACTAGGATTTATGCGATGCTATTCCTCAAGCTTTAAAATAGCTGTGGTCGTTTTGCTGGAACTTCTGGATGGCAATTTGACCTGCTGATGCAATAAGGATGCTCAGACGCTATGGTGAGTGATTCCCGACGTATGGTATTGATGCTATGAGTGGATCGGACGGGTTGGAGTATGCTCAATTTTGGAGTGACAACGGTTAAGCAGAATAGGCCAACTCTCATGGTCTCCATCAAGTAGTCTCTTTAGATATTATAGTCGTAGAAAGCCTTAAGAGTCATGCAGGAAAATTTGAATATTAATATCCTTTCTTGATTTGGTTATTGAATATTTTGTTGTGATGGTTATTTCGAAAGCTTGATCCGGAATTTTTGTTGTTTTTTTAAAATTAAAGTTTCACTCGGTCCAATGCTATTAATTATCCATATACTTCACTCTCACTTCTCCAGAGTTTTGAGTAGATCCTTATTCCAAATGTAATAATAAAGAGGCTCCAGAGTTTTGGGTAGATCCTTTATTCCAAATGTCATAAAGAGGCTATAATCTAAAGTCGATTCATTAATTAAGGAAACAAAATTTTAGGGATTACAAAAAACTTGTGATGCCTCTATATGCTATTGTTATCGTGTACTAGTTTTCAACAAATATAAAAATAAATTACTTTTCGTCATCATCATCAGAAATCCTTCAACAATTTGCGGACCTGTTCCAGGGTAACAAAGAGGACGACAGTGAAGGGTCCCTGCCTGGAAATCGTAGGAATGAAACCTTTGTATAAAGCCATGGCTCCTTCTGCTCTCACTGTTTTCATTGCACAGTCAATGGCACCACTGTAAGGCGCCGCCGCCTCCACCTTCATGTTCATCACACGTGTCTTTATCACATCCACCGGATTTGACACTACTGCAGCAACAAAACCCGCGGCGAAGCTGGCGGTGACATGGGTTCCGATCCCGTCCTTCATCAGATCCTTTTCCAGTATCATTTCTTTGACTTGATCGTATGACGCGAGCTGCGATGCTGTTACGAGCATGGCGCGGTTCACTGTAAGGGAAGAGCCTCGCCACAGGCTTGAGACTCCTTCGTTCTTGGTCATTTGGGATATGGCGTCCACTACGCTCTTGTAGTTCCGCCGCTGCGAGAGGGGGAGCCGGCCGTCCGCTTGCATCCGCACCATTGCGACGTCGGCAGGGTTTCCAATGGCGGCTCCGACGCCACCGGCGATAAGCCCCGCGGTGATCTTTCTCATCAAAGGCATAGTATTTGTATTTGGGTCAGTCCATTTTTTCTTGATGATTTCGTAGAGACCCATTCTAGTTGTGGAGTATAGTGTCTGGCGGAGGACGGTGGCGGAAACGCCGGAGAACAATGCAGCAGGGCCGTCTTGTTTAACGATCCTGAGGCCAACTGATACCAGACCCACGCGAGGCGGAGGAGGGAGATGGATATGGTGGTGGTGGGATCCGGAAAGAGCGGGGCGGAGTACCGGGTTGGCAGCTGGTGCCTCGCCTTGAAGCTGCATGCGAACTTTGATTAAATCCAGTGGGTGAGTGCTGCATCCTGCAACAATGGAAGCGATGCCTCCTTCAACAAATCCCTTAAAACCCATGATTCCACTATATTCAATAAATTGATTCAAAACTCAAATAAACAGCGGAATTGCAGTTGATGAATCAGTGGAGAAGAAGAAGAAGTGTGGAATGTTGAAGAAACAATGAATGGAGCAGGGCTTTTATATGCAATGATTGTTGAGAATGGAAAGTAAACATGTAGACTCTTTCAACTTTACGCGTGGAATTAGTTCTACTTTTATAAATGCACCAATTTGTTGACTCTACGTTACGGAGGAAAGAGGTGGCTGATTCCCTTTACTTTGAAGTTTTCAAATTATAAACAGGTTTCATTTTCTTAAATGAAGTTTGGAAATTAAATAAACACGTATCCTTATGATATTGAAAATGAACAGTTTTCATAATAATTATGATATTTGAAAGTCAAAAGTATCGCTTGACCTCAGTCGAGGGGTAATTAATAGCAAAGAAATCACGAATTGACTCTTTTAGGCGCATAGAATTTGCTGACCTTAACCCCAAAAAAAAAAGAAGAAGAAGAAAACTGTTATTGTCTTATTTATGCAATATATGCACATCAGAAACATCGGAAAATATAATTACAGATGAGATAATCTATGGTGAAATAAAAGGCTACTTTGATTACAAAATTAAAAAGCCTCTTGAGGTATACTTGGGGACATACTTGACTTAAGAACTAATTCCAACCTCTTGAGGTATACTTGGGGACATACTATATCAAACTTGACTTAGAGCTAATTCCAAGTAGTGAGGAATTATAAAAAAAGAAATATTGCAAATTACCTTCTTTAAGAACACAGGAATTTTTCCAAGTAGTGAGGAATGATAAAAAACTTGACTTAGAACTAATTCTATTATATATAAAAAATATAGGAATTTTTTTTTAAATTTCATAAAAAAAAAATTGCAAATTACCTTCTTTACGTAATCTCTCATTTCGTTAGGTGAGAAACCCGATATTTCGTTTAGAAATAAATTTAATACAATGATTTAGGACCAATCATACAGAGCACGTGAATGTGTAAAATATAAACAGTTGATTCAATTTTACGATGAAAAAGAATTTCATGACTAAAACCATATTGAAACGGGTTTTTTAATTAAATAATCTTATTAACAAAATATTTAACGAAATAACCCCAAATGGTAAGTTTATGGAACTAACCGAAGTCGTGTTGCCGACTTCAACATGGAGACGGTTAGCATCTCTAATGTTTATAAGAGATATGCCAACTTAGTGGCACATCCTTCCTCTCTTCCTCGGTATTCTTCCTCCATTTTCAAACACATCTTTGCTCAAATTTTGTTTAATTTGGTTACATTTGAACGAGAAATTACTGATTTCATCAAATTTATAATATTAGAAAGTAAGAAGTTTATAGTTTTGGGTTATTTTTTTTATAGTATAATTGAAATTTGATTAATTGTTATAGTTGATTGTTGGTATGATTTATCTTTGGTGTTAGTTATTTGAAATAAAAAAAATATGATTTGATAACAGTGACGATGGAAATGGGTGGCGCCGCAGAGACGACTTGCTGTCGGCCACTGCTGGCTGCGGCTGGGTTTCGTCATGTGATTATTGCCGTTGGTTTTGGTTTATTTTGTATATTTTATGTTGTATATATACTAATGTATTTGGTTTCTATCACATGATGGATCAACTCCCCCAGTAATATACATCACTTGTGAAATGGATCACTTATAATATGTATCACTGCATATCTCAAGCCAGGGTAAAGGAGGATGATGGTTCCCTACATAGTGACGCGCTGGGTCATTCCCTAAGAGTGACGCGCTACACCGGACCCCGGGTGTAGTGATAAGTGGGAAAGAGCTGCTAGGTCGTCGCCTAGAAGCAACGCGCTACATCGACGCCTGGGTGTGGTGTCAAATGAGCAAGAGTTCCCCCACCTCGAGCGAGTGGGATAAAGAAATTAGCTCGAAACCAAGACCATATGATTCGTTTAGTCTCTTGGAATGTAGGTTCCCTTACCGGTAGATTAGCAGAGTTATTAGAGACTATGGATAGAAGAAAAATTAGTTGCATTCATTTTTGGTTAGTAAGGCAGTAGCCTCTCGCCATCGATCGGAGCCAATAGGCGATCGATCGCGAGACACTGAAAATGTGGATTTTGGCTTTTTTTGTGGGATTTTTTGTATTGGACTATTATTGGCTTCTAATATTGGTTTGTGTGAATGTGTAGAAACATTCCAGGTGGCAACACAACCAAGGAGATAAAGTCCTACGACGTCTCCAGTTTTGGAACAAAGGTACGTAGTGTGACTTACGGGTATCGGACGGTAAAACATATTTTTACGCATTGAATTTGGTTATGCATTATGGTTGCATACATGGATTTGATTGTGCATTATTGTTGCATACATGGACTTGATTATGCATCATGGTTGCATACATGGATTGATTATGCATTATGGTTGCATATGTATATTGGATGCATTGGTGCATGTGTTGTGAGTCGGGGTTATATTCCAGTGACGAAAAATACTTGCCGCCTTTATGTCGAAGCGATGATAGAATACTTGCCGTTGTCATATTATAGCGATGAAGAATATTTGCCGCAAATATGTCGAAGCGAAGGATAATGCCGCTGTCATATTACTATTGCGAGGGATATTATGCTGCTAATATGTCGAAGCGAGGGGTATTAATGCCGCTGTCATGTTAATGCGAGGGGTAGTATGCCACTGATATAATAAGACTGGAAATGGTGATTGTATTCATGGAATGGATGCATGTCATGACATACATTATTGGTATTATAATCCATTGATTATGATTGTGATACAGGAACAACCAAAGAGAGCATTTAAATGTATTAAATACAGAAAGTGATTTGTATTTACGATTTATGCATTTTTGTATTACAATCATATTATTGTGGATATGGTTTGTTACATGCTCATGGTTTTGGGGTTGTTCCTGTAGGTACTTTTTGGCATGAAGGGCTATGGACCGGGTTGATGCGGTGAGTTTGTGAGGAGTGCTATTGGTATAGGATGGCGTGATTCTTTTGTATAGTCTCTACTCTAGGAGTAGTGTAAAACTATAGGATTAACATTCATTTAGTGGGAATGTAATTAAACCTTTTTGGAATTTTATTTTGGCACTGTAATCCTAATAGCTCGGGGCATCAACAAGAACTTTATACTCTGTTAGATGTATGTTTAGCTCTTTTTATGCGTTTAATCCGCACTTAAGGTATCAGAGTCCTTACAACTTCAATGACATCTTAAATACAATTATACATGTTGAGATCCTTAGATAATGGATTGAAATCTCCTAAGCTAGGAAAGAATAATTTACCTAAATAGTTACAAGATTTACTACAGCATACAATGAAAGATATGAATAAGGAAACAATCTTGTGCACCAACTTGGAAAAGATTTCTCAACAGTGATTTGGTGTGCTACTATTACAAGAAGAAGTCGTATCTTGGGAGGGATTATCATATTCTGAAAGCACCGAGAGCGGGGCAAATTCTTCTTAAGGACAAATGTATCACACTTATCTCGACTTGATAAAATTGTCATCTCTTTTCCAAACCGCAGAAGGATCCCACAACACAAACAACAGTTATACATGTCCCGAGTCAAACCCGGTGAACTGCTGCCATCAGAACTCGACACTTCTGCAGCCTTGATATTTGTCTTGGAGGTAGACTTAGAAGTAGTGGTAATATTGAACTTCAGATCAAAGGTAGACTTTGGTATAAAGTAATTTGTACATTTCATGGTTATTATGCCAATCAATGATGCAGGGTTTATGACAAATAACTAATGTACTATGTGAATTGTAAAATTCAATCATGACATAACTACCATGCATTTCACCAGATGTTAGTGAGACTCAAACTGATTCTCCAATAAAAAACACATATTCCAAAACAACTAGTGGAAACGGGTAATTGCATGCTAAATTTAGAGCGGTTCTTCACAAAGGTGGTGTCCAAAGATGGGTATGGATTTAGAGATGGCTAAATAGATGGGTCATGCACCCCGTATTTTTTTTAAGGCTGGGCGCGAAACGACCGAAAACATTTTTTAAAATTTTTATAGGGAAAATTCAAGCTGGTACTCTATTGAGGAAGTTTATTCATTTCAGTCCACCAAAAACATTGAATAACTTAGGTCTATTTTTGCGGAAATGACCAAAATAACCTTGTCCCCCCATTTGTCTTCTTCCTCCACTACCCCATTTGTTCCTCATTCATTCACAGGAAGCTCACCTTCTCCCATCTCCATTCCTCCCTTATTCAAAATTTCAGTAAAAAATCTCTCACTTTCAGTTACGGTTTATTTAATTCTCTCATTCTAGCTCTTCGATTTTCAATTCCATCACTTCGTTCCAGATTTTATTTTCAAATCTGGTATGTATTACAATTGAGTTTTCTCATCATCTCTTCGATTTTCCATTCAATCACTTCGTTACAGATTTGTTTTCAAATATGGTATGTATTACTTTAAGGTTTGTTGTTTAAAGTTTGACGGCATATATGTGCGTGTGTGTGTATATATATATATATGTATTCTATGTTTGTTGTTTTTAAGGTTTTTTAGTTGTGATTCATTGGTGTCTGTGCTTGTTTGTTCATTTTTAGAAGTTACAACCTGAAAGCAAAATTTGCAATGAAGAAGACGACCTAGAGAAAAGAATTGGTGTATAAAAGTTATAAAAAATAACTGGTGCACGAAAGTTATACAAAATAACTTGTGCACGAAATTTATAAAAAATAACTGGTGCATGAAACTTATAAAAAGTAATTGGTGCACTAATCTTAAACTAACTGGAGCACGAACTTTGTTGGGGTTCAACAATTGCCTCTGCTTTGTGATTGGTCGAACACGCGGTGCTTGTGCCAGTGTATAGTTGAAAAGATTGATGTTGCACCATTACACTTAACTACAGTTATTGGTAGTAAGCACTCGATCTTGCGTGTTCGATTCCCATGAGTTGTAAGAGTGCAATTATTGGGGGATGGATTGTTGGGGTTCAACAATTGTCTCTGCTTTGTGATCGGCCGAACACGTGGTGCTTGTGCCATTGTATGGTTGAAAAGTTTGATGTCGTGATATTACCCTTAACTATAGTTATTGGTAAAGCGGTAAGCGCCTGATCCTACAAACTTATAAAAGTAATTGATGCATGAACATACAAAGTAACTAATGCACAGACTTAGGAAATTAACTGGTGCACGAACAAACCAGGTGCACATATTTTACCACATTATGCTCAACAATTAATTTTATAAGTCCGTGCACATGTTACTTTTATATGTTCATGTCTCAATTACTTTTATAAGTTCGTGCACCAGTTAGCTTATATAAGTTTCAAGCACCAATTACTTATCGTGTATCAGTTTTTTTTATAAGTTTCGTACACCAGTTACTTTCATAAGTTTCGTGCACCAGTTACTTTTTATAAGTTTCGTGCACGATGGTACTTTTTATAACTTTTGCGCACCAGTTACTTTTTCTCTGGATCGTCTTCTTCGTTGCAGTTTTGCTGTTAGGCTGTAAATTCTTGAAAATGTGAGCAAGCGTGGAAGCCAATGAATCACAATTAAAAATATTTTAACAGCACATTTCTAGCTCCCCACCTCTTTACAGCTAGGCCAATTTTTAGGATTTTAGTGATGAACACGTCATTTCTTGAGAAGGATTTCAGCCACAGTAACTCAAAAAATTGAGAATGAACATAGAGCTAAAACAAAGTGCATTTAGAAAAGAAACTTGCGCCACGGTGGAGATGCGGATGATGTTTGGAGCGGTAGCGGGTGTGTGGCAGTGTAAAGTCAACCTTGTTACACCAATTTTTTTTGTACTTATATCAACTTTATACTCTTGAATTTAACTTGGAACCGTTTGAAGTATGCTCTTGCCTTATGTCCCTTGACAAAGGCCTGTAAATAGCACACATAAAATCACAATGGCTACAACGATGGACAACTGACATACAAATCTCGGCTGCAAATAATCCAACCAAACTCAAAGCACGCAAAGAGAATACTGACCCAAAAACATACTCTATATCTCATTATCAATATGAGAATTTAACAAAATATCACCCAAAACCAAGACTCCACACTTGCACAAACAAATCAATAAAATCTAAAAAATATAATAAAAAGAAAAGAAAACCATCGATACATGGTAACTATTTCATTAAGCAACAGCACATTAAAGAAAACAACAGTTAAATCTGTCCCCAATTGAAATCTAGGTAACGAACCAACAGAAGCTTCTTCAATATCATTTTTTCCTTCAAAATCTAAACACAAACACATAATATTCTGAAGAAAAACATCCTAGCACACCACAAATTATTGAACGAAAGAACACAAAATTCTCAATATTGTAGCCACATTTCAGATCGTAGGCATTTGGGGTTGCTTCGGGAATGTGCTTTAGAGGAAGGGGGAAGAAACAAAAGAAAGATTGAATAATTAGGTGCCACACAAGAAAATTTCGGAGACAAATGTGTAGCAGATTTGAAGGACGTGAGTAGATTTACAAATTCACAAAAAAATCATTTATTTCAGAGATTGAACCTATTCACCATACCACCCCCATACCTACGGACCATCCCCTCGCCAGATATAAAACTACGCACCAACAATATATTCATTAAAGCGTACGGAGAAGAGCGCTGGCGAACGAAGGAGTGAGTGCACATGTTATTGTTGAAATCGTTAGACTCTTATTATATTGGTATCTATATATATAATAATAATAATAATAATAATAGTAATTAGAACATATATATAAGCCACTAAATGTTACTGTTTCCATGAACAGTAGAACTTTTTATTATTATTTTTTTTCTTCTTATAGCCATTAAATGTTACTGTTCCCATCTTATTGATGAGCGATCTTCCCAATACAGCCGCCCCCTTTTTTTTTCCTTCTTTGGCATCTGATTCTCCCCTCTTTTACAGGCTTTCTAAATATTTGCTTCTCCCCTCTTTTGCAGCCTTTGAAATATTCAGCCGCGCCTTTTTTTCATTTCTTTGCCATTTGCTTCTCTTCTCTTTGATTATCTTCTTTTGCAGCCTTTGTACGGGTGATGGGTTTTACCATGCATTTTGGGTCATCAATCGTTGTCTTCCCATCGTCGCTAGGTCAGCTGCGTTTTCTTTGCGTAGCTCTGATTTTTGGGGTTTTGCCCTGCGGATTTAGGGATTCCTTGTTTCTTGTGCGTTGCAGGTCACTTGTTTCTCGCATTGGGATGTTGTTTTTTTTATATATATGTCGAAGCATCTGTTTTTCTCCGTCTTCTCTTTGGCTCAGCGGGAACAAATAATTTGCGTCTGATAAACTTTGGTGGCCACGGCAAGTTTGTCATCGGCGGTGTTCTAGGTGAGTTTTGTTAATGTTCGTGCGCTGTCTTATGCATTTCTGGAGCTTCCAGTTTTCTTGGGTTTTTTGGGAAGTTTTGCTCATTGACATAAAGCTTTTGCCAATATGATGATGAATCGCATGAAAAGTTTTGGGTCGAATTTGTCGGATGCATGCTCTCGGTTTAGTGAAGTAGCGTGGTTATATATGGAGCAAAGTTTAGAAAACCGCTTTATGTTTCTGATTGGATGGATTTGTGTGTTTATCTTCTGCATTTTTTACTCTACATGTTACAACACATTGGCTACGACTGGTGTTGCATATAGGTCCCGACGTGTTCCTAAGTTCTTGTGAGCTGATTGCCGATTATTCTTTTTTTCTTTTTTTGCTTTATATTCAGCTGCTCTGCTTGTGAATTAGGTTCATAAGTTCTTGTGAGCTGATTGCTTCGGTCTGACTTTTGGATCAGAATTGAAAGCTGGTTTCATATAACTTTGCTTTGCTGCTCCACTTAATTTTTTTTTTTTTTGGTCTGCATTGTGTAATATAGGAGTTACCTAGCATTTTGTTTCTACAATGTTTGTGTTATTTATATTGCCGCACTTCTTGCTTCTCCTCCAAGGACTGTTGCCTGTTGTTGCATGATTGGATCGACGGAGCTCAGACTTTTCCGTTTTGCCATTTCTTTGCTTTGTTTGGATTTAACATTTTGGAAAATATGGCCCAAAGAATTACAGACATCATCTTCGTTTCTTCTTCCTTCAAGTGACAACTCATATCTTTTAGGTGGCTTATTTTAAATTTTTTGTTTAACATTTTGGGGTTCGCCTAAAAGGTTTGGGCAATTACTGATTAAAAAAGACAAAGATTTCTAGGATTGAAGGAGTTCATCACTGCGATGCTTTTTTATTCGACATTGGTAAGGTTAAAAAATTTAATGCATATGAGACTGTAGTTATTGATGTTTGCTCTTTTCCCTGTTTTTGTTTTCTTTTCGTATAATCTTCCCATTTCAGATGCTATCTATGGCACAAGGACATAAACTGACCTCTTATTTCCTGAAGAACACAGGTAAGTGGAAAAATTTTCTACCTTTTCTCGTCTTTTACACAAACAACTTAGGCTAGCATTTTAGTTAACATACTTTTGCTCTTTGTGATCTGATTTTGAAGTATTTTACATTTTTTGATGCAACACTACACCTTTTGTGAAAGTAAAATATTAGATGAGACCTAAGAAACAGTTTTTATATTATAAACAGGTTACCTTATCCCATTATCTCAATAGTGCTTTATACGTTTGTGATTGCTCAACTCCAAATGAATCTTTTGTTCTTGAATAATCTGGAAGCATTGAGCCCTCTAGCTATGGAAGGTTTGGGTATCTTTCTTGAAGTAAGTACTTTTCAATCTTGTATCATTTGTCTTCTCACCGTATTATGCTCTGCTGAGGTTTCATTCTGCAATTCTCATCCAGAGGGGTAGAGTAATTAGTACATGGTCATAGATATATACAATCGGACAGGTGATAAGGATTTGGTTGCTAAATCACTTTCTGCGTTATTGAAGGATCATGACTTTTGGAATTCGAGTACTAAAAGATTGTTCTTGTAATTGACAGTATCTAATTTTCATTGGAACTCGCTTCTCAATATCAATTTCTGCAGTGTTAGTTTTTCATGAGCGTTCATACTTTCAAAGGGATCCATAAGGTGATCATTGAGAATGCTGATGATTCAAATCACGCTCTAAGTTGTTATTATGCAATGTGGAGTCAACCTAGGCCAGAGTCATCAACTGAGGTATAAAATTTTCCAACTTACTTATGAATATTTACAAGTGAGCTCATATAAATGTATCAAATACTATAGTTGATGGTAATGTTATAACTCATATCTTTCAAACTCTACAATAACGCTGACATCACATTTTGATAGTATCACCATGCCAAGAACAATTATAGGATGATGGGATAGAAATGGTCCTTTGGTTCTCAAGAGTGTTTTCACATTTGCAGGGCCAGGGAACGGCAATCAAGCTCTCAAATATTTGTGAGAAAAATTAGATTTACCGGGACCTGGCATCCATCGCCGAATCTTGATGGGATTTCAGTACTAGATGGATGAGGTAGCTTAATTTCTTCATTATCATTGTATATAATTTGACATGAGACTCAAGTCGAGATATATGAGTAGAATCAAAATTAAACACTCTCTCTTTTAACCATAGGTTCTCACGTGTTATCAGTGATGGTTTGATACACCATATGATTTTTTTCCCAGAAATGCATTTGATCTAACAGCATTAGCTACGACATCAATTATACCTGTGGGTTTGAATGCATTCATACTGCAGGTAAGATTTAGATAGTTATGCATTCAATAACTATTTTATTCCAATATATGATGTGATTTGGTCCACTGTTTTTTTTCAACGTAGATAGAACTCGACATGTCCTCTCTGGCACCCAATATTGGAGATTCTGGTACAGCGGCATGCTTTATACAGTCCCCGAAGGTTAGAAAGAAGGCCATAAATTCAATTCTCTGAGATGCAGAAATGGGACATTAGGTTGATTACTGGTTGGGTAATTCAAATGTCTAAAAGCTGGTGCCTTAGAGATTGGCTAGCGTTATGTCTTATCTTGTCGTCTAATATATATGTTTTCTTGATCTTTGTTTTTGGGCTTTCAGGATGTTATTGCATTGCATGGTTCGAGCCAGAGTGGTGTTATTGCCTCCATTACCGATACCTGCTGATATTTTAACATATCAGGTGCTTTAAGTTAATACACAGAAAAATTTTCTATTTGTTATGTTTTTTCGTTAATACATCACTGGGAGAGCCGTGATTTTGTCACAAAATTTCCATATACATGCTGTGACCAGCAAGTGCTAAATGAAATGTGTTGGTTGTATCGGATGATCAAATTCTTGGAAGCGCAGATATGTTTAGCTGGCATGAAAAATCACCCTGCATAAGAATAACCGGCTTCCAGGTTGCTGGCATTTTTCTCTCAAAGCTTGCTAATCAGTTTTTATTTCGAACGGTGAAAGGCTTTTGCTTGGGCTTTTGCCTCTGCCAGAGGGATTAACATCAATTGTTGGGAAATCCATTTCAGTTTCTTGATCATTTCTTTCTATAGTAGCATTAAGGTAGAGAGAAAAGATCAAATCCAGTTTGAGCGTTTCTGATTTCGGACTTCCATTTTTGTGTTTCGGCTGAATGCACAATTTTTTATAATTTTCAGGCATTTTTTAATATGATATAATGGTTGTGTATATGTTGGTAGTTTCATGTAATATTTACGTGCATAGGCATTGTGCTATTATTGCAGCACTACCAAATCATTTATTTGGATTTTAAGTTTTAATCTTTGGGCTTGTTTTAATATTTCACACTGTATCATTTGTTGCTAGGTTGCTCGATTATGCGAGTCTTGGGAGGAAAATTCAGAAATGGGCTTTGCCATGATGAAGGTTACAGACTGCACAATATTTTATCTTCCTCTTCTTATACATTTCTTTCGATTGGATGAGTTCTTTACATTTTTTTAAAGGTGGTAAGTTGGCATTCTGCTTTGGAACAGATATTCACCATGTGTCTGCTGCTCAATGAAGGTTGGACACTGGCTCCATAATGCATGGCTTTATTTATATATATATATATATATATATATATATATATTAATTATGCATAAATCTGAGTTAACTTATTTCATTTTCAGAAAAGACTAAAGAATGCAAGACATATTTTGAGAATCTGTACAAGTTGGGCTTTGTTTTGGGAACATATCTAAAGCCACATGTTACACACGTAATTTAAAATTTTAAAATTTATGAATCAGATACTCATAGAGGAATGTATATTTTATGTCTAAAGAGAGTTGTCATAGATTACCGTCTCCAACTAAGATAGATCAATTGCAAGTGATGACTTATTTTGAAATCTCTGTTATGTTTCTTCTGCTTGTGATTTTCAAAGGAGGAACCATTTTTTCCCGACATTTCCTAGCACATGGACATATTAGCCAAGTGACTGTACTAAACTTGGCCAATATCTTATTGTCTTTCATGCCTTTTAGCGTGTGCCAGTTTGTATTTATGGTTTAAGATATGATGTTTGTTCACCTCAGTCGTGAAAGGAGGGCAAAATATAGGATACCTACATAATTTGTTCACGCACGGTGCCCAACGAACTAGTAATAATATATATAGGTAAAATTTTCACTTTACGTCACCCGCATAAGCATGAGGTCACTAATATAACTTATGATAATTTTTCAATATTCATTTGCTTCTGAAGTACATAGCTCCAGGAATAGTCTAAAACGGGAAAATGCACTCAATTTTTGACTAGCCAATGAATTGAACAGGAAAAAAAATTACAAGTGTTAGTTGTTAAGAGCTCTCAAGGGTGATCGTTCATAGTGAACAACTGCTTCAGTTTTATTCATCGAAAAGTACGAGGAGAAACAGTTCTCTTTCGAATCCTCTTCTTCATCGTCACCGCTTAATCTTATGTCCGGTAATTCCATATCCATTTTATGAACCATCTTTCCCAAATTTTCCATTAAATGGTTATCTGCCAAAGTTAGATTCTTGATTCTATCAAACAACAACTCCATTGTATCCACCAAATGTTCGTTTTCTGATGATACGACTTTGAATCGTGTTCTTTCTAACGCAAGCTTGCATTCTTGTACTCTCTTTTCGGTGTCGACCAAATCGTTTTCAAGTTCTATGATCATCAAATTCTTCTCTTGAATCTCCATCTCCTTTACAACCTCTGATGTCTTGATCTTTTCCCAAGATGCGTGGAATATGTTCATCTCTTCTTGCATATGTGACAGTCTTAATGAAAAAGACGTGGTTGAGCTTTCAAACTCATGTTCCAATGCTGCAACAAGCTGCTGCAGATTGTATATCCTCTGGTCTCTCTCTTCTACAAGCTGGTGAAGGGTTTGTTTTTCGTGCTCGTGGGTTTTTTCCGCGTCAACTTGAGCAAGAACAGCTCCTTCGAATTCGTCTTTGACCCACTCTTGCTCCACATTGTGCCATTCTTTCTGATATATCTCCCTGTTCTGAAATGAACTATATGTTATTTCTTCAACCTTTGTGATCTCAACGAGGCGTTGCTGAAGATAATCTATTTCTATCTCTTTCTCAGCAAGTAGATGGCCAAGGCTTTCTTTTTCTTGTTTAAGGTCAACCTCTACCTCAGTATGTTCAAGAAGAGAAGCTTCCAATTCTCTACGTAGCCTATAGTTTTCTTGGAGGTTTGCTTCCAACTTCTCGGCAATCGATCTCCATATCTTCATTTCAAATTCGAGTTTATTTGCTTCACAGAGTTTATCAGTCAGCTCTTCATTTGTTCTATCCAGAGCATCACGAATCTCGGTCAAGTCACTTTGTAATTGCAACACCTTTTCCTCTGAACTTTTTCGACAAGTTGATGATTCTTTGAGGGTTTTTTCGAGCTTAGCGAGCTCATTCTGCAGAGGAACTTGCAGGCCTTCAAGAATTTTCACCCTTCCTGAGAAAAATGCCACCTTCTCACGTTCCTCCTCAAGTTTTCTACAAACACTTTTGAGAGCAGCCTCCTTTGCCTCCAATTTTTCGACTAGACTACATACATGATCCTCCATGCTGTTTTTATGATCAACATAAGCTTGAATATCAGCATGCCTGAGTTGAGCCTCAAAAAGTTCTGATCTTAAAACCAATAAAATCAGAGAAGTCTCCTGACTCATCAACTCCAACTTCAGAATCAAAGAATCACAAGCTTCAAGTTCCATTTTAACCTCATTCAAAGCTATGTCCTTGTCTTTTAACTCCGATTTACAGAGCATTAGCTCTTCTGTTAATCTCTCCATTTTAACATGCCACTCAGATTCTTTGGCTTTAAGATTTTCTGAACACTCCATGTGAACCTGTTCCAAGGATCTGACCTTGTTTCGAAGCTTAGAAGATGAAGAAAATCTTCCCGCCTCACGAATTTGATCTTCTTGGACTTCTTTAAGGCAAACCATCAACTCTTGCTTCTCTTGCTCCACTTTCTTGAACTGGTACTCCATCTCTTTGTAAAGCACCTCGTTTGTGCTCGACTTGCTCCTCATATTTGCCATATCGTGGTCAGTTTGATTAATCAAATGCTCGAGTTCTGATTTGGCTTCCTTGTGTTCAAAACGAATATTATCAAAACTTTCCCTGGATTCTAGAAGTTGAATCTCCAAAAGATTTATCTTACTTTCTGCATGAGCTAGAGCCTGGTTACACATCTCAAGCCGATTCTGAAATTCTTTTGAAATTCTAATTTCAGATTCCAGGTTCAACTGTAATACAGAGATATCGTCAAGAAGCGCAGCTCTCTCCCTTTCCCACTCCTTTTCTCTCATTCTAAACTCATTATGAAGCTTCTGATGAGCTTCTTCTAAATGACCAAACTGTTCTTTCTTCCATTTTAGCTGATCTTCAAACTTCATATTTTTCTCCTCCAATTCAAAAATGACATCTTTAAAATCTCTAACTTTATCCCCTGATACTGAACACTTCTGTGAACAGGCAAGAATGCTCCTAATACTTTTGATCTCTTCTTTAAGTGAACAAATTTGTCTTTCTTGTTCCATATTTTTGGCATTTGCATCATCCAGAGCCAATCTCAGTATCTTATTCTCTTGCTCACTCTTCTGAACATCACCCCTAAGATCAACGCGGAGTTTATTGTGTGCAGAAGTAAGATTCTTGATAATTGACTCTTTCTCTATCAACTGAGACTCAAGCTCTTCATGTTTTTGCTTGGCAATAAAAATATCTTCCTCCTTTTCACTTAAGTCCCTAGCTAGTCGATCCAACTTGGAACTTGCATCCTTAGTCTTGCTTATCTGGTCAATGTGCGCTCTTTTTAAACTGTCAGCAACTTCTACTTTAACTCGGTATTGTTGCCTAAGCCTTTCAATCTCAGCTTTAGCCTCATCTAGCTCTTTACAAACCTCATCCATTCTCTTTACTTCTGCCAACAGTGCCTGTTGATATCATTACAGAAGTTGAAGAAATGATAATCTTGATTTTGAGAAAAGGTCTATAAAATGCGCAAGAATTGAGTTGCAGCAGGAAGAATGGATCAAATTATACAGGTTACGCAATTGGAACTTGTGTACATGTGTACTCAGGATATGAAAACACTTCTGAAATCTAACATATCTCTACACTCCACAATTGCATGTTCTAAGTACCTTCATATATCTGTTCCCAACGGCACTGAAGAGTTCAAGAATAAGCACTATAACGTTTTGTCATTTCAAAAAATAAACCCCCAACATATAGACTTCAAATGAGAAAACTAATGAGCAAACTTCAAATAAACCAAGAAACGCCAAGTATACACTACTACGAACCCAAGACAAATGTTTAGAAACCCAATAATTTGAGAAACCCAGTTCAAAAAAAACTGAGAGCGAGATTAAACTAAACAAGAAGCAAATGTCAAAATATTTTCACATTGCAGATTGATAGTAATGCAAAACCTTGTGACCTGATTGAAGAATTTACCTGTTGTTGGAAAAAATTAACAATCGGTTGTAGAAAAAAATTAACAATCGGGCTCGCATTAGAGTTAGAACTGTGATTCCAATGGATATCTTTTAAGTTTGTTTTTACTAACGATGCTTCTGTGATGATGAAACAAGAAATGAACGAGGTTGTTGGAGAAAATAGCCGTTGGAATTTGAATTTCTTTGGTGGAGAGAAAGGTCGTTGGTAGTTTTGATGCCGTTGTATTGTAATCTGATATTCTGATCTTATAGGATTTTTACTTTAAATTTTTTTTAATTTATACTACTAGCCGTTGTGGTGAGGCCCAAGCCCAAGTCAATGAACAATCTGGATTGGGCTTCATGTTGATACCGATTCAATTTACAATGGGAGAATTGCATATTTGTGTTGTTTTCATAAAGTTAATTCAAATAAGTTTGGTAAAAAATAATGTATATAAAAAATACAATTATGCAAGAATTATATTAACATAAGTTCACTTTTAAAGAGTTGGTTTGTAAATGTCTTTTTTAGTTCCCAAAATACTCTTAAGTTTTAAAAAAAACTATAAACATAATTTCATATTAACTCTTTACGTCATCTCTTTTCCCCATCTGCACGTAAAAATCTCCAATTTTTCGGCGATTCTCATATCATTATTTTCTTCATCATCTTGTCGCCTCATGTCATCGCCCCGACCTAAAATTTATTAGCTAAAATGTTATGCACATGGAATATGTTTGAATCGAATCATCTAAATTGTTCGTAGTATTTGGAATCTTTTTGAATCGAAGAAGACACCGAACTACTATGTATATATAATTTTCGGATATGCTCTGCACATTCCATCGCGTATGTGTGTATAATGTGTGTGTATATGATTATAATTTGAATAACGATGCTAAATTTTAGATAGCGAAAGTCTGTTGGTATTTTTTTTTTATAAAAAAAAAATCTCTCATGGCTTTGACTGATGCATATGGATGAAGAAGTAAGGTATGCATTGGTGTCCGAGCTTGTTTGCTCATTTCAAAAATTTACAGTCTGACATCAAGATATTGCGACAAAGAAGATGATCCAGAGAAAAAGTAATTGATGCACGAAAATTATAAAAAGTATATGGTGCACGAAAATATAACCTTGGTGCACGAAAATCATAAAAAGTAATTGATGCACGAAAATTATAAAAAAGTAACTGGTGCACGAAAATATAACCTTGGTGCACGAAAATCATAAAAAGTAACTGATGTACAAAAATTATAAAAAAATAACTGGTGCACGAAAATACAACCATGGTGCACGAAAATCATTAAAATAACTGGTGCACGAAAATGATAAAAAGTAACTGCTGTACGAAAATTATAAAAAGTAATAGGTGCACGAAAATATAACCTTTGTGCATGAAAATATATAACACTGATGCACGAAAATACAACACTAGTGCACGAACTTTGTGTTAATTAACTGATGAACAAAATTTTCAAAAAACAAACTGGCGCACGAAATATAATAACTGGTGCACGATATTAAATGGTCCGTGCATCAGTTACTTAATTGTATGGTTCATGCATCACCACTTGCGATTATGGTTCGTGCACCACATACTTTTTCTATGTTTCGTGCAATCAGTGACTGATTTTAATTTTCGTGGCATTTATTACTGATTTTCAATTTTCGTGCATCAATAGCTGATTTTAATATTCGTGCATCAGTTACTGATTTTCAATATTTCGTGCACCAGTTACTGTTAATAATTTTCGTGCACCAGTTATTTTTTATAATTTTCGTGCACCAATTAATTTTTCTCTGGGTCATATTCTTCGTTGCAAGTTTCAGACTGTAAATTCTGAAAATGTGCAAAGACGCACGTACACCAATGAATAATAACTAAAAAACCTGAAAAGGCCAAAACAGTATATGTATATATATATATATATATATATATATATATATATATATATATATATATATATTTATACTCTTACACGCATACACACACAGACATACCGCATTGGAAAAAACTCTGGAACGAAGTGATGAGACGAAAAATCGAAGAGATGAAGACAAAAACCAACTGTAAGAAATCGTAACTGGCCAGAGAGATTTACGAGGAGATTTGAATCGCAGTGGTGAAAGAAAGAGATCGAACAAAGTGCTGAAAGTAAGAGATTGAAATTTTTTGAGATTGCCGCCCTTTTCTTATTAAGGGCACTTTTGTCATTTTAACCTAAAGTTTACTTAAATGATTGAAAGTTTTTTTCCTGAACTAGGATGAATAAAGTTTTTCCATTGGGTACCGGCCTGAATTTTCCCCATTTAAAATTGTGGCTTTATGATTAAGTTCAGTTTAAATAAGGGCAAAAATTCAGGCCGGTATATATATATACCGGAATTTTAAATGGGGAAAGTTCAGGCTGATACCCAATGAAAAACCTTTATTCATCCGAGTGTGTGTGAATTGAATTCCATAACAAATATCAAAACAATTGATAAGAAAAACCATAGGCCCCACACATTTATCTACACAAAGCCCGCCTCTCACTTCTGCTTCACATTCTTCCACAAACTGAGACTACATCTGATGGCTTCCACAACAACTTCTCCTTCATTTTGCGGCATCCCCAAAGCTTCAGCCTCCACTTCCGGTCATACCTCAAGCGGTTCATGTATGGGTTGTTTTACGTAAATAACGCATGAGAGGCAATGGAAGAATGAGAAAGACTCATCAATAAAAGAAAATGAAAAGCTGGACTTATTTTAAATAAAGTGTTTTGGAATGTGGATTTAGTAGGGAAGAAGAAATTTTGGTAGATTTAATTGAAAAATATTTTTATAACTGGTACCTTTATGCAATTTTCTCTAAATAAGAACAACTATAAAATGGATTGAATAATTCGATTGAATATGTATCTAGTAGTTCAAAAAAGTAAAATTTAGTTTTTTAAGGATTCAATCGGCCATCATACAAATTAATTTGTTGCTCGAACTCAGAACAAATTTGAATAGAATTAAATAAGATCACATTTGGGTTGGATTCCCTCGTATTTGAGTCGAATTGATTGGCCATAAATGGTTGAAATATAAAGCCCTTTGTTTTTGTTGACATAAAAGTTTTGATGGGGGGAGGAAGTCACATATGCTGTTGGCGTCAATCATCGTGAAGAAACGATTTAGGCTTATCTACATTAGAAATATAAGAATGCATATGTCAAGGTTCAGCATATTGTTTTGCTAGGGTTTTCTAGCTTGAGTTAGAGGCAACATAAATCACTCACACACTCTCTCTCTCCCCCTTCACTTTATATCTCAAGTGTTACAAGACTAAAACGGGATTTTTTTCCTTCATAATGAAACCGTTATAATGAATGACATTTATTAAAGTAAATATTAAGATCAAAATGCAATTTAACATTGCAAAAAATAGAAGTGCGTAGGTTGAAAATTCAAAATTTTCAAATTTTGAAACTTCTTCATTTGATTATAATTCGAATTACGTTGGAAATATGAATACAAAATCTACTTAAAACTAACTCTAAAGGGTGATATTGCAATATTGTTGAGCTATATATCAACTTATTCTATCAAAGTCATATGCTTGGAGCAGTTAATCATGACAGTTAAAGGATGAGTGCATGGTTCAGTGCATCAGCATCTCTAGAAGCTTCCATGACAGTTGGATGAGGTTATTTGGTGACATGATGACTAGCTTGTATGAGAGTTGTTAACACGCTGTGTAGGTGACAAGATAAACCTTTATATAAAGCATAAGAAGGCTTGGCAGAAGGGTAGAGGAGAGGCAACCGATGAGAAGAATTGTGAGGAGATACTGAAGAGAGTTGGCGACAAGAGGCAATGTCTATTGATGGACCAGGAGTTTTTTGGTGATGCAAAAATGAGTGAATTCATTATGATAATCCATTGTGATATATAGAAGTGGATTAGGGTTGTGAGTTCATGTGTTTGTAAGTATTGTACGTCAAAGAAAATCAATGAAAACTCCTCCCGTTGACGTAGCAGTTGTTTGCCAAAGAATTGTGGAATTATTTGGAGAATAGGTCGATCCGAGGATGCTGGCATGAAGAATTCATTGTTGGAAGATTCCTAGAGTTCAAGATGGTCGATACTAAGTCCGTGACAACACAAGTACAAGAACTGCAAGTGATTATGCACGACATCCATGCTGAAGGATGCGTAAGTGATTCATTCCAAGTTGGTGTAATGATTGAAAAATTGACTCCTAGTTGAAAGGACTTCAAGAATTACTTAGAGCACAAGCGAAAAGAAATGACTCTTAAAGAACTTGTGGTTTGTTTAAGATGAGGAGGACAATAGAATTTCTGAGAGAAAGGCGAGTAGGTTCCAAATGGAACCAAGGGCTAATCTTGTTGAACCAAGAACCGGATCAAAGGTAAGTTTGACGGTACGGCCTCCAACAACGGTAAGGCGAAAAAGTTCAAAGGGAAATGCTGTAAGTGTGGAAAGCCAAATCACATGGCAAAGGATTGTCATAGTAAAGACATTCGTGGGAAAACAAAAGATCAAGTCAATGTGACCGAACATGATCGGATCTTGGATGACTTGAATGATCTAATGTTAACCGTTGTGATCTTTGAAGCAAACTTGATGGACAATCCTATGGAATGGTTCGTCGATTCCGGTGCAACCCGACATGTGTGCTCGGACAAAGTCATGTTCTCCATATACACTCCAATTAGCGGGTGTCAACTCTACATGGGAAACTCCACTACATCTCCGATAGTTGGATTGGGGAAGGTGGTTCTAAAGATGACTTCGGGAAAGGAGTCGAGTCGACTCTGGTCGATGTCCTACATGTTCCTGACATCCGAAAGAACCTGATATCCGGATCAGCACTAGTCAAGGCAGGCTTTAGACTAGTTTTAGAATATGGTAAAATTGTACTCTCCAAAAATGGAGTTTTTGTAGGAAAATGCTAAATGAAGAAAAGCCTTTTCAAAATGAATGTAATGACGGTTATACGTCAATTTGAAGTAATAAAGTGAATGATTCTACTTATTTGATTGAGTCTTGTAATTTATGGCATGATCGTTTAGGTCATGTAAATTATGGTTCACTTAACAAATTAGTGAAATTAAACTTTTTGCCTCAAATGAATGTTAACTTAAAACATAAGTGTGAAACTTGTGATGAAGCCAAGTTAACGAAACCGCCATTCCATTCAATTGAAAGAACTATGACACCTCTTGAATTAATTCATACCGATTTATGCGATCTAAAGTTTGTGGAAACTATAGATGGGAAAAAATATTTCATTACTTTCATTGATGATTGTACAAGATATTGTTACATCTATTTGCTAAGAAGCAAAATAGGTCTTGGTAGTGTTCAAAAAATACAAGAATGAAGTTGAAAATCAACTTAGCAAAAAGATAAAAAAAAAAAAAGTGTTCGAAGCGATAGAGGAGGAGAATATGGAGCACCATTGGAAGAATTTTGCACTGAGTATGTCATTATTCACCAAACAACTGCTCTTTATTCACTACAATCAAATGGTATTGTCGAACGTAAGAATCGTACTCTAAAAGAGATGATGAATGCTATGTTGATAAGTATTGGATTACCCCAAAACTTGTGAGGGGAAGCTATCTTGTTGGATAACTTCATCTTAAACAAAATACCACACAAAAGTAAGGATGAAACTCCTTATGTGAAAAAGTCACAAGTCTTCCTACAAATACTTGAAAGTGTGGGGGTATTTGGCTAAGGTAGAAGTACCAAAACCGAAGCAAGTGAAAATAGGGCCGAAAACAATTGATTGTATTTTCATTGGACATGCACATAATAGTAGTGCATATCGATTCCTTGTTCACAAGTCGGAAATAGATGATATACACAAAGGTACAATCATTGAGTCAAGGAACGTGGTATTCTTTGAAGATAGGTTTCATTGTAAAGAAAACAAGGAAACAAGCCCTAAGAAAAGGGTGTATGAAGACGCTAACCGTGACTCTATTGAGGAAGTAGAACCACGACGTAGCAAGAGAACCAAAGTGGCTAATACTTATGGTCCTGACTTCATGACATATATGTTGGACAATGAACCAAGATCGGTTAGTGACGAATTATCTAGCTCTGATGCTCCTATGTGGAAAGATGCTATTAATGACGAGATATAATCCATAATGTAAAACCACACGTGGGAATTGGTAGACCTTCCAACTGGAAGTAAACTGTGATGCTCGAGTTATTATTATTAATCGAATTAACTATAGTTTGTGGGTTTTTGAGACTGGCCTTTCAATTTAAAAATCGAGTTTGAGTCAAGGGTTCAAGTTCAATTGTTATGAGTATGCTTTGATATTAAAGTTTGGGTTGAGGACCATTGTGCATATAATTTGTGGCAAGGGTTTACTTGCAAATTAGGAGTTGGATTGCTTGGTTGTCATTGGTGTACAAACACCACCACACAATCACTTTCACCTTCCCTCCCACACCTCAAAAAACGCCTCTTCACTTTGGTAGCTCTCTTGACTTGCACGCTTGGTTTTTTGTTGAAGAAACACTTTGTAAGCTTATGTATATACTTTAGTATTGCTTTGATGAACCTTGAAATGAATGTCCTAATGTAACTCTAGTAGACGAGTTTGAGAAAAAAATATTGAACTTGATGGGTTTTGATGTTGCAATGGATCATGGTGTTATTAATGGAAGTTATATTGTGTTATACCATCACGTTTTTGTTGTTATAGGTGGATTGAGATTTTTAGTTGATGTTGGTGATTGGTGTTTTAAATTTGGAAAGCTTTGGTATAACAAAATGGAAGATTTTCGAGTTGTAGGGCTCGCGATCGATCGCTAGCACTTAGACGATCGATCGCTAGCAGACAGTAGAGTTTGGCAGCAAATTTTGCAAACCAGCGATCAAGCACTGAGTAATAGCGATCGATCGCGAATGTGTTCTCCCTGAAAAATTTTAGTCGGCGATCGATCGAGAGCCAGAGGTGATCGATCGCCGAGTGCAAGATTTTGAAAATTTAATGGTGATTTCAGAAATTGAGATATGGTGTGTATTATTGATTTTAATACTCCAATGATGATTATTGTTTGAATTTGGGATGATGGGATTGAACATAGGTGATGCTAGTAAGAAAATAAATTAAATTGAATTAAAGGCTTTGTTAATGAATTTATCTTGTATTTTTAATTCATGTAGAGCCTGCGGAGACCTCTGGATAGAGGGGTGGATAACTTGATATAAATCTTGGACAAAGAGGTACGTAGTGACGTACAAGCATAATGATAATGTTGAGATATGCTGAAATGTGTAAGCTAGACTATGGTGATTATGAGATAAATGTTATGGAGTATTATTGGACTGTTATTATTATAGCGATGAATATTATTGGACCGCTATTATTATAGCGATGAGTATTATTGGACCGCTATTATTATAAAGATGAGTATTATTGGACCGCTATTATTATGGCGATGAGTATTAATGGACTGCTATTATTATAGCGATGATATCGATATGTGTATTGATATGAGTATGGTTACGAGTATTGATATGTGTTTATATTCTGCGAGAATATGAAATGTTGAGAACAGTGACAATCCGAAGGATCGTGTGTAGATCCGCTGTATACAGGGAGTGTTATATAACTTACTGTTTAGTTATGTGTTATTATTCATTATGATTATGAATATGATGGTTGTTCTCACCCTGTATGGATGTTGTCATGTAGGAACATGTTTTGGGGTAGACTTTTGAAGGACTTGGGAGTGATAGAGTGTTATGCTTAAGAGAGTATCAAAAGACCTTTTGGAGCTACTGATCATGACTAAAACATATTAGTTATGTTAGTCTTTTTTTTTGTGAAGCATTTTGTTATATTGTACAAAGCTGTATAATACTTTTCTTGATACTCATGTAAAGTCACGAATACTCTGTATTTAACTTGAACCTTATTTTGATCGTGGAAACTTTCATATTAATGGGTGTTGATGTTAAAGAAATTTCAAATTTTCCACGTCATTTGGCATTAGTTGTTGTTTGAGAATTGGGGTCTTACATTAGTGTTATCAGAGCAGTGGTTAGCTGCTGGGATAGTATCAGGTCTAGTGTGACTTGAGAGTCTAGTGTGACTTGAGAGGAGTGTCTAGATGGGTATTGAACCAATGGTTTAGAGTGGTGGTTAGAGTCAGGAAGTGTGGAGTACATTATATATGCGTGTATTCATGGAATTGCAACATTGTTGAATTTACTGTTATGTGATAACGTTGTTGGGTTATGTGAATATAATTTTGTGAAATGTTATTGTTTAACCCTGCTTTACAGTATGTCAGAATTAGTTGGAGAACCTTCCAATAAGGGTATGGGTGATGCCTCTAGCATCAATGCGGCCCGAGGACAAACGAATTCTCTACAACAACCACCCTTGGGACAAGGACCGGTGGAACAACTACTATTACAAGGAGAACTGAGTTTGACTCTCTTTCTGGGGTTCCATCCATCGAGATTCGAGGGAATTGAATCAGGAGAGCAGACAGAGGAATGGATAGAGAGGATCGAACATATCTTTGTGTCGGCACCTTGTGCCAAGAATGCATGGTTGAGATTGGCAGAGTTTCAACTAGACAAGAAAGCCTCTTTGTGTTGGAAATCTTCCGCGTTAGAAGTGAGAGCTCTAGGGCAAGTGGTGGACTGAGATTTATTCCGAACTCGATTTCTGAGTAGGTACTTTTCAGCTGCTGTTAGACAGTTGAAGGAGGACGAGTTCACAAACTTCAAACAAGGAAACATGTCAGTGTCTGACTACGCCCTTCAGTATGCTTCTCTACTGAGATATGTTCCACACATTTCTGCCAGCGCTAATGCAAAGATGAGACATTTTTTGAAAGGGGCTGGGATCGAAACTATTTGATAGAGTTCTCTCCAATAATCCCAAGACTTTTGATCAGGCGCTGACACGAGCTGAACTAGCAGTTATCGGGATCTGTGCTTATGGGAATTCTTTGCCTTCACCGAGGCAGCCTGCGGATAACTTGAGGCCCAGAGGGGAAGTGTTTAAGTCCAAAGCAACTTCCTCTTTTTCTAAACCGAGCAACCGACGTTACGAGGTACGTCGTACAGTTGATCACAGGAATGTGGATCACTCCAACAGGAGGTCGGCGAGTGGACCTCAAGGATTTAGTTGCTTTAGATGCGGAGGACCGCATGCTAGCAAGGACTGCCTAGCTTGTTTTGTTTGTGGCACTAGGGGCCACAATGCCAGAGATTGTCCTAATCAGTATAGGCATTCAAGGGGTAATCGAGGCGGAATTTCAGAAGGAACGGTCCGTCAAAGACAGCAACTTGCTCCTCGTCAGTTTGGAGGACAAGTTGGGGGGGGACAGGCGGCCAGACCACCTCAGAGGCCACCTCAAGGACAAGTGTTTGCATTGAACAGGGAACAACAGGAAAAAATATGTGCATGTAATTAAAATACATTGTGATAATCAATCTGCTATATGAAGGACACATAGTAGCATGTATAATGGTAAGTCTAGACATATACGTCGTAGATACAATACTATTAAACAACTGATCTCAAATGGCATTATGTCCATTGCCTAGAGATCAAGTATATAATTTATCGAGGGGAATGCGATTAAAACCCTATAATCAAAATCTTGTGGTGGATACCCAACCTATGTGACTGGAGATCCCAAGATCTAGGTTCAAAAGGGACAACCAAACTACAAGATTGTATAAACATCTTGGAGAATTAATCTCCGAATCATTCCTATGATGAGGGGTGTAGCCTGCAAAAAGTGTACGAGAATAGGCAAAATGCCTTTAATGATTCCTAAGATGTATTAGGATATGTTGGAGTATAGCGGGATACTCTTATAGGAGATCACCTACGAAAGTGCGAAGTATGGTCGCTTCAAAGAATGGAAATCACATATGAAACCAAGCGTGGTCCATGGCCGAAACAGACACAATCGTAAGAAATCAATACAAAGGTTATAGTTGTTATGGTGTGAGTTCAATTGTCTAGGTTTACATCAACGAATAAATAGTTCAATACCATAAGTTCACTATTAAGTCAAGTAAATTCGATTGAATACAACTACGGAAGGTTCAATGTCACAAGCTACCTCTCCAGATATCATAACAATTCGTTGAAGGCACTCAATTGCATCATGAATTAATTTAATTCATGTGGGAGATTGTTGGAAAAATGATGCGTAATTGAAATTGATGAAACAATAGCATGTCCAATAGTGCTTCAGCGGCTGCAATAGATATAACAAAAACTGAGAGCGTAATTGAATTACAATTAAATATCGGAGAACAAACGAAACGAATCCGTATGTCAGACTTGTATGAAAAATGTGTTGAAAATCTGATTGTCTCGATCGATCGAGGCCAATGGCTCGATCGATCGAGCCACTCCGAAAAATGAAATATAAAGGGCGCGATCGATCGCGCCCTATGTGGAATCAGCAGATAGGTGTGTCTCCTCACGTTCAATGCATTTTTTCATGATTTGGTACATCCAAATGGTGTCATTTGGAGGCACACTTTGATCTAGTATAAATAGAACAATCCTTGGTTGGATTAGACACACATTTTTTTTCGTGTTTAACAAGAGTTAGAGAGATAAAAATCTGAAATTTTTGTTCATCTTCCATTCTTCATATTGAGTGCTTTCAAACCTTTGTGGTTTGAGGATTTGTGAATTGAAGTGCTTCTTTCACAAATCGTAAGTCATTATATATTGGGAGACAAATTGTCAAAGCAACACCAAGGCGGGACAATATTGTCTTAAGGACAAAGATTACAAATCTCGCCTCGACATTCTCCGCGATAAACTATTTCATTTCTATTTTGCCTTTCATACAAATACCAATTTTTTTTGAACAACAAGATTGATGAAGGATCGAATTGATGTCAAGCTTAATCTATGAGATTAGGAGGATGGAGCGGGTTGTTTATTCAAGAACAGAGGAGAGGCAAACTGATGGTGATCTGTTCAACTTGCTCAGAGTTCTCTGTGGGTTAGAAGAGGAAAGAAAGCGCAACATGAACTGATGGAGATCGGTTCGGATGACTCTAGATCAAGAAAACTGAATGAATTTATTACTGTTGAAGATTAGAGGTGATTATGTTCATGTGTGCATGAGCTGGTGTCACAAAGATCCTTATGCAAGTAGTGCATAATGGGTTTACAACAATTGCTCAATGGTCGAGGAACGTAATCTTGGTTTTATTTGGCATTGATTTTGGTTAAAATCTTATTCAGACATATTCTTGGTAATGAATTTGGATTCAAGAGCTGAAGAACCGAGAGCAGCTTCTGGGAATTTGAAGTGATGGCCGAAAAAAATTCAATTTATGAAAAATGGTTCAAGAAAGAACATGGGATCAATTTACATACTTGGAAGGACTCAGTAGGGGAGGAAATAGCTGGGCATTTTTTTGGGAGTTCTTGGTCATCATTGGATGATGGGAAAAAGAATTCAAAGAGAAATGGTGCTCAAAATTTGTTGGAGTGGAGAAGAGGATACTGTTGGATTAATAAAATTTTATTATTGGGTTAATAATTAAGAGCCCAATAATTATGTTTTATTTTGTTAATGAGAACAAATTATGGTAAGTTAATTATGAATAGTCAATTAGGCTAAAAAAATCTCACATTGAGAAATTGAGACACTTATGGTTTGTTTATAATGAGATACAAATCAATAGTGTAGTTAAGTAGAAAAGATGGCTGCCCCTCGCGCGCCGTCCGTCCATCCGCTCGGCTCGTCTCGTCTCGACTCCCCTCGCCGCATCTCGTCGCGCGTGTCACTGTCGCGAAGGCAGCCCTATCTTTTTACTACTCGGATATCTGAAAAAGACTTTTCATCTACCTGACTTTTCATATTCTGCTGAGTATTAAGTTTGAGACTTTTCACATACCTGCAGAATTGATGTTAGATTTAAGTGTGAGACTTAAATCCGTATTAATCTGATGTTAAGTGTTGAGACTTTTCATCTACCCCACTAACATTACATTTAATTATCTGTGACCTTTGGAGAGGTCTGCTGCCCAGCTATATAAGCTGCACCAGCTCTATGTTTTGTTCATTCCGAAATCATTCTTCATTCATACATTGCATACTGTTTGAGAGTATTGCACACTACTAGTGTTCGAAGTAGTCTGCTTGGAGTTTTGCTTCAATTCGAACAGAGGTGATTGAGCGTTGTACCTTGGAACTCACTTGTCCAGGAGGCCAGAAGCTAAGGCGGGCAAATTTGAGTTTACGGGAACACGGTTTGCTGTGGCCTCGTCCAGAATTGTTACAGTTTCCTGTTGTGCAAATTTCGAATAGTATTTATATGCTACTGCTGTAAGTTTACAGTATATTTTATTTTCGATTATAATTGTAATATGATTATAATTCAGCTATCAAATAACTTGTGGGAATAACAAATACTTGGATTAATGTGGAGCTTCGAGGGTGAGATTAAAGCCAGGTGAAGCCGCGGATGCAGGGAAGAATGAGCACTGGGCTTCAATCTCGGATATGTTTCGTGCCATCGGCTGTTCCGGAGCTTAATCATCAAAGTGGTCGGTTGAATGAATATTGAACAGAGCTAATATATGAGGAGATATGGTGTGGATGTTGATTAAGTTGATAAGGTGGAGATTTGTTGAGATATGTATCAACTTATTCTATCAAATTCACATGCCTGGAGAAGTTACTCACGACAATTAAAGGATGACTAAATGGTTCAGTGCATCAGCAGTTGGAGGAGGTTATTTGGTGACCTGATGATTGGCTTGTATGAGAGTTGTTAACCTGCTGTGAAGGTGACAAAATAAACCTTTATATAAAGCATAAGAAGGCTTGGCATAAGGGGTAGAGGAGAGGCAACATAAGAGAAGAAAGGTGAGGAGATACGCAAGAGAGTTAGCAGCGAGAGGCAGTGTTCATTGATGGACCGGGAGTTTTTTTGTGAGGAAAAAAATGAGTGAATTCATTATGATAATCCATTGTAATACATAGAAGTGGATTAGTGATGTGAATTCATGTATTTGTAAGTATTGTACACTCAAAAAGAAAATCAATGCAAACTCCTCATGTGGACGTAGACTGTTGTTTACGGAACCACGTAAATCGTGTCTTGTGTTTTTGAGTTTTTTCTTTGTTATTTTCATTGTTTCTTGCTGTGAATGATCTCGTGTCTATCATTTGTGTGCCTAAAATCTGTTCGTGTGCATGGTTGTTCATCTCAAATTCATGTTGTCAACTTTCGTTTCTGTTGGTTCAAGGTCATTCGGTGATGTTGTTGTTCAATTGTCTGTGACATTAATTTCTTCATCGGGAATTTGATTGGATTAATTCATAACAAATATATTGAATTCTTGGGTACAATTTAATATATATTGCAAACTAACTTTTATCACCTAAAATATTTAAATAACTTTAATTCTTGAATCCATCTGGATAAACATGTTCTTGATACAAACTTGACTTTATTTCCATTCGATCAACTCTAGCTGTGCCATGTTGATCAACTTGTTTCGTATGTTGACAGTATGTGGTCAATTTTTGTTTGTTGTCCGTCATTCCAACTTGCAGCCTTCATATTTTATATTTACATATTTCTTCGTCACAGTTTTTGGGATTTATAAGTTCCAAAGTAATTTCTTTAAGAAAATATGGGATGGCGACTCTATAATCCGACAACTTTTCGAAAGATTTTTTGTGAGGCATATACAGTTGTATCTCCACATGTTTAGGCTCATGTCATTTCAAAAAAAGCCAAATGACAACTGTATGAAAATTTAATTTTGTTTGCACAAATTCTTTTGGGAAACAAACTTACTTTTTCGACATATTCACATTTCAATTCTATTGTTAAAATTTGATTAATAAAAAAATTCAATTTCTTTTAAATAAATTTCAGATTCAAATCTTAGTGAATTAGATGAAGAGAGAATTTCCCTCATAAAGGTGTGATTGACTCATCTTCATATTAGTGTAGGTCAAACATAGCTTCGAAAATTGATTATCTATTCTAGTGATTATTATTGCATAAAAGGGGGAAAAAAAGTTGAATGGCCGAATGTGATTTTGTCAATCTATGTGGCCTACTGACCTAATTAAGCAAAATAAAGTGACCTCTTTTCAATTTCAGTTAAATAAATAAGACAAAACAAATCACTTTTGCATATATTGACCCATCTTCTCTTTTATTTCTCATTTCTGAGAAACCGTGTGTTCCTTCGTGTGGGATAACTTTAGGGGAGGATAACGGGGAGAAAATTGGAGAAGGACCGTCAGAAAATGGATTTCTTTGAAAGATAGCTTGGAAAATTTCCTACTCCTTTTGTAATTTCTGCTCTCTTTTTTCGTTTTTTGCCTTTTTTTTTATAGCTTGTATTCCAATTTCCTCTGGAAGTTCGGTTTCCGGTGATATTACCGTTTGATTTTGTTCAATCCTGAGTATTGTTTTGGCTTCCCCGGTGATCACATCGTTTGATTTTAATTCAAAATTTGACAAAGTCGAAGTCTTTATCGGTGGACGACGAGAGGGACAAAAGGGTCTTTCAGTTCCACCATATTCAATCATTTTGCTGACCAGTTTTGATTTCCTGGATTATTTGGGAGTTGGATGACACTTTGAACTGTTGAGGAAGTCCATTTTGTTTTAATTGAGGTTATTTTTTGATATCTTACCTTATTTGAGTAAGAACTTATCCATAAACATGGTAATGAGGCTATGCCTGTGGACATGATAATTTCAATGAATTACAGTTGAAAATTCTTTTTCAACTCTTCAAAAAATTGTAATACAGGCATTTGAAAGGGACTATTTGTTCTGATCATTTGAAACTAATATTCATACCAATGGCTTGTGGCTGTTTCTTGATTTAGAAATTAAATTGTTGTTTGATGCATATTTTGGAGCTTAGATCTGATTGGTAAAATTCTATCTTCTGTTCTGTTGTTTGAAGCTTCAAATTGTTTGATTCATTTCAGCTTCCTATTTCATTGATTCCACCTTTAAATACACATATATTATCATTTTTCTTGCTTTCTTTGAGCAAAAAAGAGGACAGAGTATGGCTGTTTCTTTCACTAGATTGTCGTGGCTGTGGTTGGGTGGTAAAAAAAAAGAGCAAGTGTCGAACGGGACACTTGCTAATTTATTAAATTCATCAAGTGATTGGGGTTTAGGATTCAGAGGAGAACCAGAAAGTTTGATGTTTAACTCAGTGAAGGGGGTTGATAAAAGAATGCGGTCTTCGAGTTCAAATAGGAAAGTGAAGAAGAAATGGAAGAGTAGGGAGGAGAGGAGCAGGATGATTGATAAAGAATATGATGTGGTATTGGTGCCATCTGATGGGGTTGGTTTGTCGGGATCAGAATCAGATGATTCCGATTGGTCAATCGGGTGGTTAGAGCCACACGCCCCTGATTTCCAGAGTGATGATGAGGCTGATGATAGTTTTGCTGTGTTAGTTCCTTGCTATAGGCAAGATGGCAAGAAATCAGAGGAGAACAGTGAGGAGCCTAGTGTTCCATTCTTGAATGCCATTAGGAACGTTCCCAATGGTTATTCTGCTGGTAAGAGCTTGGGCTTATATGAAGAAATTGGATATCTTTGTATGCTTTCCTGTATCTCTCATTTGTTTTTGTTTTTGTTTTTGTTTTTTTTTGTTTTTTTGTTTTCCTTATGATTTGCTTTCCTTTGCTTTCTTACGATTTGGGCTTGGTTTTGGATTTGGGAAATTGAAACAATTATAGCTTGCAATGCTGAAGTAACTAATGCCCCTAATTATTTCATCTTATGTACAATGTGTCGCTCATTGTTGTGTAAATTTGATTTATCGAAAACTTTATATTTACTTGGAGAAAACGCAGAATCAAAGGTTAAATGATTTAGTTTTTTCCTGTCGTCTAACTAGGGTTTGCATTTTGTTCTTTTAGAAGTACGATAGTTTGTTCAGATTACTGATGAGTATGCTGGTTAATGTTGATTTTCTTTTCCTGTTATCCCCTCCCCAAGCAGAAAACTTGTTAGAATACAATTACCCAGCCATTTAAAGGAAGCATTAGTCTATGTTCTGTTGTGTGCTCTTTTTTTAAAAAAATCGGTTTTGGTATTACAACGTTTGAATGGCTTACATAAGTGAATGCTTTATTCCCTTCAAACCTGTGATGCCAAGATACGGAATGAGATTCAATTCATGTTTCTTCAGAATCTCTAGTGAAAGCTGATTTTGATCAGTCTAACACTAGTTTAAAGTGGCTCCTTGTTAAAAGTATCAAATGTTTATTCATACTCGATTGGAACCATTTAATTCTATGTGCATCGGTATATGCCTTAGAGGTTATCTCTTTTGAACCGAGAACTAAGACTTGTTTTTAAAACTCTGTCTAAACGTATCATGTAGCATATCATTTTTTGGTATTTTACCACCATACTCTTGGGGGAAAAAAGCTATTGGTTTCTCATATGTTAACATAGCCACTTCTTTCTGCACTGTGATTATCTGAAAACCGATTTTTAACTTTCAGTTTCGGAAGGCAAGAAGTACATGGAGCAGTGGCTTTCATCTCTCCAGAAGTTTTGAAGCCATCATAGCACTCGACCGTACTTGATTATCTACCACATTTGTTATTCATTCAACTTATGGTCGAAATTAACCGGGATACGGTTTTAGGGTCGTGAAACAAACTTGACTCGTCGCTGGTTCAATATGTTCTTCGGGTTCTTGGCGTTAGGCTTATGTCGATTGTTGTTGGATGAAACTTCGACATATATTACCGATTGATTAATGTAAATAAACTACCACTGTGAATAATATCTTGAAATGTATGGTGTAAATATATTTGTGAAGATGCCGAATGATGGAAGATAGCTATACGTAACTGTTTCATGAATATTTTGGATTGAATTTCTTGGCTTTTGTTTGCATAAATCAGGATGGATAACTGGGATTGATCCAACAGAGGCTAATAAAAATAGCCTGTCTTTTATACCAAAAGGTTTTAAATCTCGTATCTAATTTTTTTTCCTAAGAATGAAACATGTATGTCATCTCGCAACGGTTGTTGAATTTTATATACTACTTCAAAAATGTATATAAATAATAATTTTTTTATAAAATAGTTTTATGAAAAATTATTGAAGATATTAGATAAAGTTAGTGTAATTAAAAATAAAATATATTAATAAATAAATAAATAAACAAAATTAATTATAATTTTTGAACAAACTTCATTTCTTGGTAAAATTTAAAGAATTTAGTTTCAAGTTATTGTTTTTATATATATTATGTTCATTTTAAGAAAAATAAATCATACGTACTTAAGCGTGTAAATAATACAACTGGTAGATAAATAATAAATTAAAGCATAGAAGTGATAGCTGTAATCGATTTATTTTATTTATTTATAATAAACTAATGTATCAAGAGTAAATTATAATTATGATTTATTTATGGATATAGCAAATTGTGCATCATTTTGATATCGTAAATTGTATTCTTAAAATCAAATTATTATTATTATTTATTGGGAAGTTTTTTTTTTTTTTGTTTTATAAAAAAAAGCACAATCCAGTTACATGGTCCTTTAATGCAATTTGTAAAATGATATGATCTCATTATTTTAAATAAGTCCAAACTAAATAAAGATCGTTTAGGTTGTAATGAAGAAAGGAATGAAGAATAAAGCCATTTCGCTGATGCCCTTGATCACCTGTCTGAGAAATTCAAGCCAGATGAAGAGCAAGAGGTCAGATCAAAATTAGTCAACTTTGCTAAGTCCAGATGGCGGTGAAGATTTATTGAGTGATTCGAAAACAGAAAACACGGAGGAGGTCAAACAAATTGATACAATAATTGAAAGGGTTAATGCATGAGTTGGTCCTTATTATTTGTTTAAATACATGAGTTAAGTCCTGATGTTTTAATTGACCTGATTTGATCCCTATTGTTTCCAAATTTTACCCAATTCAATCCATCTGTTAATCTACCATTACATTTTAACGGATTCTTCTCCAACCTAAATTAAATTCCTTTGTTCCCCATTTTTTTCACCCATCTTCTTCTTCCTCAAGTCGCAGGCCACCATCTCCTCTAGCGCCTTACACCATTGCCACGTACACAGGTAGAGTTGCACCATCATCGTCGCGCCGCACCATCGTCGTCGCCTTCCGTAATCTTTTTTTTTCTTCGATTTGCTTGCCCATTTTTTGTATGCGTTTTAATACACCATTTTTGGATTTGTAAGCATGTTTTTTTCTACATCAGCATATTTACATAGATTTCATTAAGATGCATGTGTTACACTTTGGATTTTTGTCCACAACATCATATTTCGATTTGTATACCCATCGTAATTGTTATATTATGTTGTATTCTTTATAGCCAAGTGTCACGCCCCGAGACCGGGGTCAATAACACCGGCATTGATTTCCATAAACAACTTGAAATCAATAAGCCTCGTAATATCGTAATAACCAAAAACCAGTCTATATTCCATAAACAAAGAAATCATTGTCTTTACAACTGAATTAAAAACGCGAAATTAAAACTTAACATCTTAAATAGTAAAATCGTACTTAAATAAAGTCTTGGGATCTTAATTCTTATAAATACGCAGCGGATATATCACCAACCCCAAAACTGGTGATCTTCTTCGGCTTCAACTTCTTCCTCAGCTTTATCTAGGGAGGTAGAGTAAGCGGTGAGTGTTTTGGAAAACACTCAGCAAGCGGGGGCCAATCGATATGACAATAATATAGTTTTCATAATTTCCAAAACATATATCTTAATCAAACATATATTGATATGAATGCATCTTAACATAATTGCTCCATCGAGCCATAACATAACATATCATATCATTCATAATTTTCTTATAACTTAAGCACAATAAATCATCTAGTTTTCTCTTGGTACTGATATCAGTCTCTAGAATTATCCCTCCTAGAAATGAGGTCATGCATCGGCTTACCCACGAATAAAGGGTCTGGAAACTCCAGAAACAACGGTTAACCACCGTATAAGGTCATGTAAACGGTTATATCCCACCGCATCAGGGTCATAAAGGAATCCATTTCCAATCAGATTTCAAAGTTTAAAGTGCTTAAAAATTACTACTTGCATAATTTTAAAATAAATCCATATCGATTGAGATTTAAATGCATACATACAATCATTTTTAGAAAACGAAACGAATAACTAGCAAAACCCCACTTACAGCGATTATAGATGTGTTTGAGTGATTTAGGGTGCGAAAACAACAAGAAATCCTTCCTTCCTAAGCCTTGAAGTGGTCGAATTTTTGGTAAGATTTGGGCTAAAGTTTTCGGCTCTTGATGAAGAATTTTCGAAACAAAATTATGGTGGAGAGGAAGAGTTTGTGCTAGATCCACTTTAAAGGTATAATCCTATAAATAACTTGGTTCAAACATAGCAAAATAAAGGTGGCACTCTTCAAAATTATGGTATAAAATTTGTGTAGATTTTATTGCTAAGGTGGTGGAGATTTTGATGAAAATATGGTGCATAATTTTCGAAAATAAGGAGGTTGAGATCCTGAAAATTATGGTCTAAAAATCTTTCCAAAACTCTTGATTTCATAATGGAATTTTCGATTTTAAGCATTGCTAACAAAGGATGGGAATCTTTGAATTAATTGGTTTAAATCATCAAGATTTATGGATACAAAATTGAGTAGCTTGAGTTGGTAGGTAAAGATCCTAGGAGTATTTAATTCTACAAGGAAACTAAATAATAAAGTTTTAGTCATGCAAATATCATTTAATAATACTATAATAAATAAAGTTTTAACTTGAGCCAAAATATTTTAATTTGATGAATACCTCAAATTTTCGGGTCTTTACATTCCTCCCTCCTTATTGGAAGTTTCGTCCTCGAAACTCGAGTCAACTTGATCATGAAAAAGGTAGGGGTATTTTTCCCGCATCACTTCTTCTACTTCCCATGTAGCTTCTCTTTCCGAATGGTTTGACCATTGGACTTTGACATAAGAAATGGTTCTTCGTCTCAATACATGGTCTTTTGTGTCAACGATCCGAATCGAAACTTCTTCGTATTTTAGAGTTTCGTCCAAGTTTCCTTGAGTGACTAATGGTTCCGCCTCAAGCACATGGCTTGGGTCAGCAATGCATTTACTTAGTTGTGATACGTGGAAAACATTGTGAATCCTTGACAGATTTGGTGGTAGTGCTACTCTATATGCTAGTGTTCCCACCTTCTCTAGAACTTCCAATGGTCCCACATATCTCGGATTCAACTTTCCCCTTTTGTCAAATCGAATTACTCCTTTCATTGGTGAAATTTTTACATAGACTTTTTCACCAATCTCAATATCCACTGGTCTCCTTTTCAAATCAGCCCAACTTTTCTGTCGGTCCTGGGCTGTCTTAAGCCTATCCCTGATGATAGCTATCTTGTCAGTAGTAGCTTGCACTAACTCAGGTCCTGTGATAGCTCGGCATTTGCGCCCATAAAGTGCTTCGTATGGCGCCATCCCAATACTACTATGGTAGCTGTTATTATAAGCGAACTCGACTAGAGGTAAAAGATCGCTCCAATTTGCAGTAAAATCCAATGCACAAGCTCTTAGCATATCCTCGAGGGTTTGGATAGTCCTCTCTATCTGGCCATCGGTATGTGGGTGATAGGCCGTACTAAGAGTTACTTTACTTCCCATAGCCTGCTGAAAACTTTTCCAGAAACGTGATACGAATCTAGGATCTCTGTCAGATAGGATGCTCACTGGGACTCCATGCAGTCTCACTATATTGTCCATGTATAGAGTTGCCAACTTGTCCAAGTTATAGTTCATACGGACAGGTAGAAAATGTGCTGATTTAGTTAGTCGATCAACTATTACCCATATTCCATCATGGCTCTGTCTTGATTTTGGTAGTCCTACGACGAAATCCATGGAGATGTGTTCCCATTTCCATTTAGGGATTTTCAGAGGTTGAAGAAGTCCTCCGGGTCTTTGATGCTCAGCTTTAACTTGCTGACATACTAAGCATCGGGCGACGAATTCTGTTACGTCTTTCTTCATGGCATTCCACCAGAAACTTTCCTTCAAATCTTTGTACATCTTTGTACTCCCAGGGTGGACTGAAAATTTGGATTTATGTGCTTCAGATATCACCTCTTGTCTTATGTTGTCCACATTTGGTACGCACAATCGTGCCTTCATCCACAGAATTCCATTACCATCAGTCTCAAAGTCAGTGATTTTTCCCTCTTTGACTTGTTCTTTTAACTTTGTTAGACTAGGATCCTGATCTTGACTTAATTTGATGGTCTCTCGAAGGCAAGGTTGAGCTGAGACCGAAGCTAAGATCATTTTCCCTTTGCCTTTCCGGCTCAATGCGTCTGCTACTTTGTTTGCCTTGCCGGGATGGTAATTAATGGTGAGATCGTAGTCCTTCAAGAGTTCAATCCATCTTCTCTGCCTCATGTTTTGTTCTTTCTGAGTAAACAAGTATTTAAGGCTTTGATGGTCTGTGAAAACTTCACACTTGGCGCCATAAAGGTAGTGTCTCCAAATTTTTAAGGCGAAAACCACAGCGGCTAATTCGAGGTCATGCGTAGGGTAGTTTTGCTCGTGAAGTTTGAGTTGCCTTGAAGCGTACGCAAATACTCTTCCCTCTTGCATGAGTACACATCCCAGTTCCTCTTTCGATGCATCACTATAAATAGTGAACCCATGCCTTCAGTCGGTAGTACCAGTACCGATGCAGATGAAAGCTTTTCTTTCAAGGTCTCAAAAATTTTATCACACTCTTCACTCCAGATGAATTTTGAGTTCTTCTGTGTGAGCTTTGTAAGAGGTACTGCTATTGAGGAAAATCCTTCAACAAACTTCCGGTAATAACCAGCTAGTCCCAAGAAGCTTCGAATTTCTGTTACGGTCGTTGGCCTTTGCCAGTCTAAAACTGCCTCTACCTTCTTAGGATCTACGGACACGTCTGCTTTTGATATGATGTGTCCTAAGAAAGATACGCTCTCTAGCCAAAATTCACATTTGTTAAATTTGGCGTAAAGCTCTTTCTCTCTCAGTGTCTGGAGAGTGAGGCGAAGATGTTGTTCGTGTTCCTCCTTACTCGACGAATAAATGAGGATGTCGTCGATGAACACCACTACAAAGTTATCCAAGAATGGCTTGAATACTCGGTTCATCAAATCCATGAATACTGCTAGGGCGTTTGTCAAGCCAAAAGGCATCACCATGAATTCATAATGCCCATACCTCGTTCTGAATGCGGTTTTCGGTACATCATCAACTTTTATCTTGAGCTGGTGATAGCCTGACCTTAGGTCGAGCTTAGAAAAGACTTTAGCTCCTTTGAGTTGGTCGAACAGGTCATCTATCCTTGGAAGATGGTTTGTTCTTGATTGTGATCTTATTCAGTTCTCGATAATCGATACACAAGCTCATGCTCCCGTCTTTCTTCTTCACAAACAATACTGGAGCTCCCCATGAGGATACACTTGGTCTAATTTGTCTCTTGTCTAAGAGCTCCTGCAGTTGTTCCTTGAGTTCTTTCAATTCGGCTGGAGCCATTTGGTATGGTGCCTTTGAAATTGGTGCAGCACCTGGCACCAAATTGATTTCAAACTCCAATTCACGGTTTGGAACAGAAACTGGCCGCTCTTCACTGAAGACATCTGGAAATTCTTGTACTATCGCTATGTCTTCTACCCTGAGTTCGTCTTCTTCTTTTACCTCGCTTATTGTTGCTAGGTATACTTCTTCACCGTTCTTCATGGCTTTCCAAGTTTGTGCTGCCGATAGTAGGAATTTTCTTTCCTTGGTTTTACCGTGATACACGATCTCTCCCTCGTCTGAAGTTCGTAGTTTAACATTCTTGTTGCGACAGTCAACTACCCCATGGTGTTTGGATAACCAATCCATTCCGAGTATAACTTCGAAATCCACAATGTTGAGTTGAATTAACTCAGCATAAAACACCATTTTGTTAATACTGAGATTACAATCTCGGTGTATACTGTGTGCTATTAAGGTTTTATTGGCGGGTGTTGCTACATTGTATGGTTTACTAAGTAATTCCGGTTTAAGGGCTAGTTTCTTAGTAAACCTTTTGGATATAAACGAATGCGTGGCACCACAGTCAAACAATGCATAAGCAGGTAATTCGTTTAATAAAATGGTACCTGCCACGACGTCATTCGCGTCCTCCGCCTCCTCTTGTGATATGGCAAAGACACGGGCATTCGGTTTGTTCTCCCCTTTACATCAGGTTCGGGTCATTCGGCAATCCTGTGTCCTAACTTTCCACATCGGAAACAGGCTCCCTTTCCCTTAAGGCATTCTCCGGGATGATGATAGCCACAGTTTGAACATTTTGGAAACCACTGTTGGTTTGGGGCGAGTGTTGGTCCTTTTCGCTGGTTGTTGGACTGATTAGGCCGTTTGAAATTGTGACCAATAGTGGCATGCTGATTAGGGGGAGGTCGCTTGCGCTTGAATTCCTCTTCGCGACGTCTTATATCAGCTTCAGCCCTGATGGCTGCTCCCATTAAATCTCCAAAATTTGAGGTTTCAAAAATTGCGAGAGCGGATTGGATACGACTGTTCAGTCCAATCCTGAAGCGATGGAGCTTCAAGGTCTCATCTGCCATGATACTTGGTGCATACGTTCCCAGTGCGTTGAACTTCGCGGTATATTCTACCACTGACATATCGGGAGTTTGCGTCAGGTGTTCAAATTCCCTTAACTTCTGATTTTGCACTGCTGTTGGAAAGTACTTGTTAGGATCGGTCCGGAGTGTTTAGAGGGGGGGTGAATGAACACTCCTTCTAAAAATTAATCCCTTGTGATTTCTTTCGGATTAGTGAAAGAAATCTGTTTCTTAATCAACTCTTGTACAGAACAGACCACTGAAAGTATAAGTGCGGAACGGTCTGTTCTTGTATATGTAAGAACGGCTCGATGGCTAGTATGAAAGAATAAGTGCATAAAGATAATACACAGGATATGTTTCTGGAAGTTCGAAGGTGGTGTAATCCTTCTACGTCTCCCCTTCTTCCAATTAAGGAATGTTTATACTAGAAGACTTTGATTTATACAATCCTGTTGTACAAACCCGATTCAGACTGGATTTACCTCACTACCAGTCTGAAACTCCTAGTCACTCGATCTGCTCAGACACACTCTGTCTGACAGTTACAATATGTTTCTCACTTCTATTTTTCAACACAGAAAACACAAGATGCGCACAGTGATCCTAAATGATCAAATGTTACAAAGTAAACGTGCTTAAGAATGATTTCAGCTCGAGAGCTTCTGAGTTTGTAAGCTTGTGCTGTTTTGCTTTCTTGTGTGTTTTTCAATTGATCAGCAAGCGTCTCTATATTCCTTTTGTTGCATCCTTTAATAGTTGTAAGTACCAACGACATTATTTCCCTTAATGTGCAACTTTGACTCTGCTTGAGCTCTGAGTAAGCTACAGTCTTCTTCTTCAGGATACTTGCCGTTCTGGTTCATACTTTAGGCGATTGTCAGATAGGCTCTTCTTTGTCTTCTTACCTTATATGGCAATCTTCAGTCTTTGATCCTTTGTAGCATTAATTACGACATTAAATGCTACAATAAATAGCTGTTAATGATTCAGACTGAGGAGCCATTCTTTATGTATCCTTGACTGCTCTGATCTGATAAAGATTGAGATCGATCTGAAGCTTTGATAAAGTCAGTCTGAAATTCATCGATCCGGTCTGATATGTTTTGTTATCTTATCAGCTTGATCTGTTATGGGCGATCGATCTGGTCAGTCTGATTTCACTCGATCCGGTCTGAAATGTTTTGTCATCTTTAAAATCTCATCGATAAGGTCCGGAACTAACAAATTCCCCCTTTTTGATGATGACAAAACCTAGCTTCTAAGTCTGTTTGACTAGTCTGAAGAGAACTCTGAAACGAAAACTTTCGGATCGATTACTTCTTCTTTGTTCAAAATAAATGAACATTATTAAGTTGGATCGATTAAGCCTTTATTAAAGTTTAAAATAAATGAACAAGGACTTAATAAAGAAAGATTTTTATTGATAAAAAATCTCGCATATAGTCAGTCTAAAAATTTAATCAACGAGACTGCTATTTTCTTGAAGTTTGAGGCGTCTTGAAGTCTTTCTTCTTTTCCCCTTTTTGTCAGCAGCAATCTCTTGAAGAAAATCAACAACTTGTGCGAGCTGCGCGCTGATAGCGTCAATGCGAACGTCTTGAGCGTGGAGGGAATTGGCAACAGATGCTCGGACTTCAGTGGCCAGCTTGATCTGCTCTTTTCTCAGGCTGTTTTTATAAGTGGCTTGCTGAGAAACAGATCATTCAGTCCTCGCTGAAGACTGCTTATACTGGCTGTCATCTTCTCTTTGAATGAATCAAAGTCCAAAGCTGTAAGCCTCTGACCTTGATGAACTTCTAGAACTCGTTGAGAGAGTGACATGCAGTTGTCAGAGAAATGCTGGAGAGTCCGTGCCAGGGAGGGAGGTGCATCAGATAGCCGGCTGGGAGAGTGATCTGATGATGATAGTGCAGGACCATCTTCTTCAGCAATAGGCATAATGGAAGATATGGCAGCCTGATGACTTTCGGATCGGACCAGGGTGACCAAATCCGAAGAAAATTCTTGAATGAAAGCCAGATCTTCATCTGATTGTCCCGGAGGAGTGCTGGGACTGAGAGGCTCCTCAATCTGTAAAACGGCAACAACTGTAGACACCACTAAATCCGGATCGACGAAGTCTGGTGCGTCAATTGTTGCAAGTGCTGCGATTGGACTGATTTGTGCACGGGAGGCTGATGACCCCAAAGGAATAGATGTTGTTGGAGAGTCCAACAACACATTCAATGGTTCATCATCTGTAGCAGACGGAGCATTAGGCAATGGTTGCTCCGCTGTCTGATCTGCTGTCTGATCTGGTACGAGCTCAGCAGTCTGAGTTGCTGCTTGATCTGCAGGCTGATCTGCGGCTGGTTCTGCAGGTTGCGCTGCTGGCTGATCTTCAGTCTGGTCTACTGCCCCAGAGGGAATAACTTCAACAAAAGGTTCTGCCAGAGTTTTGCTTGCAGAAGGATGATCCGGGCTGGTTGCTGGAGTGGATACACTGATCTTCTGTCGTTGAAAACGGACAGCTAAGTGAAGAGCATGAACATCCATCTCTAATTGAGCAATAACGGCCCCATCATCTCTGGCAGTTGGAGCATTTGGATCGAAGTTCTCTTTCTTAGCAGCTAGGAGCAGATTGGCCAGTATGAATCTTTGAATTGCCGTAAATAGCTCTTTGCGCTGCACAGCAAGCCGAACATCATCGGTCTCTGTTCCTTTCAGAACTTCTTCTTCCATCTTCTTCAGTCTGCTCAACTTTCCGAAAAACATCTCAATGTGATTGATAGTCCGGAATATCCGATCAAGCTGAAGTTTGAATCTTTGGAGTACCAAAGACCAACGTTCTGAGATCCTTTTAAGTATTTCAGAATACGCTTGGCAGCAATAAAATGTGATTGCTTTGGTTCTGACTGAAATCTGGCGCACATACAGACTGAGAACATAATATCAGGCCGGCTCGCTGTAAGATACAATAGCGATCCGATTAGTCCTCTATACATGGTTACTTCAACTGTCGTTCCCCCTTCATCTTTGTCTAACTTGATTGTTGGACTCATTGGAGTTGATGCAGTTGAGCATGTTTCCATTCCAAATCTCTTGAGGAGCTCTTTGGTATACTTGGTCTGGTTGATGAAAATACCATTGTTGAGCTGTTTTACTTGGAGACCCAAAAAGAATGAAAGTTCTCCCATCATGCTCATCTCAAACTGTCCCTGCATTAACTTAGAAAATTTCTCGCACAATTTGGGGTTAGTTGACCCAAAGATTATGTCATCAACGTAAATCTGAACTAATAGGGTATGTTCCCCCTTAATAAATTTAAAGAGAGTTTTATCTACTGAGCCGATCTGAAAATCATGGTTCAGCAGAAATTGAGATAGAGTGTCATACCAGGCTCTTGGAGCTTGTTTCAGACCATACACTGCTTTATTCAGTAGATACACATGATTGGGATACAAATGGTTCTGAAATCCAGGTGGTTTCTCAATATAGACTTCTTCCTGAAGCTTTCCATTAAGAAAGGCGCTCTTGACTTCCATCTGATATACTTTGAAGTCTTTAAAGGCAGCATATGCAAGAAAAATTCGGATGGCTTCAAGTCTGGCGACTGGTGCAAATGATTCATCGAAGTCGATTCCTTCTTCTTGTCTGAATCCTTGTGCCACCAGTCTGGCTTTGTTTCTAACCACAGTTCCATCTGCGTCCAGCTTATTTCTGAAAACCCATCTGGTTCCAATGACAGGCAGATCGCTTGGTTTGGGGGTTAGACTCCAAACTTGATTTTGTTCGAATTGATTTAGCTCTTCTTGCATGGCCTTAATCCAGTTGAAATCAGCTAGAGCTTCATCGATCTTCTTAGGTTCCAGAGTTGAGATGAAAGCAGCATGTGTGAATTCATCCATCATCTGTCCTCTGGTTCTGATAGGTGCAGAGGGACTACCAATCACTACATTGGGTGGATGCTTCTTAGTCCATCGATAGCTTGACTCTGGATTGTCTGGTCCGATCGGATGAGTAGTAGCAGCATGATCAGCATCTGCTTTAACATTTGAGTGAAGAACATCCGGATCAGCTCGATCTGAAGAAGCTTCAATGCCTTGATCCGGCCTGTCTGGTACTTCTGGTTCCGGTGGATTGTCTCTTGACCTGTTAGCTACAATCAAATCATCACTGTTAGCTTCGAGATGGATATTTTCCATCTGATTTTGAATTGATTCTTTGTTGCCCTCAACACATAAAGATTCATCAAAAACTACATGAACAGATTCTTCTACAGTTAAGGTTCGATTATTAAAAATTCGATAAGCTTTGCTAGTTGATGAATATCCTAAAAATATTCCATTATCTGACTTAGCTTCAAATGCTGTAAGATGATTCTTACCATTGTTATGAACGAAGCATTTGCAGCCAAAAATATGAAAGTGAGAATTAGATGGTCTGTTACCAGTCCATATTTCATATGGGGTAAGGTTCAGCTTCTTGTTGATCATAGACCGATTTTGAGTGTAGCAAGCAGTGTTTACAGCTTCTGCCCAGAACTTTTGCAAAATTCCAGAATCAGCAAGCATTGTTCTTGCTGCTTCCTTGAGCGTTCTGTTTCTTCGTTCTGCAACTCCATTATGTTGAGGAGTTCGAGCGGCTGAAAACTCATGCTTGATTCCATGATCTTCTAGAAAAGATTCAAGATTCTGATTTGAAAATTCAGTGCCTTTGTCACTGCGAATCCTGTCTATGCTGGATGATTTCTCATTCTGAGTGCGTTTCAGCAGCTTGATCAACTTCGGACCGGTCTGATCTTTACTGCTCAAAAATATAGTCCATGTAAAGCGTGAGTAATCATCAATAACAACAAGAGTATACCGCATTCCCCCTAAACTTGTTATTGGTATAGGACCAAACAAGTCCATATGCAATAATTCTAAACAGCGGGAGGAGGATTTGGCATTCTTGTTTTTGAAGGATGATCTGATCTGTTTGCCCATTTGGCAAGCTTCGCAGATCTTATACCTTAGCAAAATCGATCTTGGGCAGACCGATAACTAAATCATGTTTACACAGGCTGGAAATAGTCTTAAAGTTTATATGATTCAAGCGCTTATGCCACAGCCAATGTTTATTATCATTGTTAGCGATGAAGCAAGTAGGATTATCAGGTTGAGCATGATTCCAGTTAATCTTATATGTATTTCCATTCCTGATTCCTACAAGTACGGTTATACCGTCTGATGATTTAATAGTGCAAGCGTGTTTGTGAAATTCTACAGCATAACCATTATAACAGAGTTGACTTATACTAATCAGATTATAGCACAGATTTTCAACTAACAGCACATCATTGATAATAATGTTACCATGGACAATCTTACCCTTGCCCACAGTCTTACCCTTTGAGTTATCTCCGAAGATGATCTTGGGTCCGTACATTCTGTGACTTCAGACAGCAGCTCGATGTTTCCAGTCATGTGACGGGAACACCCACTGTCCAAATACCAGTCTGATGCGAGCTTCTTCGGTACCTGTCATCAAATATAATTATTGTTGGTACCCAATCATATTTGGGTCCAGAACGGATTAGCCCTTTGGGAACCCACACCTGTATCAGCTTCAATGGCTTGTGTGTGTAAGGTGTGCTGTGTGCTGGTCTGTTTTGATGTTGTGTGTGATAATATGTGCGCTGTGAAAACCTTTGATTCTCATAAGGTAGTCTATATCTTCGTTGAATCGGTTTTGAATTATAGTAATTGTATTGTCTTCCTTGCCTTCGATCTTGCACCTTTGGATTTGGTCTGATAGACGCAAATCTTGCTGGTGCCTTTTCTTTGGCTTGGTCAACATAACCAATCCCTTTTCTCAGATTTTGATTCACGTAAGAGACTCCTGTTTGAATCTTAGGTGCTTCAGTCTCATATACTGTGCTGGATTTAACAAATGTCATTTGTTTGACTTGGTTCTTTACCAGCAACAGCTCAGACTCATCTTTGGTGCATTCTTTGGTGTCAAAGCCTATGCCGGTGAAATCACCGACGTTTCTTTGAACCTCTTGTAATTCTTCCAAAGATGTTCTGGATTTTGTCCATGTTTTGAATATATGAGAAAGCTTAGCATTTTGTGTGCTAATTCTCTTATTTTCTTCATGGAGCTGATCATAGGAGATTTTCAGCTTATTCAGCTCGATCTTTAGATTATTGCACTCACCCTGCTCAGAGCAGCTTGGTTTATTGTGCTCATCTATTTGATTACTGGCTTTAACTTTATTTTTCTCAAATGATTCAGCTAAGATCCTATAATCATTAGCCATATCTTGCAGTGCGGACATGAGCTCTTCTCGTGTAAATTCATTTGAGTCAAGATCATATACCTCGTCTGTCTGACTCATCTCTTTGTCTGCCATGAGACATTGAATATCTTCTTCGCTTTCGCTGGAAGAATATTCAGAGCTTTCCGAGTCTGAGTCTGTCTGAGCCCATTTGCTGTTTCCTTCTTCAGCTACTAGGACTTTTTGAGATTTTCCATGATTCTTGCGGTCTTTGTAGTGCTTCTTCTTCCTGTCATCACGATGCTTCTCTTTCCGTTCTTCTTTCTTTGGTCTGGTGCAATCTGCAATAAAATGTCCGGTCTTACCACAATTGTAGCAAGCCTGATCGTTAACAGCATCATCTTTTCTTGATTTATAATGATGAGAGGGTTTGAAGTTCCTCTTATTCTTAGACATAAATTTACCAAATTTCTTGATAAATAATGACATAGCATCATTACTTATCTGTTCAGCGGATCGGTCTGATGTTGAGGCGATCTGGTCTGGAATGGCTGACAGGGCCTTGTTTGGTTGAGAGATGAATGGCTCTGCTTCACCTCTGGTTATCAGTTCAAACTCATAGGCCTTAAGATCTGCAAACAGATCATGAAGTTCAACATTGTTAAGATCTTTTGATTCCCTCATGGCAATGGTCTTAACATCCCATTCCTTTGGCAGAGCTCTCATAACTTTCAGAGCGATCTCTCTGTTAGAATATTCCTTCCCCAGACCATTCAGTTCATTTATGATGCCAGTGACTCTTTCATCAAACTCATTTAGAGTTTCTCCACTCTTCATTTTTATGCACTCAAATCTTTGAAGAGCAACAGTCAGCTTGTTTTCTTTGGTCTGGTCGTTGCCTTCGCATAGCTGTGCTATCTTCTCCCAAATTTCTTTGGCAGTAGAGCACATTTTGATTTTGCTGAACATGTTCTTGTCCAATGTCTTGAACAAGATGTCTTTGGCAACGTTGTCGAGATTTTCCTTCTTTCTTTCCTCATTCGTCCAGAGGGATCTGTCTTTCTCTACCATTTGTGGTTCACCACCAGTAATGGCGACTGCTGTATTTATTTTTAGAATCTTCATTGGTCCATCAGTGATGACGAACCACATATCGTCATCATGAGCTGCCAGATGAGCTTGCATTCTGATTCTCCAGTCATCATAGTCTTCTTTTGAGAACATAGGAATTTTGTTAAATGATGCCATCAGCTCGAGTGATTTTGCTGATTAAGATGACCTGCTCTGATACCACTTGTTAGGATCGGTCCGGAGTGTTTAGAGGGGGGGTGAATGAACACTCCTTCTAAAAATTAATCCATTGTGATTTCTTTCGGATTAGTGAAAGAAATCTGTTTCTTAATCAACTCTTGTACAGAACAGACCACTGAAAGTATAAGTGCGGAACGGTCTGTTCTTGTATATGTAAGAACGACTCGATGGCTAGTATGAAAGAATAAGTGCAGAAAGATAATACACAGGATATGTTTGTGGAAGTTCGAAGGTGGTGTAATCCTTCTACGTCTCCCCTTCTTCCAATTAAGGAAGGTTTATACTAGAAGACTTTGATTTATACAATCCTGTTGTACAAACCCGATTCAGACTGGATTTACCTCACTACCAGTCTGAAACTCCTAGTCACTCGATCTGCTCAGACACACTCTGTCTGACAGTTACAATATGTTTCTCACTTCTATTTTTCAACACAGAAAACACAAGATGCGCACAGTGATCCTAAATGATCAAATGTTACAAAGTAAACGTGCTTAAGAATGATTTCAGCTCGAGAGCTTCTGAGCTTGTAAGCTTGTGCTGTTTTGCTTTCTTGTGTGTTTTTCAATTGATCAGCAAGCGTCTCTATATTCCTTTTGTTGCATCCTTTTATAGTTGTAAGTACTGATAGGCTTAGATTTTGAGTGTTTTTAACTGTAAATTCTTCCTACTTTCCGTTCTTTTTCCTGGATGATATTATGCTTTTTGGTGTTTATTCGTTTGTTTCAGGAAAATGGATCGTAAGTGGAAGAAATGAGCTTATATGAAGATAACGGGCGAAATCGAGGCGTGAAAGAACAAAAATTGAGGAAATGAAATTTTCGGAATCTCGATCGATCGAGATTTACTCTCGATCGATCGAGCCAGGCAGAGAGTTGAGCATCAAAGATTTTCAAGTCTCGATCGATCGGTGGAAATCTCGATCGATCGAGCGAGGCAGTAACTTCGGAGCTGATTTTTTCAAATTCTCGATCGATCGGTGGAAAATCTCGATCGATCGAGCGAGACAGTGAGATTCAAAAGCTGGCATGAACAGTGCGCCGATTGATCGAGAAAACCTTCCGATCGATCGAGACGCAAAATCCTGAAGATTTTATTTTCCTTTCTTATCGTGATTTTGGAGGGCTTTTAAGCGGGAAGCTTGATTCATACCAAGTGAGACCACATCAGACCATTTTCAGACGATTTTTAGGTCAAGGAGAGCCGCCCAAGCCGCCGCCCAACGCCGGAACAGGAGATCCAATCTCCGTTCTTCGTCCACGGTCGAGCTAATCTATTCCGGAGTGCAAGGAAGGAACAAGAGAAGAAATCACGGTGCAACGCACGGATTCATCCATCGTTTATCGTATTTCTGAACTTTAATTTATTTGATTTTCAATTTCATTTGATGTTTTAGAGGTCGAGAGACAATAAAACTCTTATGTATTTGATTTGAATTAAATTTAGTTTACATTATTGAGTTTTAATTTCGTTGTGTTTGATTATTGATTCATTGGTATTTGAGTGCATTGATTGTTATTGTTCATAAATTAATTGCATGTGTAGATCAAAGTCTAGCTAGCTTTGATTGAATTTGAGGGTTACAGCCGAGATCGAGAGATAACGTTGTAACACGCTCCATTAATTTATGATGTATGTCACGATTGAGATCGAGAGATGACATCGCATATGTGAGAACTTGGAATCGAGAGATTTAGAGTTATAAGGTTTTGATAATTTATGCAACTTTGAATTAGTAAATAGGTGCACGAGAGTGACTTGTTCTAATTTATTGTTAGTTTCGTTACAGCTCGAGAGAGTGTATCGAATAATAGTGAAAACCTTTCACCTTTAAAATCAATTGGTTGATAAACTGAGAATTCCATTGAATCATTAGAGATAACATAATTGAACGACGAGCTCGGTAATTTTCTCGAGTAACTTACCTTTGCATTTCCGGAACCATTCTTTTCATTATTTCTAGTTTAATCTTTATTCTTTAGTTTAATTTAGATCTAGTTAATCAAACTTCTTTTATCGTAGGCTAAATATAATTTTACTTATCTTATTTGGTACTTATACGTTAGTCCCTGTGGATTCGACAACCTGTACTTAATTTTCACTATACTAAAACTTGACAACCGTGCACTTGCGGTAGAATCGCTTCAAACCAATCTTTGAAATATCTTTTGTTTAAAAATAAAGCGGTCAAGTACCAACGACATTATTTCCCTTAATGTGCAACTTTGACTCTGCTTGAGCTCTGAGTAAGCTACAGTCTTCTTCTTCAGGATACTTGCCGTTCTGGTTCATACTTTAGGCGATTGTCAGATAGGCTCTTCTTTGTCTTCTTACCTTATATGGCAATCTTCAGTCTTTGGTCCTTTGTAGCATTAATTACGACATTAAATGCTACAATAAATAGCCGTTAATGATTCGGACTGAGGAGCCATTCTTTATGTATCCTTGACTGCTCTGATCTGATAAAGATTGAGATCGATCTGAAGCTTTGATAAAGTCAGTCTGAAATTCATCGATCCGGTCTGATATGTTTTGTTATCTTATCAGCTTGATCTGTTATGGGCGATCGATCTGGTCAGTCTGATTTCACTCGATCCAGTCTGAAATGTTTTGTCATCTTTAAAATCTCATCGATAAGGTCCGGAACTAACAGTACTGCTTTAGGAAGGTACTTTGGAATCGTTGCCATGTGATTGGTCCCACTTCTAACATCAGTGGTGACACGTTTTCCCACCATTTTCCAGCTTGATCAATGAGAAATGATGTGGTGACTTCCACCTTGATGTCTTCAGGTACTTCAAGTAGTCTGTGGTGATTTTCCACTTGCTTAAGCCAATTTTGGGCCATCTCTGGGTCTGAGTTGCCATCAAAAGTTGGAACTCGGTTCTTTCGCAGTGATTCATAATGATACTTCACTCCCTGCGGGTGTGGCGCTGGCTGCGGATGTGGCTGATTAGCAGCAGGATTAGTCATGCCTTGTAGTGTCGTGGCCACAATGGTGGATATAGCTGTCAAGTCCTCACGACTTAGACCCACCCTCGGGGGTTGTGGAGGATTTTGGTTTCCATTCGATCTTCCCTCATTAGTGCTAGGAGGGCAGCGTAGTTGGGGTTACGGTTGTTACGTACAGGACATCCGGCCATCTCCTACAATACATAAAGATCTAAGGTCCATGCGCAGTAGTAAAGTTGATAACAGAATATAACGAAGACATGATAAAAGGAAATTGACAATTTTATTAATAACTTGAAATTGTTCGATTCAAAACAAAATGGAACTACTGAACATCAAAATAACTCTTAAATAAAAACTCCTAAAAACAAAGCTTCCTAGAAGACTACGGATCTACTACTTCTCCATTTCCTAAATCCTCTTCCACTTCTTCTTCCATTGGTTCCTCTTCAGGGTCCTCCTCTGGTTCTTCCTCTGCTTGCATGTTGTCGATGATGCCTCGCAGATTATTATTGGCGTTCTGGAGGTGGGTGATGATACCCCAATATCCATTGTTTCTTACTGCTAAGCGATGATTCGAAGTCTGGGGGGTGAGAACTCTTTCCGCCATTTGCTCTGACTGTTGCCTTTCTACTAGGTATTTTTCAGCAGTAGTCCTGTGGAGTTTATCCAATCGAGCGACTTCCTTGTTTGCCTCCTTGAGTTGTTCGTCGGCTTGGTGGTGATAGTAGCCGAGCCTTTGAACATCACCACGCAAGTGGTCTATGAGCTCTAGCAGTTCGGATTTAGACTCTTTGAGTTCCTCACCTTCTTGCTTTAAGCTACGGATCATGACGGTCTGGGCTCGGGTCGACATCACCTAAACCCAATTAAGGAACTAGTTTAGTCCAAGTAAAAACTTGACAAAAATCATTTTAATAAAAATCGGAAATCAGTAGCGTGGGGCATAAACTTTCGAATTTTACAATCTGGAATTTTTTTTTTTTTTTAAAAAACCGAAATTAGGGTTCATACGCCTAGAATTAGGGTTCCAAAATTAGCCCTAAATCGACGTCAAAATTTGAAATTGGCAGAGGGCTAAGGATCGACATGCTTGGAGGATCAGACTATAATTTTTAATATCAAAACGATCAAGATATGATCAGAAAATCGGGGAACGAACATAATTTGGGAATTAGGGTTCTTGATTTCAAACGCGAAATTGATCGGGCAAATCAAATCCGATCAACATGAAATTTGGACAGTAAGATCAACTGGAAGAGACGGTTCTAATGGTATACTCGTCGACAGTTATCGTGGCGGAAGGCGGCGGCGGTGGCGGCGCTGAGCCTAGGGTTTCGAACTTTCTGAAAATTCTATTATATATTTATTTTTTTTAAAAAAAAATTCTTAGGAACAGAAAAATTGTTATTCACGTGATCAATCAGATTGAACTTCCGATTACCGTAATTATCGTGAATCGATCTTTTCCCAGCGGGATTATGGAACCTGGCTAGCTCTGATACCACTAAAATGTCATGCCCCGAGACCGGGGTCAATAACACCGGCATTGATTTCCATAAACAACTTAAAATCAATAAGCCTCGTAATATCGTAATAACCAAAAACCAGTCTATATTCCATAAACAAAGAAATCATTGTCTTTAAACTGAATTAAAAATGCGAAATTAAAACTTAACATCTTAAATAGTAAAATCGTACTTAAATAAAGTCTTGGGAACTTAATTCTTAGAAATACGCAGCGGATATATCATCAACCCCAAAATTGGTGATCTTCTTCGGCTTCAACTTCTTCCTCAGCTTTATCTGGGAGGTAGAGTAAGGGGTAAGTGTTTTGGAAAACACTCAGCAAGCGGGGGCCAATCGATATGACAATAATATAGTGTGGGGTCCTCGTTACTTAATCCATTATGTATTATATTTACATACATCTGTGAGTCTGAATTAAGTAATAACAGACACTGATTAAGAGTATCGTACTAGTTAAGTTGTTACAGGGTTTATAAAAACCTATCCACTACACATCATATGTACAACAACAACCTACTACAAGATAACTCCTAGGCAGTGGTTCAGCTCGCAGCGGAAAATGACTCACATCCCGTCCTCCAACGTCTATGAGTCCCTACAGAAACATTCACACAACGTGAGTATAGATAACAACTATCTCAGTGCAATATCAAAACAATAACATCAATGATAAAGCACAATAAAATCATCACTAGTGAATGCTCTGTCATGCATCAACAAATGCACTATGTCATGACATGTCTCAACAATCACCCTATTATCACGAGCCACATATGATATGCCTATTCAGCTCAATATGTCAGTGGAACCACATCACATCTTTATATTAGCAGCACATATCATAGTACCGTACTCATATGTGATAATAGCCAGAGCATATACCCAAACCAGGCGTATATCTCTCAAGCCAAAGCATATGTAGTATATCTATCGTGGCAATGATCCCAGCCAAAGAATATACCAATCCTGGCATATCTATCAAGGCAATGATCTTACCAAAGCATATACACATATCTATCAAGGCATCCATCCCAATCATATGAAATCCATGTATGTACATGCATATGATACTACCAATCATATGACAAAAAGCTAACATAAATCATATGATATCAAAACCATAACATCATCATCACATAAGATCTATACTCCGTACGTCAACACGTACCTGGTATAAGACAACAAAAGCGATAAATCAGGCGTTGATGGCTAATTGCCTCTTTGCCCCGTCCCCTGTGATGATGCTACAAACACATGAACAATATACCATGTTATAAGAGGCTTCAAAAATAAATGTACAAAAATTTAACATTTTTCAACAATCTGCCATCACCGATCGATCGCCCCAGATTCTCGATCGATCACCGAACTGTTCACTCTTCACCGATCGATCGAACAAAAGCACCGATCGATCGCCACATGTACCGATCGATCGCCTCAAAATCACCGATCGATCGCTGCATGCTCAAACCGCCTTCAAATGTTTCTGTCAGCGTCGATCGATCGGAAATCCTTACCGATCGATCGCTGCGATTCGAACATTTCAAACCATGGCGATTTCAAGCATATCTTCATGGTATTTCTTGCACAATTCATTTCCTCTCATTTAACCACAGTTCATGAAATCCCTAAGATCATATAAACATGTTTCTATCACCCTAGAATCCAATTCTTGGCATATAAACATGTTATGATTCTTCACATGAACATTTGATATTCCACTTCACATACACCAACATCAATTACATAATTCAAGTGTAAAACCATGAATTCCTTACCAAGATATCACAATTTCACTTCACACAACTTCCTAGCTCAATTCACAAGTGAATCCCAAGCTCAAACCAACAAGAACTTGAAAGAGATGGAGAGGAGCTTGTGTAGGGATTTTGTAGGTGTTTATGGTGTATTATGAGTTTGAAAGCTGATTGTTATCTATTTACTCAACTCCAAATGCAAACTCAAGTACAAGGCACATGCATATGAAATTAAATTCAAATGCCCACTAGTCCAAGTTGCTTGATATGCTATACTTGATTTCATTCCATCATTTTTATGCACTACATCTTGTGCATCATGTTTTATTCCTTGCCATATATCACATAATCATCTCATGTATGTGAGTAATAACCCTCGGTTCAACCTGAACCCCCATTATCATGCCGCCATTTGATATAATTACACCATCATCATATCATATGTGTATAAAACAAATCGAGGCATTACATATAGTTTTCATAATTTTCCGAAACATATATCTTAATCAAACATATATTGATATGAATGCATCTTAACATAATTGCTCCATCGAGCCATAACATAACATATCATATCATTCATAATTTTCTTATAAGTTAAGCACAATAAATCATCTAGTTTCCTCTTGGTACTGATATCAGTCTCTAGAATTACCCCTCCTAGAGATGAGGTCATGCATCGGCTTACCCACGAATAAAGGGTCTGGAAACTCCAGAAACAACGGTTAACCACCGTATAAGGTCATGTAAACGGTTATATCCCACCGCATCAGGGTCATAAAGGAATCCATTTCCAATCAGATTTCAAAGTTTAAAGTGCTTAAAAATTACTACTTGCATAATTTTAAAATAAATTCATATCGATTGAGATTTAAATGCATACATGCAATCATTTTTAGAAAACGAAACGAATAACTAGCAAAAACCCACTTCCAGCGATTGTAGATGTGTTTGAGTGATTTAGGGTGCGAAAACAACACGAAATCCTTCCTTCCTAAGCCTTGAAGTGGTCGAATTTTTGGTAAGATTTGGGCTAAAGTTTTCGTCTCTTGATGAAGAATTTTCAAAACAAAATTATGGTGGAGAGGAAGAGTTTGTGCTAGATCCACTTTAAATGTATAATCCTATAAATAACTTGGTTCAAACTTAGCAAAATAAAGGTGGCACTCTTCAAAATTATGGTATAAAATTTGTGTAGATTTTATTGCTAAGGTGGTGGAGATTTTGATGAAAATATGGTGCATAATTTTCGAAAATAAGGAGGTTGAGATCCTGAAAATTATGGTCTAAAAATCTTTCCAAAACTCTTGATTTCATAATGGAATTTTCGATTTTAAGCATTGCTAACAAAGGATGGGAATCTTTGAATTAATTGGTTTAAATCATCAAGATTTATGGATACAAAATTGAGTAGCTTGAGTTGGTAGGTAAAGATCCTAGAAGTATTTAATTCTACAAGGAAACTAAATAATAAAGTTTTAGTTATGCCAATATCATTTAATAATGCTATACTAAATAAATTTTGAACTTGAGCCAAAATATTTTAATTTGATGAATACCTCAAATTTCCGGGTCTTTACACTTGACCCGACCACGGTTCAGAACCGCCGGTTAGACGGTTCAAAAAACATCGACCCTTAACCTTAACCTTCCTTGACGGTTACGGTTACGGTTCATGAACTGCCGGTTACGGTTACGGTTACGGTTTGACCCTTATTTTTTTAAAAAAATTAAAAATATTATTAAAATTTGAAATAAAGTGTAAAAAGTGTATGAATGTGTTTGCATCCATGGATTAAACATAAAATAACATGAAATAAATTCAAGCCAAGATAATCAAAATGTATAGATATATTTGTTTGGTTGATTTATACTATATTTAGATCAACAACACTCTTATAGCTTAGTGGTTGAAGTTAATTATTAAAGTTGGAGGTCATTAGTTCAAATATACACCATAACATATATTTTAAATTTAAAAATGTAAAAAAAAATAAAATAAACCCTTGAACCGCCGGTTCACGGGTTAGCAAAATCATGACCCTTAACCGGCCCTTCTATAGACGGGCCGGTTACGGTTCTGACCCTTCGAACCGTTGACCCGGTTAACCGGCCCGTTGACCACGGTCCGGTTCCGGGCAGGTTCAGGGTCGATGATGACCCTTGGTCGGGTCTACTTTACACCAAGGGCATATGGATTTTAGTTGTTCTGTTGATGTTGTGGGAAGTCCAAATACTGATGTTGGGGGTGAGGATGGTTTTGATTCTGACGACGGTTCGGAGATCGTTGGATCTCGAGATCTTATTGTTAGGGGTGAGGATGCTAATGGTTTTGATGATAATGAGGAAGATTAATGTGAATTCTACGATAGTGACAATGACTTTGAAGAAGATGATATGCTATTTAATGAATTTGTTGATCATGATATTGAATTTTCAAAAGGAAAAGGAGTTGTGGATGAAATTCGTAGTGATGTCTTGTGTAAGATGCAGAATGAAGAAGGTGATGATGACTATGTTGACATCGATGATATGTGTAGTCCTGGGGAATCTGATGAAGACAGTTGCAGAAGATATCCATTGCTGCCGAAGTTCAGTGGGTGACATACTTACTTCGTGATATTCATTTGCCCATGGCTATGGCCTCCATTATATGGTGTGACAACGTTGGGGATACCTATCTTCCTGCGACTCCAGTTTTTCACGCTCGTATAAAGCATGTTGAGTTGGACTCTCATTTTGGTCATGAGCGTGTCGCTAACAAAACCCTTCAAGTCCGTTTATTCTCATCCAAAGACCAGTTGGTCGATGCTCTCACCAAGCCTCTTGGTGCTCCTTGATTCTCATGGTTACGTGACAAGCTTCGCGCCATTCCTCTCTCCATCATCTTGAGGGGTGTATCGAAGAATCTCCTAATCCAGGCCATGATATTGCAGAATCTCCTAATATGATCCTAATATGAGAAGTGATCCTACGTGATCCAAGTTTGATTCTGGATTATCTTTTGCAATCTAAGTTAGACAATTCTTTCCTATGTAATTAATTAATCTTACCATATTTATGAGATTGTAAAGTTGTATATTTATACTAATAAGATCACCCATCACATTGTGTGGGTTTCTCATATCAGTTGTTTCTTCTATCAAGAAGCCAGCAGGCAAAAGTTCAACTAAAATACCGTCACTTTTTTTTGAGCAGAAACAGAATGAACAAGTCCTGGTTGATCATTCAGATGATCTGATAAATGCTCAGGCAAAAGAAAATATGGAGAAAGAATAAGAGCTAAACTGGCAGCAAATGCTCGACAGGAGTGGAGGACAGAGAGAAAATTTGCTGAAAGTGTATACTACGCTTTTAAGGAATTATAAGGACGTCAAGAAGAAGCTTGGTGACATGGAGAAGCAAGAGAGGGATTGCCAATTTGATATCGAAGTGCAAATGACAGAGCTAAAGGCTACTATAGCAAAACGAGATGAAGAAATTCATCGTCTACGCCAAAACTAAACCTTCTTCGAAAAATAAGGATATCAAGGTGGTTTCTGTTCAAGAAGAACTTGGCGTTAAACCATAAGCTGGAACTGATGATGTAGGACCCGACTTGGGACATATTATCTGGTACCACATTCTCTCTGAATATTATGTACGAGAGTTTTAAACGTTTTTTTTTTACAAACTAGATAATAACAAAATCAACCCAATACAAACTCCACACAACGGTCTGACACTTAATAAAGAGAAAATACTAAAACTTTTCCGGTAAGCCAACATTTCCATTTTTCCTAATTTCCCTCCGGTTCTGGCTCCGATACTCCTGTAGCTGGAACTCACAATAAATAACAAGGAAAACAGAGGTTAAGTCTTTGAGTACTTAGTGAGGGAATAACAATGGCTTTATATCTGTAATTATCAAACAATGCAATTTCTCAATATGATATGCCATGTAACAAATATCTTGCAATCAAGTAATTGTCAATAATTACAGTGACGATTTAGGATTTCAGAGTGAATATAGTGGGCTAAAGAGGTGGCTCCCATCGGACAGTTTGGTGTAGCACTTGGACTCACTTCCGGGCCAAAGCCACGTTGTCCAGTGGATAAATATGCATGGCTCCATTCATTCAGTCAAATGATTCATTCAATCAAAGGATCTATTAGTAATCAATAACATTCAAGATAATTAAACATACAGATCAAGATGACCAATGGAACGAGATAATGTGCAATATGATGACAATATATAAAAGGTGAGATAAGGAATAACAAGATACTGTAAATTCCAGGCCAAATGCCAAAAGGGCTATATAACAAGAATTCGGTGGTACACCTCACCTCACTATTTGATGTCTTACTGGATTGGCTCGATTTTGAACCCAGATGCCAAATAAATTCCTATAAACATAATATAAGTAATTTATGGTGATTAGAAACCCAGATATGTTGTTGAATCTTCTGCAAATCATTTTTTGTACAAAACTTGTCCGGGTAATTTTGAATAAGACTTTAAAAATTCATGATAATTCAACCATAAGTCGAAAAATCACGAAACTTTCCAGAAATGCCTAAAATCAGTCCATAAATGTTCAGCCACCGGAAAACTCAATATCGGGGTGGTGCGTGCATCTCACGCATTGTCGTGCCGGCGCGTGGCCGAGCTTCCCCAGCCACGCGCGGCTGAAAGTTGTACGGAGTGATCGTTTCGTCGTGATCTACAACTTTTGTTCAGAAACCATTTTGAAATTCCCAACCGATTTTGCCAAGAATCTGATGTTTCGAAATGATTGGCTTAGTGTTTTGGTCGCCAGAAATACGTACATATGTACGACGGCCTTTCGGGTGGTTGGCCGACATAACCATAAACTTCAACACATTTTGAACAATTTTATTTTAGATTCCAAGTGTAAAATCATTTGATAAAGGCACAAAATCGAAGCTTGGAACTGATACCTTGAAATGAGTTTTTCTGGGTTGGGCAGCTTATTGCTCTTCGGGATTTTGATTTTCTGGACGAATTTGGATGCTGATTTTTGAACACCTCCTATACTAATTCTTTTCTGGGTGTATAATGAGTGTTGTGCGAAATTTTCGGATTTTTTGGAGGAGATTTGGTATTTTCCTCATAATTTTCCCTATTTCCTACATTTCCTACACCATAATCTCTCTTAATTTTTGCCAACAATTCTTCTTGAACATGTGTGTTAATCTGAAGAAATGGGGGTATTTATAGGGATCGTGTGCATGTGTTAGGGTGTTGAAGTGTGGACAAGTGTTGGAGTAAGTTGCCAAATATTAAGTTTTTAAAATTAATTCAAAATGATTAGTTTTTTTTTATTATTATTATTTAGAATTATATTATTATTATTATTTCTATTATTTATTTAAAAAAAAATAGGGGTGTTACAGATGATCTTCAAGAAAATCCCTTGATAAACAGGGAAGATGAGACCAAAAACAATTTTTACGACAGAACTTCACACCTGTATCAGTAGTTGAAGAAAAGCTTCGCATAAACATCGATGCACTACTAGAAGAGAATTTGTGTGAAGACCCGAATCTGCACTAGGAATCTGATCTTTAATCAGCTCAAATCTGCTCAACCTATGAGAATCTATTCTACTGATCCAAATGCACTACTGATCCATAGACTCTACTGATCCGTAGACTCAACCGATGCTTAAATAAGCTCTACTTACGCAATGTCTCAATTCAACCTATGAAGCATCAGATCTACTTATTTAAATTAGCCCAAGAGACTTATTCAACCCCCACTAACCCCACTAGCCCAAGGGATTGTGTATTAAGCAGAATTGAGAGGTGAAGAGTACGTTAGCTTGGACTCAGGCGTGAGCCGGTTGTGACATAATCAAAGTTCCGCATGTTGCAGATGTTCATCTTTACATGGCAATGTAGTTTACATATGATTCATTGCAAAAAAGTGTAATTTTCTTCTTTATGTTCTCTATCGTTTTGTCTAGTCATTTTGTTTGCTACACGTGATTTTAGCCATTACACGAGGGATGTTTTAACGAGCTTTACTCTTTGTATGGATCGGGATCATCATTTAAACTGGATGCTGCTAAATTGTGGACTATGGTCTGCAGTCTACTTGGGTAAGTATCCTTTGTTTGCTACGCTTTCTATATATGCTCTATGTATAATGTATGCATTGGGCAATATAGTTGTCTCCCCATTATTTACAATGAAATCTCTGGGAGTGCAGGTGGTTATGACAAAGAAGAGAAGGCGGCACGGGCGTATGATTCGGCAGCTTTGAAATATTGGGGCTCTAGCGCCACTACCAACTTCCCATTATTTTATTGGACTTTGAATGCTTTGTTATTTGGACCTGAGGGCATTAACTAAATGCGAATTAACATTTTAGATCTCCAATTATACTAAACAAATAGAGGGTATGAAGAATGAGACGAAACAAGAATTCAGTGCATCGCTTCGAAGGTTTGCATTTTCTTTAAAATTCTTGGAATTTTCTATTGGTGATGGAAGTTAAATTGGATATGTTAAGATTTCTCATGAAACATTTTCTCGATTATGTCTAGGAAAAGTAGTGGATTCTCGAGGGGAGCATCGATCTATAGGGGTGTTACAAGGTTTGATGCCTTAAATACGTTGTGTTCCCGTCTTTTTGTCGTCTTCCATCTTGACCGTGTGTAGAACTTGTGTAGGCATCATCAACAAGGTCGATGGCAAGCAAGGATAGGTCGAGTTGCAGGGAATAAAGATCTATATCTCGGTACATTCGGTACGTGCAGATACATTACTTTAATCCAATAGCACCTTCTGATTGAGTTCATGGATAAACCTTAAAAGCTTCAATATGTATTAAAGAAGAGGAGTATTCTTGCAGCATTTTGAATATTAGATTCAACACATTTCATACCACATCCTCTACTACTGTCTATAATTTACTAATTTCACGATCATTATGACAGCAACTGAGGAGGAAGCGGCAGAGGCATATGACATAGCTGCAATAAAGTTCAGAGGAGTAAATGCAGTGACCAATTTCGAGATGAGCCGATACGATGTGGAAGCCATCTCCAAGAGCTCTCTCCCCATCGGAGGAGTTGCAAAACGGCTGAAACTCTCTCTCGAATCCGAAGAAACACCACCTATAAGCAACATCCTTCAAACTCCATCGCGCACCATCAGTTTCGATTCGACCCCAACTGTTTCCAACATCCCTTGTGGCATCCCATTCGACAACTCAGTGCCCTTGTATCACCACAACTTCTTTCAACACCTCCAAACAAGCAATTCAGTTGGGCTGGACTCGTCTGCTGCAGTCTCATCCATGTCAACTCCGATGCCTTCTATGTCGTCCCAACTGGAGTTCTTCATTTGGCCTAACCAATCCTATTAACAATACTGATGTTAACCGTAGTTTTAATTCGTGGGATTTGTCGTAAATGGACCGTATATCTAACCCGTTAAGCTTTAGGATAAGTTTCTGTATCCGATGATATGAAGTATAAAAGACTTTAGATCTTTAGGGAGAAGCTGGAATAAAACATATTAATCCGGTCAGATTTATTCTACTCCTACTATGACGATTACCTTGTGAACAAGTAATTGATTGGAGGGGTGGTTCAAACTCGAGTTTTTTTACTTAAGAATAAAGCATAATTTAGAGATGATGAGAATTTTTTATTTGAATCGAGTGAATTTCAAATCAAATCAAATATTAAAACTTCTCTTCAAATCATCATGTGTTATGCCTACGCAAACATGAATACGTAATGTGACGATTACTTCGTATAAAATGGTTAACACAACTACTATAAAAATCAATTATAACCATATATAAACCATTTAAACTTTCATTTCATATCAAAACCTTCAAATCGAAATGCGGTTTTTAATTTTGGTCTCCATTGATTTCCTGCCACAAAAACATAATCAGATAATCTGTTAATGTCATGAAATCTCAAGGGTCCAATGAGTAAACATATGACAACACTTGTAGTAGAGCCCCCCTCACATCTGATGATAACTGCCCCTTTTAGTAATATATCAGTGATTTCCGCCTTCTCTTTTTTTGCTTTGTCATATTTTTATTATATTAACATTGAAATATAATAATTAAATGTGTAATGTCATATTATAGCACATAAGAGAATCCTAGATAGGAAGAGTATATTATGCTAAACAATAATAATTTAATTTAACTAATGCAGAGTGAGACAGAAAGCTCACGTGCGTGTCTCCGTAATTAACGAGATAATCTCGAGTCAAAAGATGCTACGCACGTGACATCCCCAGTCAATGGTCAAAAGGTAGTGATTGCATTTACATTTACTGTTTAAAATTATTATTTAATTTTATAATAAAACCTAAAAACCTTTTAGCTACCGTTTGATTTAAAGGATGTGATAAATAATTTAAAGATTAAAAATTATAAATGATTGTAAAAATGATATGTGATTAATTATATAGTGTTTGATTTAAGGATTACATGATTGATAAAATTTTATTGTATGGTAAAATGTCAAAATACCCTCGATATTATAATAATAGTAATTTAATGTTATTATTTATTAATATTATTATACATTATTATTGTATATATATTATTATTATATACTATTAATAATACATAATAATCAATTAATAATAATAATTATAAAACAATAATAATTAAAAATAAATAAATAATAATCTATATTTTATATTAATAATATATATATATAATAATCTATATTTAATATTAATAATATATATATATGTATATAATCATATAATAATAAAATAATAAAAAATATTAATATATATATATAATAATAATAATAATAATAAAAATAAAATAACATAAATAATATATAATAATAAAGTTTATGAAATATGTTGTAATTTTTTGTGGGATTTCAATTTTGTAATAGTAAAAAGAGGAGAGAATGATATATATGTCATTTTGTTGAACAATAAGATTAGAATGATATAAAGATGATGTGATTATTTTTTTTAAAAGTCGAACCAAATATAGGATGTGAAAATTAATCATAATCCCAAACACCAAACAAACCCTTAGGATAAGAGCGCTGATAAGGATCATATCCGCGACGTACATTTTGATTACTTTTAGGCTTCTTTTTTTATTGGTATAGTCGATATTATTGACCAAATGCATGTTATAATAATAATAATAATAATAATAATAATAATAATAATAATAAAGTTTGATAAAGTCGCAATTTCTTTCCACCAAATGAAAAAAATCAAACATGAAGTTAATTTAAAGGTTGAATCTTAAGCGAAAAATAGGAGTTAGATTCAAAATACAAGGCGTGTAAATGGAATTCAACCAATAATAATAAAGTATTGCTTCATATAATTTAAATAATATTACTGAAATTCTTTTTTTCGGCCTGCAACAACTTTGTATTGTACTGCTACCATATAATGATTATTATATGTATATATAGTCTAAAGCAGAGCACCTGTTCTTCTGTTACTCAACAAAAATAAACTTAAAACATAAGGTTTAAAATGAAACTGTGATGACTTTGTTGCATAATAAGTTAGTGCACAGGAAAAGACTTTTATTGATACTTAAGAACATAATAATCCATATATCTTATCTTGTTATTACAACAAGTGATATAGATATTCAAAAATATAAAATAAGATTTCATATAGCTAACATTCTTTTCTCGATCGAGCTAAAAGCATAAAGGATTTCCAAAATATTAGATGAATAATATAAAGTATATATGTTCTTACTTTAGTTTGTTTTTTCTTTGAAATTAAAATCGAATTATATATATATATCTCTAATATTTCTTAATTGCATCGTGTTGATTTTATCATGTTGTGACGATTCGGGTGGTTTTATGTCTATGATTTTATTAATATTTTTTAATTGACCTATTATCTTATATGATTTGGATTAAAATCTCTAATATAAAATTAAAAATCGCACCGTTCTGTCAACAAATCAACCATGTTTACGTGTTTGTTGTATAAATATACATTCAAAGCTTGCATTCTATCTATTTCACACTATTGATTATTGTTTTCGATATATTTTTCGTAAATTTGGCTTTATTTATTTCACGCCTATTATTTTATTTGGTGGCTATTAATTAATCATTATTATTATCATTAAAATAGGATTAATTAATTCTTATTAAATTGTAATAAATACAACTTAAAAGATATCAGATGTTTGAAACCTTATTCATTCAATCACACCCACTCTCAAAAAGTAAATTAAAAATTGTTAAAAGGATTCATCTTCCGTAGATACATTTTCAAAATGAAATATTAGGCTATACCTTTTATTACTAATCACCAATAAAACACATGATATTCACACTAGCAATATTATCAGGGAGAAAAACTATTTAAAAAATGAGTATCATTATTGAAATGGGGATATTGTAGAAATAAGAAAAACCATTATCGAAAATAAATTATCAAAGACTCCCATAAACGAACAAGATCCAATGGTTTAACAAAAAAAAATGTATATTTCTCTATTATAAATGTGCTTAAACTTTCTAAAATATTCTTGAATATAAACGGAAAAATAAAGATAGAAAGTGGTAAATGATCCAATCGGTTTACAAGGTTCGAAGAATAATAATTCATATTTAGATTATACCCAAGTACTAAATTTGAAATCCAACTCTAGGAAATAGAACCATTCTCTTGCGTTACGTTTGCATAAGTAATAATGAAAAATAAAGAGTTTTTTAAACAATGAATGAGGGGTAAAAAAGGAATAATATTTTTTAAATAACTTCAATTTATTTACAAGATTGACATCTCTTAACTTAAAGTAGGTAGAAGCACATCATCACTCTGCTTATGACGGTTACCTGTTTTTTTTTAGAGAAACAATAGCAAAAACAGGGCAATAAACACCCAAAATCTATTTTTTTATATGAAAAACAGATAAATAGTTTTCAGAAGCATTCCCAAACACTACTTAGTCAAAATATGAAAACTTACAAAAAAAAAAACGATAAATGTGATTTTAATATATCCAATCTAAACTAATAATAAACCCAACAATTTTTATTTATTTTTTTGAAACTCAAACTCAACCCAACAATTAACAACGAAGTCAACCCAATTAGTAAGACCCTCATACTTGAATTGAATTGTCATATTGTCTTCGCTCTTCGGCACAGCGCCTGAGGTACCCATACCCATTTCTAGAGAATTTCCGAGACAACATCTTCGAGAACTAGGAAATTTGATTTCTCAATTTATAGTCTTTTAGATTTGCGTCTTTTTGTTTATATGGTGTTCTAAGTGTGAAATGCATTTATTTCCCCCAATTTTCATCACTTATTGCGGAATTTTAGAAATAAAAAAATTTTATGGTGATTTTTGCTTCAATTGTCTTGTTCTGGGAATTGAGGACTCACATCTTACGGTTAAGCGCTATGAAGAAATTTCTCAAAAGAAAATTTACAATGATGAGGACTTCTCATTCTCTTGATCGAAATAAGGTCACGTTGAAACGCAAAAATGTAAAAATTGATTTTGAAAATCTTCCAGTAGACCCAATAAACGACCACCAATGTGAAGTTATGATGCTAATCATAATGATCGAGTTCGAAAGATAAATCTATTAACGTGACATTGTCTGCCTATGTTGCATGACTTTCTACAAACATAACACGAAGAAGTTTGGTTGTTGATTGATTTAAACATTATCCAGATTGGTTGGAGTATATGATAGCGATTAATGCATATCTCAAAACAAATATTACAATCTTTTAAGAGATAATGGATGCAATTTTTTTATTTATTATTGAAGTATCTTCTTTTTGTTATACTCGAGAAATTATAGTCCATATCGATGAAAAGTTTGTGGCTCATTGACGTCCAATACGGATAACTCAAGAGAAGAGAAGCTTATTTTCATATTGAGTTGTTTTGTGATATTTTGGATAAACAACTTATGGAGCTAAATAGTCAGTTTTACGAGGAAAATACTGAATTAATTCGTTGTGTGAGATGCCTTAATCCAAGGGCTCATTCTCTGCTTTCAACAAATAAAATCTCATTAGTTTTGCTCGATTATATTCCAAGGAATTTTCCCATAAGATCTCTTGTTACTTGATAATAAACTCGAGACTTATATCATTTATATGCATACTAGCAATGAAGTTTCAACTGTGGATTGAATTGTAGATTACGCTAAGAAAATTGTGAAAACAAGAATACACATTATCTACCCACTGGTTTATAGCTTGTTACTTTGACATTAACCTTGCATGTTGCTATTGTGAGCATAGAGAGAGCATTTTCTGCAATGAACATTGTCAAAACTCGATTATGCAACTGAATATGAGATGATTTGATTAATGCTTGCTTGGTTACATATAGGAAAAAAGTTTCTAATGTGATCGACAATGGATCTATGATGCAATGATATAAAATTATGAGCACTAGTCAAGAACAATTGTACTTGATAGTAATTATTTACCTAATTATTTTTATCTATAATTTTTATACTCGGATGTTTATCATGACCATTTTATTTTATTTTTATATAATTCATTTTTGTCCCCTTAATAAAATTCATAGATTTTCCCTTAAGATGTATGGTATTTCCATACTATCCAATATCCATATAATATAACGTTGGAACTAAGGGTTGCAACACTGAGCTTGTTGATGGGTGAACAAAATCCAAAACCCTAGTTGATTAAATAATGAAACACCAGTGATACCCCAATATAGAGTCAGTATGGTCTCGATCATAACCACATGGATCTAACCCAACCCGCTTCATTGTTTGTGGGCCAATACGGACGGCCCGGGGATCTAACCCGTCCTGGTAATAGCCCAATGTCCTTTGAGTCCTGGGTGTACGTCCTCAGCTAAGCTCTGTATGTCAATACCTCCTCAGCTAAGCTGTGTGTCAGTACCTCCTCAGCTAAGTTCAGCTCAGCTCCTTAAGCTTGTATGTCATCAGCTAAGCTCAGTATGTCAGTACCTCCTCAGCTAAATTCAACTCAGCTCAATAAGCTTGTATGTCCTCAGCTCGACACATACATTTCATCCTAGAAGCCAGTCGAGGAAATGGAAGAACCTCGAATAACCTAGCTACCCTAACGATGGGCTAAGTTGGTCAAGATCCCAATAAATCTGGAAATAAAAAGCAGAGCCATGTACCTGGGATGTGGTACCCATGCGTAATGATAACCCCTATAAGAATTAGTGTGGTCCATATCAGAATCAACCACGACAAAGGTTGACCCCTAACAAAGGACCACACTCCACACTCGAGAGTTAGCAAATCGGGTAATTATCCTGCCTATTGAGCACGCGAATCACCTCCCTGTACAAACAAGATCCCAAAAGCAGCATATCATACAAGGAGCGCAGTGTTTGTCGGTGGTCCCCATCTCTGGGATCCTGACCCTCAGTTGTCGATGTACCTACAATGTCCCCCGAGCCTTGTAACCCGTAACAAATTTGTCTCTCACCGTCTTTGCGTATGTGTGTGTGTGTGTGTATATATGTATATATATATATATATATATATATCGGGTCTTTATTTCAGAAGATGCAGAAAACATATAGAATACTTGCCATTTCCTTACGTTTTTGTTCCAATTTTTCCTGTATTGACTTGATCGTCGGAGGGATTTCGTCGGAGAATCTTCTCCGGCCCCTTCTAAACCATTTTCTTTCAGGACAGCTCATCCTGTTGAGGAGGAATAACTATTGTTCATTCTGAAAATACACTCTACCAAAATTTCAGGCAACAACCAGTTAGCACATTAATAAACAAATTCAAATCATGCTCCAACAAAACGAGCAGCAGCCCAGATCTGGCGCTAAGCAATGACCATTTCCAACCATTGCGCAAATATGTCATCTAACACCAAATTGAAGCAGTGATCTACTCCAATCCAACGTTAAATTGGCCTGAAACTATAGTGTCGTGCCAAATTTAGTACAGGACTATAGCTGACAGCTGCAATATCATTTTTTTCTATTTTTTTTGTTTTGTTTTTTTTTTCTTTTTAATTTTAAGTTTATAAGTATTAAAATGTATTTTGTATTTTGGGGATATGGGTTATATGTATTAGAATATAATTAATGTTTATTTTCATAAATTTACAAATATGAAAATTGAATATTTTATTTATTTTATATTGTTATTATTTAAAAACAATGATAAAAACATTCAATTGATTCTTAATTGACTTTAATATTTAATTATAAAGTAAGAAAATTAACTATTATGTTGTATTAAATCAATTGATTAAATTTAACCGTTGATTAAATTTAATTGAATTGATTACTAAATTTAATTTTAATTACTTATTTAAATAAATTATTTTTATATATTTAATATATAAATATCTATACTACTAATAATATGTGAGCATGCTACACTGACAAAATGGTTGCTAAAACTAAAGTCGAATTAGGGGTGTTAAAAAAAACCGCACAACACAATCCACCAGCCCAACCCATATTTACCCACCCATTTCCACCCGTTTTAACTTTCGAAAAAAGTATTGTGGTTGAAAAATTAAGTAACCCGTATTTATGCGAGCGGATAGTGGATTGTTGCACCTCCCACATTTATGTGAGAAAATAGTGGATTGTTACATCTCCATCCGCATACACACACAATCAGCCCACATCTTTATATATTAAAGATTTTTTAATTATAAAATTAAATATTTTAGTTATTTAAGAAATAGTAGTTTCAAGTTTGTACTTGTACTTATCTTTTTAATATAATTTATTTTACCGATTAAAAAAATTATTAACTCATTGAGAAACATCAGTTTCAAGTTCTTTTATTATGAATATTGTAATAACAAGAAATATATATATTTTTAATTTGGGAACTTCATCTTGTAGTACTAAGAAATTTTTATTTTTATTTTTGGGATTTATGAATATTTGTTTTCTTTTGTGAAGTAAATGTTTAAAGATATTGATATCCCATGATGATCTATAGTTTTAACTATCTTTGATTTGTAATTGCAAAAATTTGATAATTATATTTCGATTTTTTGGCAGATTACCACATATGGTTTCCCAAATATGCGGATTACCCCCATGTGGTTTGAATATATGTATTTTACCCCCTATGATTTACAAAATAGGCAGTTTATCCCAATGTGATTTGAAAATAGACATTTTACCCCATGTGATTTGTGAAAATAGGCATTTTACCCCATATGTGTATGGTGTATTTCACACCTATTCACAAACTATAAGAGGGTAAAATGCCATTTTCACAAATCATATAGGGGTAAATACCTATTTTCAAATCACAAGGGGGGTAATTTGCATATTTGGCAAATCACTAGAGGGTTATTTGCCTCTAGCTCATTATGTTTCATTTAATATTTTTGTAAACATTATTTTAAATATTAATTGTTTTATATTGATCTATCATTTTATTTAATTTTAGTTTTATTTTATTATAATCATCAGTAAATATATTAGTTTAAAAACTTGTAAAATATACTGATTGTATTGATTTATATTTGATAGGCCAACCGCCCATTATTCGCTCACACACGCATCCACCCGAACCGTGTGGTTTTAAATATTTGTTATGCAGTTACGGTTTGTCAATTTAGCACTCCATATATAGTGGGTTGGGTGATTTTTTTTTGCCTACTCGCCAAAACCCACCCACATACATCCCTAAGTCCAATTACATTAATGCTCCTTATAAATTTGTTATTTATTGTCTTAGATTTATTATTAGTCCTAAAATAATACAATGCACATTGCATCTGTGGCCTCTTGACACATAACGTCCATGCCTTCAATCTAAAAAAAATCTTCAATTTAATTACTTGTGTCAGTCGATATTGACGAATATCAATATTTATATAGTACTCAAAAGTTTACACAATATTATTTAATTTAATTTCCAAAAAATTATTACATCACAGAAAGATAAAATAAAAAAACTAACTTTACATTTATCACTTAACTTTATAAAGAAAAATATTATACGTGTATACAACATATGTAAATGGATAAGTGATGAGCCAAGTAGCCAACCCCTCCCAAAAGCAACTCCTCTATTTCATCCACTGCAAATATGTATGCACATGATATTATATAATAAAAATTCTGAATCCTCCTCCCCTCTGGTTTTACGCCGAATATGGCAGATTGTACCGCATCTTTCTCCCCATTATATTCCTCCACCTGTCCCCTCCTCTCTTCACTCGTTTACTTTTATGACCAAGCTTTGCATTTGTCTCATCATTTTAATATATACATACATTCATACAATATCATATATTACCTTATTATATGAGTATCCTAAAGTTACTATTTTATTACCTTATATTTTATTTTTATATAATAAGTGTCCTTAAATTACTAGGAATAATCATGAATAGTAGTTATTATTCATTAAATTTTCTAACTTTTTATTTTGCAAAAGTTTTTATTTTGTTTGTTAAATAAATTTATTTTTGTTGATGCGTTGGTTTGGCCTGAACCGATTAGAAAAAAACATATATTAATCAGTTGATGTGTGCAACTTCAAATATTACTTTTTTTAGTTTATATAGTAAATGAATATCATTTTTTAAAAAAAAAAATTAGAGTTCAATCATTTTTTATTTTTTTTCCATACAATTATCGTAGCAATGTCGTTTTTTTTAAAAACGTATCTTAAAATTATTCATTTGAAATATTATTTTCGATCAAATTAAGAAAAAAATGATAAATATATTGGTATTTTGCATGAGGCAAAAATAAAAAATAAACTAGTAATATATACGCGTGTATGTATATGTCCCCCGTGTTTGTGAGTGAGAGTGAAGGCACTGCATACCATCTTTCGTTTTCTCACTAACGTATGCATCTTGGTTTACTAGCTGTTTCTTGAGTAATTTTCTTTCATCTCTTAACTTTTGCATGTGCTTGCTTTCGATCCCTTAAATTCAATCCCTTTTTTTTTTATTGATTAAGAGACAAATACTCTTTTCAAGTTGAAATATTTCTTGTCTATTTTACTTCAAGAATGTAAACCTCTCCATTTTCTTAGATATTCTAGGCTTCAAAGTTTAACTCGTTCTGGCTAATGGTAGATCCTTGATCACGTATAATAACCATGTCTCCTATCACTGCTTGAAATCTCGCTTCCTCTTATGCTTTCTTAAATAATATATATAAACACGAGCTCGCGCGCAAAATAATTACTGTTTCTTTGTTTTTAATCTTATATTTATGCAGTCTTTTGGGAGTAATTTGTACTGTTCCCAAGTTGGATTTTCATTTTTTGAGGTAAAGCTCAGAAATTTGAAGAAGGTTTCTGTAGAATCAAGAAAATGGCACCAGAAAACAGCTGGCTGTCGTTCTCACTGCAATCTTCAATGGATCAAATGCTCAACTCTTCTTCCCAGTCTGCTGATTCTCACCATTTCTACTCCTTTTCTGATAATTTCTGTACGAATGGTAATTAAACTCCAAATTTTCATTTTATATTTTATAAAGTATATATGTATTAATGTGCATGTACGTATTTGTGAGTAAATTATGGAAAACTTGCACAAGCACCTCCATGTTTCGGTTTGTTTGCTGTCTTGCTGAGCAGCCCAAGTTTGAATAAAGCAAAAAAGGACAAGAAAAACGCACCCATGTATCCCATTTTCCGTTAATTCAAAAATGAAATTAAATTCATTTTTTTCAATCCCATCGTCATTCTTTTTACAATCTTGAGCTCTCTTTCTGTTATTTTTTGTCATTTTTCCCCTCGATATTTATTACATATTGCCTTTTGAGTTCATCTACAGCTTAGATCACTCTAATTTTTCGGCCCTTCTTTTTTTCCTACTCCCTGAAGTTGAAAATCATCAACTCGTAAGCTACATGGATTTATCCCAAGTGCAACCGCCGCCGAAGCTGGAAGACTTCTTCGGCGGAGACTCAACGGAAACGCAAGATTCAAGCTTGACTCACATATACGACCACAACCACCACACTGGAGGTGGCGCATCCGCCGCTACCTACTACTACAGCCATGGAGAGCAGCAAGAACTCAATAATTTTAATGGCTTTCAGGCATTTTCTGCAAACTCGGGCTCCGTGGCAGATGACACGTCGTTTGGAGGCCAAATTCGGTCGCCGGTCGAATCGGGAAACGAACTCGCGGCCTATTCTCAGTTCCGTTTTACTGCTCAAACTAATGCTTTATCTTTAGGAGTTAGTAGTAATAGTAATAATGCTTTGTGCACTGAGAATAACAGTTGCAAAGACATTGTTTCTGTTGATTCTGATAGTTCCAAGAAAATTTCTGATACTTTTGGTCAAAGAACTTCGATTTACAGAGGTGTTACTAGGTACTAATTTAATTTGTTTTCATTTCTCGATTTTAATGTGAAAAAAAAGCTAATTTATTGATGATGGTTTCTTGCAGACATAGATGGACAGGAAGATATGAAGCGCATCTATGGGATAACAGCTGTAGAAGGGAGGGCCAAGCAAGAAAAGGGCGTCAAGGTATATATTCTACAAATATTTGGGTGTCAATTGAAATAATATGGAGAAAAGGGTGTGCCGCTGCAAGTTTTTTCTTTCAATCAAACTTTTATGTGATGATTGATTGACTGGAATATGCATGCACAAAGTGTACTTCAATCCTTCACTGATTTGATCAGATGTGCCGCCATTTTTGTTCATGGTTTGGGCTTTTCCTTTGTACTAAGATATTCTATCTTCTAGTAATTCTGTATCATCCTTAGGTTTATAGGTGGAGATTTAGTCCAGGAGTTAATATATGTAGAATCGAGAATTAGGTACACTTAAAAGTAGCCACCGTTGCCACCACATTTTTGAACATAATCTTAATTCTATTCAAACTATTTGATTAAAGTCATTTAAATATATACACAGCAGTATATACATCACCAAATTAGTCTAACATTAGATGGGACATGAAATCCAAGCTCATGAAAAATATCACAATTAATAATTTGATGCTTTACCATACTAGTCTAATTGGATTCACATCCAGGAATTGTCGAGAATTCGTTCCCAATTGAATCGGGCTGTGTTTGCTTTGGTCCCCACCACACCCTTTTTTTGGTGCCCACACTACCACTCTACACCACAGCTAGACTTATTTTCTGAACAGTAATGAATGGAATTCTGAAAAACTTCAGATTACTTTCGACTTTTTCTTTTTTCTTTCTTCTGTGAAAGACCCCTGATGGGTTTGACCAAAGTTTCCAACCCCCCCATATGAAATGTAAATGAACTGACATGAATATGACGACCTTATTTTGGAAAAATTCTTGGCTATGTGTGATGTGTATCTTTGTTGGATATTGGTGTTTGAATTGAATAAATGGTTTATTATGACAATTAGTGTTAAAGAAAAGTTAGATACTGGGATTGGAGACATGGAAATGTAGGGAATATAAAACCTTAACAAATACATGTTAGTAGACGTTTCTCCCGTAAACACTTCGCTTCTTGAGTTTTGATTCGAGGTAAATAATAAGAAAATTCCTCATGCATCTGGTAGCTATTTCTCATTCAAATGTGTATATTTCGAATACGTAGAACATTTTTTTTTAAAAAAAATCTAAATTGTGGGAGAACTGTTTTGATCAGTATCACATAGAAGGGATTGTGTAATTAAGCTTATTGCTTGGACTTAGCCACTTAGGTGTAGCCTGTTGCGACATAATCAAAGTTCTGCATGTTGCAGATTTTCATTTTTGCATATGATTCATCGCAAAAAGTGTTATTTTCTTCTTTATGTTCTCTATCGTTTCTACACGTAATTTTAGCCATTACACGAGGGATGTTTTAACGAGCTTTACTCTTTGTATGGATCGGGATCATCCTTTAAATTGGATGCTGCTAAATTCTGGACTATGTTCTGCAGTTTACTTGGGTAAGTATACTTTGTTTGCTAGGCTTTCTATGTATGCTCTATGTATAAGGACAATATAGTTGTCTAGCCATTATATACAATGAAATCTCTGGGAGTGCAGGTGGTTATGACAAAGAAGAAAAGGCGGCACGGGCGTATGATTTGGCAGCTTTGAAATATTGGGGTTCTACCGCCACTACCAACTTCCCGGTAACATTATTTTCTTCGACTTTGAAAGATTTGTTATTTGGACCCGAGGCATTAACTAAATGCATGGAAAATTTCCATTTTAGATCTCCACTTATACTAAAGAAATAGAGGCTATGAAGAATGAGACGAAACAAGAATTCATTGCTTCGCTTCGAAGGTTTGCATTTTCTTATAAATTTTTTTTGGAATTTTCTATTGGTGATGGAAGTTAAATTGGATATGTTAAGATTTCTCACTAAACATTTTCTCGACTATCACTAGGAAAAGTAGTGGATTCTCGAGGGGAGCATCGATCTATAGGGGTGTTACAAGGTTTGATGCCTTATCGTGTAATATACGTTGTGTTATTGTTTTGTCGTCTTTCATCTTGACCGTGTGTAGAACTTGTTTAGGCATCATCAACAAGGTCGATGGCAGGCAAGGATAGGTCGAGTTGCAGGGAATAAAGATCTATATCTCGGTACATTCGGTACGTGTAGATACATTACTTTAATCCAATGGTACCTTCTGATTGAGTTCATGGATAAACCTTAAAAGCTTCAATATGTATTAAAGAAGAGGAGCATTCTTGCAGCATTTTGAATATTAGATTCAACACATTTCATACCACATCCTCTACTGTATTGAAGTGAAGATTTGAATTGTGCTTGCACTGTCTATAATTTACTAATTTCATGATCATATTATGGCAGCAACTGAGGAGGAAGCGGCAGAGGCATATGACATAGCTGCAATAAAGTTCAGAGGAGTAAATGCAGTGACCAATTTCGAGATGAGCCGATACGATGTGGAAGCCATCTCCAAGAGCTCTCTCCCCATCGGAGGAGTTGCAAAACGGCTGAAACTCTCTCTCGAATCTGAAGAAACACCACCTACAAGCAACATCCTTCAAACTCCATCGCGCACCATCAGTTTCGCTTCGACCCCAACTGTTTCCAACATCCCTTGTGGCATCCCATTCGACAACTCAGTGCCCTTGTATCACCACAACTTCTTTCAACACCTCCAAACAAGCAATTCAGTTGGGCTGGACTCGTCTGCTGCAGTCTCATCCATGGCAACTCCGATGCCTTTTATGTCGTCCCAACCGGAGTTCTTCATTTGGCCTCACCAATCCTATTAACAATACTGATGTTTAACCGTAGTTTTTATTCGTGGGATTTGTCGTAAATGGACCGTATATCTAACCCGTTAAGCTTTAGGATAAGGTTCTGTATCCGATGATATGAAGGATAAAAGACTAGATCTTTAGGGAGAAGCTGGAATGCTGTAAAGTAAGCTTATTTTCATTAGCCTTTCTTTTATTTATGATGCAGGAGTCTCTAGTTATGGTTTAATTTTCAACCTGTTTTCCATTACTGGATTTGCTCTTGCATTTTTCATGCATCAATACAGAAAATCTTACAATATCAATACATTACTTATATCACGTCAACATTTAGGGGGGTGTATTCAATCTAGACTTTTATTGACTTTTAATGACTTTTTTAAATGATTGATTTTTATAGAGTCGATAAATTTCTATTGACTTTTATAGAATTCAATGGAGTTATAAAAAGATTTGTATAGAGTCTCTTAGACTTTTTTAATAGATTTCTATGGACTTTATCGACTTTTAATGACTTTTTGAAATGCTGGACGTTTATGAAATTAATAGATTTCTAATAACTTTCATATAATTACACGAATTATCAAAAGAATTTTATAGACTCTATAGATTTTATAACTTATAATTGATTTCTTTGAACTAACAATTGAACATAAATGACTTCTTCAACATATAATTTTTTTTACTATTAATGTAAATACATTTTACTTATTTAACAGTAAAAAATGTGAAAAATACCTATTCAATTCTTTTGCATGTCAAATATTGAACAACTTTTTTGCATTTTCAAGATGACGACCTTGAAGATTCAATTAATGTTGCTATATAATTGTAATCTATAATTTTGTGTAATAAAACAAAAGTTTTCTATTAAATACCATTTTATAAACTTTAAAATATTTTTTGATGATAGTTGACTACTATAAAAATTCTTAAAACATACTTTTTAAATTAAACATGATAATTTATATCGTTATAAATATTTTTTGTTTTAGAAAAATACTTATTATAATTGTTTATAGATATAGACCCATACAATCGTTTTAAAAATATATCATCTAATATAAAATTGAGCACATTAACTTGCTATTTTATCAAAATACTTGTGTAAATATTAGTATTATATTGGATAAAAAATAAGATGTGAAAAAAACAATCATTGAAGAAAGAGCCGCACATTAGGAATTAAAGGAATGGTACATATAGAAAACAGGGGAGGAAAAGCCAATGGGGAGATGACCGTATCAGAAATGAAAATAGCAAAGAGTAAAGAGAGATGAGGGTAATTATGAATTAAAAGTCATTCCAAATCTTTACTAGGAGTGGTGGATGTTAGGAGTACGTTCCGCTTTTAATCTCCGATTGATAACCTGCAACCAATAAAGAAACCAATCACAATATACAATTCACAAAGAACTATATAAATTAAATATCAAACAAGAGTAAGGGAATTGGGCTCAGGTCGAGCAGAGTTTCCTTTGTACGTCGTCACCGGGGAACCAAGGTATCGTAGCCAAAAGATGGAGACACACACACTGCCACAAGACACTGCCCGAAGCACTCCACCGCCGCTGCCAGAGAGCTTCAGTAGGCGAAGGCCGAACACAGCAAGGGGAACCACACTAGGGTTACACCAAGACACACACAGTGAGCTCCACCTTGAATCTGACCACAAAGATCAATACTCACGGCAGACACAGCACCACACTCGAACCGCAAATGCACCAAGCTAAGCACACGGCCAACGTCTGGAACCACCCACTCACCGGAGCACACAACTCACGGCCAACCACCACAACAGAGACACGAAAGGAAAGGGGGGGGGGGGGGGGGGGAACGAAAATACACAAAGGATTTTCGGACTTCAGAGTATACTCTATCAGGGAATAATTACCTTGATAAATAGCATTGAAGAAGATGAAGGGAAGAGAGCAAGTCCCAAGGATAAGCGGTCAAGCCAGCCGAAGAGACACACGCAGATGATCAGGGAAGATTCTGGAATGGGGGAGATGAAGAGTGAAGGGGCTGGTGTTGGTAAAGGGGCTCGGTTATGAAGAGGGGCCAAGGCCCAATAGGAATAAAGGTAACGGGCCAAACCCAACAAATCTCCATCTTGGCACAATACCGGCTCCACCTCGACGTAAGGAAAACCCTATAGATGACTCATCATCGCCCAAAGGGTCCCCACAACACACACAGTATTGTGTGGACCAGATTCTTGTCATAGCACAAAGCACAGACAAAGAATACAGACAATAACCAACACAAAGAGGTTAAAGTCAATAACCGGGGTAACAATTCTATAGCACGCACACAGCAGTTATATACTATCAATATAGTTAGCAACACTAATCAATCACCTGTATCAAAATTCAAAATTTTCAGACATGATTGTAATTTAGAAATAGGTAAACACTTAGTTCCCATATCAGCAGGATTATATTCAGAAGGAATCTTTTCAAGATTAACTAATCTTTTAGCCACTACATCCCTAATGTAATGAAATCTAACATCAATATGCTTAGTGCGATCATGAAAAACAGGATTCTTACACAATTGAATGCCAGATTGAGAATCAGAAAATACCTCTACCTTACCTTCGAGCAAGCTAAGTTCAGAGATCAAACCTTTCAGCCAGACAGCTTCCTTCAAAGCTTCTGTTACAGCAACATATTCTGATTCCATTGTCGACAAGGCAACGATATGCTGCAGCTGCGATTTCCAACTTATACATGCTCCACACAAAGTAAAAACATAAGAAGTAGTAGATTTTCTATTGTCCTTATCATTAGCATAATTAGAATCTGTGATGATCACCACTTGCAAACATGTTACATTGCCACGACATGGTACCACAACATGTTACATTGCCACAACATGATACCACAACATGTTACATTGAATTTAGGTACCAAGAATTTAATTAAACTATCCTTAAATACATCATTGCTTACATAATATTAAGTTGATGTCATTGATTACATAATATTAACTTGATGTCATTGATTACATAATATTAACTTGATGTCATTGCTTACATATTTTCTTGAAAAACTTCTATAAATACCAAGCTAGATTCATTAGTAGAAACACAAAAAAAGTGTAAAGGAAATACTCTCAAAATACTCTCAAAATATCAAATATTCTAGCAAGAAAAGAAGTTGATTTTTGAAGGTTGTAGATCCATACTCTTTCAAGTTTAAAGAATCATCGTAAACAATCAGGTAAGTGGGCTTTTGTTATATTATCCTTTTCGTTTTGATACCATATGAAATGCTTATGAAAAATACAGTCGAATATGTGAACTATTTTAAAAACTATGATGTCATGAAAATTCTGAATATCGGGAGATAAGTGCTATGCGAAACAACGTGCTACGTACGTGTGAGCCACCTCTTGAACCAATGGGGCAAAGTGCTATACATACGGGAGCCACCTCTTGAATTCGTAGGAGTCACCTCTATAATCCTTATGTTATGTAGATCGATCTAATTTGATAAGTATATGACATGTGTTCTAATATGATGCTTTTGGTATGACTCAAAGAAGCAAAATTCTGTTATGTGTATCAGTTTATGTTTTGAAATCTGTTTTGAAATCTGTATAAGTATATGTTTTTGGCATATTCGATTGGCCCCCGCTTACTGAGTGTCAACCAGAACACTCACCCCTTACATCCCCTCCCCAGATAAAAGTGAGACAGATACCGAAGATGCAGAACAACACAACTTTTGGGGTTGGTGATCTACCGCAATTATTTCAAGATTTTACATAATTATGCTTCCGCTAAACTCTGTTAAGATTTAAGTTATGATTTTATTTTCAGTTGTAAAACATTTATGTTTATGGAATAAATAGACTGGTTGTATTAAATTCTGTACTATGAGGCTCGTTGATTTTCAATTGTATTTGGAATCAACGCCGGTGTTATCGATCCATAAATCAGTTTGAGGGATCAAATAACAGTCTGAATTAAAAAAAAAAAAAAAAAAAAAAAACTTAAATTGGCTACTGCCTGTTCCATATCGCCGCCGCCGCCGCCCTTACCTGAAAGTAGACCCGTCACCATGACCGCCTAAACGAGACGAAGACACTATAACAAAAATCGAACCGAACGGACTACGATTTCCCGGCCAAATCGCCGATAACAACTCACGCATGAACAAAGACGTCATTTTTCCGATGCGCCGTCTTCGACCGCCGATGGTCCAATCGGGCATATCACTGTAACCGGAATCAACTCTAATACAAAAGCCCTATACAATTTCCAAGTTCCAACTACCGGAAGATGTCCAATTGATCGATGGAAGCCGAGCATTGAAGAACCCTAACCCTAACCCTAACTGGCGAAATTCATTCGATAAAATTCTCGACCATTCGAACGCCAAATCTTAATTAATTTCGTTTTTATACTCGTCATTATATGGGTATTAAAATCCCTCTATCATATCGTTCTTACAAACAAATTAAAATGCTCAATTTTGAATCAAATTTCACGCCATAGAACCCTAAAATATCGAAATTTTTGAGCTTCGATTTCTCTCAAATTCGAACACCATTTTCAAATTAATTCTGGGTTTATGATACTCATATAATGCTTATTAAAATCCCTTGGCCAATTTTGAATTTTCAGATCCGGATTGACAGAATTTTTGCGCCCATTAGCCTATAAAAAGCTTGCGATTTATCACTCAATAACTTGAACATAATTTTTTTCAAAATACACCAAGATTATGATTATTCATGTTCTGTTTTACATAAATTTTTGGTTAATAAGAATAGACTAAACTTTTAGATATTAGTGTTATATGTTTCATTAAAACTTTCTTTTAGCGTATTCTCCCCACAACTTTATTTTTAAACTCATTTCTCATTGACAAATCTATATGATTACCATATAGTTTCGCTTGTAAGAATGACCTTAAACTTTTCAAATTTCTTCAATATTTTTAAGCTATGAACGTTTTGCAAATCAACAATCTTTATTAACATAAATTTTGAGGAGTGTAATTTATAACTGCAATATTAGCGGCGTGGAACCTTTATTTCTTTTATATAATTATCATTACAAACTGAATATTTAATTCAAAATATTACATATCTGATCCACAATACAAAAAGAAATAAACTCATGATAAATAAAATTACATTTCCAAACGACATCACCAACAGACATGAAAACACAATAAACTGCAAAATAAAATACAAAATTAAAAACATTGGGGTTTCTTCAGACATGTTTTGAAGCTCGCCCTCGTCCAGATGAACCACCCTTGCTTCTAGCCAAACTTTAGACTAAAAAGTTCAGTCTCAGTAGTAATTACTGAAACCAAACACTAAATGATAACAAAGAAGATTTTCAAGGTGTGATTTTCAACTCAGCATCAAGCCATTATTTATAATAAAATTGAGGCTTGGATTGATGAATGACTCGATGTGGGAGAATTACTTTTGGACCAAAATTACAAATGTGTGAAATTGTAGGACATGGCTGGACGACCACCCCGTAACAACCGCAACCCACGATATGGATTTCCACGCAATAATGATAATGAAGCTGGAGGAAGCCAAGATCCACCACAATCTCCAAAAACGGGTTTAAGTCGTGAAGACTTCATGGCCATAGCTACCATAGTAGCCACTACTCTTCAGGGGATTATTAACCCAACTGCTAATCAGGCACAACCACAGCCTCAGCCTCAGCCGCATGGGATAAAATATCATTATGAGTCTCTTCGCAAGAATCGAATGTCAACATTCGATGGTAACTCAAAACCAGAAGTGGCTCAGCACTGGCTGAAAGAAGTAGAGAAACATCATAGACTACTGGAAGTGCCTCAAGAAATCAAAGTGGAAGTTACATCGCCATTTCTTGTTGACGATGCAAATAAGTGGTGGGATAGTATGTCACCCTCGATGGAAGTGACCGGACCAATCACTTGGCAAAGGTTCCGTGGTGCATTTCTAAAACAATACTTCCTAGCAGCCATTAAACTCCAAAAGTTGGAGGAATTTGATAACCTGACACAAACTCCAGGAATGTCAGTGGTAGAGTATTCCTCAAAATTCCATTCTCTTGGAACTTACGCCCCAACCATTATGGCAGATGATGACTTAAAGCTACACCGTTTCAAGAAGGGTCTGAACAGTCGGATCCAATCAGCATTAGCAGTGTTGGATACCATCAACTTTGAGGATGTGATGGGAGCAGCCATCAAGGCCGAGTCTGACATACATCGCCGAGAAGAAGAGTTCAAGCGCAAACGAGCTCTCCCTCATCAGCCCTCTAACAATGGCCAGAAGTTCAAACGGCCAAATCAGTTCCATAATCAACAAAGGGGATCTACATCTACCCCAAACAACAAAGAATTCCCAAAGTGCCCAATCTGTAATCTTGCACATACTGGGGAATGTCGTAGACAAAGTGGTGCTTGCTTCCGATGTAGGAAGTTTGGACATAGAATTGTTAATTGCCCTGAGACTGAGAAGAAGGGGACTGGAGCAGGCAATGGCATCCCTCCAAACAAACCCAATGCCAGGGTGTTCGCCATGACACAGAATGAGGCGAATAATGCCAATGACGTTGTGGCAGGTACTGTCTTAATCAACAAATTGTCTGCCTATGTGCTGTTTGATTGTGGTGCTACGCACTCGTTTATATCTAAGAGGTTTGCTAAGAAGTTAAAGCTTGTACCTGACATACTTAGTGAACCATATAGAGTAGCAACTCCTGCTAACAAAACCTTGGAAACACATAGTATTCATCGAGGATGCAACATTCATATAAGTGACAAAAAGTTCAACACCGATCTGATTCAACTCAACATGGTGGAGTTTGATGCTATCCTAGGAATGGATTGGTTATCTAAACACCACGCCTTAGTTGACTGTCATAATAAGAAAGTCAAACTACGAGCACCAGACCAAGAAGAAATCTTATATTGTGGCAATACAAAAGAGCGTAAAGTTCTTTTATCTGCTTCACAAACTTGGAAAGCCATGAGAAGCGGTGAGAGAATTTACCTAGCCATGATAAACAAAGTCATGGAAGGAGCTGAACTCAGACTAGAAGATATTCCGGTAGCACAAGAATTTCCGGATGTTTTTCCAGATGATCTCCCCGGATTAGTCCCGGATCGTGAAATATAGTTTGAGATTAACTTGGTGCCAGGCGCTACATCCATTTCGAAGGCACCATATCGAATGGCTCCAGCTGAATTGAAAGAGCTAAAAGAACAACTGCAAGAACTCTTGGACAAGAAGCACATCAGACCAAGTACATCTCCATGGGGAGCTCCAGTACTATTTGTAAAAAAGAAAGACGGGAGTATGAGATTGTGTATCGATTACAGAGAATTAAATAAGATCACAATCAAAAATAGATATCCTCTCCCAAGGATAGACGACCTATTCGATCAACTCAAGGGAGCTAAAGTCTTTTCTAAACTTGATCTAAGATCGGGCTATCATCAGCTCAAGATTAAGGCAGGAGATATTTCGAAGACTGCCTTCCGAACAAGATATGGACATTACGAGTTCACGGTGATGCCATTTGGTTTGACGAATGCTCCAGCCGCATTCATGGACTTGATGAATCGAGTATTCAAGCCATTCCTGGACAAGTTCGTGGTAGTGTTCATCGATGACATTCTGGTCTATTCCCCGAGTAAAGAGAAACACGAGGAACATCTTCGTCTTACCCTACAGACCTTAAGAGAGAAAGAACTCTTTGCCAAATTCAAGAAATGCGAATTTTGGCTAGACAACGTTGCATTCTTAGGGCATATCATCTCTGAAGCAGGCGTGTCCGTAGATCCTAAGAAAGTGGAAGCAATTATGGACTGGCCAAGACCAAAGACTGTTACGGAAATTCGAAGTTTCTTAGGGTTAGCTGGCTATTATCGAAAATTTGTTGAAGGATTTTCCTCGATAGCCATACCCCTTACAAAACTCACACAAAAGAACTCCAAATTCATATGGAGTAAGGAGTCTGAGGAGAGTTTCGAGACTTTAAAGAAGAAGCTTGCATCTACACCTGTATTGGTATTGCCAACTGAGAATATGGGTTTTACCATCTACAGCGATGCATCAAAAGAAGGTCTAGGATGTGTGCTCATGCAAGAAGGAAGAGTGATTGCCTATGCATCAAGGCAACTCAAACCGTATGAACAAAACTACCCTATGCATGACCTTGAGTTAGCAGTCGTAGTTTTTGCCTTGAAAATATGGAGGCATTACCTTTACAGTGCCAAGTGTGAAATTTTCACGGATCATCAGAGTCTCAAGTATTTGTTCACCCAGAAGGAATTAAATATGAGGCAAAGACGATGGATAGAACTATTGAAGGACTATGACCTTACGATAAGCTACCATCCAGGGAAAGCAAATAAGGTCGCAGACGCACTAAGTCGGAAGGGCACAGGGAAGATGATTTTAGCATCCCTTTCAGCTTATCCCTGCCTCCGAGAAACGATAAAGTTAGACCAAAGTCAGGATCCCAGCCTAACTAAATTGAAAGAACAAGTTAAGGAAGGAAAAATACCCGATTTCACGACAGACAATGATGGAACTTTATGGATGAAAAGAAGGTTATGTGTACCAAACGTGAAGGACCTTAGACGAGAAGTGGTGATTACAGCACATAAATCAAATTTCTCCATCCATCCTGGAAGCACAAAGATGTACAAAGACCTCAAAGAAAGCTTCTGGTGGATTGGAATGAAGAAAGACGTTGCTGAATTTGTCGCTAGATGCTTAGTTTGTCAGCAAATTAAAGCTGAACATCAAAGGCCAGGAGGATTACTTCAACCTCTTGAAATTCCGGAATGGAAGTGGGAACATATCTCCATGGACTTTGTAGTAGGATTGCCAAAGTCTCGACAAAGTCATGACGGTATATGGGTAATTGTGGATAGACTCACAAAATCTGCACATTTCCTCCCAGTCCGTATGAATTATAACTTGGATAAACTGGCGACCCTATACATGGATAATATTGTGCGACTTCATGGAGTCCCGATAAGTATCGTATCCGATAGAGATCCCAGATTCGTGTCACGCTTCTGGAATAGTTTTCAACAAGCTATGGGAACTAAGGTAACTCTTAGCACGGCCTATCACCCACAAACCGATGGCCAAACAGAGAGGACAATCCAAACCCTCGAGGATATGTTAAGAGCTTGTACTATAGATTTCAGTGCAAACTGGAGTGAGCTCTTACCTCTGATCGAGTTCGCCTATAACAATAGTTATCATAGCAGCATTGGAATGGCACCATACGAAGCACTCTATGGGCGAAAATGTCGATCACCGTTATATTGGGATGAAATTGGAGAGAAAGCTATCACCGGACCTGAGCTTGTACAGACCACAATCGACAAAGTCACAATCATTAGAGATAGGCTCAAAGCAGCTCAAAATCGACAAAAAAGTTGGGCTGATATGAAAAGAAGACCGTTAGAATTCGAGATTGGCGACAAGGTTTATGTAAAGGTCTCACCAATGAAAGGAGTCATCCGATTTGACAAAGCAGGGAAGCTAAGACCAAGATATGTTGGACCATTTGAAATCTTAGAGAAAGTGGGAACTCTAGCTTATAGAATAGCACTACCACCAAGCCTCTCAAGAATTCATAATGTATTTCACGTATCACAGTTAAGAAAGTACATTGCTGATCCAAATCATGTACTCGAAGTAGAACCTTTAGTAGATCAAGGAAACTTGAACGAAACCCTGAAGTATGAAGAAATTCCGATCCGAATCATAGACTCAAAGGATCAAGTACTGAGATGAAGGACCATTCCATATATCAAAGTTCAATGGTCAAACCATACAGAGAGAGAAGCCACTTGGGAACCAGAAGAGAAAATGCGAGAAAAATATCCCTATCTGTTCCAAGATCAAGCTGCTTCAAGTTTCGAGGACGAAACTCCTCATAAGGAGGGAAGAATGTGATGATCACCACTTGCAAACATGTTACATTGCCACAACATGGTACCACAACATGTTACATTGCCACAACATGATACCACAACATGTTACATTGAATTTAGGTACCAAGAATTTAATTAAACTATCCTTAAATACATCATTGCTTACATAATATTAAGTTGATGTCATTGATTACATAATATTAACTTGATGTCATTGATTACATAATATTAAGTTGATGTCATTGATTACATAATATTAACTTGATGTCATTGATTACATAATATTAACTTGATGTCATTGCTTACATATTTTTCTTGAAAAACTTCTATAAATACCAAGCTAGATTCATTAGTAGAAACACAAAAAAAGTGTAAAGGAAATACTCTCAAAATACTCTCAAAATATCAAATATTCTAGCAAGAAAAGAAGTTGATTTTTGAAGGTTGTAGATCCATACTCTTTCAAGTTTAAAGAATCATCGTAAACAATCAGGTAAGTGGGCTTTTGTTATATTATCCTTTTCGTTTTGATACCATATGAAATGCTTATGAAAAATACAGTCGAATATGTGAACTATTTTAAAAACTATGATGTCATGAAAATTCTGAATATCGGGAGATAAGTGCTATGCGAAACAACGTGCTACGTACGTGTGAGCCACCTCTTGAACCAATGGGGCAAAGTGCTATACATACGGGAGCCACCTCTTGAATTCGTAGGAGTCACCTCTATAATCCTTATGTTATGTAGATCGATCTAATTTGATAAGTATATGACATGTGTTCTAATATGATGCTTTTGGTATGACTCAAAGAAGCAAAATTCTGTTATGTGTATCAGTTTATGTTTTGAAATCTGTTTTGAAATCTGTATAAGTATATGTTTTTGGCATATTCGATTGGCCCCCGCTTACTGAGTGTCAACCAGAACACCCCTTACATCCCCTCCCCAGATAAAAGTGAGACAGATACCGAAGATGCAGAACAACACAACTTTTGGGGTTGGTGATCTACCGCAATTATTTCAAGATTTTACATAATTATGCTTCCGCTATCGTTATAAATATTTTTTGTTTTAGAAAAATACTTATTATAATTGTTTATAGATATAGACCCATACAATCGTTTTAAAAATCTATCATCTAATATAAAATTGAGCACATTAACTTGCTATTTTATCAAAATACTTGTGTAAATATTAGTATTATATTGGATAAAAAATAAGATGTGAAAAAAACAATCATTGAAGAAAGAGCCGCACATTAGGAATTAAAGGAATGGTACATATAGAAAACAGGGGAGGAAAAGCCAATGGGGAGATGACCGTATCAGAAATGAAAATAGCAAAGAGTAAAGAGAGATGAGGGTAATTATGAATTAAAAGTCATTCCAAATCTTTACTAGGAGTGGTGGATGTTAGGAGTACGTTCCGCTTTTAATCTCCGATTGATAACCTGCAACCAATAAAGAAACCAATCACAATATACAATTCACAAAGAACTATATAAATTAAATATCAAACAAGAGTAAGGGAATTGGGCTCAGGTCGAGCAGGGTTTCCTTTGTACGTCGTCACCGGGGAACCAAGGTATCGTAGCCAAAAGATGGAGACACACACACTGCCACAAGACACTGCCCGAAGCACTCCACCGCCGCTGCCAGAGAGCTTCAGTAGGCGAAGGCCGAACACAGCAAGGGGAACCACACTAGGGTTACACCAAGACACACACAGTGAGCTCCACCTTGAATCTGACCACAAAGATCAATACTCACGGCAGACACAGCACCACACTCGAACCGCAAATGCACCAAGCTAAGCACACGGCCAACGTCTGGAACCACCCACTCACCGGAGCACACAACTCACGGCCAACCACCACAACAGAGACACGAAAGGAAAGGGGGGGGGGGGGAACGAAAATACACAAAGGATTTTCGGACTTCAGAGTATACTCTATCAGGGAATAATTACCTTGATAAATAGCATTGAAGAAGATGAAGGGAAGAGAGCAAGTCCCAAGGATAAGCGGTCAAGCCAGCCGAAGAGACACACGCAGATGATCAGGGAAGATTCTGGAATGGGGGAGATGAAGAGTGAAGGGGCTGGTGTTGGTAAAGGGTCTCGGTTATGAAGAGGGGCCAAGGCCCAATAGGAATAAAGGTAACGGGCCAAACCCAACAAATCTCCATCTTGGCACAATACCGGCTCCACCTCGACGTAAGGAAAACCCTATAGATGACTCATCATCGCCCAAAGGGTCCCCACAACACACACAGTATTGTGTGGACCAGATTCTTGTCATAGCACAAAGCACAGACAAAGAATACAGACAATAACCAACACAAAGAGGTTAAAGTCAATAACCGGGGTAACAATTCTATAGCACGCACACAGCAGTTATATACTATCAATATAGTTAGCAACACTAATCAATCACCTGTATCAAAATTCAAAATTTTCAGACATGATTGTAATTTAGAAATAGGTAAACACTTAGTTCCCATATCAGCAGGATTATATTCAGAAGGAATCTTTTCAAGATTAACTAATCTTTTAGCCACTACATCCCTAATGTAATGAAATCTAACATCAATATGCTTAGTGCGATCATGAAAAACAGGATTCTTACACAATTGAATGCCAGATTGAGAATCAGAAAATACCTCTACCTTACCTTCGAGCAAGCTAAGTTCAGAGATCAAACCTTTCAGCCAGACAGCTTCCTTCAAAGCTTCTGTTACAGCAACATATTCTGATTCCATTGTCGACAAGGCAACGATATGCTGCAGCTGCGATTTCCAACTTATACATGCTCCACACAAAGTAAAAACATAAGAAGTAGTAGATTTTCTATTGTCCTTATCATTAGCATAATAGAATTGATGATCACCACTTGCAAACATGTTACATTGCCACAACATGGTACCACAACATGTTACATTGCCACAACATGATACCACAACATGTTACATTGAATTTAGGTACCAAGAATTTAATTACACTATCCTTAAATACATCATTGCTTACATAATATTAAGTTGATGTCATTGATTACATAATATTAACTTGATGTCATTGATTACATAATATTAACTTGATGTCATTGCTTACATATTTTTCTTGAAAAACTTCTATAAATACCAAGCTAGATTCATTAGTAGAAACACAAAAAAAGTGTAAAGGAAATACTCTCAAAATACTCTCAAAATATCAAATATTCTAGCAAGAAAAGAAGTTGATTTTTGAAGGTTGTAGATCCATACTCTTTCAAGTTTAAAGAATCATCGTAAACAATCAGGTAAGTGGGCTTTTGTTATATTATCCTTTTCGTTTTGATACCATATGAAATGCTTATGAAAAATACAGTCGAATATGTGAACTATTTTAAAAACTATGATGTCATGAAAATTCTGAATATCGGGAGATAAGTGCTATGCGAAACAACGTGCTACGTACGTGTGAGCCACCTCTTGAACCAATGGGGCAAAGTGCTATACATACGGGAGCCACCTCTTGAATTCGTAGGAGTCACCTCTATAATCCTTATGTTATGTAGATCGATCTAATTTGATAAGTATATGACATGTGTTCTAATATGATGCTTTTGGTATGACTCAAAGAAGCAAAATTCTGTTATGTGTATCAGTTTATGTTTTGAAATCTGTTTTGAAATCTGTATAAGTATATGTTTTTGGCATATTCGATTGGCCCCCGCTTACTGAGTGTCAACCAGAACACTCACCCCTTACATCCCCTCCCCAGATAAAAGTGAGACAGATACCGAAGATGCAGAACAACACAACTTTTGGGGTTGGTGATCTACCGCAATTATTTCAAGATTTTACATAATTATGCTTCCGCTAAACTCTGTTAAGATTTAAGTTATGATTTTATTTTCAGTTGTAAAACATTTATGTTTATGGAATAAATAGACTGGTTGTATTAAATTCTGTACTATGAGGCTCGTTGATTTTCAATTGTATTTGGAATCAACGCCGGTGTTATCGATCCATAAATCAGTTTGAGGGATCAAATAACAGTCTGAATTAAAAAAAAAAATAATAAAAAAAAAAACTCAAATTGGCTACTGCCTGTTCCATATCGCCGCCGCCGCCGCCCTTACCTGAAAGTAGACCCGTCACCATGACCGCCTAAACGAAACGAAGACACTATAACAAAAATCGAACCGAACGGACTACGATTTCCCGGCCAAATCGCCGATAACAACTCACGCATGAACAAAGACGTCATTTTTCCGATGCGCCGTCTTCGACCGCCGATGGTCCAATCGGGCATATCACTGTAACCGGAATCAACTCTAATACAAAAGCCCTATACAATTTCCAAGTTCCAACTACCGGAAGATGTCCAATTGATCGATGGAAGCCGAGCATTGAAGAACCCTAACCCTAACCCTAACTGGCGAAATTCATTCGATAAAATTCTCGACCATTCGAACGCCAAATCTTAATTAATTTCGTTTTTATACTCGTCATTATATGGGTATTAAAATCCCTCTATCATATCGTTCTTACAAACAAATTAAAATGCTCAATTTTGAATCAAATTTCACGCCATAGAACCCTAAAATTTCGAAATTTTTGAGCTTCGATTTCTCTCAAATTCGAACACCATTTTCAAATTAATTCTGGGTTTATGATACTCATATAATGCTTATTAAAATCCCTTGGCCAATTTTGAATTTTCAGATCCGGATTGACAGAATTTTTGCGCCCATTAGCCTATAAAAAGCTTGCGATTTATCACTCAATAACTTGAACATAATTTTTTTCAAAATACACCAAGATTATGATTATTCATGTTCTGTTTTACATAAATTTTTGGTTAATAAGAATAGACTAAACTTTTAGATATTAGTGTTATATGTTTCATTAAAACTTTCTTTTAGCGTATTCTCCCCACAACTTTATTTTTAAACTCATTTCTCATTGACAAATCTATATGATTACCATATAGTTTCGCTTGTAAGAATGACCTTAAACTTTTCAAATTTCTTCAATATTTTTAAGCTATGAACGTTTTGCAAATCAACAATCTTTATTAACATAAATTTTGAGGAGTGTAATTTATAACTGCAATATTAGCGGTGTGGAACCTTTATTTCTTTTATATAATTATCATTACAAACTGAATATTTAATTCAAAATATTACATATCTGATCCACAATACAAAAAGAAATAAACTCATGATAAATAAAATTACATTTCCAAACGACATCACCAACAGACATGAAAACACAATAAACTGCAAAATAAAATACAAAATTAAAAACATTGGGGTTTCTTCAGACATGTTTTGAAGCTCGCCCTCGTCCAGATGAACCACCCTTGCTTCTAGCCAAACTTTAGACTAAAAAGTTCAGTCTCAGTAGTAATTACTGAAACCAAACACTAAATGATAACAAAGAAGATTTTCGAGGTGTGATTTTCAACTCAGCATCAAGCCATTATTTATAATAAAATTGAGGCTTGGATTGATGAATGACTCGATGTGGGAGAATTACTTTTGGACCAAAATTACAAATGTGTGAAATTGTAGGACATGGCTGGACGACCACCCCGTACCCACGATATGGATTTCCACGCAATAATGATAATGAAGCTGGAGGAAGCCAAGATCCACCACAATCTCCAAAAACGCGTTTAAGTCGTGAAGACTTCATGGCCATAGCTACCATAGTAGCCACTACTCTTCAGGGGATTATTAACCCAACTGCTAATCAGGCACAACCACAGCCTCAGCCTCAGCCGCATGGGATAAAATATCATTATGAGTCTCTTCGCAAGAATCGAATGTCAACATTCGATGGTAACTCAAAACCAGAAGTGGCTCAGCACTGGCTGAAAGAAGTAGAGAAACATCATAGACTACTGGAAGTGCCTCAAGAAATCAAAGTGGAAGTTACATCGCCATTTCTTGTTGACGATGCAAATAAGTGGTGGGATAGTATGTCACCCTCGATGGAAGTGACCGGACCAATCACTTGGCAAAGGTTCCGTGGTGCATTTCTAAAACAATACTTCCCAGCAGCCATTAAACTCCAAAAGTTGGAGGAATTTGATAACCTGACACAAACTCCAGGAATGTCAGTGGTAGAGTATTCCTCAAAATTCCATTCTCTTGGAACTTACGCCCCAACCATTATGGCAGATGATGACTTAAAGCTACACCGTTTCAAGAAGGGTCTGAACAGTCGGATCCAATCAGCATTAGCAGTGTTGGATACCATCAACTTTGAGGATGTGATGGGAGCAGCCATCAAGGCCGAGTCTGACATACATCGCCGAGAAGAAGAGTTCAAGCGCAAACGACCTCTCCCTCATCAGCCCTCTAACAATGGCCAGAAGTTCAAACGGCCAAATCAGTTCTATAATCAACAAAGGGGATCTACATCTACCCCAAACAACAAAGAATTCCCAAAGTGCCCAATCTGTAATCTTGCACATACTGGGGAATGTCGTAGACAAAGTGGTGCTTGCTTCCGATGTAGGAAGTTTGGACATAGAATTGTTAATTGCCCTGAGACTGAGAAGAAGGGGACTGGAGCAGGCAATGGCATCCCTCCAAACAAACCCAATGCCAGGGTGTTCGCCATGACACAGAATGAGGCGAATAATGCCAATGACGTTGTGGCAGGTACTGTCTTAATCAACAAATTGTCTGCCTATGTGCTAGTTTGATTGTGGTGCTACGCACTCGTTTATATCTAAGAGGTTTGCTAAGAAGTTAAAGCTTGTACCTGACATACTTAGTGAACCATATAGAGTAGCAACTCCTGCTAACAAAACCTTGGAAACACATAGTATTCATCGAGGATGCAACATTCATATAAGTGACAAAAAGTTCAACACCGATCTGATTCAACTCAACATGGTGGAGTTTGATGCTATCCTAGGAATGGATTGGTTATCTAAACACCACGCCTTAGTTGACTGTCATAATAAGAAAGTCAAACTACGAGCACCAGACCAAGAAGAAATCTTATATTGTGGCAATACAAAAGAGCGTAAAGTTCTTTTATCTGCTTCACAAACTTGGAAAGCCATGAGAAGCGGTGAGAGAATTTACCTAGCCATGATAAACAAAGTCATGGAAGGAGCTGAACTCAGACTAGAAGATATTCCGGTAGCACAAGAATTTCCGGATGTTTTTCCAGATGATCTCCCCGGATTAGTCCCGGATCGTGAAATATAGTTTGAGATTAACTTGGTGCCAGGCGCTACATCCATTTCGAAGGCACCATATCGAATGGCTCCAGCTGAATTGAAAGAGCTAAAAGAACAACTGCAAGAACTCTTGGACAAGAAGCACATCAGACCAAGTACATCTCCATGGGGAGCTCCAGTACTATTTGTAAAAAAGAAAGACGGGAGTATGAGATTGTGTATCGATTACAGAGAATTAAATAAGATCACAATCAAAAATAGATATCCTCTCCCAAGGATAGACGACCTATTCGATCAACTCAAGGGAGCTAAAGTCTTTTCTAAACTTGATCTAAGATCGGGCTATCATCAGCTCAAGATTAAGGCAGGAGATATTTCGAAGACTGCCTTCCGAACAAGATATGGACATTACGAGTTCACGGTGATGCCATTTGGTTTGACGAATGCTCCAGCCGCATTCATGGACTTGATGAATCGAGTATTCAAGCCATTCCTGGACAAGTTCGTGGTAGTGTTCATCGATGACATTCTGGTCTATTCCCCGAGTAAAGAGAAACACGAGGAACATCTTCGTCTTACCCTACAGACCTTAAGAGAGAAAGAACTCTTTGCCAAATTCAAGAAATGCGAATTTTGGCTAGACAACGTTGCATTCTTAGGGCATATCATCTCTGAAGCAGGCGTGTCCGTAGATCCTAAGAAAGTGGAAGCAATTATGGACTGGCCAAGACCAAAGACTGTTACGGAAATTCGAAGTTTCTTAGGGTTAGCTGGCTATTATCGAAAATTTGTTGAAGGATTTTCCTCGATAGCCATACCCCTTACAAAACTCACACAAAAGAACTCCAAATTCATATGGAGTAAGGAGTCTGAGGAGAGTTTCGAGACTTTAAAGAAGAAGCTTGCATCTACACCTATATTGGTATTGCCAACTGAGAATATGGGTTTTACCATCTACAGCGATGCATCAAAAGAAGGTCTAGGATGTGTGCTCATGCAAGAAGGAAGAGTGATTGCCTATGCATCAAGGCAACTCAAACCGTATGAACAAAACTACCCTACGCATGACCTTGAGTTAGCAGCCGTAGTTTTTGCCTTGAAAATATGGAGGCATTATCTTTACGGTGCCAAGTGTGAAATTTTCACGGATCATCAGAGTCTCAAGTATTTGTTCACCCAGAAGGAATTAAATATGAGGCAAAGACGATGGATAGAACTATTGAAGGACTATGACCTTACGATAAGCTACCATCCAGGGAAAGCAAATAAGGTCGCAGACGCACTAAGTCGGAAGGGCACAGTGAAGATGATTTTAGCATCCCTTTCAGCTTATCCCTGCCTCCGAGAAACGATAAAGTTAGACCAAAGTCAGGATCCCAGCCTAACTAAATTGAAAGAACAAGTTAAGGAAGGAAAAATACCCGATTTCACGACAGACAATGATGGAACTTTATGGATGAAAAGAAGGTTATGTGTACCAAACGTGAAGGACCTTAGACGAGAAGTGGTGATTACAGCACATAAATCAAATTTCTCCATCCATCCTGGAAGCACAAAGATGTACAAAGACCTCAAAGAAAGCTTCTGGTGGAATGGAATGAAGAAAGACGTTGCTGAATTTGTCGCTAGATGCTTAGTTTGTCAGCAAATTAAAGCTGAACATCAAAGGCCAGGAGGATTACTTCAACCTCTTGAAATTCCAGAATGGAAGTGGGAACATATCTCCATGGACTTTGTAGTAGGATTGCCAAAGTCTCGACAAAGTCATGACGGTATATGGGTAATTGTGGATAGACTCACAAAATCTGCACATTTCCTCCCAGTCCGTATGAATTATAACTTGGATAAACTGGCGACCCTATACATGGATAATATTGTGCGACTTCATGGAGTCCCGATAAGTATCGTATCCGATAGAGATCCCAGATTCGTGTCACGCTTCTGGAATAGTTTTCAACAAGCTATGGGAACTAAGGTAACTCTTAGCACGGCCTATCACCCACAAACCGATGGCCAAACAGAGAGGACAATCCAAACCCTCGAGGATATGTTAAGAGCTTGTACTATAGATTTCAGTGCAAACTGGAGTGAGCTCTTACCTCTGATCGAGTTCGCCTATAACAATAGTTATCATAGCAGCATTGGAATGGCACCATACGAAGCACTCTATGGGCGAAAATGTCGATCACCGTTATATTGGGATGAAATTGGAGAGAAAGCTATCACCGGACCTGAGCTTGTACAGACCACAATCGACAAAGTCACAATCATTAGAGATAGGCTCAAAGCAGCTCAAAATCGACAAAAAAGTTGGGCTGATATGAAAAGAAGACCGTTAGAATTCGAGATTGGCGACAAGGTTTATGTAAAGGTCTCACCAATGAAAGGAGTCATCCGATTTGACAAAGCAGGGAAGCTAAGACCAAGATATGTTGGACCATTTGAAATCTTAGAGAAAGTGGGAACTCTAGCTTATAGAATAGCACTACCACCAAGCCTATCAAGAAGTCATAATGTATTTCACGTATCACAGTTAAGAAAGTACATTGCTGATCCAAATCATGTACTCGAAGTAGAACCTTTAGTAGATCAAGGAAACTTGAACGAAACCCTGAAGTATGAAGAAATTCCGATCCGAATCATAGACTCAAAGGATCAAGTACTGAGACGAAGGACCATTCCATATATCAAAGTTTAATGGTCAAACCATACAGAGAGAGAAGCCACTTGGGAACCAGAAGAGAAAATGCGAGAAAAATATCCCTATCTGTTCCAAGATCAAGCTGCTTCAAGTTTCGAGGACGAAACTCCTCATAAGGAGGGAAGAATGTGATGATCACCACTTGCAAACATGTTACATTGCCACAACATGGTACCACAACATGTTACATTGCCACAACATGATACCACAACATGTTACATTGAATTTAGGTACCAAGAATTTAATTAAACTATCCTTAAATACATCATTGCTTACATAATATTAAGTTGATGTCATTGATTACATAATATTAACTTGATGTCATTGATTACATAATATTAAGTTGATGTCATTGATTACATAATATTAACTTGATGTCATTGATTACATAATATTAACTTAATGTCATTGCTTACATATTTTTCTTGAAAAACTTCTATAAATACCAAGCTAGATTCATTAGTAGAAACACAAAAAAAGTGTAAAGGAAATACTCTCAAAATACTCTCAAAATATCAAATATTCTAGCAAGAAAAGAAGTTGATTTTTGAAGGTTGTAGATCCATACTCTTTCAAGTTTAAAGAATCATCGTAAACAATCAGGTAAGTGGGCTTTTGTTATATTATCCTTTTCGTTTTGATACCATATGAAATGCTTATGAAAAATAGAGTCGAATATGTGAACTATTTTAAAAACTATGATGTCATGAAAATTCTGAATATCGGGAGATAAGTGCTATGCGAAACAACGTGCTACGTACGTGTGAGCCACCTCTTGAACCAATGGGGCAAAGTGCTGTACATACGGGAGCCACCTCTTGAATTCGTAGGAGTCACCTCTATAATCCTTATGTTATGTAGATCGATCTAATTTGATAAGTATATGACATGTGTTCTAATATGATGCTTTTGGTATGACTCAAAGAAGCAAAATTCTGTTATGTGTATCAGTTTATGTTTTGAAATCTGTTTTGAAATCTGTATAAGTATATGTTTTTGGCATATTCGATTGGCCCCCGCTTACTGAGTGTCAACCAGAACACCCCTTACATCCCCTCCCCAGATAAAAGTGAGACAGATACCGAAGATGCAGAACAACACAACTTTTGGGGTTGGTGATCTACCGCAATTATTTCAAGATTTTACATAATTATGCTTCCGCTAAACTCTGTTAAGATTTAAGTTATGATTTTATTTTCAGTTGTAAAACATTTATGTTTATGGAATAAATAGACTGGTTGTATTAAATTCTGTACTATGAGGCTCGTTGATTTTCAATTGTATTTGGAATCAACGCCGGTGTTATCGATCCCGGTCTCGGGGCGTGACAGAATCCACATAACCTTTCAATATAACACCTTCATCATATTTAGAAAAACATAAGCCATAATGCATAGAGTTTTTCAAATATCGCAACAACCATTTAACAGCATTCCAATGTACCACACCAGGATTAGACATATATCTACTTAAGCAGCTAACAGCATAAGCAATGTCAGGTCTAGTGCTAACCATCAAATACATTATAGAACCAATTGCATTTGAGTACGGTACATTTTTCATGGCATCAAAGTCAATATCAGTTTTGAACTTTGATCTTTACTTAGCACAAAATGAGCAGCTAAGGGCACGTTAACAGGTTTTGCATCAAACATGGAAAATTTCTTTAAAATTTTCTCTACATAAGAAGTTTGTTTTAACCAGAGAGTAGATTCCTTTCTATCTCTAACAATGTCCATGCCTAGGATTCTACCAGCATCACCTAAGAACTTCATATCAAATTCATCACTTAAACAGTTCTTAATATGCTCAATGGATTTCAGACAAGAACTAGCAATCAACATGTCATCCACATAAATCAACAAGAAAATAGGCACTGGCATTTTATCCTTAAAATACAAGCAATGATCAAAAGAGCTTCTTTTAAATTTTAAGGTAAGCACGCATTCATCAAACTTCTTATTCCATTGCCTAGGTGACTGTGTTAGGCCATACAAAGATTTATTAAGCAAACAAACGTGATTAGGGTTCTTTGAGTCAACAAAACCATCAGGTTGTTTCATGTAAATCTTTTCATCTAAGTCACCATGCAAAAAAGCGGTTTCAACATCCATCTGTTTAAGTTCCCAATTAAAGTGAGCAACAAGTGATAATAAAATTCTCACAGTAGTAAACTTAACAACAGGAGCAAAGATTTCAGTATAGTCAATACCCTATCTTTGAGCAAAACCTTTTGCAACTAGCCTAGCTTTATATCTAACAGAATCAACTTCATTCTTTACCTTAAATAACCATTTGCAATCTACCAAAGAGCAATTAACAGGTTTAGGTACAAGAGTCTATGCATGATTCACAATTAAAGAATGCATTTCACCTTTCATGGCACTAAGCCAATGCACATCATTTTTAGATTTCAAAGCTTCATTATAGGTCTTAGGCTCACAATTATCAATAGACTCAAACATATTGAAAACATGCGATGTGAGGTGAAAATCATTTAACCTAGCAGGTTGTTTCACATTTCTTTTAACCCTATCTCTAGTCAACATATAATCATGCAGATCTTCATGTTCATTAGCAACCATTTCATTATGCACATGTTCGTCAACATTTTCATGCAAATTAGGTTCATTAACAGGCAAGTTCTCATGATTCATATTAGGGAGCACATCGTTTTCAATAACAGGGGTAACAATAGGCAAAGACTCCACCTTGCTCGGTGTAGTCTCAGACTCACAAACAGATTCAGGCAAAGATGGAAGCAAGCAAGGCATTTCAGATTCATTAAAAATGACATCCCTACTTATAATAGTTTTGAAACCAGGTTCACATCTTAACCAAAGCCTATATCCTTTTACACCCTCAGGATAACCAAGAAAGACGCACTTAACTGACCTAGGTTCAAGTTTGTCTCCTTTCCTATGCACAAAAGCAGAACAACCAAACACTTTAAGATTTGAAAAATCTAATTTCTTACCAGAAAAAACACTTTCGGGACACTTACCATTCAAAGGCATGGAAGGGGATCTATTTATCAAATAAGAAGCTGTCACGACAGCTTCGCCCCAGAACTTCTTTGAGAGTCCAGAAGATGCAAGCATACTTCTAACTCTCTCGAGTAAAGTTCTGTTCATCCTCTCAGCAACACCATTTTGATGGGGAGTATAGGGCACAATCTTGTGTCTCAGAATCCCAGATTCACAGCACAAGTCATCAAACAAGATATTGCAGAATTCCATTCCATTATCTGTCCTAAGCCGTTTAATCTTTTTTCCAGTTTGGTTTTCAATCAAAATCTTCCAGTTTTTAAATTTATCAAAAACATCAGATTTATTCTTCATTAGTATAATCCACACTTTTCTAGAGTAATCATCAATGATAGACAAAAAATACCTATTACCACCTTGAGTTGGGACAGGTGAAGGTCCCCAAACATCAGCATGCAGGTATTCAAGTATATCAGAACATTTAGTCACATTGGGGGAATGGGAGATAGGGAATTTAACTCTTTGCTGTTTGCCTAACACACAGGAATCACAAAAAGTCATGCAAGACAATTTATCCCTACCAAAACAACCATCTTTGTGTAAAATCTCTAATCCTTTAGAACTCATATGACCTAACCTTTTATGCCATAAATCAGTTAAATCATCTGACACAGAATTAGCACAGATTTTATCACAGACTGTTTTGCAAACATACAAATTCCTCCTATTCTAAGCTTTAAAAGCTACCAAAGACCCCCGCATAATTTTCATGCAACCATTTCCCCATTTACCCTCATAACCATCAGACTCTAAAGCTGCACGACATCAAGTTATTGCACAAAGCAGAAACATGTCTAACATCTTTCAAAGTCACAGAATAACCAGATTCATATTTCAGACAAATATTACCAATACCAGAAACTTCACACAATTTCTCATTGGCCATAGAAACAGAAGCATGCTCAATTTCTCTGTAGCTAGAAAACAAATTTTTAAGTGGTGTCATGTGATAAGTGCAACCTGAATCAATAAGCCATTCATTTTCACACACAGGTAATGAAAGCACAGAGTTCACAGAATCACATAATTCAGTCACCATAAAAATATCCCCCATGTTTTCCCCAGAGGTAGAAGCATTGTTCGCTTGTTCATTTGTCTGATTTCCATTTTTATTCTGATTCTTCTTTTTAGGGCAATCTTTTATGAAATGATTTGGGTCCCCACAATTGTAACATTTCCTTTTACTAGGCCTAGATTTTGATCTAGCCTTACTTTTTCCTCTTTTATCATTTTTCTGATATTGGTTATTGTTATTATGCCTATGTTGTGATCTACCACGAACGTGCATAACTTCACCAGAGGGATTGTCTATTACCTTTGTTAACTTTTAAATCTAATTCCTTGCTTTTTAGGCCGTTCATTACAGTATCCAATGTAATAGAATCTCTACCATACTTAATGGCGGATTTTACATCACTATAATTTTCAGGAATAGCATTTAGAAGAACAATAGGTGAATAGTCGTCAATGTTCTTATCTCCTGTCAATTTAATATCTTGAATTAATTTAGTAAACACATCCAAGTTTTCATCTACATCTTTGTTCAAGTCTAGCTTGAATCTGAAAAAATTTTCTAACAAGAAAAGTTTACTCGGCAAAGATTTTTCAGTAAACATTTCTTCTAATTTTTCCCAAAGATCTTTTGCAGATGATAGTTTACCACATTTTCTGAGCACAGAGTCAGATAAGTTCAAGATAATAGAAGAATAAGCATATTCGTCATCTTCAAGTTTCTTAGCAGATGTAATGTTTTCAGCCCAATTCCGTCAATAGCTTTAAATACTTTTTGATGTATTAAGATTCCTTTCATCTTTTGTTGCCATATCGAAAAATCATATTTTCCATTAAATGGTTCAAGGTTATATCCAGAAATTGAAGCCATCACAAATAAGCAAGGAGGCACACACAATTTCAACAACCAATCAGCAGAAGCAAGGACCACAAGGCACAAACACAATATGAAAGAATCAATCAAGCTAAGGGGAGGAAAAATCGCTATCACCCACAAGATCACAATACACTCAACGGTGTACGAGCATGAGGCTTCAGATAGAGATTTTCCTACGGGTAAGGGACACAAGCACCTAGAAACAAAATGGTAAAATGATTAAAGGTTAAAATAATCACTTACTACCCAGAGACAAAGCTCTAGGTGACGAAACCACACTGCCCGAAGCACCGAAGTGCACTGCCCGAGAGCTGCCCGAGATTCCAGCCGCTGCCCGAGCACTCCAGCCCTGCCCGAACACTCCAGCTGCTGCCCACCGCTTCCCGAACACTCCAGCCACTGCCCGAGGTCTGCCCGAGCACTCTACCAGACACGGAACGCTCTGATTACCACTGTTAGGAGTACGTTCCGCTTTTAATCTCCGATTGATAACCTGCAACCAATACAAGAAACCAATCACAGTATACAATTCACAAAGAACTATATAAATTAAATATCAAACAAGAGTAAGGGAATTGGGCTCAGGTCGAGCAGGGTTTCCTTTCTACGTCGTCACCGGGGAACCAATGTATCGTAGCCAAAAGATGGAGACACACACACACACTGCCCCAAGACACTGCCCGAAGCACTCCACCGCCGCTGCCAGAGAGCTTCAGTAGGCGACGGCCGAACACAGCAAGGGGAACCACACTAGGGTTACACCAAGACACACACAGTGAGCTCCACCTTGAATCTGACCACAAAGATCAATACTCACGGCAGACACGACACCACACTCGAACCGCAAATGCACCAATCTAAGTATACGGCCAATGTCTGGAACCACCCACACACCGGAGCACACAGCTCACGGCCAACCACCACAACAGAGACACGAAAGGAAAGGGGGGGAACGAAAATACACAAAGGATTTTCGGACTTCAGAGTATACTCTATCAGGGAATAATTACCTTGATAAATAGCATTGAAGAAGATGAAGGGAAGAGAGCAAGTCCCAAGGAGAAGCGGTCAAGCCAGCCGAAGAGACACACGCAGATGAGCAGGGAAGATTCTGGAATGGGGGAGATGAAGAGTGAAGGGGCTGGTGTTGGTAAAGGGGCTCGGTTATGAAGAGGGGCCAAGGCCCAATAGGAATAAAGGTAATGGGCCAAACCCAACAGTGGAGAATTTTTAACTTTTTTGGGATGTACATGGGGCATCAAAGTTTGTATCTAAAGATTTCAACAGAAGTCATTAAAAGTCTATGAGATTTTGGATACCTATAGACTTCTATGGAGTTTTAAAAATTCAAGTTTGAATACCACCTGACTTTTTAAAACTCTACGAAAGTCTGTCTTGAATACGATTAGACTTTTGTAGAGTATATAAAAGTCTGGATTGAATACCTCTAGACTTTTAAACTCCATAAAAGTCATTAAAAGTCAATAAAAGTCTATAACCAATACACCCCCTTATAATGTCTTTCGCATGCCATTTATAACTTGGTTTAAACAAGGTAGTGTTTGCAAATGTTTATTCAAATTATATCTATGTTGTTTTTGCTTAAAATTGAAAATATATGTTTTAAGCGAAAGCAAAATTGTTTTTAAGCGAAATCAAAAAGTGCTTGATATTAAAATCAAAAAGTAGCTTAATGGATTTCAGTTTTATTACAAAATTATCATCACACAAACTTAAAGCAGTCAAAAATATTTTTTCGACTTTCTTCCTATTTTTTTAGATAAACAATAGCAAAAGTAAGTAAATCAAACACTAAAATATTTTTTTTTCTTAGATAAGCAATTGCTAACATTGGCGATTGGCGCAAACAAAGTGCTTCGATTTACATGCAAGATACTCAATCGTAAAAAGCTGGGCTTGTTTCTTGGGCTACATCTCAAATTTCCACCTATCATTTTGAGTCCAATAAATTGATGTAGAAGAAGGATTAGTTTTTTGCTACCCCGTAGAATAGTCCCGTTGAGGTAAATCCAATCATATATATGGTATATTCTCATCCAATATAGAGAATATACAATATGTTGGATGATTGGATATACCTAATGGGGCAATGTCCCATGGGGTAGCTAAGAACATTTTTAGAAGAAGTAACGGGCTGTGTAATTATACAGGCTATGATTGGATTGAGTCTGAATTGTGTAAAGGGACGAAGGTCACCGACTTTTGATGGACGCAGAGCCAACGAGTAAAGTCGAACAACATAACAAGTCTTAAGGTTAAAAAAGCTCCAATTGCACTTCAGAAAATTCCAAAAAGAATGCGGTCTCATACGTAGACTGCTGAAATCTTGTTACGAATGTAATTGGAGCATCTTCTTCTCGCTTGTAGACTTTGATATTTTCTGGGATGAATTCTTCATTGATAATGTGGAACAATATATAGTTACAATTACATTGTGAAAGAACCTCTATTCTAGGTAACAAATAATCCTATTAACTATTCTTCTTACTTCTATCTAGTAAACACTTTCCATATTCACTAAAGTATATACATGGGTTATTGGTACACTTCCCCTCAAGTTGGAGCATACATATCTAGCATGCCCAACTTGTTGATTATATCATGGTATGCCCCTTTTTGAACTGCATTTGTAAGAATATCAGCAATTTGATATTCGGATTTCACAAACATAAACTGAATGATTTTTTGGTCTAACATGTGATGAAATATCTGTCAACTTCTACATGTTTGGTACGATCATGTTGTACATGATTCTGTGCAATCTCAATGGCAGCCTTATTATCACAATAAAGATTCATAGGCTTTGTATGTTCGATTCCCAATTCTGATAGAACCCGTTGAATCCATAATAATTTGCATATTCCATGAGCCATACCTCAAATTCAGCCTCTGCACTTGATCTTGCAACAACCTTTTGTTTCTTGCTTTTCCAAGTTACAAGATTTCCTTCCACGAAAGTAAAGTAACCAGATGTAGATCTTCTGGTTGTTTGATTGCCTGCCCAATCCGCAGCTGTGTATCCTTCAATGGTAGAACTACTATTCTTCGAGAAGAACAAACCTTTTTTCTGGAGAGCCTTTCAAATACCACAAGATTCGGTATACTGCATTCATGTGTTCTTCACTTGGTTGATGCATGAATTGACTAACAACACTCACTGCATAGGCTATGTATGGTCTGGTATGAGACATATATATTAGCCTCCCAATTAATCTTTGATAACATCGTATGTGGATTTGATTTGGAAAGATTCACAGCTTGTGATTCACCTCCATGGGTGTCTTGATTGGTTTGCAGGCAAGCACCCCAGTTTCAGTTAGGAGATCAAGAACACATTTTCTTTGTGAAAGAGAAATCACATGTCTCGATTGGTTTGCAGGCAAGCATTCCAGTTTCACCACTTCGATTCTAGAAAGTATTTAAGTTCTCCTAGGTCCTTCATTTCAAATTTAGTAGCTAAATACTCTTTCATCCTTTTCATTTCTTCACAATCATCTCCTGTCAAGACCATATCATTGACATATACGATTAAAGTTGTTACCTTTCCCTCCTTGTGTTTCACAAACAAGGTATGATCTGTACCACTTGGGTTGTATCCGAAGGCCTTCATTGTCAGTGTCAATCTCCCAAACCAGGCTCTAGGTGACTGCTTGAGGCCATATAATGATTTGTTCAGTTTGCGAACTTTATTTGTGCTTGATGAGCCAAGTTTCACACCCAGTGGTAGGTCCATATAAACTTCTTCTTCTAGATCGCCATTGAGAAAAGTGTTCTTAACATCAAACTGTTTTAGGGGCCAATCCTGGTTTGCTGCTATAGAGATGAGGATATGAATTGTATCTAGCTTGGCTACCTATGCAAATGTCTCTTGGTAATCCACACCATGCTTTTGTGTATAGCCCTTTGCGACTAACCGTGCTTTATATATGTCAAAACGTCCATCAGCTTTGAGTTTCACAGTGTATACCCATCGGCATTCAATTGTTTTCTTTCCTTTGGGCAATGGAAAAATATATTGATATTTTCTGGGATGAATTCTTCATTGATAGTGTGGAACAATGTATAAATACAATTACATTGTGAAAGAATCTCTATTCTAGGTAACAAATAAAACTACTTCTATATTCAATCAGTTATTCCCTAAACTATTCGTCTTACTTCTTTTTAGTAAACACTTTCCATATTCAATAATGTATATACATGGCTTATTGCCACATCTCTAAATTAGGGTGCATCATCCATGCATTTTTCTCATTTTCAGCAACTGTAAGAATTTATGGTAGATCATGGTTTGCAATATTGCTCGTGGAACGACAGCCGCCGTGCTCCAGACTAAAACGAACTTGTAACTATAACGGTAGTTTCACGTCCAATCGTATAACATTTTTTATTTTTTCCAATTTTTTTGATCTTTTTCATTAAAAAATTATCCATATTATCTAATTATATTTTTTTTAAAATTTTAAAAAACTTTCCAATAATAGTCGCTACCGTGTCGTGAAAGGTCAATGAAACTGGAACATCAGTCTTCACAACGCCTTCTGCGGCCATATCGGCGAACCATGGGTTTTTGGCATGAAACCCTCATGTGTGTTTTAAAATAGACAATTACCCAGAGTCGATTCTATGTTGGAAGGAGCGGGGTAGCTGCTCTATATGTATATATATTATATATTTTTCCCCATAATTTTAAAAACCTATATTTTTGCCCCCAATAAAAAAAACCCACAATTTCGCCCCCGTCAATATTTATGCTAGATTCACCCCTGAGTTTACCACCTTGTGGTTCGAAAATAGGCAGTTTACCGCTATTGTGGTTCGAAAATGTGTGCAAAACACTCGTTCAATGTATGATTTATGTTACACGCGTCATATATTGTGTCTGAGCTTTGAAATGAATTGTTGGAAGGTCATGTACCATTGAGGGAGAAATTGCACCTAAATAATAAAACAAGATGGCAATCTGCATATTTTGATTAACATAGGGGGTAATCTGCACCTAAAGAATAATATAAGAAGGTATTGCACCTAAAATTAGAAAAAAAAAATTGACAGAATTTTATCCTGTGTTAATTTATCCCCTTTAGTTTCGATTAGGTGCACCTCAATGTATTTGAAAATATTTACAACACTCTCTGTTGTTTGTATATGCGCAAAGCACTCACCCTGGAACGAGGATGTTTTTGTCATTATAAACCAAAAATTCTGAAATTTGTGGAGGGATCAGTGACTTATAATTTGTAAACCACGTGAGGATAAAATATATATTTATAAATCACAGATAAATAAATTATTACTTTTATTTATCATGCTTAAATTCTAATGCACCGAGTAGAACATATCCCATATTATTAAAAGTCTTTGGTTTTTGTGATGTTCAGAGACATGTATGAAATTTTATATGAAACCAACGTAATTAATTTAATGTTCCAATGATTATGCTACAACTAATTAGCCGATTTCTGACAGAGTTAATGTTCAATGTATATTAGATATTTGACATATAATCAGGTATCTTAATTTTCATAAAGTTATAAAGCATAAACCAAATCCAACCTTTGTCCTTTGAGATTTTAAAAACAAATGTGTAACTCCATTTATATTTATATGACATTAATCTCTCTCTCTCTCTATATATATATATATATAGCTAACGCTACATTAGTGTACCATGTGACCAAGGGCGGAGGCACCCTTGGCCAGGGGACACTTGTCCCCCTTGCAAAAGTTAAAAATTTTTTCCTTCTTTAAAAAAATGCATTTTACATATCAAAAGTTACAGTTTATTTTAAAAAATTATATTCTAAAATTATATTTTGACCCATAATATTCTTTATATCATTCCAAAAATTCTTGAGTCTGCACCTGCATGTGACCAACTTAATGTGTGAAATGAAGGGAAAAAAAGAGTTGGGGGTATTTTTATAGTGTGCAGTTGTGAAGAAGAGTCATGAGATTCTTGCAGTCAGAGTTGATATCACAATCCCAATTAGTCTACTCTATCACGTTAATCATGCCACACATCTTTGTCTCCTTCAAACCCATATAAACTTCAATTATTTTAATATATTTTTTAAAGGACCGATTTACCTTTAATTGTACATAAATTACATATTTAACATTTATTTTGACAAAAAAGGATAAAAAGTTATTTTTGTCAATATACAATCAAACTTCTTACTTTAGTGTGAACTAGACTTCTTTCACTTCTATTTTTCATGTACTGAGATAATTTTAAAAGTTGTTCATTCCAAAACATAATTATTTGACCAAAAGATTACTTAATTGAGAAACTATTACATTTGGTATTTAATTTACTACTAGAATTGTCGTGCATGTTCAAAGGGCAGCGACGCATGGGAGTACCCAGCTCACTGCTCAACATGGGGGGCGGACTTACCTTGCCCAAAAACAATTTTTATTTTTACCTTAGAATTTTTTAAAAAAACAAAATTTCAAAAATTATAGTTTGTTCCTTAAAAATTACATTTTGCCCCATTCAATTATATTTTGACCACTAAAAATTTTTTGGCCTATATTTTTTTTGTCCACATTCCCAGAAATCCTGGGTTCGCCAAGCTTAAAACGTGATAATTTTACGATACCATGTACAATTTTGTTGCTCTATCTTTATCTACCTAATTTATCCATTCAATTAAAAGTTGATATTCGATTGTGCCATAATTGATAAGCTCAAAATTTTGAAAATGGTATTAGAGCCAAAAGATTATTAGTTCGAGATTATGTATACGAAAAGTCCATGTATTTTTAAATTTATTTCCGGGTCTTTGTTATCCAATATCCAACCAATGAACCAACATGAAAATTATGCTTTAAATATTACATTCCAGATGTATGTTTTCAATGCCTGGCTTATGCATACGGTATGCCCCAAAACTGAGTGTGTTATTATTCATAACCAACAAATCTCAAAATACAAAATTTCGAAACAAAACCAGCCTATTTATTTCATAACAATAAATATGTCTTTCAAACTGAAATTCAAATAATGTAAATTATTCAAAATATCCTATAACATTAGCGGAAACATAAATTAACTTAATATTACTATCATTGAGTCATAGCTGCCAGTGTTTTGAAAATCGGACCGGATCAGCCGGTTCAACCGGTGATCGGTGCTTGGTCCGGTCTGGTTGACCTTCTAGAACCACCTTGCTAAAAAACTAGTGCAAACCGTATTAAATCGGTAAAAAATCGATTCAGCTAGTGAACCGATCGACAGTTGAATCGACTGGTTGCTTTTTCTTACTTTTTTTTAAAATAAAATTTTACTCTTTTTTTTAAAAATTATAAATCAAAATTTTAGAACAAAAATATATTATATCTAATTTATTGTTATTAAAATAATTACAAAATAATATTTTATATATGTCTTTATCAAAAAGACCATATAAATCTATAAATATGTCTTGTATATTATATATTAACATGTTTATTCTCTTGTAAATTATAAAAGATGTGAATCATTTTATAAGTTATTGAATATTTTCTTATAATTTTGGAACATTGTTCTTTTTGGACATTGTTTGTTGTTGTTTTAGATGTTTTATTATTATTTTTTATGTTGGACTTTTGATTTGATCTGATTTTGAAGTTTGACATGTTATGTTGGTGTAATGATATTTTTTTTATTGCGAACAACTTAAAACTCTAGCAAATACATGGTATACATATTTTACAAAAAATAAATAGATATTACATAATCCTAACTTCATCACCGGTTGGACCAGTGGTTCAACCTGTCGAACAATCAAACCTGTAACCAGTAAGGACAGCAATTTCATATCCGGTCCGATATTAAAAACACTGACAACAGCGACAACAGATTTACCAACCCAGAAGTGGTGTTATTTTTCGTCTTCGATTTCTTGTAACAAATATATACACAACATAATTTTCAAAAACATGTATCAAAATCAGAGTAGAAACAGATATGAACTCATAACATAAACTTAACAGAATTTGCTATTTCTTAGAGCCAGAACGTAATATAAACTTCATATAAGAGTTACATACCATATACTAAAGTAAGCACAATAAATCATCTAATTACATCCGTGTACTGATATCAGTTCTCTAGACTTAACCATCCTAAGGATAAGGTCAGAACATCGGATCACCCACGAGTAAAGGATCTGGCGCACCAAAACAACTGTTAACCACCGCATTAAGTCAGAGTAACAGTTATAATCTCACTGCATTAAGGTCAGAAACAGAGCTCAGAATTCCTTACCAATTGGATTTTGATATTTAAATTGCTTCAAAATTGCAGTCTTGATCAGAAATAGCAGAGTTTCATAATTTAAAATTACATCACATAGTCGAATGAAAATTAAAGCATAATGCTCATTTCAAAAAAGAAAAGAACGATTTTAAACAAAAGCCCACTTACAGATTGAAGATGATTTTTAGATATGTTTGAATGGAATTATGGGTTGTGAACCATGTGAATCTTCTTTTATCATTTGATGGAGTTTTCTAATTTGCATAGGCTGCAAAACAGTCCAAGGAAAGAAGCATTTGGGATGATTACAACAGTTTGATCAAGATTTGGTCAGCACGTTCAGAAGGGAGTTAACTAATTTGTGAACGATGGAGATTGAGGTTTTGTGATTGTTTGAATCGATTAATAGAGGACAAACATAGGCTACTGTTTTCCCGCATAGAATTTGTGTAGTTATCTTTCGGAGGGCATTGACAGACATCTAGCCGTTGGATTGAGCATGTCAAAACATCTTTGAATATAATTTGAATGGTGGACATCAGATTTGGATGTCTTTATATGTGTGAATATTTTCGAAACTTGTGGCTAAATTTGGAGAGCAATTTTTTAGAATATTGTTTAAAAATTTTGTATGCTTTTAAGATAGATTTTCGAGATTCTTGCTTCTTGGTGAGAGATATTATGAGTGTTTGTGATGTAGGAGGATTTCAATTGATTATAAGATATGATCCTATGATTTTTGTTTCCATAATTAACGAAAACCTTCATTCGATAGAAGATTTTTAACCTAATTGATGCATTTTTCTTTGGAGAAGGATTTCTTTAGCACTTTTCTTTGTGTAGATTTTGAGTGAAGTGTGAAACAATTAAAAATTAAGCTTAGTTCTGGGATAATTAGTTTCATCATTTACTTTGTTTTAAATTTTTAAAACATAAATCACACTAATTTACTCTTGAAAAGTTCGAAATTATTAAAACGGGGCGAGAATCAGGCCTACATAGAGTGTTAACAGTACAGTGTAGCCTTCCTAGTTCCTTGATTACATGGCTATGTTACATTTAGTATATGATGATATAGTTATTGTGTGATGTCAGTATAGCTGAATAAATTCTGAAAAATTGGTTACCTCTGAAAATGTACACAGAGACACTGACACATTTTCAGGAAACTGACTCAAACAGTAACAAATCTAAGATATCCCTACCTTATATTCTTTTTATTATTTATAAATAATAACGGTCCAAAAATTTGGATCAACACCAAAGAGATCGAAGCAAAATGAAGAACAATATAATGGAACAAGGACAAATTAAGCTATCCGCAGACACACACATATGTGTGTATATATATTGCAATGAAAATATATAGTGTTTTAATAATAAATGCTCGATTCAATTAGTATTTCTTTTGTAAAAAAATAGTTTAATTAAAATAGCATAAATCAATTACTTAATTTTCATATTGCTTCAAAAAAAAAATATATATTATAAATGATAAGTTGACCGACAATTGAATAAATCCATGATACTTTTAAGATATTCGCGAGGGAAGAGAAGGCATACATCATGAACCAAACCACAATTCTAGTTTAATTTACATTGTAATTAAGGTATATTCTCTTTATACTATACACAATATATGTGTGGATCTCTTATATATAAACTAGTTTTTTTGGTTTTTTGGCACCGTACAATGTGCGGTGCCAGGTATCAGCATATTGATCAATTTTTCTTAATTTGATCGAAAATAACATTTCAAATGACTGACTTTAACAATTTTTTTTTAAAAACGACCATCATACGATAATTGAATGGGAAAAAATGACTGATTCTATTTTTTTTTTAAAATGATACACATCTTACTATAATATATAAACTGAAAAAATAGTATTTGAAGTTGTGCGGATCAACAACTGATTAAGATATATTTGGCTGTGTTGCACAAACACTCCAAAAAATCACCCAATGCAGTGTCGGACACTCCGCGAACACGGACACGGCATGACACGTGTGCGACACGGTGTCGGATATGTCACGTGGCATGTCTGGATCTTTTTTTAAAAAAAAAAATTCCAACACGTTTTGGACACGTCGTAGACACGGCAGGACACATGAAAATGATTTTTTTTTATTTTTTATAAAATAATTTTTAAAAAAAAATTAAATTTTTTTCTTACAAAAATGTTAAAAAAACTATAACTTTTTTTTTTGTATATTTTAATTAGTGAATGAAGTGGCTACAACTTGACATCATTTTCAATTTTATTATTCAAATATTTGATAATTATAGTTTTTCTTGAATTTTAGTACATTAGAACATAAAGGATATGTAGAATATATATAAAAATAAAAAAATTATTTTAGTATTCTACAAGTGCCGTGTCTTATAATTTTTAAAATCCGTGTCCCCGTATCCACGTCGTGTTGTACTGTGTCCGTGTAGCATAGTATTTTGGTCAAACTCACGCATCAACAAAAAGCAAATTTTATGTAACAAAAAAATTTGAACAAAAACGTTTGGAAAAATTTTTTTAAAAAAATTCAATGAATAGTAATGACTGATAATTAAAGTTTTTTTTGAATTTTAGTATATTAGAACATAATGGATATGTAGAATATATATAAAAAATAAAAAAAATTATTATCGTATTCTAAAAGTATCGTGTCCTGTAATTTTTGAAAATCCGTGTCTTCTTGTCCATGTCGTATCGTGTCCGTGCAGCATAGTATTTTGGTCAAATCACGCATCAACAAAACAAGCAAATTTATTTAACAAAAAGATTTGAACAAAAACGTTTGGAATTTTTTTTTAAAAAAAATTCAATGAATGGTGTTGACTATTCATTACTATTCCCCATAATAGTAATGTTTAATACACTTATTATAAAGGGTGTAGAGCCCATATATATTCTAGTATATCTAATTGTTTATGTTGTAATATAATGAGAATTCTTCTGAAAATATAACATAAAATAAACCTGAGAGGATATGATCTTAAAAATAGTGAGTTAGACTACTCCGAAGAATACATTGGATTTTCTAATAATTATTTTATTTTTGTATTCTAACACGAAATGTCCTCATCAAGCCCCATTTTAGGAGGCACCAAGTACACATTCAATGGAACACTCATTCCGGTATTACTATCCCACAACCCACTTGAGATTTCTACAGAGATGCAAATCGAAATGCAATTAAAGAACTAAAACTTGACTAAGTTTTATTTTATAAAAAAGCTCTCTTGATTATGAAATGGAACCTGAATCAAATACTAGCATTTCTCACTGAGATGAAGCTAAGCATTTAACAAGTATGAAACCTCAACAAGATCTATTACTGCCTTTTCTTGCAAATCTTTTCCCATTTTTCCATAAAAAAAGAGATTCATACTTGATTAATTAGGGCAATGCACTGTACTGAGTCAAGTCCGAACTCCATGTTTGAATTCCACTCCAAGAATGGCTTGTACTCTCGTTTCCATGGCTTCTACCTGCTGCTGGAGTTGGAGTCACTGTTGCATAAGAATTATCAAAGAACCATTCAGTTGATAAGTCCCCTTCTTTTCTTGAAGTTCCAATTCCATAAGATTCTTGCTTTGAACTATCAAGATTTTGGAACGAAATGGCCTGTGGTCTCTCCACACTCATGGGCACTTCGATATTTGCAGACAATTGGAGTACTGTGCTGTTTTCTTTCTGATTATGTTCAGTAAACAGCAAGTTCAATCTCTGTTGCTGCAACTTCCAGTGAAGGTCTTGATTTATACAACTCAAAGATTCAATTGAAGATGCAAGGTTACTGCTTAAGTTCAAAGATTCCATTTCTTGAAACCCTTGAGTAGCACTGCTGAATCCAATATCAGGTGGATTTGAACTTGCGAAAGGGTTGAGATTAAGAAAATGGCTCGAAGAAATTGGATCAGAAGTGTTTGATATGTGCTCAAAAGATGAGAACTGGTTGAAAAGACTGGTATTTGTGGAGTGGAACCTAGGAAAATTCAACCCTCCCAGCTGAAAAACCATGGCCGGTGAAATGTTCTCAAAGAATTTCAACCCACCGATATCAGATGGTCTGTTTGAATCCCCCGGAACCCTTTGAGAAGACTTCATTTTCTTGCTTTTCGTGCAGCCACCTCCGATCGGCACGTTGCGCAGGGCCCCTCCTTTAGTCCAGTACCTTCGACATGTCTTGCAGAAATGCCTAGGCTGTGTCAGGTTGTAGTTGTTGTAGTAGCAGAATTTGGTGTTTGTCGAATCGCATCTCGGGCACTTGAGGGCCGGTTCGTGAGACCGTGCCGAAGTGTTTCTCCTGCTGGTGGAGCTCAGGAATTCATATTTTCCGGCATCTGGTGATTTGTTATCCGGTGACATCGTGCAAGACATATGAACTAAACCCTATGCAGAAATGAAGGTGTATAGAACGATATGAACTTATACTAAACAAACATGTGAAGAAACAGAGAATTATCTATGAATTCATCATCCAAATGCTTGGTTTGTACAGTTTCCTAATTCAGAGGGAAAGATCCAGATGAATGCATAATTGATTTCATGCATGGAGGTGAAAGATAATGAAAAAATATTGATGGGTTCTTGTGATCTTCATCAAGAATCAACCAAAAACAATATGTGTTTTAAGAGATTAGATATGATCTTGGAATGAATAAAGTTGATTTCAAGTGTGCGAATAGTGTACGTGAAAAAAGTGTGCGGACATATCTTACCAGAAAGGGAACAATATGTATACATACACACAAGCCATATACAGAGAAATAAGAGGTAGGGTGAGGGATAGGGGCTGTGGGGCTTTATAAAAAAAAAGTACAGCAGGTGATCTAATGGGAGGTCAGGTAAAATGGAGAGATCGATCTACTCATGTACTTGAAGATGAATAGAAAATAATAAAAGGAAGAAATTTTTATTTTACAAGAATAAATGAGTGCAACCCTAAAAAGTTAGGACCATAATGCCAAGAACATAATTGGGTGGCAACTTTCTTTCGATCATGCATGTACACATGTATGAGAGCCATCGAAAGATTGGTTAGAATTTAATGTGCATGTGATTATGCCCAGTGTTTTTCTACACTATTCAACCAGTGCATTTAAATGCGAGAGTTATATTATGTATAATATCCATTAAAATAAAATAAAACTAAATTATTTAAACCATTTTATATTTTATTTTAAGCTAGTATGTCTTAGTTAAGCTCATGAAATGCCTCATGTGTCGGCATTTCACCATCACACGAATTTGGATATCTTACATGCTACGACTTGCAGTTAAATTATCAGATATTATTATTGGATTGTCTATATCTCATATTTGAATATTATTGCAGTACTTTGCACCGAGCTCAGGCGTGTTGGCCAATGCATCTCGCTTATGATTGACCCATGCCTCTAAGCACATAGAGCTCAAAACATCGGGCTCCTCGGCCTCTAGCTCATTGTTGCCAAGCTCAGAACATATTCAACCTAGCAGTTGACCTTGACTTCGGTGCTCAATTTACAACCCCGGGCTTAAGGTTATTTCTCTCCAACAGCTACTTTAAATTCATAAATCAAGGAATGAATTAAATTACAAGATATTGTGGATTATTTTCATCTCGTCTTTTTGTGTCCTTTCGTCGTACGCTCAGTCCGACCTCAGTGTGGTAACTACAGCTCGGGCGTGCAATCTAGCAGTAAGTGATAAGTGCAAATTTGTACTTACATTTTATTCTATTTTGTTGTTGTTTTTGATATTTTGTAGGAATCCAATGGATGAGACATTTTATGACTAAAGATGATTGAAAGTACATTAATGTGACAAGGATCCAATTTGGGGTTGAAAAGATGAAAAAGTAGACTCCCAGGAGAAGGTGAAGAAGTCGAACTAAAACGATGGAAGAAAGTTGAAGAAAAAGAGAAAAATCGGTATTCAAGACACATGTTACTTCTTTCCCCTCGAGTATCTTCAGGTTCAAGCCATATTTTGCAAATGTAATCAATAAAAAGTTGTAGAACTTCCTGCTATATTCGCGTGGACATCTAATTCGTTTAATTTAGAGATCGTATGAGAAAGTTATGTCCAAAATACTAAGTTGTAGCGCACCAGGAAGAAGACAGGCGCCCTAGGCGCCACTTGTTATGCGCCCTAGGCACCAGCCAGGATAGATTTCAGAATCCCGGACAGAACAGGATGTGCAAAGGCACAGCAAATCATACGCCCTAGGCGCCTGCTGAGTCCTGAAAAGAGGAAACTCGAGATTATCTTCCAGGATTTGATTACTACCCTAATTCTTTAGCCTACAACCCTTATAACTCAAATTTTGGACCTCATAATTAAGGATCTATCATATTTTTTAACCTAATTTCCATGGGAGAACATGAGAGCACAACCGTGACATATGAGGGGAGATCAATTGAGGCGGCGGGCTTACAACGAAAGGCATATATTTTTGTCAATGGAGAAGACGACGGTGACTACCGGGGACAGAGGGCCATCTTCATATTTGTTTGATTATTTTTTCCTATATGTTTATGATGATTAAGAACATGTCTATGGGTTATTTAATGTATTAATGAACTAATTTATTATCATAGAGGTAGACGTATCTTGACTTGAAACAGTGTCATTAATTATTTCACGAATATATTTTTGTTTTTCATATGGTTTATTTGTGATTCCTATTTTGAATGCAATTTAATTGACTGTCCACTAATTGAATTGTCAAATTTATTTAGAATCTATCACCCGGGAGAGAGGGTTTTGAATAGGATCGTAGGAATTTACATCGGTGGAAATTCATATAGTCGACATACGTATAACTCCAAAGAAGCCATAGAACAAATCTATGTTGTTTAATAGTTTATCTTAGGTCGACACATCAAGATAACTATTGAATGATTATTTTTATTTAACACTCGAGAGAGATAATATAATAACATAAGATTCATGGTTAATAAATTAGAAGAACACACATAGTGGATAGTTAAGTGAAGTTGAACCTCTAGAATCCGTTCTCATTGATTTTCTACACTTAAATTCTTCATCTTATTATTTCATGTTAGTAGATTAATTAATTAATTCCTCTAATTGATCATCTAGATAAAGCCGATGCTATTTTAATTCAGTACTTAATATCAATCATTGTCGGTTTGACATTTGTATTTTAAATTCTATACTAAAACTTGACACCGTACACTTGCAGTACGTTTTACACGCATCAAGTTTTTGGCACCGTTGCCGGAGATTGAGTTAATTTTGTTCATTGATATTGTTACCAAGTATTCTTGATTTTAATTTAGAAATTTATTTTTTGTTTTAATTCTATTTTTTTGATATTTTTCTTGTGAGGTACTTGGAGATGTTTCATCAACAGGTATTCATAAGTTTTGCCCAACAACAGTATGAATCGTTCTATGCAGCTTGGGAGAGATAAACCATGACTTTTCAGACTACGCTTCTCTTCAATCTTTCTACAATGGATTGGATGCGGACACAAAAGAATGTGTACTTAATGAAGCTTTGACAACGGTTAGTCTCATGTATTGTAGAGATGATGACAATGTGGTGCACATGTTTAACAAGATGGCGGATTTTGACTACTAGTGGCGTTGGGATCCTTCACTGCACGGTTGGAGTCACCAATACCCACCAGAGCATCACTACCCTCATTTTACACACAAAAATTAGAGCATCAAGGAGAGGATGAGTATAGTTATGATAAGTCTCTGAATTGGAGGATATTGTGCTCAAATTCGTGGTATCATCTGAAACAAAGATCGAAAGTCATAACAACTCCATACGTCATCTGGAGCAGCTAACAGAGATTTTTCAGGAATTAATTTTATCGAGTTGCCACGAGGATGAGATGATCTCTATACATCAAGGGTGATGAATCAAATTGGGGTACATGATGATGATTACTCAACCAACCAAGTTTGGGGGAGTGATCTTACTTACGTGGAAGATTCAAAGGAATGTGAACCTCTTCAAGAGGTTGAACCTACGATGCAAAAGTTATCTAAGGAATTCCCGTGTCAACATGAGCCGAGGGTGATGTTGGAGTATGAGCATATTTTCGAAATTATTGAGGAGCACTCATCAATTGTGATATCATATATGTCATGTGTGGGTCATTTCTTCCCATCGATGCTAACTTCACCATACCATGTCCTACGCGAGATGAAGCCAAGTTTAGAATTATCCCATGCTTATCAATTTATGAAGGACGTTGTTGGAGTGACGTGCTTAAACTGACATTATCTTGCCAAGCTTGACCTAGACCCATATGTGTTATCATATGATACGTACTATGGGTGGAAGCCGCTATTTGATGATTGCTTCGCATAGTCTGGCTGAAGACTATAAACTTAGCACTTATTGGGAGGCAACCAAGCATTATATCATTTTTAGTTTATTTCAGTTTTTAATTGTAGTATTTCAATTGTTAATAGCATGTCTTAATCAGAGTCGCTTGATCATTGTGTGTCTCTATTGCAGGTCTATACTGATGCAGATGTCCCTATCATCATCTTCTCACCATACTCATGAGCATAAGATGGACGATGATTACTGACGATCGTCGTCGTAGGTAGGTGTGTTTTCCCTTATTACATTGTATGGTACATTGAGGACAATGCAGGTTTTAAACCTTGAAGATGTTGTGTTTCCTGGATTCCTATGTGTGTTGTGTTTTGTGTGTATCTTAGTCGTTTATTTTTCTTTTTGTGTCACCATGATTTGAAGTAATTGTGAAGGCCGATGATGAAGAATTGAGCTTTACTTGTGAAAATTTTAACATTTTTTGTTCACTTTGCTCTTGAGTTTATTACACATTCATGCACTAGAGACCATTGTCATTTGATTAATCAAAGTTGATTTGAACGAACACAAATATGATATAGACTATCCTTGGTAGTATTTTGGTCCTTGTTCATTGATACAAAATGCCATAGTAGCCCATTGAGCTTAAATATAAAAATAATGAGATTTGATTTGTTTGCAATATGTTTGAGAATCTCATTCAAATTGGTTTCTGATATTACTTTGGTTTTGAGACATGAATTGTTAGAATCGAAGAGGGGGGGGGGGGGGGGGTGAATGAGATTCATTGGCTACTTTAACTTTTAAAATGAGTTTGCAAAATAAAAGAGTTTGCGCTTGCGGAAGGCTTAAGTCAATCGATAAATAAAATAAAATAAGAAGTAAACAAATAAATAAACGCGTAATGAAATTAAAGCAGTAAATAACAAGAAGATTTTTTATAGAAGTTCGGCAATGAATCGCCTACGTCTCCTCTTCCCGGTTAGATAACCTCCAACCGAGGTTCCACTAGAACGAAAAAGATCTTGGCCTTGAGGGCTCCAAGTTAGCCACAACACACTCTTCCCGAGTACACAAAGCTCTTCACGAGCACAATACTCTTCACGAGTACACAAAGCTCTTCACGAGCTACCAACACTCTTCACGAGTCTTCTTGGCCTTAAGGGCTCCAAGGATAGCCACAACACATGCACCAACTATACTTGTTGATGACTTTACAATTTCCAACTTGCTTTTGTGTTGGAGGACCTTACAATAAACTCAACAAACACCTTCACGGTGTACCAACACGAAGAACACAAGACTCTATCAAAAGAAATGAATTACAAACTCCAATACAACAACAATGTATGGAGATTGCAAAGCTATTTGAAATTTGAATGATCAAAGCTTTGTAGAAGTTTGTAGGCTTGTTTCTTGTCTTCAAAATGCTCCAAAGCATCAATATTTATAGTGTAGGAGGCCCCCTAGGCTCCTACTAGCCGTTGCTACACATAAGGCTGAAATCACTCATCGATTGCCTCGGACATCGCCTCGGGCGATCTCCATCGCCACGTTCTAACGTTCAAATCTGGCCCAGATCTCCTCAGGCGTTCCTTGCATCGCCTGAGGCGATCGCCCGTTGAAAATTTGTCGTAGGTAAGTTTCTGGATCGCCTGGGGCGACCATGACATCGCCTGGGGCGATCTGGATCGCCTGGAGCGCAGTGTGCCATCGCCTGGGTCGATTGGTGCGTGGCGTTGGCACGCATGGCTCGGATCGCCTGAGCTGATGGCCCGGATCGCCTGAGGTGATCTGCCAGATTTCAACACTCTCAAACTTTGCACTATTAGACCATCTTAAGCTCATTGCTGGGAAAAGTGGTAAACATGAAAGTTGTAGCCCTTCCTCTTATATAGGTGTCGAAAACATTTCATTGCATTTCATTAAGGTATGAAGAAGTTACACCCAAAATGCTACAGCCGCTCAAACCTTGCTACAATCTGCACTTGTTATGACTTCCATGCCATTTTGCTCCATGATGAAATCCGAATTGGACTGAGATGTTTGAATATGAAATCTGGCATATTGGGTTGGATTTCCAACCTCTTTGGATTCACATTATTCGGAGCATCGATCCAAAAGATATAATCAAAATATTGCATTGCGCTCCAATTGGCTTCTATACGAATTTGCCCACCAACGGACCATTGGTTTGTGGGTTTTCATCCCATCATAAGAAATTGTTCCAACATCATTCCACACATGTTGAACACTTAATTTGGTTCTTCATAGATCTCATTCCTTCTCGTCCAAGCTCAATAGATTCCTTGATAAAAATCACCGCTTGTCCTATGAACTCACATGTGTTATTGTATAACTTCGGTTCTCTTCCATTAGTCTTCCCAACCATTTTATCAATCTAACCCTGTAGACATATTAGGACAACAAATGTAAGTTTTGTTGATCATCAAAACCCATAAATAATTCGGAGATAAATTAAGCATTAAACTCAACAATGCGTTTAAGGCTCAACAATCTCCCCCTTTTTGATGATCACAAAACTTGATAAACTTGAATATGTAATATGCATGAAATGTGAGTAAACATGACTCTCCCTTAACAATTGCATAGCACATACAAGATTACCAAGTAAAGCATTAAACAAACAACTCTCCCCCTCAAACCATGCATACACAAGCTCTCCCCCTCAAACTATGCATGTTTTAAATTTCAAGTTTATCACAAAATTCTCCCCCTTTTTGTGATAATAAAAAAGTATAAAATTTAAATAAACATAGCTCAATTATATGTTGACACATAGCCATATTTCAACAATTTACACATGTTCCTCATCAAGCATGTAATAAGCATAAGATTTAATCAATGAGATGAAAAACAAACATCGTTTAAGGTACTCAACAATAAATTCTAGATATTTTAAAGTGTGCATATGTTCATGCACTCATGCCTGACATTAAAATTCTCAAAGTATCATTTGATAAGATAATAAAATAATTAAGGTCATGATACCATCATTTCAAAAGTTGAGCATCCAAACACTTATAGCATGCTTAATCACATAATTTTACATTTTCACATAGCATTATTCAAATTTGAATTCAAGGCATATCAAGATACTTACTATAAAGAAATAAGCATAAATCATGCATCAAAACAATTTATATGTGCACATGCTAAGGGGGAATGCATTTTACTGTCAATGAATTTTGAGCTTCAATATTTATTGGTCACAATTAATTTGTGCCAATGAAATTTTGAATTGCTCTTTTAAAATGCTTAAAATAAATTTACCTTTGATGATAAGAGTACGTTCTTGTCATTGGTCCTATACCTCGCGCTTCCTCTATAATGGTGCATAAGATGGTTTCCTCCCTTGAGGTGCTAGTCCCTTCATCATCCATGATTTTGTTGTCTCTACAAAACAAATTAACAATTGGAGGGTCTTTGGTACCCATTTGATTTTTGGGTCCTTGAGGGTTAGCTTTCATTGACACATTTGGAATCCATTTCCACATCTTGTTAGGTTGGTATTGGATTTTGGCAAACCTACACTTATTCTTAGTGTGACCATTTTTACAACAATAGTTACAAGTAGGAGAATCATGCTTTGCTTTAGCCAACAAGCTTGAAAATGTTTTTGATTTGCTTGAGAAGCCTAACCCAGCTTTATCAAAGCTACAACGTTGCAAGCCAAGCAATTCATTCATCTTTAGACTACTCTCACTAAATTTGCAAAAAGATATCTTTAAAGAATTTAATTCATTTTTCAATGAATTATTTTCTTCATCTTTTTTGGCTACCCCAAGTTTGAGTAATTTGTTACTCATCTTGGTTTTGCCAAGAACATCTATAAGCTCATGATAAGAATCTAGTAATTCATTAAACGAAGGTACCTCATCGTCGCTTTCATCTCCTTCATCTATGTCATCTATGGCCATGAGACAAAGGTTGGATTCTTCTTCATCGGAGTCACTATCACTCCATGTAGCTATTAGGGCATTCTTCTTGCCTTTATCTTCATTCTTCTTCCTAGGACATTTGTTAGCATAATGACCTTTTTCTTGACAATTATAACAAGTTACCTCGTGTTTGGATTCATGTTTGGTAGCACCGGAGGCCTTTGGCTTGTTATGTTTGTTGAAGAATTTCTTGAACTTCCTAGTGAACAAGATCATCTCTTCATCATCATCATCATCATCATCCTCGGATTGATCTTTTCTCCCGACCAAGGCGATCCCCTTCCTCATAGATCTATCATCGTCCTTTATGCCTTTCCTTGTTGACACTTCAAGCTCATGGGTCACCAATGTGCCATGAAGTTCATCAAGGTCATAAGAGGCACTTTCTCCTTTGTTTGACTCGATGATAGCCATCCTCTTGGCATCCCATTCCTTTGGCAAGGCTCTTAAAGCTCTTCTCCATATTTGCTTTGGAGGGTACTTCTCTCCAAGTTGGGCAAGCTCATTTATTATTGGGTGAGCCTTCTAAACATTGAATCAACCTCTTCTCCGGACTCCATCTCAAATGTCTCATATTTGAGTTGCAATAGATCAATCTTTGTCTCTTTCACCTGGTTAGTGCCTTCATGACAAATTTGTAATTTGTCCCATATCTCCTTTACGGTTGAGCACATCGAGATCCGGTTGTACTCCTTCATATCTAAAGCACAATGTAAAATATTAATAGCTTTAGCATTTTGTGAAATTAAAATCATGTCCGCTCTTGTGAAATCGTCCATTTCTTTGGGAGTACTTATTCCCCCCAACTTCCTTTAAAGGAATATGTGGACCTTTCACAATGATCTTCCATAGGTCATAATCTACGGATTGGATGTATAGAGAAATTCTATTATTCCAATACTTATAGTTATCACCCGTGAAGAGAGGAGGTCTATTAGTCGATTGACCTTGAGCAAACTTATTTGCTAGATTAGCCATATAAAAATTTTGCTAGGGGAGGGGCGGGGGGGGGGGGGGGGGGGGGGGGGGTGAATGAGGTTCCTTGGCTACTTTAGCTTTTTAAAATGAGTTTGCAAAATAAAAGAGTTTGCGCTTGCGGAAGGCTTAAGTCAATCGATAAATAAAATAAAATAAGAAGTAAACAAATAAATAAATGCGTAATGAAATTAAAGCGGTAAATAACAAGAAGGTTTGTTATAGAAGTTCGGCGATGAATCGCCTACGTCTCCTCTTCTCGGTTAGATAACCTCCAACCGAGGTTCCACTAGAACGAAAAAGATATTGGCCTTGAGGGCTCCAAGTTAGCCACAACACACTCTTCCCAAGTACACAAAGCTCTTAACGAGCACAACACTCTTCACGAGTACACAAAGCTCTTCACGAGCTACCAACACTCTTCACGAGTCTTCTTGGCCTTAAGGGCTCCAAGGATAGCCACAACACATGCACCAACTATACTTGTTGATGACTTTAAAATTTCAAACTTGCTTTGGTGTTGGATGACCTTACAATAAATTCAACAAACACCTTCACGGTGTACCAACACGAAGAACACAAGACTCTATCAAAAGAAATGAATTACAAACTCCAATACAACAACAATGTATGGAGATTGCAAAGCTATTTGAAATTTGAATGATCAAAGCTTTGTAGAAGTTTGTAGGCTTGTTTCTTATCTTCAAAATGCTTCAAAGCATCAATATTTATAGTGTATGAGGCCCCCTAGGCTCCTACTAGCCGTTGCTACACATAAGGCTGAAATCACTCCTCGATCGCCTCGAACATCGCCACGTTCTAACGTTCAAATCTGGCCCAGATCGCCTCAGGCTTTCCTTGCATCTCCTGTGGACAAAATTTCATTGCATTTCATTAAGGTATGAAGAGGTTACGCCCAAAATGCTACAGCCGCTCAAACCTTGCTACAATCTGCACTTGTTATGACTTCCATGCCATTTTGCTCCATGATGCAATCCGAAGTGGACTGAGATGTTTGAATATGAAATCTAGAATATTGGGTTGGCTTTCCAACCTCTTTGGATTCACATTATTAAAAGCATCGATCCAAGAGATATAATCAAAACATTGCACTGCGCTCCAATTGGCTACTCTACGAATTTGCCCACCAACGGACCATTGGTTTGTGGGTTTTCATCCCATCATAAGAAATTGTTCCAACATCATTCCACACATGTTGAACACTTAATTTGGTTGTTCATAGATCTCATTCCTTCTCGTCCAAGCTCAATAGATTCCTTGATAAAAATCACCGCTTGTCCTAAGAACTCACATATGTTATTGTATAACTTGGGTTCTCTTCCATTGGTCTTCCCAACAAATTTATCAATATAACCATGTACACTGAGTAGACATATTAGTACAACAAATGCAAGTTTTGTTGATCATCAAAACCCATAAATAATTCAGAGATAAATTAAGCATTAAACTCAACAATGCGTTTAAGGCTCAACATGAATTGAGCACATTGGTCAAATCGTATGAAATATTTGTGAATTAAGAGTAGTCTAGAACTTGCTTTAGTACCATTCAAGCCAAAATACATATGTTACGTGGCTTAGGAATGATTTAGGCAATTTTTGATCCGTTTGTGCATTTGAAGTCACCAAATGGCATCATTTTATCCATAAATACCCCTTTGAGCTTATTTAAAACAAATGCTATGTGCAAAAGCACATAATAACTCCCATTCGACATCATTTAAAAATCCAACACCAACCATTTTGTTGAAAGCATATACACTATTTCCTACCCTCAAGTGAGTAAGCCCCTATTGCGCTTTAAAAATTCAAATATCTCTCATGTTCATAATTGAAAAATAGAAGGGGAGTAACAATGAAAAAAGGGCATGGATGCATAGAAAAATGTTGAAGATGTGGAGAAATAAGTGATTGAAAGAATGAGAAGAATAATGAGGGGATGTTGAGCCGGATGAGAAAATAGGGTGAATTGAAAAAAAAAATTGATGAATGTCAGTAAAAGGAGTTAAAAATTATTAGATGAATGCGCAACAATGTTACATTTAACTTACTCATTTGCTTTGTATATCCTATCTTTTTTATTGAAACCATGAGCCAATGCCATACATTATAAGCTAATTAGACCTATTGACGTAGCCATGTTCGTTCAATATACTCAGGAAGGTTATGAATGGTAAGCTAATGGACACTCGAGACATTTGTAGTGAATATGATTTTGACATCCACACACGCACATGTTATTACCTAGACATGATGCATTGTATATCGTTTATCAAACTTATACTCCTTCTATGAACAATGCGACTGAACATATACCTCGCAAAGTTCTATTGATTTGTGTGAGTAAAGATTGCTTTGAGTTAATGTCTAAATGGGAGTGGTAGCACATGGATAGTTGAGAACTCTTGAGTAAAGTGATATTCATACTTGAATTGAAATTTTTAGATCATTGAGCTTCGAGGCCAATTTGCAATTATAATATTTCATGACTTTCGTTAGTAGTTTGTTTTCTTTATTTCTTTTATTTCTTAGTCTTTTTCTATTTCTATTTAGCTATGGACAAACAAAATTTAAGTTTGGGGGGATTTGATAAGTGTAAATTTCCTTTATATTTTATTCTACTTTTATGTTGCTATTCGAGGAGAATTACGTATTTTGTCGTTGTTCTGGATATTTTGTAGGAATCCAAAGGAAGAGACATTTTATGACTAAAAGATGATGAAAGTGCATTAATGTGACAATCATCCAATTTGAGGTTAAAAATGTGAAAAAGTACACCAGGAGAAGGTGAAGAAGTCGAATTAAACGATGGCAGAAGGAAGAAAGTTGAAGAAAAACAGAAAAATCTGATCCAAAACACATATCGCTTCTTTCTCCTCGAGTATCTTCATGTCCGAGCCACGTTTTGCAAATGTAGCGCACCAGGAAGAAGACAGACGCCCTAGGCGCCACTTTTTATGCGCCCGAGGCGGCTGTTAGGCCAGATTTCAAACTCCCAGGCATAATAGGACGCGCAAGGGCACAAGAAATCATGTGCCCTAGGCGCATGCAGAGTCCTGAAAAAAGAAAACTCAAACTTTCCTTGCAGAATTTGATTTCGACCATAATCTTTAGCCTCCAATCCTTATAACTCGAATTTTGGACCTCATAATTAAGGATCTAATCATACTTTTGACCTAATTTCCAAGGGAGAACAAGAGAGCACAACCGAAACATAGGAGGGGAGATCAATTGAGGCGGAGGGCTTACAATGAAAGGCATAGATTTTGACAACGGAGAAGACGACGACGACTACCGTGGACAGATGACCATCTTCATATTCGTTTGAGTATCTTTGCTCTATATTTATTATGATTAAGAACATGTCTATGTGTTTATTTAATGTATTAATGAACTAATTTATTATTCTAGAGGTAGACGTATCTTGACTTGAAACTGTGTCGTTCATTATTTCATGAATATATTTTGGTTTTTCATTTGGTTTATTTGTGATTCCATATTTGAATGCAATTTACTTGACTGGCCATTGATTGAATTGTCATATTTATTTAGAATCTACCACTCCGGAGAGAGGGTTTTGAATAGTACCGTAGGAATTTACATCGTTGAAAATTTATATAGTCGACAGACGTATAACTCCAAAAAAGTCATAGACCGAATCTAGCGCCATTGAAATTGTTTAATAGTTTACCTTAGGTAGACATATCAAGATGAATATTGAATGATCATTTATTTTTAACACTCGGGAGATGTAATAGAATAACATAGGTTTCATGGTTAATAAATTAGACAAACACGACATAGAGAATAGTTAAGTGAAGTCGAACCACTAGAATTTGTTCTCATTGATTTTCTCCACTTAAATCCTTCATTTTATTATTTTATGTTAGTAGATTAATTAATTAATTCCTCTAAGTGATCATCTAGATAAAGTCGAGGTTATTCTAATTATCGTATTTGATATAAACTTAATTTTCAATCCTTGTGGGTTCGACATCCTTACTTTAGATTCTATATTAAAACTTAACAATGTACACTTGCGGTACGTTTTACACACATCAGTAGGACCCTATTACATTGAGCTCGGACATGAAAGCTAGCAGTAATGCCCTATTACATCGAGCTCTGGCATGCAATCTAGCAATAATGCATTATTTATCTACTCGTGATGTTCGAGTACGTTATATTGGTGCTCGGAATGTTCGAGTACATTATATTGTTGCTCAGAATGTTCGAGTTGTGTCCGTTGTTGTCGGGTTAAATACGGGATGTGGATGTTTGGTCTGTATTTGAACCTAAAACGTGAATAAGTTTTGGTGCTCGACATGTTCGATTACGTTCTATGGATGCTTGGGATGTTCGAGCATGTTTATTTGGTGCTCGGGATGTTCGAGCTGTCTCCGTTGTTAGCGGCTTAAATATGCGATCGGGATATTTGGTCTATATTAGAACCTAAAACATGACTAAGTTTTGGTGATTGGGATGTTCGAGTACGTTCTATGGATGCTCGGGATGTTCGAACATGTTTATTTGGTGCTCGGGATGTTTGAGTACATTATTTTGGTGCTCGGGTATTTGAGTACGTTCGATTGGTGCTCAGGGTGTTCGAGTACGTTCTATTGTTGCTCGGGATGTTGGAGATGTGTCTGTTGTTGTTGGGTTAAATACAGGATCGGGAGGTTTGGTCCGTATTTGAACCTAAAAAGTGACTAAATTTTGGTGCTCGGGTGTCAAGCTTGTTCTATTGTTGTCCGGGATATTTGATATGTGTCCGTTGTTGGCTGGTTAAGTGTGGGATCGGGGATGTTTGGTCAATATTTGAACCTAAAATGTGACTAAGTTTTGGTGCTCGGGATGTTTTCCCTGGAGCCCGATCATATTCATCTGCTCAGGATATTTCCCTGGAGCTCGGCTATATTTATCTGCTCGGAATGTTTTCCATGAGCCCGATCATAGTTAAATCTAAGTACTGAATTAAAATAATATTTGCTTTATTTAGATTGAATAGTTAAATCTAAGTACTGAATTAAAATAATCTTTGCTTTATTTAGAGAATCAAATGGTTGAGTGTTATGCGAATAATGAAAATCAATTGAGTAACGATGATCAAATACTGAGTTGAAAAGAAATCAATTGGAGACGAATCTAGGAATACGATTTCACTTGTTCATCCACAACACTTATCATTCCTTGATTTCCATGTTATGGATTTCCTAGTTTACTAGCCGAGAATTCTTATTTATTTCTACTCCATCTCCCGAGTGATAAGCAGAAGTAATCATCTAACATCAATCTTGATATCCCTATCTAAGATCAATTATCAAACAATTTGTAAAAGCGCAGTAATTCCTTTAACGACTTCTATGGAGTTATAGGCCTCTCGAACAATATAACTACCACGATATGAATTCCTTCTTTCCTATTCATAACCCCCTCTCCCGAGTGATAGATCACAAATATAACATCATTCAATCCATGGCCAGTAGATTAAAAGCATTAAGAACATGAAAACATAAATAAACCATATGAAAATCCAAATAAACTTCAATCAATTCATAATAAGCGTAGTTTCAAAACAAGCTACGTCGTCTCCTAGAAAATAAAATTAGCTCATGCTAGAATTAATTAAACACATAGACATGCTTAAATAACCCATAAAAACTGTTACAAGTTTAGAGATACAAAACAAATTGGACGTTATTCTTCGATCTCCGATGAACGCCGCAGTCTCGTGATGAAATCTCTACTTTTTGCTCCTAGCCGTCGTCGTTATTTTCTCCTTTCTTCAACCCTAGCCTCCTCTCTCTCTTCTGAAAATGTGTGTCCAAGTCTCGATCCCCTTGTGCCTTCGTCCAAATTCCCTTTAAAATCCGTGTATCAGATAAGGAAAGAAGCCCAAAATTTCCAAAATACGCTTGGCGTAATGACGCCTCCAAACTGGCATAGTTACGCCTGATGATGTGTCAAAAAGTGTGGCTTCCCGCGTGACTGGCATAATTACGCCTGAAAATGGCGTCTTTACGCCTGAATAAAATAACCAAAGCCGTAGCTTAGGCGTAGCTACGCCTAAATGAGGCGTAGTTACGCCTCATGAAATTCTTCAAAAACTGAAATGTCGTGGCTTAGGCGTAGCTACGCCTGAATCAGGCGTAATTACGCCTGATGCTTTGATGGAAAATGTAGATTTTGACTTCAATTCATCATTTCAATCCGCCATTTGCACCATTTTAGACCACAAATCATGTAATTATATAGATTCCTGCAAGATCAAACAAAACAAAATCAAAAGCGTAATTCTGATCGAAACTAGCACTAAACCATGCAAAATAAGAAGAAATATAAGTGTATAAAATACACTTATCATAGCCCAATCATATTTATCTACTCGGGATGTTTTCCCTGTAGCTCGATCATAGTTATCTACTCGGGATGTTTTCCCTGTAGCCCAGATATATTTATCTGATCGGGATGTTTTCCCTTGAGCTTGGTTACGCGTGTCTACTCGGGATATTTCTTATTCCAGATAAGCTTTACTTGCTCCGCATATATATTAATTCTCAAATTCGGAGGAGCTTTATTTGCTCGTGATAATTATTAGCTCTGGATTTGGGTTGAGCTTTATTTGCTCGAAATATTTCTTATTATACTGGGGTTCAGATATATTTTAATATTTTATATACTCAGGATGTTTATCTATTATATCTGGAGCTCGATTATATCTTATGAGCTTTATTTGCTATGATGCATATTAACTCTCGAACTCGGATTTCATATTTCATGGTTTGAAGGCAACTCAGGCGACTTACAAAGTCTGCAAAGCTGAACTTAGTTTATTATGATTCGAACAGATTTATTACAGTCTTGTTTTCTCGGGGATTTCTGAATTCTTATCAGTGTACATTGTCTCGAACTGTGCATATAGACAATCATTTTGTACTTCCTTGCACATTAATATCTGAGATCAATCTTGATTGATCTTTGCACAACTTGAGTATTTTGAATTTGTTGTCTTCATATTTGTTTGAATTTTTCTTCTGTTCTTAATTTTGCTCGGGACTAGTAAAAATCTAAGCTTATGGGGTTTGATAAGTGTGTTTTGCACTTATTATTTTTGTGCTTTCTTGTTAGATTGATATTGGTTTTTCGATCAGAATTATGCATTTTGTGTCTGTTTTTGTGTTTACAGGAATCCAAGTAAGGATGTGTGCTACGAGAAGGAAAATGGCATGAAATAACAAAAAAATGGTGGAACAAAGTAATAGCAAGACAATAAAAAGAAGAAAAATCGAAGATGAAGAATCTGCAATCAGGGATTGATCGCCTAAAAATGGAGATTGATCCCTAAAAATGGACACTGATCGCCTGAAAATGATGATTGATCCCTGAAAACAGAGATCGATCGCCATAAAATAGAGATCGAACTATGGACAGAATGTTGGGAAACAAATTTGGCGAAACAGCGATCGATCGCTGAAATATATAAATCGATCGCCAAAAGAAGATTTTTGAGAAGTAACGACGCGATGACCGATCACTGGAAAACAGGGATCGATCGCTACTCTGGCCCAGCCCATTAATTTTTAGCAGATGCAAGGGATTAAAAGTGCGGGTTAACCTACTTTTAAAGGACTTTTGACACTCTTCCAAGGGCAATGATTTCATCACAAAACAAAGGCGGCTTTCATCTGGGGAAGGAGAATTGCTTCCATATCGTTTTTTATCTCTTACTTTTATTCTTTTATGAATTTTTCATACTTGTTCATGTAGTTTATCAATTCTAGGATGAACTAATCCCTTCTTTCTAGGGGGAAGACGTAGCTTGATTGGATATTATGTTTTTGAGTGATTGATTTATATATTATGATTTATCATATGATTTATTTGTGTTTTCTTGCTTTGAATGCAATTTAATTGACTGGTCATTTATTGAATTGTCATATTTGTTTGTAATCTCACTCGGGAGAGGGGATTGTGAACATGACATAGTAAAGCACATCGTGGATGTTTGTATCATCGACGGACGTATAACTCCATTGATGGCTTTGAAAGAATTTTGTGCAAAAATATTGTTTAATATTTAGATAGGGATATCAAGATTGATATTGAATGATAACTTCTACTATCACTTGGGAAAGTGAATAGGAAACAATAAAGAATTCTTGGCTAATAAACTTTATAAATCTATAATATTGTAATTGATCATAAGATACATAACTAATAATCAAGTGAAATCGGACCTCTAGAATCCTTCTCATAATTAATTCTCTTGAATTATGCAGCTGCTAGTTAGTGCTTTACGTTATATGACAAACAACAACACTATTCGTTTTTCTAAATAGGATTAAGATATATAGTACAATATTTATTTAATACTATAGACCGATCATCGTGTGTTCGACATCCGTATTCATATTCATATACTAAAACTTGTCATCGTACGCTTGCGAGACGTTCTACACGCAACAACTACTCTCATAACCAATTGATTATGAGTAGGAACCCAATGGATTCTTTAATAAACATTTGTCATTTTCAAGTAATTCGGGATGACAAATTTGCTTTACAAAAGGAGAGACTCATTTAGCACAAAGTTTCAGATCTCAAACTTATTTCACTTAATAAAATAATAAAAACTACATCAAGTCGGTATCTAATTAAACTATAATAATATGTTTATTGCCACGTTCCATCCAAAATTCATTTGAAAGAAGGTATAAACTAAATTGAGACAGATATAAAGGGTGATTTTTTTATTTTTTTATTTTATAAAAGAATAAATCCATCGCGCGAGTAGTCATTTTATGGTCAATAAAGTTTAAGGTCTCAATTTATTTATTATTTAATGAGATTTCTACATATCGTATATTATATTCTCTAAAATTACTCAATAAATGAAAAAATAAACCTTTAGAAGTATTTCTCAAGTTTGAGAATATCCAAATTGATATATACTCTCATGGAATATAGACATATTTATGAAAGAGTAAATTATAAATGAAACTAGGAATATGAGTGTTGACAATGCAATTACGTAAAAATAGTTGAGGAAAAGTAAATGTAAGAAGGTAGAAATAGTCGACAGCAGCAGATATAGATTAGTTGGCGAGTTCAGTCGACAGATACTGCACCACTCCGCCTTTGTCTCTTTCTTTAACATGCTCAGGTGCCGGACACCTAAACAAATAATACAATATATCGTTGATTCTTTAATTTCAAATTTTTTACTTGTTAAAAAACCCCCAAATTCTAAGTTACTCCTTCCATTAAATTATTTCATGTTATAATCTCTGTTAATTTTACATGAATATCTATATATATTAATTATTCACTTATTCCTATTTTACATATTGAAAAGGCCTTGAATTGATGGAGTGTCACGCCCCAAGACCGGGGTCGATAACACCGGCGTTGATTCCAAACATTAATTCAAAATCAACAAGCCTCGTGTACAGATCTATGATAAAAACCACTCTATTTATTCCATAGAAAATAATAATCGTCTTTTACATTGATATTACAAAGTACAATTGTCTCGGATTAAATCTAATATGCGGAAGCGTAAATAAAACTAATAAATTCTTGAAGGTTCTTCGTGGATCATCGTCTCCAAAATTGTTCTTGTAATTCTTCATCGATCTCTACTTTTCGTCTTTGTCTGGGATGTGAGGTAAGGGGTGAGTATTTGGGAAAATACTCAGCAAGTAGGGGCCGATTGAACATAGTAAAAACACATATATTTTCATAGCAGAAATCATTTTAAACATTTCTTTATCAAATCCATAGATCTTGGCATATAAACACATTAACACATATCTCCACATATTCACATATCGACTTATTGGATTCAAGAGGTGGCTCCCGTGGTATAGCACTTTGCTCTTAAGGATCAAGAGGTGACTCACATGCATGTGGCACGCCCACATCATGTAGCACTTTGCCCCACCGAATCAAGTGGTGTCTCATACACACGTAGCACGTTGCTCCGCAAGGTCCTTCTTTCATGATCATGTCACATACTTGTTTAGATTTAAAAACATACTTTTCATAATGTTGTTCAATCGAAATTTAAAACATACATAAGCTTTGAAAACGAAATGAAGTTGTAGCAAAAACCCACTTACCTTCGAAGCGTGATTGAGCGAATTACGGTTTGTAGAAAGTAGCACAAAATCTCCTCCTCCTTTGCCTTGAAGGTTTCGAATTCTTATGTGTGTGAGTAGGTAAATTTTCGAAAATGCTAAGTGTAGAATAAGATTTTCTTGGCATGATGTGTTGTGGATTTCCAAGGTGTTGATTCTTGGAAGAATAGCCCTTTCTTTGGTGGGATTTGAGGTGATTTAAAGGTAGGGAAATTAATTAAATCCTTAACTTTGGCCAAAGAAATCCCTTGAATTAAGTCAAGTCAAGCAAGTCATGAATGCATGATATTATGATAATTGGATGCTAATGGTGTGGTAATTAAGTGGGAATATACTTAGGAGTAAGGTGATTCAATGTAGGAGGATTTTAATTTGGATCCCTAAACTTTGGCCATATGATTGAATAAGATAATTGAATGGTAATGTCATGATTTGATCATGCAATTAAATGGATACCAAGATCTGGGCATGGCACTTGAATGAGTCAAATAAATGAGGCAAAATGAATAAAGGATTTTGAGCATGTAATGAATGTGGTCAACCATTGGTAATGTATGTGAATAAATTTACCAATTCCACAACTTTGGTCTTTTAATGACATAGTTTGAGCAAGGTATTGATTGGGTCACCAATTGGCTAAATGAATGGCAAAAGAATTGGGTCATCACATGTTTGTCATCTAATGACTTGATTTAAGCAAACCATTAATGTTATTATATTTGATTGAATGGTGGTTGAATGGAATTGTATGGTTGGTTAAGCACTTAAATGTCATTGAATGACTAATGACAAGATTTGGCAATGCCATTGAATGGCTAATATGATTTGGGGCAAGGAAAATTTTCGGGTTCTCACATCCCTCCCTCCTTATTGGAAGTTTCGTCCTCGAAACTTGAGTCGGCTCGATCTTGATAAGACATTTATATTTCTCTCGCGTTTTTTCTTCCGGTTCCCAAGTGACCTCTTTCTACATATGGTTTGATCTTTGGACTTGTCGTATGGAATGGTCTTTCATCTCAGTACTTGATCCTTTGAGTCCACGTTCCAGATTGGAATTTCTTCATACTTCATAGGTTCACTCATGTTTCCTTCGACAACTACAGGTTCTACTTCGAGTACATGGTTCGGATTGGCAATGAATCTCCTCAGTTGTGGTACATGAAATATATTGTGAATTTAGGATAGGCTCGGAGTGAGTGTTATTTTGATTCTGTTGGACCATCAATGTTGAAAGTAACTCGCTTAGGTAAAAGTTTGCTCCAAATTTCTTATTGAAGTCTGAGGCTCAAACACGTAGCATATCCTCGAGGGTTTGAGTTGTCCCTTCAGTCTTGCCATCGATTTGTGGTAATATATGGTACTAAAAGTCACAAGAGTACTTATCGGTCATTGAAATCTCTCTCAAAAGTCGCGACACAGATTGTGGGTCTCTGTTAGAAGCTGACGAGACTGGCTTCCTACATTCGTTGGTTTAATGTTTCGTCTGAGCTCTTACCTAGTCGAACCGAGAACCATATCTACAAACATTTCTTCTTCCGTCATGTACTCTAATGAGATTATCTTAGCTTTAAGAAATCGAATGAAAAGAGTTTCTAGTTGAATGGGTTTTCTTTGTCAAACCGATCAATGATAGGAGAAAAGTATATTATAAAGGTTGTTCAATACAAATCCAAAAATTTCTTAAGGGGATGCAAAGTGAATGATCAACTTTTTGTGAGTTGAAACGACCAAAACAATTGTTGAATACTACAAGAATTTGCAAGGATGACATACATTATTCTAGGTTACAACCTCATGAAAGAGATGAAATTGAAAATTCCAAGAAGGTGGAAAGATAGAAAATGTATGTACTTTGTGCATCAACTTAAAATAAGTTTTGCAAGGTGATAGTCGAAAAATATTTGTTTGATATGAAGAAGATCAAGGCCATATCAAACTCAAGCAATCATGTGGTCTCAAAAAATGAATTAATAAACAAATGATGTATCAACTTTTAATGAAGAACGATAACCACATTAACCAAAGAATAATTGGTAATAATGAAACAACAATTTACTATGAAGGTTAGAAGTACTAAAAATCGTTGAATGATTGTTTCACAAGTAAGGTATGTTTCAAACGAATCCCGACTATTTAAAGTAAATGTGATGTGAGCATAATTCCAAGATGGATCAATAGTTGGATAAGTATTTGTACAAATGAGGTTATCAATGAAAGAAATTTGAGGGTACAATGAATAGATTGAATAATTCTTCTAATGAAATACTATGGTCTTATATAGGTTTGCCAAATGAAATATGAGTTCAAGAGGATATCATTAGAAAATTTGAAGGAAGAAAATGGTTTCATTGATCGAAATGAATTTTATCGAATTTCGAAATGTAGGAAATAGATTTCTAATACCCTAAAAGTTTGAGGAACTAATCTATTATATCTTATTTCAACCAAATGATCATAACGACTTGAACCCAAAGTATCACAACTTATACTCAAATTATGAAGATGTATCTTAAATTATGCGTCCCAAAGTATAACATGATTTACTTAGGCTCTAAGGATCTCAATAAGAGTAAGGAGGGCATGTCATCGACTATTCGAGTTAGCCCGAGATTTTACTCGAATGAAGTTTTCTTGGAATTGTTGAAAAATTTCAAAACAATTTCTATCAATGAATCTAATAAAATATGAACTCGAATATTGAGTGATCCGAGAATTGAAATTCTCGAAGTTAGCCCAAGAATAAAATTTAAGGAATTGAGCATAATATATGGAAAACAAGGGGATCGAGTTCATAGTGATTTACAAAGAGGGCTATAACTTTTCAAAATAATAATAGCAAAGGTTTAAAGTCGTTGCGTATGAGCGTAACCGAGGAATAACAAAATTGGGATACACTCGGAGAATAAACTAAAATTTATTAATTAAACTGAGAGGTTCACAACGAAATATTAAACAAAGAAAATCATCACTAGGATACCCAAGATATATTCCTTATTATCCTTATGACTTTGCATATTAGAAAAATTAGTCTATTGCTTCTCCGTCTCCTAAATCCCCTTCAACGTCTTCCAGTACCATATGATCTTCCTCTTCCATCATGAAATCGATTACAGACTGCTTGTAGGCGACTTCCTGTGCCAATTCATTCTTCTCATTCACGAGGGTTTGAATTTGAGTCCACATGTTCTCCCGATGCTCATTGAACTCCTGCTCGAAGTGTTCCAACTGTTGGCATTTATTAATGTGGACTTTCATAAGTGTTTTGTTGTCCTCGATTGCTTTTGTAAGTCGCTCTTCGGCACGATGGTGGTGGTAGGTCATCGTTTGGGCCTGGTAACGGTAGTGATTGATTATTTCTAACAACTCGGTCTTGTCTCGCATCTCCTTGTCTTGGAATATCTTAGATTCAATTATTTCATACTCCTTTTGGATCGAAATGGTGTGCGCTTGAGTCATCGTAGCCTATGTCGTATTACGCTAAGATGGAGGTGAAATCGAAGGATGAGATTTCGTGGGTTAGAGTTCTTCGAGGAGAAAAATTAAATCCTCAATTGGTTGCCTTTTGGTTGCTGAATTTCGAAATTGATAAGGGGATATTAATATACATGTTATGAAGATTCATAACCCAGATTTAATTTCAAAATGGCACTCGAAATTGGGAGAAATTGAAGTCCGAAATTTTCGGAAATTAGGGTTCTTGTGCGAGAATCTCGATCCAAAATTGAGCATCTTTCCTTGTTTTTGATTTCGATTGGATAGAGGGCTTTTGTTCGAAATGATATAAGGATCATAAACCCAGAATTAATTTGAAATTGGTGTTCGGATTGAGGAGATATCGAATTTGGAAACTTTCAAAAATTTAGGGTTCTTGGGACGTGAATTGCGGCTCCAAATTGGCGTCCTTTCCTTGTCTGTAATCCGACAAAATCATAGGGCTTTTACTACTGGCATGATTTCGAGCAAGATCCCGAAATTAATTGGATTTTTGTGTTCGAATTGCCTGTCAAACGAGTGCTGAAATTTCGCCAAAATTAGGGTTCTTGAGCGTGATTTTAGGCTCAAAATCGGAGGTCTTCCCTTGTTGTTTATTTGAATTTTCCAGAGGGCTTTTGATATATATGTCATGTGGAACATTTACCCGGAATTAATTCAAATTCCATGTTCGGATTGATGGAAAACGAATTTGGGATTTTTTTCAAACTTTTAGGGTTCTTGGCATGAAATGCGATCTGTAATTGTTGACTGAAACTCAAAATTAGTTTAGGGCTTTTGTTCTACAAATAATTTCGTTCACGGTGATAGGTTTCAAATAATTGATAGATAATTATCCAAGATACTAAATAATTGATAGATAATTATTTAAGATACAAAACACTTGATAGATCATATTTTTACTTAACAAAATAATTAAGGGATAATAATGAGTTGTCGAGATCCTTAAGAAATAAAGTGAGAGTCAAAGTCCATAACACCACATCATCTTATCAATACTTTAGCCAACAAAAAACTGAATATTTGCACCTACAAATCTCGAAAACTTATCACAATATATTTCGAAAACTAAGTCTATAAATCATGAAGTCCAGCCATTAAGTTTAGGAAAAGAAAAATCAGTACTTTTTCGTACAGAACTTTCAGAGAAGGCAGCATTGATTTTGTGAACAAAATCAACCTTCATCATTCGAGTAATTCAAGCTTTAATTCTGAAATTTCACACACAGTGCACACACATAAAATTTTGATCTCTTCAAGGCTTGAGAATGAAGGATTTCGTTGTGTTTCGGATTCTTAACATGTTCTGAATCATCGCTATAAGTGGGCTTTGTTATATATATTTGTTTCAATTTGAAAATCATATGTATGTTTTAAATTTTTCGATGATGCAAATTATGTTAAAATTATACAAAATGTTATATGGCCCAATGGAGTAATTATATTATATGGCTCGATTGGAGCAATGATATTACATAACACAATGGTGGTAACTATATAGCTCAATGGGAGCAATTATTTACAAGGTCCAATGGGGACAATATTATATTATGGCTCGATGGGAGCAATTATATTAATATATGTTATGATGTATATGTATCGGTTTATGATAATCCTATATGTATCGATTTATGATCTGATTATGAATTACGTTTTGGAAAATTATGAAAAAAATATTATTATCACATCGATTGGCCCCCACTTGCTACGTGTTTAACAAAACACTCACCCATTACTCTACATCTCCAGATAATAACGAGAAGTCGAGGCTGAAGAACAACACCAATTTTGGGGTTGGTGATCCATGGTGTTTCTATGAGTTGAAGACGTTGATTGTTTTTATTTATTTAGACTTTTGTTGTTTTTCTTCGTTTTAAGACATTTTAGGAATTTGGTGATGCAATTTAAATTCAGTTGCAAAGGAAAAATGATCTTAGCTTCGCTCTCAGCCCAACCCTGCCTCCGAGAGACCATCAAATTAAGTCAAGATCAAGACCCTAGTCTAACAAAGATAAAAGAACAAGTCAAAGAGGGAAAAATCACCGACTTCGAGACTGATAGTGATGGAATTCCATGGATAAAAGGGACGATTATGCGTGCCAAATGTGGACCACATTAGACAAGAGGTGATGTCTGAAGCGCATAAATCAAGATTTTCGGTACACCTGGAAGAAAAAAATGTACAAGGATTTGAAAGAAAGCTTCTCTTGGAATGCAATGAAGAAAGATGTTGCAGGACTCGTCTCCCGATGCTTAGTATGTCAACAAGTTAAGGCTCAGCACCAAAGACCCGGAGGACTTCTTCAACCTCTGGAAATTCATGAATGGAAATGGGAACATATCTCCATGGATTTCGTCGTGGGTCTACCAAATCCAAGACAGCGCCATGACGAAATATGGGTAATCGTGGATAGACTCACTAAATCAGCGCATTTTCTATCTGTCAGTATGAAATATAACTTGGACAAGTTGGCAACTCTATATATGGACAATATAGTAAGACTGCATGGAGTCCCAGTGAGCATCCTATCTGACAGAGATCCTAGGTTCGTATCACGCTTCTGAAAAAGTTTTCAGCAGGCTATAAGAAGTAAAGTAACTCTTAGTACGACCTATCATCCACAGACTGACGGCCAGACAGAGAGAACTATCCAAACTCTCGAGGATATGCTAAGAGCTTGTACCATTGATTTCAGTGCTAACTGGAGTGAACTTTTGCTTCTTGTTGAGTTCGCTTGTAACAACAGCTATCATAGTAGTATTGAAATGGTGTCGTACGAAGCACTCTATGGACGCGAATGTCGATCACCTTTATACTGGGATGGTCGATGTTTTTGTTGTTTTGCTGCTTTTATTGTTGAAAAGTGAGGCATGCTTGCTTAAATTCCCTCTTATCCAAGTTTGCCCCTCTTCCAAACTTTTTATGTGAAGTGGAAAACCGTCAAGAAGAATATGCGTCCTCTATTTCCAGCGCTACTCTTGTTCCTCCAGGGCAGGTTTACTTGTCTGGACGACAACAAAATGGCGACAGATGACCATAAACCCCCGACCACCCACCACCCCAGAAAAAAAAATCTGGGTATTCCCCCTGCCTCCATCCAGCACGCACTTGGCAATGTTGTGTAGTTCTCGGATATTCTTATTCGGGTCGTCGGGAGAATATAGGGAGTTGGGGCCAGTGGGAGAAGAAAATGAGCGCAAACGAGGAGAAGAAAGTATGATCGCGGGTCTAGTTGGTGGGCAAAGTTTTTTTTTACAATAAATTAACCACCTAAACCATCGCTTCATATACCATGGTTCATCGTGGGAACAAATGAAACGCGTGGCCCCGTGAAAAAAGGAATAACTATTCCCACAATAGTCACTATTCATCCTACGAGAAAATCAGACTCACTACAAACACTTTGTCTCTTATTATATTTACTATGCGCAAGGCGCGGTGCCAGTGAACAACATGTCACGTTCATATTTTGTTTCAAATATGATCATTCTTTTTTTCAAAAAAAGGATGATAAATGCGGATTCAGGCACTCCATAGTTTATAGTGTAGCCCACTCAAGTCCATATCCCATTGGAACCTGTGACAATGTATCAACAGGCTTGGGGGATGCATATCACGAAAATTACTTCTTTATTGCATCTGTTTTTTTTCCCGCATGGAAATACAATAATTCACTCAACAATCTCAGTATTGGACTGCTCACCAAAACATATCAACAGCTCAAGCTAAGTTCCTCTCACCAAAACAAGGAAATGTTTTGCAGACAAAGATCTTACACCTCTCAAGTCATTTCACAAAGTCGGACTAGAGTCAAGCTCAACAGGGCCTTCTTTACCCGCTGATTCTGCCAAGCCCGTTCCCTTGGCTGTGGTTTTGGATAACGATGTATGCCACACAAGAATACCAGTCAATAAAACAATGTTCTTGAAAAACACTTATTGGTTAATCTATGAAACAAATTGCATCCGAAAAATATTAAGAAAACAGAGGATCCAAAGCATTTTCTTTCGACTAATCGACAAGATAATCTTTTCATTTTCATCAGCTCATTCCACTGAGATTTCTACTTACCTCATATCAAAATTATCTTCACTTGGTTTTGATATTGACTCCTTCCCCGCCTGCAATAATCACAGCAGTTGCCATGTCCAAGAACAAGCCATGCTCCACCACTCCTTCACGTGTCAGTATTCTCCATCCCCCGCCGTACTTGAATCCTTAATCACCAACAAGGGGGAAACAACCTGACACATTGACTCTAGCACAAAAAACAATGCCATGCATAAGTAACATCTTAAAAGTACCGAATCGAAAGTATACAAATGATGGCAAAAGAGAATATATGGTGAATACAAAAGCTAGAGCTTGAGAAAGCATTGTTTGTACTATGCTTCACGTGTGCAGATAGAAAGAGTGAAATTAAATACGTATGTAGCTTGAAATTTACCTACCGAAGCAACCAAAGAAAAATGAAGAATAACGCCAGAGTGTTGGAGCACCAATAGCCTTCTGATCCAAACAATTCTGTAAATGAAACCAAGCACAAAATGAAAGGAAAAAAAGGGAATCAACCATATATATTCCAAAAAAGTTACATAAAACGAACACCATAATATGACAACCGATAAACGCAAATACAAAACTCCTAAAACCCAAGACCCCAAAAACAACACCGAGAAAAACTTTGGACGAAAAATCTCAGAAACATACATCTAAAAGAGAATATGACTGATCGTTTGTGCGAGATCTGCAGCAAAAAATAGGACGGGATGTGCAAGAGTTTACAAAAATGCACCTGAATGATTCAAATGTAACTTCACTCCAACATTTCAAGCTGGCATAGCAGCAGGTGCAAATGATGCACGGGATGTGCAAGAGTTTACAAAAAAGCTAATGGTTAATTTCGTGAAGCAAAAATATGTTTCATATTCCATAGCAGGGGATGGCGTTGGATATTAAGTAGAATTTCTTGGCCTTATTCGGACTCTGAAATTCTAGAAGTAATTCAAATCCTTGTTCTTATCAAGAGCCACTCTTTTTGAAAGTGATATGTATGATGATGCATGGGGATTCAAAGTAGATGATCCGGGATTCATCACTGCAAATCCCCACATTCCACTGTTTGGTACAGGAATTTCGATCGGGTTGTCTAATAAAAGCCTCAGCATCATCCCATTAGAATGGAATATTCATTCCTGAAAACATCATGGGTCATTCCATAACTAAGGGAAAAATAGCACATTATATAGCTCGATTAGGTACTAGGTCGATTTTTGTGTGAGTATGAAATCGCAACTCTGATGCAGACTTTCCTAATACCTGCAATGGTGCAAGCAACTGCAAATAGGTAAAATAATGTATTATGGAGTCGAATTTAATCCAATAAATGTTGCATCATACACATGCTCAGAGGGTTAACAAACAAGCAGAAGATCCCATGAAATATATTATACCAATGGCATAAACTTTAGACACCATATAAAACCATCAAATTTTAGGATACCTTGGATTTAAAAATCAAGAAAACATGAAAAACTACGAAAAAAAGTCATGAACATAAGGATCAAAACCAAAAAACATATCAAGGCAAAAACAAAAGTGTTGAGCCTTAAACACATGGTTGCGTTTAATGCGTTAAATTATCCCCGGTCAATCTTTGAGTTTTGATGATCAACAAAACTTGAGTTTGTTATACTAATGCATCTACTTAGTGTGCAGATTAAGTGATGAAAAGTGGAATGAAATGAAGAAAATCGAGTGTGCATATTCTGGCCTGGATCGCCCCAGGCGATGGTGATCATCGCCCCAGGTGATGGGTGCCAGGCGAGGCATCGCCACGCACATCGACAGAGGCGATGGCTAGGCGAGCATGCGAGGAAGATCGCTCCAGGCGATGGCAACCAGGAGCGACATCGCCCCGCACATCGACAGAGGCGACGCCGAGGCAATGCGCGGGCATGCGCGCAGGGGAGATCGTTCGAGGCGATGGCTGGAACGCCTGAGGCGATGTGGACTTCGCCTGAGGCGATGAAAGATTTTAGGCTGCTGAGGCTACGGCATTGGAATTTAATTTGGATCGCCTGAAGCGACCGGGACATCGCCTGAGGCGATGCGTGATTTATGCTGACCGTTGGGGCGCGGCGATGGAGATCGCCTGAGGCGATGGCTGAGGCGATCGAGGAGTGATTTCAGCCTTTTGTGTAGCAACGACTAGTAGGAGCCTAGGGGGCCTCCTACACTATAAATATGGATGCTTTGGAGCATTTTGGAGCTAAGGAACAAGCCTACAAACTTCTACAAAGTGTTGATCATTATTATTCTAAATTGTATTGCAATCTCCATACATTGTTGTTGTATTGGAGTTTGTAATTCTCTTCTTTGTTAGAGTCTTGTTTTCTTATTGTGAGTGCACCGTGAAGGTGTTTTTGTTGAGTTTATTGTAAAGGTCCTCCAACACCAAAGCAAGTTGGAAAATTGTAAAGTCGCCAACAAGTGAAGTTGGTGCATGTGTTGTGGCTATCCTTGGAGCCCTTAAGGCCAAGAAGACTCGTGAAGAGTGTTGGTAGCTCGGGAAGAGCTTTGTGTACTCGGGAAGAGTATTGTACTCGGGAAGAGCTTGTGTACTAGGGAAGAGTATTGTGCTCGGGAAGAGCTTGTGTACTCGGGAAGAGTAGTGTGCTCGGGAAGAGCTTTGTAAACTCGGGAAGAGTTGTTGTGTGGCTAACTTGGAGCCCTCAAGGCCAAGACCAATTGTTCTAGTGGAACCTCGGTTGGAGGTTATCTAACCCGGAAGAGGAGACGTAGGCGATTTGTAATACCTCGATTTGTTTTATACACGTGTGATATGATTATGGTGTAATTATATCAAATGGCGGTATGATAATTGGGGGTTCGGGTGGAACCAAGAATGAAATAATACATGCATGAAATGATATATGGCAAGGAATGAAACATGGTGCAAAATGATTTGAATGTAATCAAGTGTAGTAACATATCAAGCAATATACACTAGTAGGCATTTGAATATGCATGTGAATTTAATTTGAGTTGGAGTTGCATTTGAATTTGGAGTTCATCTTCATGTACATGTCACTTAACATGTCATTAACTCCAAATGACATTATATCAAGTGACTTAGGGAGGGGATTCACATAGTTTCTCATTTTCACCTACAAAATCCTACACAAGCTCCTCTCCAACTCTTTGAAGTTTGATAGGCTTAGATTTTGAGTGTTTTTAACTGTGATTTCTTCCCATTTTCTGTACTTCTTCCTGGATGATATTATGCTTTTTGGTGTTTATTCATTTGTTTCAGGAAATTAGATCAGAAGTGGAAGAAATGAGCTAATGAGAAGATAACGGGCGAAATCGAGGCATAAAAGATGATGAAAATGTAGAAGATGGTTTCTTCAGATCTCGATCAATCGAGAGTTATTCTCGATCGATCGAGCCAGCCAGTAGCAAGACTCAGAATTTTCGAAGGCTCGATCGATCGGTAGAAATATCGATCGATCGAGCGAGGCAGTAACTTCAGCAACAATTTTTGAGAAATCTCGATCGATCGGTGAAATTCCCGATCGATCGAGCGAGGCAGTAAGTTCCAAAAGCTGGCGTGAACAGTGCACCGATCGATCGGTGAAATTCTCGATCGATCGAGACGCGAGATCTGAAGATTTTATTTTCCTATTTTATCGAGATTTTGGAGGGCTTTTTAAGGGGACTCTCTTCCACAGAATTAAAGAAGGAATTTTGAGACAATATATCAGACTTTTTAGGTCAAGAGCAGCCGCCCTAGCCGCCGCCCAACGCCGGAAGAAGGAGATCCAATCTCCGTTCTTCGTCCAAAGTCGAGCCTATCCGTTCCGGAGTGCAAGGAAGGAACAAGAGAAGAAATCACGGTGCAACGCACGGATTCATCCATCGTTTATCGTATTTCTGAACTTAATTTATTTGATTTCAATTTTCATTTGTTGTTTTTAAGGTCGAGAGACAAGAAAACTCATCTGTTATTGATTTGAATTAAAATTGGTTTATATTATTGAAGTTTTAGTTCGTTGTGTTTGATATTATTGATTCATTGATATTTGCGCGCATTGATATTTATTGTTCCTAAATTAATTGCATGTGTAGATCAGAGTCTAGCTAGCTTTGATTGAATTTGAGGGTTACAGCCGAGATCGAGAGATAACGCTGTAACACGCTCCATTAATTTATGATGTATGTTACGATTGAGATCGAGAGATGATATCGCATACGTGAGAACTTGAAATCGAAAGATTTAGAGTTAATAGGTTTTGATAATTTAAGCAACTTTGAATTAGTAAATAGGTGCACGAGAGTGACTTGTTCTAATTTATTGTTAGTTTCGTTACAGCTCGAGAGAGTGTATCGAATAATCATGAAAACCTTTCACCTTTAAAATCAATTGGTTAATAAAGTGAGAATTCCATTGAATCATTAGAGATAACATAATTGAACGACGAACTTGGTAATTTTCTCGAGTCACTTACCTTTGCATTTCCGGAACCATTCTTGTCATTATTTCTCGTTTAATTTTGTTCTTTAGTTTAATTTAGTGTTAGTTAATCAAACTCCTTTAATCGTAGGCTAAATATAATTTGATTGATCTTATTTGGTACTTATACGTTAGTCCCTGTGGATTCGACAACCTTTACTTAATTTTCACTATACTAAAACTTGACACCGTGCACTTGCGGTAGAATCGCTTCAATCCATACACTGAAAAATAATTGTTTAAAAATAAAAGCTGTCAAGTTTTTGGCGCCGTTGTCGGGGACTAATCTGTATAATATCATACGAGATTAGTTAATTGTAATTTAGCCAATTCTTTTATTATTGCATTTTTGTTTTCTTTGTTTTCTTTTGTTGATATTTGTGAATAATTTTGTGCATTTTTGTTGTCTCCTTTTGTCTATTTTGTACAGGAATCAGTTCTTTAGTGCATGCATAGAAGAGAGGAACCCTTTCTCGAGCCGTTTGATCCAGAGATAGAGAGAACGTTACTAAGAAGATTACGAGAAGCTCGAGAAATGGCTGACAATAACGAAGCACAGCACCCTAGATCGATGATGGACTTTGCACAACCTGCATTTCATGGATCGTTGTCGAGTATCACAAGGCCGACGATCCAAGCAAACAATTTTGAGATCAAGCCGGCAATCATACAAATGATTCAGCACTCGGTGATGTTCGGGGGAGCAGCTACAGATGATCCGACAATCACATCTCCAACTTTTTGGAGATTTGTGATACATTCAAACACAATGGCGTCTCTGACGATGCCATCAGGTTAAGGCTCTTTCCTTTTTCATTACGAGATAAGGCTAAAGCATGGTTAAATTCACTTCCTGCAGGTTCAATAACAACATGGGAGGGGATGACAAAGGCGTTTTTGTCAAAGTACTTTCCCCCTTCCAAGACGGCGAAGATGCGGAACGATATCACGACTTTTGGTCAGTTTGACCCCGAAACTTTATACGAAGCGTGGGATCGGTTTAAGGAGTTGTTGAGGAGATGCCCACACCATGGTCTACCCATATGGCTACAGGTACAAACGTTCTATAACGGTTTATTTTCTGCTAACCGTTCAATGATTGATGCAGCATCTGGGGGATCCATAATGAGAAAGACGCCGGAAGAAGCATATAGCTTGTTGGAGGAAATGGCGTGCAACAGCTACCAGTGGCAATCTGAGAGGAGCACGCCACAGAAACCAATGGGAGTCCATCAAGTGGATGAGATCACTGCTCTTTCGGCTCAATTAGAAGCCATGAACCGGAAGATAGACAGCATGGGAGCAGCAGCAATGCAGGCCCAAACTATTTTCTGTGAGCTGTGTGGAGGCGGTCATCCTAGCATCGAGTGCCAGGCAGGTAATCAATTTAACCAATCCGTTGAAGCTGTTAATTTTGTAGGTAACAGGCCACACAATAATTCCTACTCGAATTACAACCAACCATGGAGGAACCACCCGAATTTGAGGTGGTCGAATCAAGAAAATGTGTTGAACCCTCAACCGCAGGCCGGGTTCACACAAAAGCCGAGTATGGAGGAATTGATGGCGAAGCTGATTTCATCAACAGAGGTGAGGATGCAGAATCAAGATGCATCAATCAAAAATTTGGAGGTGCAGATAGGGCAATTGGCCACGTTGATATCTGGGAGGACGCAAGGTACGCTCCCGAGTGATTCTGTAAAGAATCCGAAGGAGCCATCAAATTGAGAAGGCGAGGAGGTGACAGTCCAGCTTGGGACTATAAATTAAGAACTTCCGTTTTTTTTTTCTTTTCTTGAGTCTTGTTTTTGATTTCTTGTTTTGGTGTGTTTTTGTTAGTGTGTTTGTTTTGAGTTTATCTGGGATTGAATTCGTGTGTTTTTAATGCAGGTGTGAAAGTAAGAGCAACAATGAGCTAGGCGAGGCAACCCGAGAGAAAGTGTTGAGAGAGAAATGAAAATCCTAAGTTCTGGAGTTGGCGATCGATCGAGACAAAATCTCGATCGATCGCCCGTTTTTTTAAATGCATTGTGAAGTACTGCCTCGCTCGATCGATCGAGAATTTTTCCGATCGATCGAGCGAGCGGATTTTTTGAAAAAAAAGAGGCAGACGCAGCAGCCATAATTCATTCTTCTCCTCTCCAAAACAAAACCCTAGCCAATTTTTTTAAAATCCTTTCATCAAATCTCAAATTTTGTTCATCAAATTTCGATTTACTTCAATTCTAAGAAGTAACATTCATTCTAATGAGATTTACATTGCAGATTTGAAGATTTGAAAGGAAAATTGGGTAGAAGCGCATAAAGAAGGGAATTCCAAGCCGAGGGCCACATTTGTCCAAGATCAAGTTTTTACGAGGTAATTGGTTTCCAATCATCCTAGATTTGAGCTTTTGGTGCTTTTTCGTGAATTTTATTAGAAGGGGATTGGAAAAGAATTTCAATTAGGAGGAAGTTGTGTGGTATTGAAAGGTGTCGGATTACAGTGTTGTGGGGTGTTAATTGAATTGAATTGAAGTAGTTGAGAATTTGTTGGCAAAGAAATGTCGTCCAGAAAGAGGTCAAAGCAGGCAGAAGCTTCCCAGAAGCAAAAGCAGGCAGAGGCCACTGTTTCTGAGCCAGTTTATGATGAACAGAAGTTTCTAAATGCCAAGATTGCTGAGTTATACCCCATCTACCATAAGAAACCCCTGAGCCGTGAAAGGGGAATGAGCTTGGATAAATTGGAGTGTCCTGTCATTAGGACAGTACGCCGAAAAGGATGGTTTCAATTCATTCAGACACCGATTGATGCTGTGGTGCCGCTGGTAAGGGAGTTTTACACGAATCTTCGAGCTGTTAGACCAGGGCACCAAGTAAGTGTTTATGTTCGAGGGAAGGATGTGTTGGTGGATCGAGCCGCAATCAACAATATTCACCGGATGCCGTTACTTCAAAACTGTGCATACCAATCTTTTAAGAGTAGCAGGATTGACTACGATGAGGTATTGACAGTTATTGGCAAGCCGGGAGTGGATTGGCAGAGGAATGATAAAGCAGAGCCACAGTTGGTTCTAAAGAAAAATTTGAAGCCAGAGGCCCAAGCATGGTTTTCATTTGTCGCCTCGCGGGTCATGCCATCGACCCACACTTCTGAGGTGACAAAGGATAGAGCGGTCCTGGTATATGCCATCCTCTCAGGGAAGGAAGTGGATTTCGGCGAGATTATTGCTGATCACATTGCTGAAATTGGAAGTAGCCCACCGACCTCCGCACTACCGTTTCCATCCACAATCACTGCTTTATGTCAGAGGAACGGAGTGACTTGGGGGGAAGACGAGGAGCTACTCCCGCCGAAGACACCAATCATTGTGGCCGATCCTACGAGACGAAGACCCTCGGACACTACACAAGCTGGAGCATCATCCTCTGCTGCAGAGCATACACGAGTTACTTTGGATTCTCTTCATAGGGATCTCCAAAACATTCGCCTGGAGCAGCAGAGCATTCACAGCATGCAGCGGGACATTCATAGCATGCAGAGAGCATTGCAGATGGACCATGAGCAGGTAGCTCAGCGTCAGATGGAGTTCATGCACTATCAGAGTGCATGGAACACTGCCATGGCCCAGGGCTTCCCAGGTTTCCAGTTCCCGCCGGAGCCACACTTTGCACCTTACCAGCCACATGCACCTCCACCTTCCGAGTACCCACCATTTCCGCCATATCAGGGCGAGGAGCACCACTACCCAGTCCCCCCTCCGGAGCATGATGAGGATGACGATCAGTGACGATCGTCATCATGGTATGTGTCTTTGCCTTGGTATTTATTTTTCTTGTTCATTGAGGGCAATTCACATGCTAAGTTTGGGGGGGTTTTTGAGTATTTGTATATAATCTTGTTTTTGCACGTACTGCTACTTGTTTTATTCCCATACCTTGCATGACTGCATGATGTTGAGACTAATTCGTCCTTGAGCATTACCAACAAAATTTTTTTTATGGATTGAGTTATTCTTGAGAATTGATGAATTGAACTTGCAATAGTAATACATGATGAAATTAATCCTCATCTAGATAGGAGCCATGAAAATGTTTAACTTGTTTGTATATATCATTTGTTAACTATATGTCAAAACTGAGGAATAATTTGAGCACTTATTGAGTCATGATTGAGTGAAGTATGTATTGATTAAATTGAAAACTTGTGTTAACTATGATGAGTCTTGAGTATCTTAGAGAACTCTACAGTTTAGTTGAAAGCACTTTGAGGCGACTTGGAGATGATTTAGGCGATCTTTGGACCGTTTGAGCCTTTCAAGCCTACCTGTTATATATTATTCATTAAGTCCCCTTTTGAGCCTTATTGAAAAAGAATGGTATATGCATTGCATATGATTAGACCCCCATTCGACATTCTTGGCAACTCATTATACCCACCTTGGTTTGAGCCTAAAAGAAAATTTTTACCTACCCCTAGGAGAGTATAATGAATCTCATTCATTGCACAGAATTGTATATGCAAATGAGTTCAAAAGGAACAAAAGAATGAGCAAAGAAAAAGAAAAGATGTAGAGAAAAGCCTTGAAAAGAAAAATTCAAAATAAGACCCAAAGTGGCCAAGGCTAGAAAAAAGTTGAAGAGAAGCTCAAGAAAGAGTTGAACTGATTTTTATTATACTCTCTTCTTTGAATTCCTCCTACCTTTTCTTTGAAGCCGACACCAAAAGGCCTAACGTTATAAGCTTTTAAGACCTTTTGATCCAAGTCTAGGGAACAATTACATTAGTGGAGAAGTGCTGGATAGTAAACTTGTAGAGTAATTTAAAGTAATCTTGACTAGGAGTTAATATGGCACATGTTGATTTTAAAGATATATATGTAACTCATGTTTGACAATAGCACACACGCACGTTCCGATGTTTCGATGCATTGTTTAACTTAGGAGAAAATGCTTCTGGTTAAATGTTGATTGAATCCTATTGATGTGTAAGTAGGATTTCTGAGCTGTTACATATGTTGCAAAGAAAATTCATGCTTAGTATCGAGTTTAACTTTCTTTTTGAGTTTATTGCTTGCTCGAGGACGATCAAGTCTAAGTTTGGGGGAGTTGATAGGCTTAGATTTTGAGTGTTTTTAACTGTGATTTCTTCCCATTTTCTGTACTTCTTCCTGGATGATATTATGCTTTTTGGTGTTTATTCATTTGTTTCAGGAAATTAGATCAGAAGTGGAAGAAATGAGCTAATGAGAAGATAACGGGCGAAATCGAGGCATAAAAGATGATGAAAATGTAGAAGATGGTTTCTTCAGATCTCGATCAATCGAGAGTTATTCTCGATCGATCGAGCCAGCCAGTAGCAAGACTCAGAATTTTCGAAGGCTCGATCGATCGGTAGAAATATCGATCGATCGAGCGAGGCAGTAACTTCAGCAACAATTTTTGAGAAATCTCGATCGATCGGTGAAATTCCCGATCGATCGAGCGAGGCAGTAAGTTCCAAAAGCTGGCGTGAACAGTGCACCGATCGATCGGTGAAATTCTCGATCGATCGAGACGCGAGATCTGAAGATTTTATTTTCCTATTTTATCGAGATTTTGGAGGGCTTTTTAAGGGGACTCTCTTCCACAGAATTAAAGAAGGAATTTTGAGACAATATATCAGACTTTTTAGGTCAAGAGCAGCCGCCCTAGCCGCCGCCCAACGCCGGAAGAAGGAGATCCAATCTCCGTTCTTCGTCCAAAGTCGAGCCTATCCGTTCCGGAGTGCAAGGAAGGAACAAGAGAAGAAATCACGGTGCAACGCACGGATTCATCCATCGTTTATCGTATTTCTGAACTTAATTTATTTGATTTTCAATTTTCATTTGTTGTTTTTAAGGTCGAGAGACAAGAAAACTCATCTGTTATTGATTTGAATTAAAATTGGTTTATATTATTGAAGTTTTAGTTCGTTGTGTTTGATATTATTGATTCATTGATATTTGCGCGCATTGATATTTATTGTTCCTAAATTAATTGCATGTGTAGATCAGAGTCTAGCTAGCTTTGATTGAATTTGAGGGTTACAGCCGAGATCGAGAGATAACGCTGTAACACGCTCCATTAATTTATGATGTATGTTACGATTGAGATCGAGAGATGATATCGCATACGTGAGAACTTGAAATCGAAAGATTTAGAGTTAATAGGTTTTGATAATTTAAGCAACTTTGAATTAGTAAATAGGTGCACGAGAGTGACTTGTTCTAATTTATTGTTAGTTTCGTTACAGCTCGAGAGAGTGTATCGAATAATCATGAAAACCTTTCACCTTTAAAATCAATTGGTTAATAAAGTGAGAATTCCATTGAATCATTAGAGATAACATAATTGAACGACGAACTTGGTAATTTTCTCGAGTCACTTACCTTTGCATTTCCGGAACCATTCTTGTCATTATTTCTCGTTTAATTTTGTTCTTTAGTTTAATTTAGTGTTAGTTAATCAAACTCCTTTAATCGTAGGCTAAATATAATTTGATTGATCTTATTTGGTACTTATACGTTAGTCCCTGTGGATTCGACAACCTTTACTTAATTTTCACTATACTAAAACTTGACACCGTGCACTTGCGGTAGAATCGCTTCAATCCATACACTGAAAAATAATTGTTTAAAAATAAAAGCGGTCAAAGTTCCTCTTGGTTTGAGCTTGGAATTCACTTGAGAATTGAGCTAGGAAGTTAAGTGAAGTGAATTTGTACAATCTTGCACCATCACAGGGGACAGGACAACGAGGCAATTAGCCAGTGACGACTGATTTATCTCGTTTGTGTCGCTTTATAGGTACGTGTTGACGTACGGAGTATAGATATTGTGTGATGATGTTATGCGATTGATATCATATGATGAATTGTGTTATGTTGGTATCATATGATTGGTAGTATCATATGCATGTACATTCATGGATATCATGTATTTGAGATGGATGAGGTATAGACGTTAGCATTAGAGGTATACGCCTGGTTTGGGTATATGCTCGGGTATGCGACGTTAGCATTAGAGATATACGCATGGTTTGGGTATATGCTCGGGTATGCTACATATACTTGGTATGAGAGATATACGCCAGTTTTTGGGCAGATGCTCTGGCTATTATCATGTGAGGACGGTATAATGATATGTGTTGCTAATATGAAGATGTGAGATGATTTCACTGACATATTGAGCGGAAATGGACATATCATCTTAGTCTCGTGATAATAGGATGTGTGATGAGACATGTCATGACATAGTTGCATTTGTTGATGCATGAGACAGAGCATTCACATTGGATATGATTATTATTGCTTTATCATTGATATTGTGTTTTGATATTGCACTGAAATAATCGTTATCTATACTCACGTTGTGTGAATGTTTCTGTTGGGTTTCATAGACGTGGGGAGCGTGAGTCATGATTTTCGTTGCGAGGAGAACCACTGCATAAGGGTTATCTTGGAGTAGGTTGTTACTTGTACATGTGATGTATAGTTGGTTAGGGTTTTGTAAACCTTGTAACAACGTAACTAGTAAGATACTCTTAATCAGTGTATGCTTTTTACTTAATTCAGACTCACATATGTATGTTAACGTGTGATACATAATGGATTAAGTGACGAGGACCCCACATTAGTGGTATCAAAGCAGTGGTTCGAGAACGGGGTGAACATGGGTAGAGGAAGTGTATTAGAGAGTTACCTAAACACTTGAATACATGTTGAGATGGTAATATCATGTTAGGATTTGTAATATGATGTTTTTCTAACATGTTTTATATTTTTTTTGAATGTTATTGCTAACCCGTGATATGCAGTTATGACAGACAGAGGGTATCATGAGGATGTTGGGGATGCCATGAGTGGCAATGCTAGTGTGAGGATGGCGCCTGTGCCACCACCACCGATTGGGCAAGGGCCAGTGGAACATGTATTGTTACCTGGCGAGTTAACATTGACGCAATTTCTGAGTTATCAGCCACCCAGGTTTGAGGGTACTGAATCAGGGGACTGGCAGAGGAGTGGCTAGAACGTGTGGAACAAATATTTGTGTCAGCACCGTGTGCCAAGACTGCTTGGTTACGCTTAGCTGAATTTCAGTTGGCTAAGAAGGCCATGATGTGGTGGAAGTCCACATTGATTGAGCTGAGGGCTCAAGGACAGACAATTAACTGGGATGTGTTTAGAACGAAGTTTCTTGATCATTATTTCTCTGTTGCTGCAAGGCAGAGGAAAGAGGATGAATTTACAACCTTGAGACATGGATCAATGACAGTATCTGACTATGCTGTGCAATATTCTTCATTGCTCCGGTATGTGCCACATATCGCTGTAAACACAAAAGCAAAGATCAGACAGTTTGTGAAAGGTTTTAGGCCTGAATTGTTTGATAGAGTAATGTCCAATAACCCTACATCATATGAAGAAGCATTGACTAGAGCCGAGATGTCTGAGATTGCAGTAGGGGTGTACAAAGATGTTGGACAATCCCAACCACCTACATCTGAAAGTATGAGACCTAGAGGAGAACCATTTAAATCACCACGAGGTGGTGCATCCTCATCTAGATTTAGTGGGAAACGTTTTGGACCACGGAAAGGGGATGACCGAAGAGCTGGCGATCGATCGCGACGTTTGAGGCTATCGATCGCCTGTGGCTAAACATGAGAGTGGCGGTGCATTGAGCGATCGATCGCTTCATGTGGTAATCGATCGCCTTGAGGCAGTATGTTTTCCAAAGGGGAGGCGATCGATCGCGTGAAATTAAGAGATCGATCGCCTAGGACCAAAGCTTTAGGCGATCGATCGCCTCAAAACATGAGATCGATCGCCAGGGTCCAGAATTGGAAAAATGTTATATTTTTGTAGAATTTGATTTATTGCCTATGATAACATGATATATTATTGGCATTGTTGTAGCACCATCAAAGGGGACAGGACAACGAGGCAATTAGCCAGTGACGACTGATTTATCTCGTTTGTGTCGCTTTACAGGAACGTGTTGACGTACGGAGTATAGATATTGTGTGATGATGTTATGCGATTGATATCATATGATGAATTGTGTTATGTTGGTATCATATGATTGGTAGTATCTGTAAGGAAGACTGATCCACAGCATCCCAATACAATGGCGATCTACATCGTCGCCCATATAGAGCCTCAAATGGTGCCATCTGTATACTAGTTTGATAACTGTTATTATATGAAAATTCCACTAATGGCAATGACTCTTGCCAAGAGGTATCAAACTCTAATACACAGGCACGCAACATACCCTCAAGCGTCTGTATTGTATGCTCTGTTTGTCCATCTGTCTGAGGATGATATGTTGTACTCAACCGCACTTCAGTTCCCAATGCTGTCTGTAACCCTTCCCAAAAATGAGAAGTAAATCTCGGATCTCTATCCGACACAATGGAAACTGGTATACCATGTAGTCTCACTACATGTTGAATGTACAATTGTGCCATTCGCAAATATGTAAATGTCATACAATATGGCACGAAATGAGATACTTTGGTGAGTCGGTCAACGATCACCCAAATGGCATCACAACCAGAAGACGTCCGTGGCAAATGAGTCACAAAATTCATCGTGATATGGTCCCATTTCCACTGAGGAATGTCCAAACTGTATAATTCACCTCCTGGTTTCTGTCTTTCTGCTTTTACTTGTTGACAAACTAAACATTGTTTCACAAAGTTCAACACATCATGTTTCATACGTTTCCACCAAAATTGGGTACGTAAATCATGATACATTTTCTTTCCTCCAGGATGTATACTGTATCTACTACAATGAGCACGTTGTAGTAGTTCTTGACGTAGTCCCAATGAAGCAGGTACTACCCAACAGTTCTTGTATTTCAAAATTCCATCACTTGCAATTACAAACTGTGATGTTTGTCCTTGACTTATCATTTCTTTCCAATGTTGTACCTCATCATCAGTCATTTGTGCTGTCCTGATTTTCTCAAAAATGCCAGGTTCAATAAATAATGTTGATACCTGTACCGGCACTGTTTTCACATCAAATTTATAACCCAATGTACAACACGATGTCATTAATGCTGATAAATGAATCATCTCATCAGCTGTATGATGTACTTTTCGACTCAAGGCATCTGCTGTAAGATTAGCCTTTCCTGGATGATATTCAATCTCATAATAATAATCTTTCAACAGATCTATCCATCTTCTTTGCCTCATATTCAACTCTGCTTGAGTGAATAAAAACTTTAAGCTTTTATGATCTGTGTATATGGTAAACGACGTACCATATAAATAATGTCACCATATCTTCAAGGCAAAGACAATGGCAGATAATTCCAGATCATGTACTGGATATCGCATTTCATGTGGTTTCAATTGTCGTGATGCATAAGCCACTACATGTTTATCCTGCATCAATACACAACCCAAACCTAGTAATGATGCATCAGTATATAAGGCAAACCTGTCATGTTCCGATGGAATGATCAAGATTGGAGTTGTAGTCAATCGATGTTTCAATTCCTGAAAACTATGCTCACAAGCCTCTGACCATTGAAATGATACTCCCTTCTGTGTCAAATGTGTCAATGGTTTGGCAATTGCTGAAAATCCTTCAACAAACCGTCTATAATATCCAGCCAAACCCAAGAAACTACAAATCTATGGTACAGAAGTAGGTGCTGACCAATTCAACACTGCGTCCACTTTCTTCGGATCAACTGATATACCTTCTTCTGAAATTACATGCCCCAAAAAGCCGACACTAGTCAACCAAAACTCACACTTACTGAGTCTGGCATACAACTGATGTGTCCTCAACAATTGCAATACCATAATCAAATGTTGAACATGTTCTGCATCACTCTGTGAATAGATCAGTATATCATCGATAAAGACAATGACAAATCGATCAAGGTATTCCTGGAAAACCCGATTCATTAAACTCATAAAGACAGCTGGAGCATTTGTTACTCCAAATGGCATTACTGGAAACTCATAATGCCCATAGCGAGTTCTGAATGCTGTCTTCTGTACATCACCATCTCTTACACGTATTTGATGATAACCAGATCTCAAATCAATCTTAGAATAGATTTTTGATCCATGCAACTGATCAAATAAATCATCAATACGAGGAAGAGGATATTTATTCTTTATGGTTACCTTGCTCAATTGTCGATAGTCAATACACAATCGCATTGTCCCATCCTTTTCTTAACAAATAATACCAGAGCACCCCAAGGCGATACACTAGGACGTATGTACCCCTTGTCCAATAAGTCTTGCAATTGAGTTTTCAATTCTTTTAATTCCGAAGGTGCCATCCGATAAGGAGCTCGTGAAATTGCAGAAGTACCAGGTATCAAATCAATACCAAATTCCACTTCTCGACTCGGTGGAAATCCAGGTATCTCATTCGGAAACACATCCACATATTCTGCAACCACTAGTATTTCCTCCACTTTCCTTTCTATTTTCTGTTCAGTTACATCAAGGGCATAAATCAAATAACCCGCATGTCCACGTTCTAACAAACGCGACATTCGGATTGCTGATATCAAAGGAATCTTTGCCCTCGATCCCTGGCCATAAAAGAACCATTGATTTCCAGTATCAGACTGAAATCTCACTATCTTCTGACAACAATCCACAACAGACTGATATTTACTCAACACATCAATTCCAAGAATACAATCAAAATCTGTCATGTCTAACACAATTAAATCAGTTTGTAGTCCATACTCAGTCTCAAACTGAAGATCACAATCAGACACCATCTGACAAGCCATCATAGTAGTTCCCATGGGTGTCGAGACATAAAGAGGCATCAACAGTGGAGACGAGCATATATGATACCGATCAACAAAATTTTGTGCAACAAAAGAATGTGATGCACCAGTATCAATCAAAAGTAAAGCTGGATAAGTTAATAAAGTACACTTACCCTCTATCACATCATCAGGAGCTGCCTCTGCTTCCTCCCTGTTCAGTGCACATACCTGAGCCTGAGGTGGTCCTGCCCTCTGTCCTCCACCAGATTGTGGTACACCCTGTGGTCTCTGCTGCACTGTATTCTCTGACATTGGTCCTCTCCTCTGTTGTCCACCCACTTGAGGACAATCACGGATCACATGTCCTGGTCTCCCACAACGGAAACAAACTACTGGATTCAATTGAGGACAATCTCGTTTCAAATGTGGTCCGCCACATTTAAAGCATTGCCTTCCTTACATGGACCGGATATGATTCATGAAATGGAAGCGAAAGTGAAGTTAATTCGATTGAAACTTAAAGCTGCTCAGGACAGACAGGCTGCTTATGCTAATAAGCGACGTAGATCACTTGAGTTTCAAGTTGGTGACCGTGTGTTCTTGAAAATCTCACCTTTTAAAGGTGTAGTACGGTTTGGTAAACGTGGAAAATTATCTCCACGGTATGTTGGTCCGTATGAGGTATTGCAACGTATTGGTAAGTTGGCATATCGCTTGGTACTACCGCCGGCATTGAGTGGTATTCATGATGTTTTTCATGTTTCATTGTTGAGGAAATATGAACCAGATCCGAGTCATGTATTACAGCTACCTGATGTACAGTTAGATACAGATGTGTCGTATGAGGAACGACCGGTTAAGATCTTGGATCGAGCTGAACGCAGGTTGCGGAATAAAGTGATTCCTATGGTTAAAGTACAGTGGGACAGAAGGGGTGTCGACGAGGCAACGTGGGAGACGGAGCAGCATATGATGCAACGGTATCCAGATTTGTTTTCTGGTATGTTGATATGTTATTAGTTTGTTACATGTTTTGTATACGGCATATAACATTTGTATTGTCATGTAGAGCATGTGTTATGGTTGTATATGCCATTTCGAGGACGAAATTCAATAAGTGGGGAGAATTGTAATGCCTCGATTTGTTTTACACGTGTGATATGATTATGGTGTAATTATATCAAATGGCGGTATGATAATTGGGGGTTCGGGTGGAACCAAGAATGAAATAATACATGCATGAAATGATATATGGCAAGGAATGAAACATGGTGCAAAATGATTTGAATGTAATCAAGTGTAGTAACATATCAAGCAATATACACTAGTAGGCATTTGAATATGCATGTGAATTTAATTTGAGTTGGAGTTGCATTTGAATTTGGAGTTCATCTTCATGTACATGTCACTTAACATGTCATTAACTCCAAATGACATTATATCAAGTGACTTAGGTAGGGGATTCACATAGTTTCTCATTTTCACCTACAAAATCCTACACAAGCTCCTCTCCAACTCTTTGAAGTTCCTCTTGGTTTGAGCTTGGAATTCACTTGAGAATTGAGCTAGGAAGTTAAGTGAAGTGAATTTGTACAATCTTGCACCATCACAGGGGACAGGACAACGAGGCAATTTGCCAGTGACGACTGATTTATCTCGTTTGTGTCGCTTTATAGGTACGTGCTGACGTACGGAGTATAGATATTGTGTGATGATGTTATGCGATTGATATCATATGATGAATTGTGTTATGTTGGTATCATATGATTGGTAGTATCATATGCATGTACATTCATGGATATCATTTATTGAGATGGATGAGGTATAGACGTTAGCATTAGAGGTATACGCCTGGTTTGGGTATATGCTCGGGTATGCGACGTTAGCATTAGAGATATACGCCTGGTTTGGGTATATGCTCGGGTATGCTACATATACTTGGTATGAGAGATATACGCCGGTTTTTGGGTATATGCTCTGGCTATTATCATGTGAGGACGGTATAATGATATGTGTTGCTAATATGAAGATGTGAGATGATTTCATTGACATATTGAGCGGAAATGGACATATCATCTTAGTCTCGTGATAATAGGATGTGTGATAAGACATGTCATGACATAGTTGCATTTGTTGATGCATGAGACAGAGCATTCACATTGGATATGATTATTATTGCTTTATCATCGATATTGTGTTTTGATATTGCACTGAAATAATTGTTATCTATACTCACGTTGTGTGAATGTTTCTGTAGGGTTTCATAGACGTGGGGAGCGTGAGTCATGATTTCCGTTGCGAGGAGAACCACTGCATAGGGGTTATCTTGGAGTAGGTTGTTACTTGTACATGTGATGTATAGTTGGTTAGGGTTTTGTAAACCTTGTAACAACGTAAGTAGTAAGATACTCTTAATCAGTGTATGCTTTTTACTTAATTCAGACTCACATATGTATGTTAACGTGTGATACATAATGGATTAAGTGACGAGGACCGGACACGATTCATCGCCGAATTTCTATAACAAATATCCTTGTCATTTACCTCTTTATTTCTTTACGCATTTATTTATTTTGTTCTTTTTATTTATCGATTGACTCAAGGCTTCCGCAAAGCGCAAAACTCTTTTATTTTTCAAACTCATTTTAAAACGCTAAAGTAGGCAAGGAATCTCATTCACCCCCCCTCTTCGATTCCAACAAGTGGTATCAGAGCCATTTGATTTTTGTTTTAAATCAAAATCTTTTTATGGCCAATCTAGCAAATGAGTTTGCTCAAGGTCAATCGACAAATCGCCCTCCGCTCTTCACGGGTGATAATTACGGCTATTGGAAAAATTAAATTTCTCTATACATCCAATCCGTAGATTATGATCCATGGAAGATTATAGTGAAAGGTCCACATATTTCTTTAAAGGAAGTTGGGGGAATTAGTGTTCCCAAAGAAATGGACGATTTCACTAGAGCGGAAATGATTTTAATATCTCAAAATGCTAAAACTATTAATATTTTGCATTGCTAAAGCTATTAATATTTTGCATTGTGCTTTAGATATGAAGGAGTACAACCGGATCTCAATGTGCTCAACGACAAAGGAGATATGGGACAAGACAAATTGCAAATTTGTCATGAAGGAACAAATCAAGTGAAGGAGACCAAGATTGATCTTCTACAACTCAAATATGAGACATTTGAGATGGAGTCCGGAGAAGAGGTGGATTCTATGTTTAGAAGGCTCACCCAAATTATCAACGAGCTTGCCCAACTAGGAGAGAAGTACCCTCCAAAGCAAATATGGAGGAGAGCCCTAAGAGCATTGCCTAAGGAATGGGACACAAAGAGGACGGCCATTATCGAGTCAAACAAAGGAGAAAGTGCTTCATATGACCTTGATGAGCTCCATGGCACATTGGTGACTCATGAACTTGAAGTTGCCACAAGGAGAGAAGTAAAGGAGGAGGATAGATCCAAAAGAAATGGGATTGCCTTTGTCAGGATCGATTCCGGGGTGGGTTGCCATTCCACACCCGAGTTCAACCAACTTGAGCTTCAATAGCTCGTGTTCTTGAAATAATTGCACCGAGAGATTATATCGAGTTCGGTTACAAAACCGAGCGGAAGACACTCGACATAACCCGCTCTATAACCGATTAAACATTTGAAAGTCATTTTAAAGATATGCAAGAAAGTAAGTAAACAAGCATTTGTTTATGGAAGTTCGAAGGTGGTGTAATCCTTCTACGTCTCCCCTTCTTCCACCTCATGGAAGGATTCCACTAGAAGACTTTGATTTATACAATCCCGTTGTACAAACCCGATCCAGTTGGGAATTCCCCATCCAACTAGAACTCCTAGCAACTCAACTATGTATGTTCTTTAATGTCTCACATACAAAGACCTCTCATCGGTTGTGATAAATCATCAACCGTTACAATGATATTCACTCTTCTATTTTAGCTCACAAATACAATTAATAGAGTGAATATAAAGGCACAAATGATTCCATAATGAATCTGATATAGCAAGGTAAGAGGTGCCAAAGGTTTGAGGAGTGCTCTTCATTTAGCATCTTTTGTCTTTTAAGTTCCTCAATTGAATCCCAAGTGGGTTTGCTTTGGAAGGCTTGGATTGATCTTCAATCAGCTGTTATTGAGCTTCCAAATCATGTATATATAGCCCCAAGTAATGATATATACGTTAGACACAAGAATATGCCCGTTGGAAAAGGTTCTGCACTATTCCCGAGCTTGCAACGGTCATATTCTGGTTTCTGGGCTGTTTGTGTTTCGGACCGGACTGGTCTGGTCTGCTGGTCTGATCTGCTGGTCTGGCTCAGTCTGGTCTGGTCTGCTGTCTGGTCTGCTATTCTGGTTCAGTCTGGTCTGCTGGTTTGGTTCAGTCTGGTCTGCTGGTCTGCTGGTCTGGTCTGGACAAGTCAGCTTGATACAAAAAACAGATTGATAAACTTTCTCTTCGATCTGTTGCTTGTAACTCTTGATTCTTTGATTTCTGGGCAAAGTGATCCACATGAAAGTTGTAGCCCTTTCTCTTAGCTTTCCACGGAATCAAGAATTTCTCGATTTCGAGTTTGTATGAGAGAGTTATGCTCGAAATACGAGGCAATGCTCCTGCTGTCTGTTTGCTGGATGCAGCAGCACATGGCGTGACTTGCAGAAGCTTTTTGGCCATCTTAACTTCCGATTCAGTCTTTCACTTCCAAAGACTACTTGTAGATCTTTGTCTTAGCTTTCCAACCCATACTGAATCGTTCCGTTCCGATAAGCGAGCTAAGAGTTATGCCCACCAGACTGACAGGTACTTTGCTGTAACAGCTCGATCTTACAGGCGTCACATGGCGTGACTTGCAGAAGCTTTTTGGCCATCGTAACGTCCGATTCAGTCTTTCACTTCCAAAGATAACTTGTAGATCTTTGTCTTAGCTTTCCAACCCATACTGAGTCGTTCCGTTCCGATAAGCGATCTAAGAGTTATGCCCACCAGACTGACAGTTGCTTGCTGAAACAGCTTGCTGTTTCTTCGTGGTTCAGCTCGATCTTGCAGGCGTCTTTTCTCCTTGATAACATTTGAACTAGCCGATCTGTTGTGAAATATGACTTTTAGTATTTTATGTTGGCTGTTCAATCTCTTTGGAAGCACGCCATTTCGATATCCGAGCTATTAGATATGATCGAAACAAACCGCTATGCCAGAATTCCAGTCTTGGTCCAGCTTGATATTTTCAAGCTACTTCTTTGTAATTCATCAAGCTCTTAAATATGATCTATGAACTGCACACTTGATGAAATATGTTAGCAACACAATAACAAGTTTTGTTAACATCAAAACCAAGATTATTCGGGTTTCCAAAACCCAACAATATCCCCCTTTTTGATGATCACAAAACTTGAATAAAAATATGAACATTAAAGCACAATGTTGCATAACAAGAAAAATCATATTTTTTAAACAACATATTTCTCCCCCTTTTTGTGTGAATCAAAAAGGAAGACAAATAAAATTTACTCCCCCTCAAGGATTGAGATTAAACTCTCCCCCTTAATTTTAAAATGTTTGAAAATTTGAGCAAGTAAGGGGCAAATGGGGTAGCTAAAACAAATTTAAAAAAAATGCAATGCACATTACTTTTAGAATAAAAATAACCTCTTTTGATGATGAATGTAGCATACTTGGCAACAAATTTGAATTTCTTGACAAAACTCAACAATGTCCATTTCATCTTTCAACGGTGGCAGCACACTTAGTCCAACTTTGTAGAATAAACTGTATCTTCTCGTGAAGAATTAGGCTGCAAGACCTATACCGTTGCGATCCTCTATGAGTCTAGTTTGCAACGCAAAAAACGGTTCGTCATTTGGACATCCGAGCAAGAAGTTATGCCAATTTTCCCAAAGTCGCTGCAAGCTGCCAGAAAAACTAAAATGCTTCGAAATTGTTAGATAAAATCTCAAAATAAAAATTTTAAACTTAAAATGAGTTTAGAACAATTTGAACGAAAATTTGAACATTTAAAATAGATTTTAAAATTATTTTCGTGCAAAATGAATGCAATGAAATTGATTTTTATGCTAAAAATTTTCATACACCAAATTTTGAAAAAATATGCTATGAAAATATTTCATGCTCATGAGAAAAATTTTGAAAAAGATTTTAAAAGATATCCGCAAAAAAATCGGTTAAAATGCTTTCCAAGAACAACCTGCTCTGATACCACTTGTCAGGATCGATTCCGGGGTGGGTTGCCATTCCACACCCGAGTTCAACCAACTTGAGCTTCAATAGCTCGTGTTCTTGAAATAATTGCACCGAGAGATTATATCGAGTTCGGTTACAAAACCGAGCGGAAGACACTCGACATAACCCGCTCTATAACCGATTAAACATTTGAAAGTCATTTTAAAGATATGCAAGAAAGTAAGTAAACAAGCATTTGTTTATGGAAGTTCGAAGGTGGTGTAATCCTTCTACGTCTCCCCTTCTTCCACCTCATGGAAGGATTCCACTAGAAGACTTTGATTTATACAATCCCGTTGTACAAACCCGATCCAGTTGGGAATTCCCCATCCAACTAGAACTCCTAGCAACTCAACTATGTATGTTCTTTAATGTCTCACATACAAAGACCTCTCATCGGTTGTGATAAATCATCAACCGTTACAATGATATTCACTCTTCTATTTTAGCTCACAAATACAATTAATAGAGTGAATATAAAGGCACAAATGATTCCATAATGAATCTGATATAGCAAGGTAAGAGGTGCCAAAGGTTTGAGGAGTGCTCTTCATTTAGCATCTTTTGTCTTTTAAGTTCCTCAATTGAATCCCAAGTGGGTTTGCTTTGGAAGGCTTGGATTGATCTTCAATCAGCTGTTATTGAGCTTCCAAATCATGTATATATAGCCCCAAGTAATGATATATACGTTAGACACAAGAATATGCCCGTTGGAAAAGGTACTGCACTATTCCCGAGCTTGCAACGGTCATATTCTGGTTTCTGGGCTGTTTGTGTTTCGGACCAGACTGGTCTGGTCTGCTGGTCTGATCTGCTGGTCTGGCTCAGTCTGGTATGGTCTGCTGTCTGGTCTGCTATTCTGGTTCAGTCTGGTCTGCTGGTTTGGTTCAGTCTGGTCTGCTGGTCTGCTGGTCTGGTCTGGACAAGTCAGCTTGATACAAAAAACAGATTGATAAACTTTCTCTTCGATCTGTTGCTTGTAACTCTTGATTCTTTGATTTCTGGGCAAAGTGATCCACATGAAAGTTGTAGCCCTTTCTCTTAGATTTCCACGGAATCAAGAATTTCTCGATTTCGAGTTTGTATGAGAGAGTTATGCTCGAAATACGAGGCAATGCTCCTGCTGTCTGTTTGCTGGATGCAGCAGCACATGGCGTGACTTACAGAAGCTTTTTGGCCATCTTAACGTCCGATTCAGTCTTTCACTTAGACTTGTAGATCTTTGTCTTAGCTTTCCAACCCATACTGAATCGTTCCGTTCCGATAAGCGAGCTAAGAGTTATGCCCACCAGACTGACAGGTACTTTGCTGTAACAGCTCGATCTTACAGGAGTCACATGGCGTGACTTGCAGAAGCTTTTTGGCCATCGTAACGTCCGATTCAGTCTTTCACTTCCAAAGATAACTTGTAGATCTTTGTCTTAGCTTTCCAACCCATACTGAGTCGTTCCGTTCCGATAAGCGATCTAAGAGTTATGCCCACCAGACTGACAGTTGCTTGCTGAAACAGCTTGCTGTTTCTTCGTGGTTCAGCTCGATCTTGCAGGCGTCTTTTCTCCTTGATAACATTTGAACTAGCCGATCTGTTGTGAAATATGACTTTTAGTATTTTATGTTGGCTGTTCAATCTCTTTGGAAGCACGCCATTTCGATATCCGAGCTATTAGATATGATCGAAACAAACCGCTATGCCAGAATTCCAGTCTTGGTCCAGCTTGATATTTTCAAGCTACTTCTTTGTAATTCATCAAGCTCTTAAATATGATCTATGAACTGCACACTTGATGAAATATGTTAGCAACACAATAACAAGTTTTGTTAACATCAAAACCAAGATTATTCGGGTTTCCAAAACCCAACAATATCCCCCTTTTTGATGATCACAAAACTTGAATAAAAATATGAACATTAAAGCACAATGTTGCATAACAAGAAAAATCATATTTTTTAAACAACATATTTCTCCCCCTTTTTGTGTGAATCAAAAAGGAAGACAAATAAAATTTACTCCCCCTCAAGGATTGAGATTAAACTCTCCCCCTTAATTTTAAAATGTTTGAAAATTTGAGCAAGTAAGGGGCAAATGGGGTAGCTAAAACAAATTTAAAAAAAATGCAATGCACATTACTTTTAGAATAAAAATAACCTCTTTTGATGATGAATGTAGCATACTTGGCAACAAATTTGAATTTCTTGACAAAACTCAACAATGTCCATTTCATCTTTCAACGGTGGCAGCACACTTAGTCCAACTTTGTAGAATAAACTGTATCTTCTCGTGAAGAATTAGGCTGCAAGACCTATACCGTTGTGTATCTCTATGTTAATCTAGGCTGTTTGCATATAGCTTAGAGAACATTGTAATGTTAAATTGACATGGCAAAGTTAATTATGCATTTATTTAAATTCGCTTGAATCCAAAAAAACTGTGATAAACTGCTAGTCATGCTAGTTAAGGGGGAGAGCTTGTGTATGCATGATTTGAGGGGGGGAGTTATTTGTTTAATGCTTTACTTGTTTAACTTGTATGTGCTATGCAATTATTAAGGGGGAGTCATTTGTACTCACATTGCATGCATATTACTTATTCAAGTTTACCAAGTTTTGTGATCATAAAAAAGGGGAGATTGTTGAGCCTTAAACGCATGGTTGCGTTTAATGCGTTAAATTATCCCCGGTCAATCTTTGAGTTTTGATGATCAACAAAACTTGAGTTTGTTATACTAATGCATTTACTTAGTGTGCAGATTAAGTGATGAAAAGTGGAATGAAATGAAGAAAATCGAGTGTGCATATTCTGGCCTGGATCGCCCGATGGTGATCATCGCCCCAGGCGATGGGTGCCAGGCGAGGCATCGCCACGCACATCGACAGAGGCGATGGCTAGGCGAGCATGCGAGGAAGATCGCTCCAGGCGATGATGACCATCGCCTGAGGCGATGGCAACCAGGAGTGACATCATCCCGCACATCGACAGAGGCGACGCCGAGGCAATGCGCGGGCATGCGCGCAGGGGAGATCGTTCGAGGTGATGGCTGGAACAAGCCTACAAACTTCTACAAAGTGTTGATCATTATTATTCTAAATTGTATTGCAATCTCCATACATTGTTGTTGTATTGGAGTTTGTAATTCTCTTCTTTGTTAGAGTCTTGTTTTCTTCGTGTGAGTGCACCGTGAAGGTGTTTTTGTTGAGTTTATTGTAAAGGTCCTCCAACACCAAAGCAAGTTGGAAAATTGTAAAGTCGCCAACAAGTGAAGTTGGTGCATGTGCTGTAGCTATCCTTGGAGCCCTTAAGGCCAAGAAGACTCGTGAAGAGTGTTGGTAGCTCGGGAAGAGCTTTGTGTACTCGGGAAGAGTATTGTGCTCGGGAAGAGCTTGTGTACTCCGGAAGAGTATTGTGCTCGGGAAGAGCTTGTGTACTCGGGAAGAGTAGTGTGCTCGGGAAGAGCTTTGTAAACTCGGGAAGAGTTGTTGTGTGGCTAACTTGGAGCCCTCAAGGCCAAGACCAATTGTTCTAGTGGAACCTCGGTTGGAGGTTATCTAATCGGGAAGAGGAGACGTAGGCGATTCATCGCCGAACTTCTATAACAAATATCCTTGTCATTTACCGTTTTATTTCTTTACGCATTTATTTATTTTGTTCTTTTTATTTATCGATTGACTCAAGGCTTCCGCAAAGCGCAAAACTCTTTTATTTTTCAAACTCATTTTAAAACGCTAAAGTAGCCAAGGAATCTCATTCACCCCCCTCTTCGATTCCAACAAAAAGGCACCTCAAAAGTGGGAGAAAATTATAAAATCACTAATACCTTTATGAATTCATTTTGAAGGCTAGGAACTCTTTCTACAATCAGCCCTTTTTTTCCTGAGCTCGTCCCTTAACCGGTATAATAAAAGACACGTGGTATATTTTTATCATAATTCATGCCTACTATCAATGTAGCATAACACTTATATAAGAAGATTTGAAAAGGCAATCATGTTTTCTTGGAAGTAAGAACAATGGGGGTAAAAAACCTACAAATTGGGGGAGTGAACGCCAGCTTCTATGGCCGTTTTTGCTGAAATAATCTACCAATTTCTCATCCTCTTCAGAAGTCCAAGGCCCTTTTCTTTAACTTTTCTTTGCACCCATTAACAAAACCATACAAAAGTCAAAAAGAGCTCACTTTCAGGTGATTTGGCTAAGAAAACAATCACTCTTCCCGGAGTAAATAAAGCAAACTCCTTCAATGAACATAAAGAGAGTTCAAATCAATGATTCTTTGGTTACCAACCTACTAACAAACATTAGATGCAAAAATGGCCAAAAATCATATTATGCATTTTGTTGTTACTGTTGGGGAAAACAAAAATAAGCAAAGATTTGTCACTCTTGAACCATCATTCGTTTCAAGGAGGCTGGTAGTTATCTTATTCTAAGATGGGATCCGATAAATCTTTCTTATGAAATAATTAGTTTCTTTGGAGGAACTATCTAAAATTAAGAAATCATTTAGAGGCTGCTTTCTACTCTTGGAGTTGATTACTTTGTTGGAATTAATACATCAATGAAGAATTCATCACAACGTAAAAGACCAAGAGTACCATCTCAAATTCCGAGGTAGCAAAATCTGTAGACAAAGAGCGGAGAGAATAGAGAAAGCCACAGAAATCGATTTGGGGAACAAATAACAAACCCAATCACACAAAAATTAAAATCGCGCTGAGAAAAACGAAACCCAAAATCGAATTTAAATCGCGCCTGCAAAAACCGATTAAATCGCGCCTGCAAAATCCGAAACCCAAAATCGAATCAAAAGCAATCCTCAAGCCCTCCGAGAAGCCTACAGAAACAAAATAGGGATATTTGACAAAGAGCATAGAGAATAGAGAAAGCGCAGAAATCGACTTGGGGAACAAATAACCCTAAAATCCCAAAAAGAGAAAAGATAAAGCGGGAGGAAGTTACTGTTGGAGAACTGGTATACCTTTACCAGGAAGCTGAGCGGTGGCAGAGTAAATATCAGAGCGGTCGCGTGAAGATAGCGGCGGTGGATAGGTTTGAAAATGAGAGAAATGAACAAAAAAATATATTGTCCAAAGAAGTGAAGATGAGGGGCGGCTAGGTTAGGCCGTTAGGGTGTAATTTTTTTCCCAAAAGCACTGTTCATCCATTCGGGTAAAACAGACTCAGGTTACTGTTTATAGTACTGTGCGCTTATTATATTATCAAATATTATATTGTACTAATACTAATTTCTTGTACCTTGCGATACACCGCAAATTGTTTAAAGTAGGCAAATTTAAACCCAGACACTAAATAGAATATTCAGACAACCAAATAACGAATTTCATCAATATATATAAACCAGAAGATCAAGCTTAAGTATACAATGATAATAAATGAAACAAATAACTTTCGCAATACCTAGCTCTTTCCTTTTGGAGGCAAGGTCGAACCTAAAAATTAATTGTCCTCACTATAATTAGTATGACAAAAAAAAGAAAAAAGAGTGATTACACGAATTCGTGTCCTGGTAAGAGCCTTGCATCTTCAACAGATGGAAAAGGAAGCAAAAAAAAAAGGAGTAGGGATCTAATGATAATCTTGAGACGGCCCCTCAAAGCGAATGTAGTCATACATAACCCCATTGAATGGACCTGCGCCTCTCGATTGCTTTAGATATATAGTGTTCCTTCCATTCACCAGTTGAAACCCTGAAAATTTCACACTATACAAAGAGTATAATCCGTGGATTCCATGTCTTGCGATTGCATTATCCCTCCCTATTCTTCTTGTTGTAAATTGTGGGCGTCTTGAATAAGGGTTGTTCATCCTCACCTATCAATGCAAAAATTATTTAACTACTTGTAACGCAAACTGCATGGAGGAGTTTATGGAAGATGATAATTCTTGTCCAAAAGGTTATCGTAATATCCCGTGCCATTTGATGGATAAAGTTTATAGGTTAAACATTTTCGTAAAGATAACACAAATGTGTGGAGCACATTATAACGTTCAAACGTGAGGGTATACCTCCCTCCCAACCCTGTATTTGAAGTGACAATTACGAATATTCCAAGGAAGGCCGAATGAAAATTGGTCTAACAAGTTTATTAGTTAATACTTGTATTTCACCAAAATTAGCCGATGCCAAAGCCAGCCTGAGTGTATAGGTTCCTGTCTTTATCACTTTCCTTAGATCAAATGAAATTTGCCATATGGTTGGCGTATAGTCATGTATTCCAACTTTCCTGTAAAATATATCAATAACTGAAATCGGAAGGATCGAAGATATATAAAGCTAAAATTTGCACATAAACATTACCTATTTACATGAGCAAAAAACCAGTCTTTTCGATAATCACTGACCCCAACAGTGTAAACGATATCGTGAGTAGGATACAGATCCGTGTATCTATCCCATAACCCATACTGCCTAAATCTGAATTCAAATATTTCATGTTAATATATACCAGGTATACAGATCTTATCTAAAAGTTTGTCGTGTTGTTCGAGTAAAATCTTGAAGCTGCTTTAACTTACTTTTCTGTGCCATTAACTTGTAAATTGGTCATCAGCCTTGGGTTCGGATCCGGCACGTAAAACTCAGCAGGAGAACGATCCGGGATTCCTATTTCCCATAGAGTTGGACCATTTCTTGGAGGATCATACACGATATCACCTAGTGTAATTTGACTACCTGAATATAAGAATTAAACCTTTTTGGAATAAATAAAACACATCAACAATTGAATGGGTCAAACTTAGAAGGTAAATATTTTTTTTTTACCTGGTTTGATTATCACATCATTACTATTTTTGTAGTCTCCCATGATCCCTGGAACCCATCCATACAAATCATACCTGCCTTCTCTGATATTTCTTATTGTGAAATATCCCCTTTCATCAGTTTGAGTCCAAAATTGATAGCCCTGAGTTTTAATTGTATGAAATCATTTTAGAAACAAGATTTCACAGAACTCCATTGTTTACTAATTCGCAAATGATAGGCCCTCTCTAGCTGAGTATGAAAACTATATATAATAGAATCTGATTTTTTTTTTTTCTGAGCGACAGACTATTTTATTTAACTCACAGAGTTTGTCATTGCTTGCCTAGTAAATTACCTTGGTATCTTCTTGCCAAGATCCTGCATCTCCAGGTGGAGCCAATCCGATGTATGCTGATTTTGCTGGTATAATACGTTTGTTAATATACCTGTCACGGATCAACAATCGACCAGTAATTGTACCCCTTTGATTGGCATGAGGGAAATCCTTCGATGATGGGAAATCATATGGCCATTTCTTGGTTTCGATCACCATCTAAATATTAACATGTTAGTATGTGCCAAACAAAAACTTTTTCTTTTATGAAAAATTGATAATTTTCCTATTTAAGAGTAGGTGATGTCTTGTCAACTTGGGGTACTTAGGGGACATGCATGACATAAAAACTTATAACGGAGGCTGGCTTACCCGGTGGGAAACGAGCTAGTGGTGTCGTCACAACAGATATGTCTAAAAAGGTGAGTTATGTTTTAGCTCCTTCTATTTTGTTGTTACTTTAATGTTAGTGCATTGTCTTAGGGTAGATCTTATAATATATTAGGAATATTATGTGGATGCACCACGTGGCACTACCCTAGAGTAACAATGCAACATCAATATTCCCCATTTTGCCTACTTGTAACGCACAACAAAATGATGATTTTAAGGTTCTGGGGATATGATATTTACCTGTCTTTTAGCGTCTTTCCAAAGTGAAATTGTATCGGTTCCGGAATCAGAGTTGAGATATATAAAAACCGGGCCGAAGACCTTTTTCCAGGCCTCTCCATCGCGCAATCTAACTCCAAAATTTGGACCAGCGTAGTGCCCACTAAAAAACATCTGTAACACAAAATTATATTAATATTGTGAATGTTTTTATCAGCACAAGATCCAAATCAGGTACTCACAGCTAAAGATGTGGGGCCCACATGAGATGTAAGATCTTGCTTGACCGGGCCGCCGCCTCGAAACTCATCACTCGGTGTTATCACCCAAAACCCCACGCTAGGAGACGAACTAATCCACCCGTGCACATGGTTCTCCTTACTTTCACACGAGTACTGATACTTGTCATCCACCTACATGAAATATTTTTCATAAACTATAAGCTTAATATACCTAATTTAATTCAAATATAGAATATAATGAAATTAATTCACCTGTCCTTTTAGAGAGGAGTTGGCAGGATTTGTGAGTAAAATGGCTTCTTTGTAATCAAGAACATGACCTGTTGACCGATCATAATCTGTGGGCATGATCCTTTGTAAGTTGTCCGATATAACCATGTAATGGAACCTAAATTATCATTAAAAAATACAGAGTTACATATATAACTTTATCATGGAGCAAGTAGAATTGAAGTTCATGAAACCTATCTCGATTCATTAGAAAAATCATTACATATTTTGGCGAAGCTTAAATGCAATTCTTGCTTCATCTATGTTCAAATCTGGCCATCCTTTCAAGTGCTCTAAAATCGCGTATGAATAGAAACCAGAAACCCCGCGTAACATTATAAATCTGCAAAAAGGATGATACATGAAATTTAATATTTTTCCACCATATGATATAAATAAATTTTGAATAAAGGGCGTGAACCTTTTGTCTATATTTAGGGGGAGGGCTTTGTCACCCTGAGAAAAATTCCACGTCTTTGTGAATGACACTTCGATATGATTTTTGGTTTCTGCAGTAACCTTGAAATTTGTACAGTCCAATCTGCGCAATAAACGAAAAATGAGATCAAATTGTGTATAAATGTGCTTGCAATTATGTGGAATAGCTTTCAATCCTTCAACGTATATTTTGTTAGAAATCTAATGTTTGGAGAAATGATTTTCTTATTATCATTTTCAACTTATGTACACAATTTATATTTTTCATCATTTGTTGTATCTTTCAAGCACATGTTTTTGTTTTCTTCGACTCGACTCTGTAGTCCATTCAAATTCCTGTACATTTGGAGGCTATACACTTTTGTCTTGATTTGTCTTTGAATGATCCAACTTGGTTATTTATTTTCAACATATTTTACGTACAAATGATTCTATATCACACATATATAATCATATACGTTTGTTGCATTCTATCCTACATATTTACGTTATTTGTATTTTATCTTGTTGATTGATGGCTGAGATTTCATCGTCAATGCTAGAGCTGATCAAGTTTACGGAATATGCAGTGTTAATTAGTAATATTAACTAGCCATTAAGTGGCAGTTACAAATGTATTGCATTAGGGTATAAATTGGTTGAACACTTGGAAGCATCGTACTCATATTCATTTTTCTGGTGTTCGTTCGTTCTTATTCATAATTGTTCTGTGACTCTTGCACCCGAGTTTAGAGTGATTTCTTAACAATTCTAAATAATAAAAATGTACTAGTCGCTACATTGGTTCAATGTTGGGAATCTGCAACTACCACGTTGGATAACTTAGTTAAATTTGGGCCCAAGCCGATATCCGAGTTGGTGGAGTAGGGTAAGTTTGGGACCTTTAAGGCCATGAGTTCGATTCCTTTCTCGATCTGACTTAATTAAATTTGTTTAGAGTGTCCTTGTATAAGTATAATAACTAGAATTTTGAGATCTTACGTAGAGAAAAAACCGTTGCGTGTGGTTGGGTTACTCCATACGATGTCCCAGTACCTACAATGAAAGAATTTACCAAAAGTAAATAAAATTTATGAAATTTGCTTCAGGGTTTTACATATTGTTAGTATTAGAAACTGAGAGTGGGATCTATAATCTATACTAAGTTATACAACATATTCAAATCTTATTTTACTATATTAAAACGTCATATTCTCCATTAATGCAATAATCAAATATTTCAGATGTTAATTTGATATTAAAATTCGACAAGTGTTGTAGTTCCAAATAATTTTATATATATATAGGTAATAATAATCGTAAGTAGAAGTAAATGGTCACCCTCTCCGTGTTTCTTTGTATCGATATTCGAGTAGATTGTGAATCCCTTGGTATCCTACCCCAGTTATCAGACCTGACGGATTTGATAACTGAAGTTTAACGATGCCGTTATCCATCTCCAACTGCATAAAAAACATATGTAAATTGTAGTCAGGCATATTTTATTAAATTAAATGTCATTATTACTCATTTATTTTTCTTAAAATTTAGGTTCACATATTATTACGTGATGCTTGGATATATGCAGCGTAAGTGGAGGAGACGAATCTTGACTACCCTCTGTGGTCCATCTGCAATAGCAAGCCAGGACAAATAGATGACATTAATAAACTAATAGATTTTGACTTCCTTCTCACTTTTCGCATCAAAACTATTATTATTAGAATAACCAGCAACAACAAACATAATAAAATCTTGGAAATATATTATTAGTTAATAATGTAGTTCAAACTTAATAAGATTTGACCTCCATTTTTTTTTTATTGGATTCGCTGCTCTTCACATTTCCATGTTATAAAAGCTCATGATTTTATATTTCTCATACATTTGGTTCGTTTATTTTATTATAATTTTAGATATTTATTAAAAACAAATCCAAGTCTATTTCTTTAAAAAAAAAATTCATCATATTTCAAAGGATAAAAAACCGACCATTTAGCACTTTACCCCCATAATCTTTCAAATGTGCACTTAACCCCTGAACAATTTTCCCGACTATTCTGGCTACAAATCCCCTCATTTGAGTCGCACATGCCAGAATATCCGGGAAAATTGTTCTCTTGTTCAGAGGGTTAAGTGCACTAGTTAAAATTGTTCAGTGTGCTAAGTATACTTTTTGAAAGGTTAGTAGGTAAAGTGCGTAAACGTTGGGTGCTTTTTACCCTATATAACATAGCTAATTCATAATATTTTTTATCATAATTAAATTAAATGTGAGAAAAAGCATAGCAACAATCTTAAAGTCGATGAAACAAAATCAAGATGATACAAATTTATAGAGGAATTGTACATCAAATCAAATTTAGACAAACGCGTGACATTAAAAGCCAATTAAATGAATGAACAGATAATAAAAAGGAAAAGTGTAACGTAATATTTATTTAATTAATATGAATAAAATGAAAGTTTTACTAATGCATGCATAACTAACAAACAGACTAATAAATAAATTAGAAATAAATTAATGAATTTGTAAAAGGAAAATAACGTACCCGTCTGGGATCTTGGTGCAATTGACAAGCGATACCATATAAAAACTAATTCCAATCCATACTAAGACTGACCTAATTACAGTTCGAAACTCCATTTTATCTGTAAACAGAAATACATATTATTATAAGTTCCTTATAATAAAACAATAATTTGAAAAGTAAATTTGAAAAAATCTTTAATATTCAAAATATTTGTTTAGCAAGTGATGAAATACAATGCTATATAGAACGAAAAAATATACACAACTTTTTGAATCGTGAATGGGATATATATATATATATATATATATATATATATATATATATATATATATATATATATATATATTATCTTCTCAATTTGGTAGGTGTGCATGATGTTCCTTTCCAAGATTCATGAACCTCCCCTAACATAAAATCTTTTCTAATTCCTCCGAAGACACCATTGAGACGTATTCAAAATATTTAATCAGACAACCAATTAATATTTTTTGATTTAAAGTACTCAGCTGGTCAACACTTGATCGTTGATATAGTGTGATTTGAAAACGATAATTGTACACAAAATCTTTCAGAAAATGGCGAGAAGAAATATTATTCACAAAAAAAAGAAGAAGAAATAACCTTAAAATTTACGCAGAGGAATAGAAAGAGAGAAGTAGATCCAAAGGAAGAATCAATTTATCAAATTCAGCCTTGTTTTACAAAGTTGATGATGGAGCAGATAACGTCGTAAAGGAACCATCTTAGGTTCTTCAAGAATGCCGATGTTCTAGACAAGAGAAAACACCCTCATGTATGCGTGTATATATAGTGATGCGTACAAGTATTTTTAAATCGAATTATAAAATATTTAAATATAAAAAGAAGTATATTTGGAACTGGAAAATAATAATCAATGAAGACTAGGAGTCTGCGTTTTGATCGAATTGGGTTTCTTAGGTGTTTATCATGCAAAAATAATAATTTTTGGTTTATCTTTTTTTATATGATCAGGAGAAATATTTTACGGGGCAACATTCACAATTAATTATATGGGTCCCAAATTTATTTTTACTTTAAACCCAAGGCGTTATAAATTTTGTGTTTAATGTATATATTTTGACAATGTCTATTAAGAAAAACATGGGGTTCCAACTCAAAACCAATTGGTAATGAGTAGAGTAACACATGTATCTTATAATGAACTAACATAGCTTTTAAGTTCCAAATGTGTGACAACTCTCAACACGACATGTATCTTATAATGAACTAACATAGCTTTTAAGTTCCAAATGTGTGACAACTCTCAACACGTCCTCTGACATTATATAAATCAAACACATGAATTAATAACACGGGTGACAGTGAGCATTCGTGTGGAATAACCAATCACATGAAAAGTCTGATCTGATATCATATTAAGAATACACATATTAAGAATATACGAGTTCACACTCAAAATCAATTGGTAATGAGTGGAGTAATCCATGTATCTTATAAAGACCTAACATAGCTTGTCAAATATTTTATATAAATTTCGATGATACGTGAAATTTGATTTTGATTTTAGAAAGTCACGAAACTTTTTTGACAACATTTTTAAAGAGAGATCATGCAAATTTATGGTAAATACGATAATATTTTTGAAAAGACGAGCAAATATTGTTTTGTTATTTTTTAAACTTTTGTGGCCAAACCGACTTTAATTAACTTTGGAAGATAATTTTTTGTGATATTTTGAATTAGCTTCGAAATTTCGAGGTTATTTGAAATATTAATGAATTTTTAAAAAAAAAAATTTGAGAGTTTAATTTGGTTTCGAAGTGTTGAAAAAATCAAAATTTGCACTGAAATTTCATAAAATCGAGAAGTTGTTATTTTGATTTAATTTAGAGCTGATACAGATGGTGAATCAGTATTCTTACCTCGCCTCTGTGAAGATTAATCATAGACATATGAAATCTCTTCATTTTGGTGTAGATGTGAAAAAGTTTTTCGTTGTCTGGTAAAGGTAAAATATTACTATAATTTATCATGAATTTACTAATTTCCCTTCTGAAATGTCAAAGCCGATACCTGCTACAAGTTTATATTGTTTGTACCGACCACCACTTACAGCAACTCCCAGCCACTCACCCCTTAACCTTTCCCAATGATAATGATATAAGAGAAATAATGTTTCAATGAATTGATTGATTTATTCACAAGGCCAAATTGCCACTTTATACAGTAAATACAATCTTTATATTTGGTAACTAGATATGCTAAATATTGAATCAAATCTTTTTAGCTTATCAAAGATATGATCTAATTAAACTAGGAATATATTTTAAATAGAAGATGTTGAAGATCTTGTGGAAGAATCTTGATCTGTGGCAAAATCCTTTGATGGCTTAATACGCCCCTGCAAAATCGAGGTTCCATCAGCAACAGAGATTTTGGAGCGCAAAGTTTGAAAACGGGTGCGAGGCAAAGGTTTTGTGAGAACATCCGCCAGTTGATCATGAGTGGACACATGAGAAACCGTGAGAAATCCTTTGTTGGCAAGATCACGAACAAAATGAAGATCAACAGATATGTGTTTCATGCGAGAGTGCAGAACGGGATGTAGGGAAAGACGAGTAGCACCAATATTGTCGCATAAGATACGAGGCACTGACTTGAGAGGCAAGTCAAGTTCTGAAAATAGATGTTGAACCCAGCGAACTTCAGCCGCAGCATTGGCTAGCGCTCGATATTCAGCCTCCGTGGATGAGCGGGCAACATCACGTTGTCTTTTGGAGCTCCATGAAATCGGATTTGAGCCGAGAAAGACAACATAAGCAGAGGTAGAGACACTGTCACTAGGATACCCAGCAAAATCGGAGTCAGAGTAGGCAGTTAAGGTCAGTGAGGAACCGTGGCGAAGAAGTAAACCATGATTGAGAGTCCCTTTGAGATAACGCAAAATACGCTTGACACCAGTCCACACGTGAGGAGAAGGATTACTCATACTTTGGGCCATACGATTTACAGCGAAGGCAATGTCAGGCCGTGTAATAGTCAAATATTGTAGGGCACCAACAATTTGGCGAAATTCAGTGACATCAACGGAAGAAGAGCTAGAGGCAGCCAAAGTGGCTGAAGTGGTCATGGGTGTAGTGAGCGGCTTAGCGCCATCCATGTGGTGTCGACGCAATATATCCAGGATATATTTATGTTGAGACAGAAAGAGACCCTCGCGGCAACGCAAGACTTCAACGCCAAGAAAATAAGTGAGCTCACCAAGATCTTTAACAGCAAATTTGTGGCTGAGCTGCTGGATGATAGTATTTGCAAAGCCAGGGTCAGTGCCAGTGACAATAATATCGTCCACATAAACCAGAATATATAACAGAGTGTCCTGCTTGTGAAAAACGAAGAGGGACATGTCAGATTTGGTTTGTCGAAAGCCCAAGGATAGTAGAGCAGAACTCAAAGCAGTAAACCAAGCACGCGGAGCCTGTTTGAGACCATAGATAGATTTCCGGAGCTTGCACACATAGGATGGTCGAGTATCATCAACAAAACCAGCAGGTTGTTGCATATAGACATCCTCAGAGATAGAGCCATGTAAGAAGGCATTACTGACGTCAAGTTGACGAATGGACCAGTGATACATAACTGCGAGGGACAACACAGTCCGAATAGTCACTGGTTTGACAACGGGGCTAAATGTTTCCTTGTAATCAATGCCAGGGCGCTGATGAAAACCTTTAGCAACTAGGCGAGCCTTGTACTTGTCTATAGTGCCATCTGGGTTGCGTTTGAGTCGGAAGACCCATTTGGAGCCCATAATATTGCCATGAGTTGGTGGAGGCACAAGATCCCAAGTACCATGCCGAGCAAGAGCAGTGTATTCTTCGGACATAGCAAGACGCCAATCCGAATCTTTAAGGGCCTGGGAAACACAAGTAGGTTCAAAGGGACCAGCAACAGGATGTTTAGTGGCAAGATGTAGGGTTTTCGGCTTAAAGATGTTATTCATAGATCGAGTCCGCATATTATGAGTACGAGGAGGCAACGAAGTAGGGGAATCAGTACTGCAGGCGGGAGAATCAGAGTCGATGGTGGGCGAAGGGGATGGTGTGGGTGGCAGGGATGCAGGCCGACCGGATGGTGGCAGGACAGAAACTGGGGATATAAGGGGCAGAGCAGAAGGCAGACCAGAAGGTGGTGGTGAAGGTGTTTGTGGCAACAAAGAGAGACGACAAACTTCTGGATGGGTAGAGGGATCCGGTGAGGAAAAAGTACTATAAGGAAAGACAGCTTCACAAAACTTGACATGTCTGGAGAGATATAGCCGACCAGAAGTAAGTTCATAGCACTTGTAGGCACTTTGGGTGGTGGAATACCCGAGAAAAAGACATTGACGAGAGGGAGTATCAAGCTTGCCAGAGATATAAGGCTTTAACCATGGATAACACAGACAGCCAAAAGTGCGTAACTTCAAATAATTTGGAGGGCGATGAAATAAGGTCGCAAAGGGCGAGGAGCCATGAAGAATAGGCGTAGGGAGTCTGTTAATTAAATATACAGCGGTGAGAAAAGCAAAATCCCAGAAGGTCGGTGGTAAGGATGCCTGATGTAGTAATGAACGCCCCATAGTAACAATTTGACGATGGCGGCGTTCGGTGATCCCATTCTGTTGCGGTGTATGTGGCGCTGTGGTAAGCCAACTGATGCCACTATCAACAAGATATTGCCGAAGAGCCAGAAACTCACCCCCATTGTCAGAATACAGGTTTTGAATAACATTGTTAAACTGTTTTTCCACCAAAGATCGGAATTGTTTAAATATGAGAGCAACCTGTGATTTCAACTGCATAGGGTAAAACCAGCAGTATTTTGTAAAATGATCCACAAGCAGCAAGTAATATCGATTTCCAGAGATAGAGGAGGATGGAGTAGGCCCCCAAACATCAGCATAAAGAAAATGGAGTGGATGCGTAGAAACAAAGGAAGAATGAGTAAAAGGCAACTGAGTACTTTTATTCAAATTGCAAGAACTACAATTATTCAAATCAACTGACAAGTGTTTGAAGCTAGGTAAATTAAATTTCGTAAGAATAAAGGAACTAATCCGAGGAGACGGATGTCCAAGCCGACGATGCCAGCACTCTAAACTGGTACGTTCGCCCAATAAAGCCACAGGTGGAGCACGGATGGGAGGAGTAAACTTCAAATGATAAATACCATTACTGCATTGGCCGTGAATGAGACTCACCCCCGTAAGCTGATCCTTCACCACAAAATAAAAAGGATGAAACTCAAAAAAGACCTTGTTATCCTTGGCAAACTGATGAACAGACAACAGATTACGATTAGCCGAGGGAACACATAAAATATTAGATAGCCGAAAATTGCGAGCATGAGTACTGATATTAGAAGAACCTATATGAGAGATGCGCAAACCTTGACCATTAGCAATGTGGACCTCATCAGGACCATCATATTCAGAGTGTACGGTAAGATTGGCAAGATCAGATGAGAGGTTGTGTGACGCACCAGAGTCTACTAACCACTGAGATGAAGGCTCGTGAGAAGAGGGAGAGACGGCAGAGTTGGCAACTGGAGGCAATTGACGACATTGACGAGCCGTGTGTCCCGGAAACCCGCAGAACTGACAGATGAGCGGGGCAGAAGGGTAACCATTTGATTGATGAGGGGAACCTCCTGGTGGATAATATTGGCGTGAATTTTGATTTGTTCGGGGAGCACCACGACCACGGTGCTGGCCACTACGTTGGCCAGAACGATAATTACCACGCGAGTGCTGTTGATTTTGAGAGGACCCGCGACCACCAGTAGACTGATGGGAGAAGTTGCGGCCATTGGAGCGGGTAAACTGAGCGTTGTTAGCTGTGGCAACCAAAGAGGCCGAGGTAGACTCAAGGCGTTTGAGATATGCCTCATGAGCAACAAGTAAATCATGCAATTCTTCAAAACGAAGGGACGTCTCCCTTGCACGAATAGGTGCAGCGAAGTCACGAAACTGAGCACCGAGACCATTGAGAATGTATAGAGTAAGATCATCATCTTTAAGAGGGCTATCAATGACAGCTAATTCGTCCGCCTTGGCTTTAAGGGATTGGAGGAACACTGAAACAGATTGAGAGCCAAGGGTGGCGTGAGATAAATCATCTTTTAACTGCATCACTCGAGTCCTGGAGCGATTGGCATAAAGACGAGAAAGAGTGTCCCATGCGTCGGCTGCTGTCGTGGCATTGGAGATAAGTGGAACAATATCCGCAGAGACGGAACCAAAAAGGGCAGATAGGATGAGAGCATCCTGTCGCTGCCAATAGAGATGTGCATTGAGAGACTCCGGAGTCGTTCCGGGTGCTGGGCAAGGCGATGTGCCATCGAGAAAACCCAGTAGTCCATAGCCAAAAAACAAGTGACGAACTTGAGCGCGCCACGAAGCGAAATTAGATGTATTGAGTTGCAGTGGCAACTGTTGATGAGCATTGATGGGAATAAGAGAGGTGCCCATCAACCCAAGTGGAGGCGAAGCAGCCGAGGTAGGAGATTCGGTGTTGGAAGAATTTGCAGACGCCATAGAGGAGAAAAAAAAAAAATTTTGGATCGGTTCTCGTGAGAGGTGTGTGTAGCTCTGATACCATATAAGAGAAATAATGTTTCAATGAATTGATTGATTTATTCACAAGGCCAAATTGCCACTTTATACAGTAAATACAATCTTTATATTTGGTAACTAGATATGCTAAATATTGAATCAAATCTTTTTAGCTTATCAAAGATATGATCTAATTAAACTAGGAATATATTTTAAATAGAAGATGTTGAAGATCTTGTGGAAGAATCTTGATCTGTGGCAAAATCCTTTGATGGCTTAATAAATGATTTGAAGAGAAAATACAGATTCAGCTCTTGGATTGACGATTTCCAGTCAAGACATATGTTAAACAACTCTCATTGTCTTGTTTATATGTCAGTGCTGTTATTTTATCTCTGTCCCGCAATTAGAGAAATCAGTTGGCTTGAGCTCAATTATTTTATCTAAGAAATGTTGACTCTAGTACTGATGAATCAAGCAATATTTTTACAGTGGGAATACTACATTTTCGCAGCAACAGAGTAATTTATGTCCGTCTAGCGCTGAAAGTGAGATAGGACCGATTCACTTACGCTTAAACGTATACATGTAAATCATGGTGGTACTTTTTCAAGGTAAAGCATCTTTGTTCCTCATAAGGTATTGAGACATCTAAATCATCCATGGATGGTAAAATACACAAACTAGACATGCACTTAACCAGGGGAGTCTATCGATCAACTTCAGAGTGCTAGAAGAGTAAATCTTCAAGCTTCAACACTTGCCAATCAAACTGTGACTTTTGGTCGCCAACCCTCTATCACGTCTTCCTTCTGCGGTCGTGTTTTGACGAAGGAATCCACGGAAAATATAGTCTGGGTGGTGTGGGTGCCAGTGCAAATTAAACATGGTACATAATGTGTTATTAATGTTACTCGAGAAGCACAAGAATACCAACAGAACAAATAAAAAAACAAAACCATCAAAATGAACTCTTGTTTAAAGGCATACAATGTGTCAAAGCCAAAAGTTTCATGAAGAAATACGGAATTAAAATTCGAAAATTTAGGGAGACCAATTTTGTTTTTATATATGTATATATACACATGCATATATATAAGTCAAAAATATACAATTTTGTAGAAAAATTTAAAAGGGAGATCGTCCTTGAAAGCCTTTCTCTGGCTCTGCCACTGGACATGAACACAAAAGTTTCTTAAATTGGTCACAATTTTCATCTTGGTAACTCATATTTTATAAAGATGGAGCGCTTGGTTGGATTGCTAATATTAAACAATATGGTTATGGCATGAAACATACCTTCATATATGACTTAAGATATGCAAGTGAATCTGGGACAGACCACTTCTTATAGTGCTCCAAAGCAATTTCAAGATGGTAGAGCTTTGGTCCAAGGGACAAGTCGGCTGCTGAGACAGCTTCCCCATTGATAAAAGGGCCCTATGTGTTGTACGTTAAAAGAAATTTTTTTGCAACCATCATGCTTCAACCTTGGATAGAATACCACCATATTATTACAAAATAAAATTGAAAACAATGCATGATATCAGATATCAAATCCGATGGTAAGAAAGGATATTCAAGAGCCGTCGGCAGAGTGATGGAAGTTTGTTTTACTCTCTAATTTTGCCTTATCCAACGTTTGTACAATACTATGAGAACATCAATCCCCACATTACTACTGGGACAATTCAAATCAAATCATATTTCAGCACGATTCATTTCAAAATTATCACTTTCATCGAAGCCCATATCACTAACTTGTTTGACTTCACTTTATCATCTCCTCATGTCACATTATAATTTCTATAAACTTACCTTTCTTCACGTCACATCGATTCTAAAAACGTAAATTCTAGAAACTACACGAGATGTTGAAGTTAACTACTTGATACTAATGTCTATGTAAATATTTGTTTCTCCAAATTTCTAGATTAGCTGTAGATACTTAGTGTCACAACCTTTACTAACTGGTATGACATAAAAAAATCATGCATATGGACACAAAAAACAAAAACCAGTTGCTTACATTTTTTTCAATATAATCATTGAAAGCACTTAGTTCACTAAGTAATGTCTGCTCGGTTCCATCACTCGAGTCCTTGCTCTTGAGAAAAGCAATGAATGTAGAAAAGATCTTTGAGCCACTACAATAATTCGTAGAAGTATATTAAAAAACAGAAGAATTACATCCATGCTCTTATTATATTGCATAAGCACTTGGAAAAATTTAATGTTTTGTTAGGGAGTATTAATTGTCACGAAAAAAATAATGTTCCCAAGAAATTATTGGGGAGACAATAATCAAGTGGCAAACTTTTGAATATACCATTAGTATCGGGGTCGAGGTACATGTTTTGGATTCACATGACTTAAAAATATGTGCAATTACTGGTAGTTGATTAGTAGGGAACGATAATTAACCAGGTGGAAGAGTTGTCAAACGTGATGTTTATTTGTTGCATAGTTTAAAAAATTTAAATCATATGTTTACCACAAGATATAATTTGGATAAAGAAAAGAGCTCTTGTCAAGCTAAGACCTTCATCAATGCTGGCTTAACGCCAATTATGCTCAAGTATAAGGACATGAAATTTTAGCACAAAAGATGTATCGTACACTGAAGCCTTCTCAGTTGGTGTCACCAGTGATGGCTCAGGGAATTTTTCTTCAATCACTCGTGTGATAACATCAGAATCTGGAATCCACCTCTCATCAATCTTTAGCAATGGAACTTTGCGCTCTGGGCTTATTTTTAAGAACCTTTAGAAATAGTTAAAAATATTGGTTGGGAAAAGAATTAAGAAACAAATTTAAAAAAAAAAAAAAACATAAATGAACATATAAACATAGCACTATGATTGTAAACTATGGTAAATACCATTCCGGTTTGTTATCCAGATTAACCAACTTCAAGTCATATGGAAGGCTCTTTTCCTCCAACGTAAGCAAAACCCTTTGTGTAAAGGGGCCTGAAACCAATGTTGAAACAGCACAAGGAATATTTGAAAACAGGGAAAAACCAACACAAACTCAATATCCAAGAAAGAAATAAAGAACGCTATGCTTTCTCAAAATTAAATAAGCATACACACAACATAATCTTTCAGCAAATCACATCAATTTTGTTAAAATAGTTGCAGGAATCTGTATGATTTATGGTTTCAATATAAAAAATCTTGAATGAGGTTGCACCTAACTCTTCTTGTTGCCGCCATTAATGGCATTGGGTTAGTGAATACTTTGATTTATACAACGTAATAGCAGTTATCCGAACGATGCAGCTTTCCAGGATATTCTAATGGATAAAGAACTATTAGAGAGGGTTTTGGATTGCTTTTGAAAAGTATTTATCTGCTTTTCAAATTAAAAACAGTAAATTTTGGGTGTTTGATTTCTTGGTTATACTGTTGCTTTGCTGGAAAAAAAACAGGTAAAAGAATCAAATTGAGCGGTGACGAATTTGTAGTACATCAACAAACATACCGTTAATCACAAGCCTAATTGTATCGCATTGCGCATTTACACTAGCAGTTTTATTAGTTATAGTACAAATGAATTTCACATAGCACATTGAGAAAAGCTCAAAATTTACCGATCTTAATACAATGTTCTAGCTGAACTCGTTCACTTCAAAGGCAGCTCACAACACCGTATCATTCGAGTATTAAAAAAATATCTTCAAAATCAAACTTCACGGGAATGGAACGAACCAATAAGGTCAAAAATTGCGAAACAAAGCAATAAAACTCCTGATTTCATTATCGGGTTCGAAAGTGGGATTTGGTCTTACAGTCTCCGAGCTTGTTGGGGGTGGTGGTTGACTCTTTGGCGCAAACTTCAAGCGGGTCGGATGCTTTGGAGCAAATAGTTAAAGCCCAGTTTCTGCGTCTGGTGAAGAGGATCCGGGTTGGCTTATGATAGACGGTGAGGTGGTTGAATGTGGCCGCCGCTGACGGTGCAATCCTGGCCGTCGACATTGTATGCCTCTTGTTTGTGATGCTTCTAATCCTCAACTCAGCAAGTCCCACACTACATCCTAAAGTTTATTTATTTATATAGTATAAAAAATAGCCTTAAGAGCCGACGAGGTATAATAACCCCGGCAACTTTTCATAAAACCTAATTAATTTAGGGAAAAAATCAAGCCGCTCCCTACCATGAAAAATCGTTCAATTTAGTCGAAGTAAAAAATATTAAATTATTTAGGTTTACATCGGACCAAAATACAAATGTACCCTTATTTTTTACATTAATTCTCTCCCTTCTTGATTTCTGTCGATTTACTTTCGGATTCTCTCTCTTCTTTTTCGCATTCTCTTTCTCCTTTTTGCATTCTCTCTCTTCTTTTACACTAGCTATAATTACATACACCAGCTATAAATTCATACACCATTTATAGTTCTCATGCACCAGTTATAGTTCTCATGCACAATGTATAATTATAATGCATCAGTTAAAATTTCACGCACCAGTTAAAATTTCACTCTACAGTTTCAATATAAAATTCCATGCACCAATTATGATTTCATGCACCAGTACAATTTCATGCACCATTTATGATTTCATGCACCAGTACAATTTCATGCACCATTTATGATTTCATGCACCATTTATGATTATGATGCACCAGTTATGATTTCATGCATCACTTAAGTTTCATGCACCAGTTATAATTATGATGCACCTGTTATAATTAGATGTACCAGTTATAATTACATGCACCAGTTATAAATTCATGCGCCAGTTATAATTTCATGCACATGTTATAATTTCATGCACCAGTTACAGTTCTCATGCAACAGGTATAAATGTAATGCATCAGTTAAAATTTTAAGCACCAGTTAAAATATCATGCACCAGTTACAATATACAATTTCATGCAACGATTATGATTTCATGCACCAGTACAATTTCATGCACCGGTTATGATTTCATGCACCAGTACAATATCATGCATCATTTATGATTTCAAGCACTAGTTATGATTATGATGTACCAATTATGATTTCATGCACCACTTATGTTTCATGCACCAGTTATAATTCTGATGCACCTGTTATAATTAGATGCACCAGTTAAAATTACATGCACCAGTTATAAATTCATGCACCAGTTATAATTTCATGCACATGTTATAATTTCATGCACATGTTATAGTTCTCACGCACTGCATCAGTTAAAATTTTAAGCACCAGTTAAAATAAAATGCTCCAGTTACAATATACAATTTCATGCACCATTTATGATTTCATGCACCAGTATAATTTCATGCACCAGTTATGATTTCATGCACCAGTACAATTTCATGCATCATTTATGATTTCAAGCACTAGTTATGATTATGATGCACCACTTATATTTCATGCACCAGCTATAATTATGTTGCACATGTTATAATTAAATGCACCCGTTATAACTTCATGCACTAGTTATAAATTCATGCACCCGTTATAACTTCATGCACCTGTTATAATTCATGCACCAGGTATAGTTTTCGTGCACCAGGTATAATTATAATGCATCAGTTAAATTTTCACGCACCAGTTAAAATATCATGTATTAGTTACAATATACAATTTCATGCACCAGTTATGATTTCATGAACCATTACAATTTCATGCACCATTTATGATTTCATGCACCAGTATGATTATGATGTACCAGTTATGATTTCATGCATCACTTATATTTCATGCACTAGGTAAAATTATGTTGCACCTGTTATAATCACATCCACCAGTTTCATGCACCATTTATAATTTCATGCACCTATTATATAATGCACTTGTTATAGTTTTCATGCACCAGGTATAATTATAATGCATCAGTTAAAATTTCACACACCAGTTTCAATATACAATTTCATGCACCAGTTATGATTTCATGCAACAGTTACGATTTCATGCATCATTTATGATTTCAAGCACCAATTATGATTATGATGTATCAGTTATGATTTCAAGCACCACTTATATTTTATGCACCAGTTATAATTATGTTGCACCTGTTATAATTAGATGCACCAGTTATAACTACATGCACCAGTTATAATTTCATGCACCAGGTATATTTTTTGTGCACCAGTATAATTATAATGCAACACTTATGATTCCACGCACTAGTTATAATATCATGCACCAATAACAATATACAATTTCATGCACCATTTATGATTTCATGCACCAGTATAATTTCATGCACAAGTTATGATTTCATGCACCAGTACAATTTCATGCATCATTTATGATTTCAAGCACCGGTTATGATTATGATGCACCACTTATATTTCATGCACCAATATAATTATGTTGCACCTATTAAAATTATGTTGCACCAGTTATAATTGCATCTACCAGTTATAATTCATGCACCAGTTATAACTTCATGCATCTGTTATAATTTCATGCACCAGATATAATTATAATGCATCAGTTAAAATTTCACGCAATAGTCAAAATATCATGCACCAGTTATAATATACAATTCCATGCACCATTTATGATTTCATGCACAAGTGCAATTTCATGCACCAGTACAATTTCATTCACCATTTATGATTTCATGCACCAGTTATGATAAGGATGCACCAGTTATGATTTTATGCACCACTTATAATTATGATGCATATGTTATAATTAGATGCACATGTTATAATTAGATGCATAAGTTATAAATTCATGCACCAGTTATAATTGTATGCACCTGTTATAATTTCATGCACCAGTTATAGTTCTCATGCACCAGGTATAAATATAATGCAACACTTATAATTTCACGCACCAGTTATAATATCATGGAAAATTAAAATATTCATGCACCTGTTATTTTTTAAAATTTTCATGCCAATTTTTAATCCATTTTTTTTAAAAAAAATTAATGCCAAAAGGATGAGAGATAATGAAAAAATTAGGAGAGAGAATGCAAAATGTGGGTTTCAAAAGGAGGGGGGATAATGCAAAAAGTAAAGGTGTTTAGGGCATGTACAAATTGAGATGCAAATGTAGTTCACAAATTTGATTGATGAATATAATCTCAGCAGTCATAAATGGTTAAATGGCTTGAACAAATTGAGATACAAATGGGCTGCATGTCTTTTGGCTACTTCTAGAAGCGAGAGCACAAATGCGATTTTGAAAAAAGAGTGACATAACCATTTCATTATATGATTTTGTGCTTATTTATGAAAAAATCCAAAACAACTGACGTGAAAATGAAAAGTTTGTAAGTTTCGGATTTTAAAGATGACAAAACAGACTAGACCGATCGAGCCATAACAAAGCAGATCAGACCGATATAGTTTATCTCAAAACAGAACAGATCGATGTAAACCAGTCTGACCAGATCGAAGCAGATCCAGATCGAACAACAAGATCAGACCAAACCAGCTCGATGAATGTAAGGACCCTAATCCTTAAGTGCGGAATCAAGGCATAATAGAGCTATCATAATAATCAGAGTGTAAAAGAACGTGTTGAGTTTATGAGCTTAAGCATTACATGCCAAAAATAAGGACTACCAAATGGATTAATTACATTCCAATCAATGAATGTGTTCAACTATAGTTTTATACTACTCCTAGAGTAGATACTATCCAAAATAATCCTGTCCTTCAAGTCCCAAAAGCATCCTCAACAAGCTCACCATCTCAACCCGTTCAAGCCCTTCTATCATGCCAAAAAGGTACCTACAAGGACAACCCCCAAACATGAGCAATAATAATCATTCATATTCAACACAATATGAAGATAAAGCGTAAATGCATAATCATAATAAAACACTTCCTGTTTTCCCCATGCATTTCAAACGCTTCCCGTTTGGTTGTCCCTGTACCATAACTCATGAGTATAATCAATAGATTATCTTTAATGGTCTAAACATGTCATGACATATACCATCTCATCAATACCAAATACTGATCACCAATCCCTAGTCTGTCCATCACAATGTATTTTAATGCCCCTCGCTTATTTACATATAGGCGGCATAGGATAACCTCGCTTCAATGGACATGCGGGACTCCCACCCCTCGCCTCTCATTGAGCGGCAAATAACCTTTCCTCGCCCTATATGATAACCACGCTCAAATGTGACATGCGGCGCTCCCACCCCTCGCTTCACATTTAGCGGAACCAAACAAATAGCGGCAAGCATTAAAATCATCAAGGGATGACCACGACTCATGGGATGTGCACCAATAATCATCATATGCATCTATAAACATCATGCATAACATGTATTTGCATCCACAATGCAATACCACATATATACTCGCATCCACAATGCATAAACAATGAGTATATAAGATACATGTACCGTTGGGTGCCCGTACGTCCACTACGTACCTTTCCAAAAGTGTAATTGATCTGGCTTCAGTTCCTCGGTTGCGTTGCTACCTGGGATGGTTCTACACAATCACACAACCCCATATTAGAAGCCAAATAATAGCCAAATACCAAAAATTTGACAAAAGAAACCATTTTCCAAAATTCCACAGGCGGCGATCGATCGCTTCCCTCAGGCGATCGGTCGCCTCAAAATTTTCATCGCGGCGATCGGTCGCCTCAAACATGGCGATCGATCGCCTATCCTTTGATTTGGCTACTGCCTCTCGGCGATCGGTCGCCTCATTTTAGGCGATCGATCGCCTAACCCGCAAAAATGCTACTGTCCCTTGGCGATCGGTCGCCTCTTTTCAGGCGATCGATCGCCTCGCACAGACATGCGATTTTCACCATTTTTGCTCCCAAAAAAAAACCTTCCAATCCATACCAACACTTAACCCAACAAACCAACAACATCATAAATAACAACTTAAACCACCAAAATATACTTCAAAACAAGTATAAATCCAACCCTCAATCTCAACTACAACAACCCAACACAAACCCATTTCAAAACCTTTCAAAAATCATTTCAAACTCAATCTAAACACAATAAAAGCAATGGGGAGGTATCCATACCTCTTGGGGACTCCAAAACTCACACCAAATCCCACAAAGCAAGTTTTTTGAAGGTTTTCTCTTCAACCCTAAGCACCAACTCGAAAATGGGAAAAGAAAGGGTTTGGGTGTTGTTTGGTAAAGGTAAAGTGAGAGTGGATGGGGTGGGGTTGGGGAATAAAAGTGTTGAGTTTAATTAAAATGCAATCCACAAATCATGGTGTATAAAACACCCCAACATGATATTTTCCAAAGCATTAAACCAAATGCACCAAAATATCAATTAAACACATGATTTCTAATTAATTGCTAACCAAGGCAAATAAATCATGCTTCCAACCATAATTCCCAACATACCCAACATGCACCCTGAAATGCTATCCCGGGTCACTCTAACATGTGACTAAGCATTTCCACATAATAATTCCAACACATAATTAATTACCATCATAATTAATCATATAAACACAATTAATGCACCAAGTTGCAATTAATCATTTCAGGGATATCACAATGAAGATCAGATCAGAGCAAACGAAGTTAGCAAGCTTCGTTCTTCAGCACGGATCATCAACGGCTATTTATTGAAGTATTTAATGATGCATTTAATGCTGAAAAAGACCAATGACTGAAGATGACCTTAAATGGTAAATAGACAAAGGAGAGTCTACCTGACAAGCGCCGAAAGAACAGACCAGAAGGGAAAGTGCCTAAAAAAGAAGACCGAAGCTTGTTCAGACATTGACCAAAGTGATGAGTTGCACAGAAAATGAAATATTGTCGTTGGTATAAAAGACTATATAAGGATACAACTAAAATGATCAATCAAGAGACTGAACAACACAAGCTTAAAAGTCAAAACATTCATTCTTGAGCAGAACCATTGCAGAAAGATTTTATCTTATCAGTCTGCTCAAAGTTTTTAAAGCACATCCTATTGTAATATTTGATCATCTAAAAGATCAATTGTGTGTAGATTAATTCACTCTATCTTCTGTATTTGTGCTAAAATAGAAGAGTGAGATTTGATTGTAACTGTCAGACGGATTGTGTCTGAACATATTGAGAGACTAGGAGTTTCAGTCTGGTAGTGGGGTAAATCCAGCTGAATCGGGGTTGTAAATAGTTGTATTACTCAGAGTCTTCTAGTGAATCCTTCCTTGATTGGAAGAAGGGGATACGTAGAAGGATTTGCCTTCGAACTTCCAGAAACATATCTTGTCTACTTACATTTCACACTGCTTTGTATTTCATAGCCATCAATCGTACTTACTAGATAAGAACAGACCGTTTCCGCACTCTCATTTCAGTGGTCTGTTCTGCTTAAGTATTGATTAAGATACATATTTCACTCACTAACCCGAGTGAAATCAATAAGAATTAAATTTTAGAGGAGTGTTAATTCAACCCCCCCTCTAAACACCCATTTCCGATCCTAACAAGTGGTATCAGAGCAGGTTGTTTTTGGAAAGCATTTTAACCGATTTTTTAGCCGATATCTTTTAAAATCATTTTCAAAATTTTCTCACGAGCATGAAATTATTTTCATAGCATAATTTTCAAAAACTTGGTGTATGAAAATGTTTAACATAAAAATCAATTTCATTGCATTCATTTTGCACGAAAAATAATTTTAAAATCTATTTTAAAGTTTTAAATTCTCGTTCAATATGTTATAAACTCATTTTAAGTTTAAAATTTTATTTTGAGATTTTATCTAACAATTTTCGAAGCATTTTAGTTTTTCTGGCAACTTGCAGCGACTTTGGGAAAATTGGCATAATTTCTTGCTCGGTTGTCCAAATGATGAACCGTTTTTTGCGTTGCAAACTAGACTCGTAGAGGATCGCAGCGGTATAGGTCTTGCAGCCTAATGCTTCACGAAGAAAAGCAGTTTATTCTGCAAAGTTGACTCATGTGCTGCCACCGCAGAAAGATGAAATGGACATTGTTGAGTTTTGAAAAATTCAAATATGTTTCCAAGTATGCTTCATCCATCATCAAAAGAGGTTATTTTTGTTCAAAAATTAATGTGCATTGCATTTTTTTTAATTTGTTTTAGCATACCACATTTGCCCCTCACTTGCTCAAATTTTCAAACATTTTAAAATTAAGGGGGAGAATTTAATATCAATCCTTGAGGGAGAGTAAATTTTATTTGTCTTCCTTTTTGATTCACACAAAAAGGGGGAGAAATCTGTTGTTTAAAAAATATGTTTTTTTCTTGTTATGCAACATTGTGCTTTAATGTTCATATTTTTATTCAAGTTTTGTGATCATCAAAAAGGGGGAGATTGTTGGGTTTTGGAAACCCGAATAATCTTGGTTTTGATGCTAACAAAACTTGTTATTGTGTTGTTAACATATTTCATCAAGTGTACAGTTCATAGATCATAATTAAGAGCTTGATGAATTACAAAGAAGTAGCTTGAAAATATCAAGCTGGACCAAGACTGAAATCCTGGCAGAGCGGCTTGTTCCGATCATATCTCATAGCTCGACTATCGAAATGGCGTGATTCCAAAGAGGTTGAACAGCCAATTCAAAATACTAAAAGTCATATTTCACAACAGGTCGGCTAGTTCGAATGTTATCAAGGAGAAAAGACGCCTGCAAGATCGAGCTATACCGCGAAGAAATAGCAAGCTGTTACAGCAAGCAACTGTCAGCCTATTGGGCATAACTCTTAGTTCGCTTATCGGAACGAGATGATTCAGTATGGGTTGGAAAGCTAAGACAAAGATATACAAGTTATCTTTGGAAGTCAAATACTGAATCGGACGTTAAGATGGCCAAAAAGCTTCTGAAAGTCACGCCATGTGCTGCTGCATCCAGCAAACATACAGCAGGACCATCGCCTTGTATTTCGAGCATACCTCTCTCATACGAACTCAAAATCGAGCGATTCTTGATTCCCTGAAAAGCTAAGATAAAGGGCTACAACTTTTATGTAGATCACTTTGCCCAAAAATCAAAGAATCAAGAGCTACAAGCAACAGATCGGAAGAGCAAGTTTATCAATCTGTTTTGTATCAAGCTGATTGTCCAGACTGATCCGGCCAGACTGATCTGCCCAAGCTGATCCGGCCAGACTGATCTGTCCAAGACGATCGGGCCAGACTGATCTGTACAAGACTGATCCAGCCAATCCGGTAGAAAATACAAAAAGCCCAGAAATCAGAATATAACCGTTGCAAGCTCGGGAATGGTGCAGAACCTTTTCCAACGGGCATATTCTTGTGGCTAATGTATATATCATTGTTTGGGCTATATATACAAGTCTTGGAAGCTCAAATAAGGTGATTGAAGATCAATCCAAGCAAGATCAAAGCAAACCCACTTGGGATTCAAAATGGGCAGCTTACAAGAAGAGAACAGCTTGAAAGAGAGCAAGCCCGGGTTTTAGGCACCACTTACCTTGCTATATCAGATCTAGTTAGAGATCCTTTGTGCCATATATATTCACTCTATTCATTATATTTGAGAGCTTAATAGATGAGTGAATATCATTGTAACGGTTGATGATTCATCACAACCGATTGAGAGGTCTTTGAATGTGAGACATTAAAGAACATACATAGTTGAGTTGCTAGGAGTTCTAGTTGGATGGGGTATTCCCAACTGGATCGAGTTTGTACAACTGGATTGTATAAATCAAAGTCTTCTAGTGGAATCCTTCCATGAGGTGGAAGAAGGGGAGATGTAGAAGGATTACACCACCTTCGAACTTCCATAAACAAATTCTTGTTTATTTACTTTAATGGCATATTTTTAAAATATCTTTCAAATGGTTAATCGGTTATAGAGCAGGTTATTTCGAGTGTCTTCCGCTCGATTTTGTAACCGAACTCGATATAATCTCTCGGTGCAATTATTTCTAGAACACGAGCTATTGAATCTCAAGTTGGTTGAACTCGAGTGTGAAATGGCAACCCACCCCCGAAATCGATCCTAACAAGTGGTATCAGAGCAGGCATTCTTAATCTATAGAATACCTGGACTGATGGCATCCTTCAACAAGATCCCCATGTTCTCAAAAGAAGATTATGATGATTGGATAATCAGAATGCAAGCTCACCTGGCAGCTCAGGATGACGATATGTGGTACGTCATTACAGACGGACCAATGAAAATATTAAAAGTGAATCCTGCACTAGGAGAATTAAGTGGCGAACCTCAAATGATCGAGAAATAAAGGGCTACCTGAACAAATGAAGAAAGAAAGAAAGCTAATCTAGACAACGTAGCCAATGACATCTTGTTCAAGACGTTGGACAAGAACATGTTCAGCAAGATTAAGATGTGCTCCACTGTCAAAGAAATTTGGGAGAAGATTGCACAGCTATGTGAAGGGAACGAACAGACAAAGGAAAACAAGCTGACTATAACTCTACAAAAATTTGAGAGCATAAAGATGAAGCTTGGAGAAACTCTAAACGAGTTTGATGAAAGAGTTACTGGGATCATCAATGAACTGAACGGTCTAGGCAAGGACTATTCCAACAGAGAGATTGCTCTGAAGGTGATGAGAGTATTGCCAAAGGAATGGGATGTCAAGACGATCGCAATGAATGAGTCTAAAGATCTGAACAAGGTCGAACTCCATGACTTGTTCGTAGATCTTAAGGCGTACGAGTTTGAGCTGATCACCAGAGGTGAAGCAGAGTCATCCACCTCTCAGTCAAACAAGGCAGTTGCGGCCATTGCAGACCAGTACACCCCTTCAACAGATCGATCTATCGAACAGATAAGTAATGATGCTATGTCATTATTCATCAAAAAAATTGGTAAATTCATGTCTAAGAATAAAAGGCATTTTAAACATTCTCATCAGTATAAATCAAGAAAAAGATGATATGTTAACGATCAGGCTTGCTATATTTGTGGTAAGACCAGACATTTTATTGCAAATTGCACCAGACCGAAGAAAGATGATTCAAAGAAAGGCATCACGATGACAAGAAAAAGAAGCATTACAAAGATCGTAAAAGTCATCACGGAAAGGCTCAAAAGGTTCTGGTAGCAGAGGAATGTAACATCAAGTGGGCTCAGACTGACTCAGAATCAAAGAGCTCAGAATGTTCATCAAGTGAAAGCGAGGAGGAAATCCAATGCTTAATGGCAGACGAGGAGACGAGTCAGATAGACGAGGTATTCGACTTTGACTCAAATGAATTCACGCGAGAAGAGCTTATGTCTGCACTACAAGACATGGCTAATGATTACAGAATATTAGCTGAATCGATTGAGAAAACTAAAGCTGAAGCCAAAGATCAAACAGACAAGCATATCAAACCACTGTTCTAAGCTAGGTGAATGCAACAGTCTGAAGATCGAGCTGGATAAGCTGAAAATCTCTTATGAACAGCTCCATGAAGAAAATCAGAGAATTAGCACACAAAATGCTAAAATTTCTCACATTTTCAAAACATGGACAAAATCAAGAGCCTCATTGGAAGAGTTGCAAGAGGTACAAAGAAGTGTCGGTGACATCACCGGCATAGGCTTTGGCACCAATGAAAGCACCAAAGATGATCTGAGTTGTTACTGGAAAGGAACAAAATCAAACAAATGACATTTGTTTGATCCAGCATAATATATGAATCCGAAGTACCTACAATTCAAACTGGAACCTTCTTCAAGGATAAAGGTTTGAGAAAGGGCATTGGGTATGTTAACCATGCCAAGGAAAAGGCACCAGCAAGCTTTGTGTCTATCAGACCAAACCCAAATGTGCAAAATCTAAGGCAATGAAGACCACCCAACTACCACAACTCACAACCGGTTCAACGAAGATATAGGTTACCTAATAGGAATCAAAGGCCTCCATAGCACACACATTATCACACACAACACCGAAATAGGTCAGCACACACCACACCAGACACACACAAGCCAATAAAGCTGATTCAGGTGTGGGTTCCCAAAGGGCTAATCTGTTCCGGACCCAAGTAGGATTGGGTACCAACAGTAATTTTGTTAGATGACAGGTACTGCAGAAGCAAGTGTCTGACTGGTACTTAGACAGCGGATGTTCTCGACACATGACGGGAAACATCGAGCTACTGTCTGAAATCACAGAATGCACTGGTCCTAAGATTACTTTCGGGGATAACTCAAAGGGTAAGACCGTGGGCAATTGTAAGATTGTTCAGAGTAACATTATTTTAAGTGATGTACTCTTAGTTGAAAATTTATGCTATAATCTGATTAGTATAAGTCAATTGTGTGATAATGGTTATACTATAGAATTTCACAAACACACTTGCACTGTCAAATCATCAGATGGTATAACCATGCTTGTAGGAATCAGAAATGGGAATACTTATAAGATTAACTGGGAATTATGTTCAACCTGATAATCCTACTTGTTTCATCGAGAATAATGATAATAAACACTGGCTATGGCATAAACGCTTGAATCATCTGAACTTCAAGACTATTTCTAGCCTGTGTAAACATGATTTAGTTATCGTTTTGCCCAAGATCGACTTTGCTAAGGATAAGATCTATGAAGCTTGCCAAATGGTGTAAGGACCCTAGTTTCTTAAGTGCGGATTAAAGGCATAATTAGAGCTAACATACATTATCAGAGTATAAAAGTTCGTGTTGAGACTTTGAGCCTTAAGAATTACATGCCAAGTTAAGGACTTTCAAATGGATTAATTACATTCTCTAACAAATGAATGTTATTCACTATAGCTTTACACTACTCCTAGAGTAGACACTATACAAAATAATCATGTCCTTCCTTATCAAAAGCGTTCTTCACAAGCTCACCGCCTCAACCCGCCTTATCCCCTTTATCATGCCAAAAATGTACCTACAAGGACAACCCCCAAAACATGAGCATATAATAATTCATATTCAATACAATATGAATATAAGGCGTAAATGCATAAACCGTAATAAAACACTTCCTGTTTTTTCCATGCATTTTAAACGCTCCCTTTTTGGTTGTCCCTGTACCATAACTCATGAGTATAATCAATAGATTATTTAATGGTTATACACATGTCATGACATAACACCATTTCATTATCACCAATCACCAATCCCTAGTCTGTTATAATAGTGTATTTTAATGCACCTCGCTTGTCATGACAGCGGCACTAATACCCATCGCTTCGACATATTAGCGGCATTGAATAACCTCGCGCAAATGCGACATGCGGCAATACCCTCGCTTCAACATTTGGCGGCAAATATTCTTTCCTCGCTACAATATGACAGCGGCAAGTATTCTATCATCGCTTCAAGTGACAACGGCAAAGCATTAAAATCGTCGCTCTATATAACCATGACTCATGGGATGTGCACCAAACAATCATCATATACATATGCAATCCTAATGCATAATTCAACATGTATTTGCATCCACAATGTACAATTCCATATATACTCGCATCCACGATGCATAATCAATGAGTATAATAGATACATGTACCGTTGGGTGCCCGTACGTCTCTTTACGTACCTTTCCAAAAGTAGGATTTGGTGTGACTTCACTTCTTTGGCTGTGTCGCCACCTGGGATGGTTCTACACAATCACACAAACCAATATTAGAAGCCAAATAATAGTCCAATACCAAAAATCCCATAAAATAATCAAAACATATCATTCTCGCATCTCGCGATCGATCGTTGTGGAATCCCGATCGATCGCAAGGTCCAGCAGCCTTGATTGCCAAATTCTAGCGTTAGGCGTTCGATCGCTCGCCTCACCGATCGATCTCCCCATCATGGCGATCGATCGCCAGACACAGCGATCACGTACTGTCCGCGTGCGATCGATCGCCATTTTTTGGGCAATCGATCGCCGCTGTCTGTACATCGAAATTTCACCATTTTTGCACCATATTTCTTCCCCAACTTCACCAACACATAAACCTTCAATATACACTTTTAAACAACCAAAAATCTAACACCCAACCAAAACAAATACCAACCCAAAACAAACCCATTTCAAAACAACATAAACCATTTCAAAATCAAACCAATCACCATTAAAACATCAAGGAGGTATCCATACCTCTTATGGACTCCAAATCTCACTAAGAACTTCACAAACCATGCTTTTGTAAAGATTTCTCCTCCTCCTTTATGCCAAATTCGAAAATGGGTTGAGGGTAGGGTTTGGAAGAGTGATTTGGGGATTGTGGAAAGTGAAAGGTAAAGTGGGGGGTAGTGGGGTATAAAGGTGGGGGTTAATTAAAAACATGTACCACAATTATTAGCATGATGTATAAAATACCCCAACATGGTATTTTAAAAGCATTTCCCCAAAATGCACCAACATCTCAATTAAAATACATGCTTTCCAAGTAATTATCAACAATCACAATTAAACCATGCTAGCACCCAAAATCCCAACATGCATTACATGCACCTGAAATGCATTACCAGGTCACGTTCACCATGTGACTAAGTATTTCGTCATTTTAATTAATTCCAACACCAAATTAATTAACACTATAAATAATCACATAATCATAATTAATGCCCAATTTGCAATTAATTATTTCGGGGATATCACAAATGGGCAAACAGATCAGATCATCCTTCAAGAACAAGAATGTCAAATCCTCCTCACGTTGCTTAGAATTATTGCATATGGACTTGTTTGGTCCTATACCGATAACAAGTTTAGGGGGAATACGGTACAATCTTGTTGTTATTGATGACTACTCACGTTTCACATGGACTATATTTTTTTGCAGTAAAGACCAGACCGGCCCGAAACTGATCAAGCTGCTGAAGCGCGTTCAGAACGAAAGATCATCTGGTATAGACAGGATTCGAAGTGATAAGGGCACTGAATTTTCAAACCAGAATCTTGAATCATTTCTAGAAGACCAAGGAATTAAGCATGAATTCTCAGCAGCTCGAACTCCTCAACAAAATGGAGTTGCAGAATGTCGGAACAGAACATTTAAAGAAGCAGCAAGGACAATGCATGCTGACTCTCGTATTTCTCAAAATTTATGGGCATAGGCTATAAATACTGCATGATATACACAAAATCGGTCCATGATTAACAAGATGCTAAACTTAACACCATATGAAGTATGGACAGGTAACAAACCGATTATCACTTACTTTCATGTATTCGGCTGCAAATTTTACGTCCACAACAATGGTAAGAATTACAGCTTTCTAAGCTAAGTCAGTTAATGGAATATTCTTAGGATATTCTTCTGTTAGTAAAGTATTTCGTGTCTTCAATAATCAAACTTTAACTGTAGAAGAGTCAGTTCATGTAGTTTTTGATGAATCACTGTGTATTAAGGACCACAAGGAATTAATTCAAAATCAGATGGAAAATATCCATCTCGAAGCTAACAGTGATGATGAGATTGCAGTTAACAGATCAAGAGACAATCCACCGGAACCTGAAGTACCAGACAGACCGGTTCAAGGCACTGTAGTCATACCAGATCGAGCTGATATCGCTGATCCGGAGGGCATGAACTCTAATATTAAGACAGATGCTGACAATGTCAATATTGCTTCTCCATCAGGGCCAGATGTTCTCGAACCAAACTATCGCTGGACTAAGAGACATCCCTCTGATCCAGTGATTGGAAGTCCATCTGCACCTATAAGAACCAGTGAACAGATGATGGATGAGTTCACTCACGCTGCTTTCATATCTAATCTAGAACCCAAACAGATTAACGAAGCTTTGACTGATTATAACTGGATAGATGCCATGCAAGAAGAGCTCAACCAGTTTGAATATAATCAAGTATGTAGCTTAACTCCCAGACCAAGCGATCTGCCTGTTATTGGAACCAGATGGGTCTTCAGAAACAAGCTAGATGCATATGGTGTGGTAGTTAGGAACAAGGCCAGACTGGTTGCACAGGGCTTCAGACAAGAAGAAGGAATCGACTTCGATGAATCCTTTGCACCAGTCGCCAGACTTTAAGCCATCCGAATCTTTCTTGCGTTCGCCGCCTTTAAAGACTTCAAAGTATATCAAATGGACGTGAACAGTGCATTTATTAATGGTAAACTTCAGGAGGAAGTCTAAATCGAGCAACCTCTTGGATTTCAAAATCACTCGTTTCCAGATAACATATACTTACTGAATAAAGCAGTGTATGGACTGAAACAAGCTCCAGAGTCTGGTATGACACTCCGTCTCAATTTCTTCTGGATCATGATTTTCAGATTGGTTCAGTAGATAAAACCTTATTTAAATTTGTTAATGGGGAACATGCCCTATTAGTTCAAATATATGTAGATGATATTATTTTTGGGTCAACTAACCCCAAGCTTTGCAAGAAGTTCTCTAAGTTAATGCAGGGACAGTTTGAGATGAGTATGATGGGAGAATTGTCATTCTTCCTGGGTCTCCAAGTCAAACAGCTCAGCAATGGTATATTCATCAATCAAACCAAGTACCAAGGAGCTACTCAAAAGATTCGGAATTGAGACTTGCTCAACTGCTTCAACTCCAATGAGTCCATCAATCAAGCTAGATAAAGACGAAGGGGGAACGACAGTTAAGATAACAATGTATCGAGGTCTGATCGGATCGCTGTTATTGTTGGGATATGCCCTAAGACATATCATTAGATGATTGTTTATGACATACAATGTAATATGATTTTATGAATGACACTTCATTATTATATATTATTCTTTTAACTGTGCAATGTGATTTAATATATATGTTAATGTCCTTAGAATAATATTGTATTATTCTTAAAGATGTCCCTAGTCAAGTATTATCATGAATAGAGATAATGATAATTCGTAGAGACTAGTATGTGTTGATTGATGAATTGTTCATTGATATGAGATATCAAATCAACACATGGGTACATGTTAGAGAACGATGTACTGGACAGACCCACCATGAGAATGCAACATGGATAGTTATATGATCGTCATATGCAATTCTCATAGTGATAATAATGTATGTAATCCTTACGACTTGTGATCATCAGAGATCCCAACATAAGGAGTTATGTATCTTGATATCGTCAAACGTTACCCGTAACAGGGTAATCTATAAAGGCGACTATTGGATAGACTACGAATTATGTAGAGGGATGTTGACTGATCGAGATAGGATTTGTCCCTCCTATATAACAGGAGATGTGTTTGGCCCTTGATCAAGTGAGAACTAAAATGCATGGCCATGCTCGAATGAGTCGATATGAGATATCGAGCTTATTCGTTTATTCTAGTTCTACTTGGGGATCAAGAAATAGAGATTGAATATACGAATATGACTATTCCATGACTCGTGTTCAATCTAAACACAAAGGACAAAGGGATTAAGCTACATGGTTAATATTATCACAAGTTCTAAAGGTTATGTCGAGTCATTGACATTCTTGTAATTTGGGTAGCCTCGATGTGTTGCTAGACACCGCTCCTTGCTTGCGACAGAAAATGAGATTTTATGTCACTGCCAACATTACAAGATCCTATCGGGTCGCACAAAAGATTAAATCGATAAGGGAAATTAAATTCATTGGATGAATTAATTAATTAAGAAGAGTCTTACTTAAGTGATTAAAAGGTTTTAATTAAATCATGGGTTTGGGCCCATAAGACTTTAAGAAAGTCTTGAACCTTAATTAAAAGTCTTATAATATAAATACATGGTTTTGATTAATGGTTAATCATACTTTGATATCATAGCTTGACATCAAAACCTAGCCACACATGAGCTCCACTCGGCCGCCTCTTCCTTCACCCCTCACGGCCGCCGTCGGTTGTAGTTAGGGTTTTGGTTGGCCGTCGTCGATCGGTTTTGAACCAGGAGTTCAGTTTTGGTTCAAGAATAAGTCTAGCAACTCGTTCTTGAACATCCTTTTTCGATTTGATCGTGTGGATACCGTTGAGGCAAGACCTTGGAGGTGTTGCTCGTGACTCGGGATCGTTGGACGTATTGCATCGTGGAATCTGCTCAAACACGCTACAAGGGTGAGAGTTTTGTAAACCTTTATCCGATATGAAATCCTATGTATAGATCCATTGTTCTAGTAATCCATAAATTTTATTCCACTGCGTTGTATGCTCTAAGGATTACTTACAGTTATATCTTACAGCGAACCGGCCTGATATTATGTTTTCAGTCTGGATGTGCGCTAGATTTCAACCTGATCCTAAGCAATCCCACTTTATTGCTGCTAAGCGTATTCTTAAATACTTGAAAGGATCTCAGAATGTTGGTCTCTGGTATCCGAAAGATCCAAATTTCAACTTAATTGGATATTCAGACGCTGACTATGCAGGGTGTAAGATCGATCGCAAGAGCACCAGTGGAACTTGTCAATTCCTAGGTGAAAGACTGATCTCGTGGTTTAGCAAGAAGCAAACGTCGATTGCCACATCTACAGCTGAGGCAGAATATCTTGCCACTGGAAGCTGTTGCGCTCAAATGCTCTGGGTTCAACATCATCTCAGAGACTATGGCATTCAAGCTGCTGAGTCTCCGATCTTCTGCGACAACACAAGTGTAATTGCTATAACGTATTATCCAGTCTTGCACTCTCGAACAAAGCATATTGACATCAGACATCATTTTATTCGAAATCATATTGTCAAAAAGGAGATTCGGATCGAGTATATTTCAACAGACCAGCAAGCTGCAGACATCTTCACCAAACCACCCCCTGAGGCTAATTTTAATTATTTTCGTCAAATTCTTGGTTTAATAGATTTATCTTAATATATTTGACGATTGCTTAATTTTATTTTTAAAGAATTAGTGTTAGCACAGATCGATAATACAATGGTCGAAAGATACAGATCGGTCCGGACTTTCAGACTGATCTCTATCGATCTACTATTATCCTATGATCTGTTTCAAAACACTATCAGTCTTTAACATAGTAATATTTTACAGCCCGGACTGATCGAACTTTAACCGCCTTACTATTCTCTCATCTTGACCGTTAAAATTCAAAATTTAAAATATCAGTCATCGAGATACAGACATGTGTCTAATATCTCCTATTTATCAAGCTGTACATTTCATTTAGCTTTTTCACTTTTCTCATTTACCGCTGTCTGATTATCTCTCTTGAACATGTTTCCGTCTTCCCTACTTGCATTACATTCACTCAAATGGCAACTATCACTCACAATTCTCTGTTTGTTGAGTTTGATACGATTTACAGGGACGAAGACCCAGATATGGTGTCCATGCTCAAATCCTTGGAATCTTCAGGATTGAGGAGATTTCTGGAATGTGGTATGGTGATATACGAATCGGAGATTAGAGAGCTTTTCTCCAACGCCGGTTCCCAGAAGATGTACATCTCTTCCTCCGTCAAAGGAAAATCCATTGAAATCTCTCAGGCGACGCTTTCAAAGACCTTTGGGCTTCCTACCACCAGAATGTCCAAATTTGGTCATATATCTCAGGCCACCCCTGAAAACTTTCAGGGCCGAGTATCAATATTTGGACAGAATCTGCAACCATCATTAAAAAAGAAAGAGATGCTGTTCCATTTTCAGGTTCTGTGTGATATTGTTGGCAAACCATTGCTAGGCAAGGCTGACAGCTTTGATGCAGTCACTTCTGAAAAGTTCAGAGCAATGGCTGCTATCCATTCCGGACTGAAGATGAACAGGTCCGCTATTTTATTTGGAGTTCTGTTGGAAACGGTTATTTCAGCAAAACAGGCTGTCTGCTTCGCTGTTCCACTCAGCAAGCTTTTGGAGTCAATAAACATCGAGCTGGGGAAGCCGTCAGCACTCAATCCTTAACCCCAAGGGATTGGCTTTACTTAAGTCAAAGAGTGCTCCCCCCCTCCTTGTGATCTATTGGCAGTAAAGATGGGAGTTGGAAAAGATCAGGCTGCTGGAAAGAAGACAAGGGTCAAGCGCAAGCTGATAGTCCAGCCTGACTCAGATGAAACTCAGTCTGCCTCCACTACTTCATCCCCAGCCAAACCTCTTCCAAAGAAACCACGAAGCCAAATCACCAAACCACTGTCATCCTTAAACCCTAAACCTATATCCATCTTTCCTTCAACCAAAGCCACCACTGTAACCCAAGCTCCACCCCCAAAATCCCAATCTCTGCCGCAACCATCCAAAGCTCCACCCAATGCACCCAAGGTTACTATCCGAGTCCCCACCAATATCCCTGCTTTCAAGGGATTTGTCATTAAAGAACTGGGTGACTACACCCAATCCGGGATTAAGCCCTCGTCTGTTACTGGGAAGGGCAAAGACATTGTGACAGAGTCTGCACCTTCCAAGCCCAAATCAGCTGCTCAAACAACCATTGATATTGCCATGGAAGATGTAGAAGATAAAGTACAGGAGCTGACCGTCGTATTCGATGAATGGGTCGAATACAGAACGGTCAATCACTTCAGTCTGTTCTTTAGCAAACCAAACGGCTGCATAAGATGGAACAAGAAGTCCTGAAAGGGACAGAAACTGATGATGTTCGAATTGTGGTACATCGCAAGGAACTGTTTCGGGCAAACCACAAACTGAGGCTTGCAAATCTGCTTATCCAAGCTAAGAAGGCGAATTTTGAGGCCACCAGCCCGACTGCCAAGGATGATTGATAAGTGTATTTTATACACTTATATTTCTTCTTAGTTTGCATGATTTAGTGTTGGTATTCGAGCAGTTACGTCTTTTGTTGTTGTTTTGGTTGTTTTGCAGGAATCCAGGTAATTACATGTTTTGTGGACTAAAAGGGTGCAAATGACGGAAGGAACGGATGAATCGAAGCCAAAAATCTACACTATCAATCATGGCAACAGGCGTAAAGATGCCTACTTTGAGGCGTAACTACGCCTAACTCACGGCATTTGAATTTTTAAAGAATTTCATACATGCGTAATTACGCCTACTTTGAGGCGTAACTACGCCTAGCCCACGGCTTTTGAAAATGTAAGTGACGTAATTACGCCACTTCGGAGGCGTAATTACGCCTATCACGCGGGAAGCCAGATTTTGTGACACGTCGACAGGCGTAACTACGCCACTTCGGAGGCGTAATTACGCCAATGGAATTTTGGTAATTTTGGAGACTTTCCTTATTTGATGCACGGGACTTTTAAAAGGCACAAACGGGGGATGATTGAGGGGGATGAAGACCTAGACATATTTTCTCAGAGAAGGAGGCTAGGGTTAAAAGAACAAGAGTGAGAGCAGCAGCCGAGAAAACAACCGAGGGAAATTCAGAAAAGAGGAGGAGATCGATCGAGGCGGTGCGCTTACACCGAAGGATATAGATTTTGACGACGGATAAGAAGACGGCGACTACCGGGGACGGAGGGCCATCATCCAATTCATTTGATTATCTATTCCCTTATGTTTATGATGATTAAGAACATGTCTATGTGTTTATTTAATGTATTCATGAACTAATTTATTATTCTAGGGTTAGACGGATCTTGACTTGAAACTATGTCATTGGTTTTTCATATGGTTTATTTATGGTTTCCTGTTCTTAATGCTTTTAACCTACTGGCCATGGATTGAATGATTCCATATTCGTGATCTATCACTCGGGAGAGGGGGTTGTGAATAGGAAAGAATGAATTCGTATCGTGGTAGTTATATTGTTCGGAAGGCCTATAACTCCATAGAAGTCGTCAAAGGAATTACTGCGCTTTTACAATTGTTTGATAATTAATCTTAGATAGGGATATCAAGATTAATGTTAGATAATTACTTCTGCTTAACACCCGGGAGGGGGAGTATAAACAAATAAGAATTCTCGGCTAGTAAACTAGGAAAACACGACATAGTGGATAGTTGAGTGAAGTCGAACCTCTAGAATCCGTTCTCATTGATTTTCTCCACTTAAATTACCATCTTGTTAATCTTTTATTCTATTTTCGTAGATTAGTTTAATAAATATTGCTCTCGATTATCTAAATTAAGTCGAGACTATTCTAATTACAGTACTTGGTGTAACTTAATTTTCAATCCCTGTGGGTTCGACATCCGTACTTTCAAATTCCTGTACTAAAACTTGACACCGTACACTTGCGGTACGTTTCACACGCATCAATGATGGTGCGGTCATAGCTCAGCTAGAGATGGACATTCTCACGCTCCACATGGCTGTTCGCATGCATCGTCAGATGCTCAACATTTCAACTCCGGTTCCCAGTCCGGATCATCCAACAGCGAGCAAGACTATGGCAAAGCAAAGCTCTGAGCCACCCATTTCTGAGATAGCGGAGCAGCCACTGACCAATGCTCCATCTGCTACAGAGACTGAGGCAATGGACGTATTGCTGGAATCTCCTACCACCTCCTTTCTGTTTGTGTCCTCAGTCTCAGATATTCAGACCAGCACACTAGACGCACCTCCGACAATTGTCCCACCAGACTTTGTCGATGCTGATCTAGTTGTGTCAAATATAGTTGCAGCTCTGCAGGTTGAGGAGCCTACTGAACCTATCACTCCTCCAGATCAGTCTGCTGCAGATTTGGCATTTTTGCAAGAATTTTCTACGGATTTGGTCGAATTGATCCGGTCCGATATTCGCCAATCTGTTGACTCTATCATTGTACCGGTTGAAGCAGAAACTGAGCTGACTGCGTCACCTGCTGATCACTTCCCAGACCCCCGTTGATGATGCTCCATCAGTAGTCAAGTCCCTTCAAGAATTATCTGAAAACTTTCTCTTTCTCTCCCAACGAGTAAGAGAAGTTCATCAAAGCCAGCGGACTACATCTTTGGATTTTGATTCTTTCAAAGACAAGATGATGGCAAGCATCAACAGTATTCAGCGTGGACTGAATGATCTATTCTCTCAGCAAGCCTCGTATAAGAACAATCTGAGAAAAGAACAGATCGAGATGGCTACCGAAGTATAAACTACAGTTGCAAAATCCTCCTTGCTCAAGGTAATCGTCTGGATGCTATGTGCGCTCAGCTTACGCAGATCGTAGATTTCCTCCAGGAAATTGCTGATGCCAAAAAGGGGAAAAGAAGAAGGAATTAAAGCCAGTACATCAGTCCTCAGCAGCGAAGAAATAAATAAATGTCTGAATTGTGACATGTAAATGTATTCATCAGACATGTTAATAAAATCAAAAGTCTTTCAGTCGAATTTCTCAGTCTTATTCATTTATTTTGAATAGTTCATTTACTTTGAACAAAAAGACTTAATCGATTTGAATTACAAATTTCAGTGTTCATTTATTTTGAACAAGAAGACTTAATCGATCTGAAAGAATATTCTACAAAGAAAAAAAAGACTTTATAAGAAGATTTAGAAGCTAGGTTTTGTCATCATCAAAAAGAGGGAATTTGTTAGCTCCGAATTTTAAAGATGACAAAACAGACCAGACCGATCGAGCCATGACAAAGCAGATCAGATCGATATAGTCTATCTCAAAATAGAACAGATCGATGTAAACCAGTCTGACCAGATCGAAGCAGATCCAGATCAAACAACAAGATCAGACCATACCAGCTCGATGAAGATCAGATAAGAGCAAACGAAGTTAGAGCTTCGTTCTTCAATCCAAATAATCAACGGCTATTTATTGAAGCATTTGGTGATGCATTTAATGCTGAAAAAGACCAAGGACTGAAGATGACCTTAAATGGTAAATAGACAAAGGAGAGTCTGCCTGACAAGCGCCGAAAGAACAGACCAGAAGGGAAAGTGCCTAAAAAAGAAGACTGAAGCTTGTTCAGACATTGACCAAAGTGATGAGTTGCACAGAAAAGGAAATATCGTCGTTGGTATAAATGACTATATAAGGATGCAACTAAAATGATCAATCAAGAGACTTTCACTGATCAATCAAGAGACTGAACAACACAAGCTTACAAGTCAAAACATTCATTCTTGAGCAGAACCATCGCAGAAAGATTTTATCTTACCAGTCTGCTCAAAGTTTTTAAAGCACATCCTATTGTAATATTTGATCATCTAAAGGATCAATTGTGTGTAGATTAATTCACTCTATCTTCTGTATTTGTGCTAAAATAGAAGAGTGAGATTTGATTGTAACTGTCAGACGGATTGTGTCTGAACATATTGAGAGACTAGGAGTTTCAGTCTGGTAGTGGGGTAAATCCAGCTGAATCGGGGTTGTACAAATAGTTGTATTACTCAAAGTCTTCTAGTGAATACTTCCTTGATTGGAAGAAGAGGAGACGTAGAAGGATTTGCCTTCGAACTTCCAGATACATATCTTGTCTACTTACATTTCGCACTGCTTTGCATTTCATAGCCATCAACCGTTCTTTCTAGCTAAGAACAGACCGTTTCCGCACTCTCATTTCAGTGGTCTGTTCTGCTTAAGTATTGATTAAGATACAGATTTCACTCACTAACCCGAGTGAAATCAATAAGAATTAAATTTTAAAGTAGTGTTCATTCACCCCCCTCTATATGCTCACCGTACACAAGTTATTTGAATTGAAATTTATTAATTCTTTGAATACAACATTCATTCAACAACCTTTAGATTTTCGTGATATTTTCCTTTAGTTCAAAGTAATATCTCATGGGGAAAACACAAGAGTTAGACAAGTGGTTTTCAATAAGGAGACTCATGAATTACATTCTCAAAAAATTGAGTCAATGAGAATATTATGCAAGCACGCTTTGAAAGTCTTCAGCTTTATGAATGTAAATATTATTCCCAAATCATACATAATGAAACGGTGGATGAAGGATCCAATAAATAGAATATTTGATGAGGTTGGAGAAAGTGAACGTGGAAGTGGGAATGAATCTGAGATGATGTTTATGAATCAAATAACGAGGTCGACATATTCTCTTAGTATACGATGTAAAGCTCACGAAAGAGCAAGAAATAAGTTGATGGAAATTCTTGACAATGCAAGTGACGAAATAGATGCTTTGTTTGAAAATTTGGGGATAGGTATTCAAAATGCTCGCAATAATGTAGTTCACAAGGAGAATGTCCGGTTAGATGATATGCGCATACGTAATCTTGTTAATGTCAAGTCAAGAGGAATTACAAATACTCACATAGTACGCCATTGGGATGATAAGAGCAAGAAAATAAAAGGAAAGGGGAAAGCTGAAAAATCACGTAAGTTGTATTTTATTTATAATGCTCTATATTTATTATTTGTTTGGTACCCAATTCTTTTTTAATGATTTGTTGTTTTTAAATTTAGATGAAAAAGCCACCATCACAAGAAACAAACAATGTCCCACGACCACAATATCCTATTGTGCCATCATTTGCATCTCAATTTGGAGACAATCAACTACATTGGCAATATACATTTCAATGGGTGAATACAATTTTAGTTCTTGTCATATAGAAAATCATATGTTAATTGTATTATATCTTCTAATTTTATTTGGAACGTAGGTAGGTAATAGAAACTACTTTTTAGGTAGTCAAATGAGTTTATATCCATTTGGGGATCATCGTTCATCACAGGTTGAAAATACTTTCAAAGATAAGAAAAGTTATTTATAGAGTTAATGTTGATTATTCGTTGTATGTTTTCTCTGGTGATAATTGAAGTCTAAGTAATTTAAGTGCATATTTGGTTCATGAAGATAGAGTTCTTCCAGATTTTTGAAACTCAAATTGTCTTGGTTTTTGTTCTTGGAGATTATTAGAATGAAGAATGTGAATGAATCAAATGTGATGTACTTTCTATTATTGGTGTATTATGTGTATCAGGTGTTTTCATTCATGATTTTATGATTTTAATATTCCATTTGCTGCTAAAATAAGCAGAATATTACTAAATTTTCGTACCTCTATCATAAATTATCTCAAATTTTCCTGTGGTTCAGAATCCTATAAAGATGAGACAACATTTATTCTTCATTTCAATTTAGCAGTCGACATTATAACATATCTCAATTGTATTTTTCTACCCTATACTATGAAATATTGTTTTATGTATGAAATGAGTGACCTAAATTTAATTTTACACTCCACAACTTAAATTTAAATCACTCAAATATCATATGAAACACTGTAGAAAGTCTCATTTAAACCCCGTGAATTAATAAAGACAAGAAAAAGTAATCATTACTTCACCCGTCGCTATCAACATATATCTCCAAATTTAAACTTAAATCTTTGTGAGTTATGAGAATATATATCAGTCTTTTACGCTTCCTCTGCTCCGATGTGTCTTTCTCCATTCTCAATTTTGTTATTTGATATAATCATAATAATAATATAAGATAATAAGAGGCTAGGGTGTTACCGTGCTAAGGAATAGTAATGAACAATGCACCATTCCTTTTTACTTCTGCGGGGCTGTGCTTCATATTTTTGGGCTTTTCATATTTTTCCTTCGGCCTTCTTTTTCTGGTTTTGGCCTTCAATTATTCTTGCACAGCTTACCTCTTATTTTGTCCGGGTTAGGTTAAGTTTTCCCCCATTTGGGGCATTTGACAGAACAAGGGCATATAGCTCCGTTTTTCCATACAATGGAAGCTCGGTTAATGGGGAGTGAGGTGTGCCAACTTTTCAGCATCAATAGACGATTTCTATGGTGTGGACTCGAACAAACTGTGTTGGAGGAAGGTCTGACCAATTGAGATAACTTGAATCATGATTTTTCTTTGGAAGTTTACTCTTGGATTGAAGACACTTTCTGCCGGATATCTTAAGTTCTTGATACTGCTGTTGTTTGTTGAGATTGAGAAATTTATTAATTCTATTTTTGTCTTTATCGAGTCTCATGGTGTATCTTGATTTGCACGTGAAGAGTTTATAATTAAACTTACTATGTGGTTTGAGGTTTTCGTGCTGTTATTGGAACAAGTTAATGAATTTGTATGCAAGATTTTAGATAATTTATTGAGAAGGATTTTCACATATGATAGATATTTTGTTTTGTTTCTATTTATTTGGTTTTCTTGAGTTTATTTCTTAGTCGTTGACTTCCTTTTTTTTTTTTTTTCCTTTTTCGTATGCATTACATGTCAAGAACGTGTGACAGGATAACCATTAAACTGGCTTTTCTCACCACTAACCACATCAACTGTAGTTATTAGTCACATCTTGGAAAGAATATATATAATTTCTTTTTACTGATTTATAATTTTTTTTGATGCAGATAAAGTTTTTTTCTTCTGAGCATTTTCTTTTCTGTTGCTTTCATCTTAATTCAGGATTTGGAGTAACAAAGGTAGGGGATTATAATGAGAGCAGGACAATTTCATTCGAATTCAGATGTATAATCATATAGAAATGAACTCCTTACACAATGTGATTTGGGGCTCGATCTGTGCTTGAAAATGCAGTATTTTTTGGTTATTAGTGAACTGGAACTTGTTGATGGGATTTTCAAGATTTTAAAGTTCATATAGTGCAAACATTCACCCAGCATGATATCCTTTATTTTGTTCTCTAAGAGAAAATGTTCAGCAGTATGAACTTTTTGTACGAAAAGTGTTCAAAGACCGCAATTTGATTACTTCAAAAACATAATAAAGTCAAGTTTGCATTTTTTAAAATTGTACATGGAAACTGAAGTAATTTTGTAGCTTTTAAATACTTTTACTGCTAATCTTTAATATTTAATGGTTTTTCTCTCTATCAAGACTTCAGAATGTCTGAATCTTGGTAAAGAGTCTTCAGGTTATTGTTTTAGTTTAGGATACACACATCTTAATGTGCAGCTATCTATTGATTAGTTTTGAAGTTGTCTTGGGATAAGATGTCTCTTGATTATTTGCATGCGATAGAATTTGTAAGTATGCAGAACGATGATGAACTCAGGGAAGAACTTATGAAGCAATGTTTAAACACACCGGAGATGATAAAGCTGATCTCCATAGTTCGTAAAACCGTAAAACCAAATAGCCATTCAGCTCGACTATGTATACCTTGCGCGGTGCTAGAAAAACTAGTATATATATACACACACATTATGAATAGAGGACTAGCATATGGGCACAACCACAATGCTATATCCAAGGGCCAAGATTTGATTTGGATATATGGGATCACACAAATATGTGAACTTCATATACCCAAATCAATTCTTGATCATTGGTTCTATTATTGGGATAATGCTCATACGCTAGCATCTCATTTCCCATGACTAGGGGTGGGCATAGGATCGGGTTTCGGGTTAGGTGTAATACCCTTATCCCACATTGGTTGTGGATGAAAGTTTAAAGTGGTTTATAAAGGCTTACAATGGACTATTATAGCAACTTGGGTTAACCATTTTCGTAGAGCGAGGACGGATACGAAGTAGTTGCTATAGGAGCCCATTGTGCAGTCACGCTTACGCGGGCGTGGGCCTGAGGCGTGACATTAGGGTACCCGAAAATTTCGGGTAGTGAAAACACTACCCGAACCCGATTTTTTTTTTCGAAAACGCGACTGTCGGGTGGTGTCGGTACCCAAATGTTTTCCAAGAATTCCAACAGCCTTGATCCAAAATTTATGAGAAAATTCCAGTAGCAAAAGCACATGATCAAACAAACAGAAACTACCAAATTGTTCTAAAACTCCACCGCAATGCAAAAATTCTTGCATAAAATATAAAGGGTAGAAAGCATAAATATGCACGAAACTCCTATGTGTTAACAAAATAGACGAAAAAAACCCCGTGTTTTCCTAAATTCTGCATGATATCCCAATGTGTTATGTTAAACATGCATGAAACTCTCATGTGTTAACAAAATTGGCAAAATATCCCCTATGTTTTCTTAAATTTGGCATGTGTTATAAAAACCTCATGTGTTATAAAAAAAGGCAAAAAAAAAAAACACATCTATTTTTTTTTTGAAACATTGCACGAAACTATCCGTGTTAAACAAAATAGCAGAAAAAACCCCTCTATTTTCGTAAATCATGCAGAAAACGCTTGCCTAATATGCTCTTCATTTTTTCTGCATTTACATTATTATTTTTACTTTCTGTAATAATTTGTTCTTTTAGTTTTATGAACAATGTTCAGAATTTTAAAGTGAATAATTTTTATGATGTAATTTTAAATTAGATTATGAATAATATTCTGATTTTTTTTTTTAACGTATGCATGTTTATTGACCAATTCAAATGCTTTTATTTTTCTTCAAGTTTTGAATATATCGAGTAAAATAAAAATATGCACATTTTTAAAAAATCATAAAATATGTTTTCACAATAATAAAAATTTATATATAAACAAAAAATAAGTTATATTTATAACTATATAATATATATGAACGTTTATGAACTTATTTTCATAAAACTTGCATATAGTTTTAACGAGATTAAATAAAAACTATTTATTTGTAAAATCGATGAGGTTTTGTGCAGGATTTAAGAAAACTGAGGAGTTTTTTTTGCCTACTTATTTAGCACAGGGGTTTCTTGCAGGGTTTCAAAAAAGAAAAATTAGTTTTTTTTTTGCTTTTTTTTATAACACGTAGGGTTTCATGCTGAGTGTAAGAAATCATGGGTTTTGTTTAACACGGGGGTTTCGTGCAATGTTTCAAAAAATGGAAGGGGCTTTTTTGCTTTTATTATAGGGAAAATTTCGGGCCGATATCATTAGGTAAAAGGTTTTTCGGTCCAGTCATCCAATAAAAAGTTCTTTCAATTAAGTCCATTTTTGAATACAATGACCAAACTAACCCCACTTACGAAAATACTCTACACCGTGTAAAATATTTTTACATGCACCGCATGACTCATTTTCACATGCACCGAGTGAGTAATTTTACATGCACCGCATGACTCATTTTCACATGCACCGAGTGAGTAATTTACATGCACCACATGAGTCAATCTTTACATGCACCGAGTGAGAATTTTACATGCACCGCATTAGTAATTTTACATGCATCTCATTACTCAATTTTACATGCATCGCATGAGTAATATGCACCGATAGATTATGCATATTAAACTATCTCATATGTTTCTATCGGTGCATGTAAATCACATGCACCGATAGACACAGATGCTACAAGTCCACCGCAGGAAAAAAAAATACATCAACGCATGTATTTGAGTCTATCGGAGCATGTGATTTAAATGCATCGATAGACTCTATTGGTGTTATCTCTACCGGTGCATGTAAATCATATGCACCGATAGAGTATGCATATTAAACTATCTCATATGTTTCTATCGGTGCATGTAAATCACATGCACCGATAGACACAAATGGTAACAAGTCCACAGCAGGAAAAAAAACTACCTCAATGCATGCATATGAGACTATCGGTGCATGTAATTTACATGCACCTATAGACTCGATCGATGCATGAAATTACATGCACCGCCAGATTCAGTCGGTGCATGTAAAAATTAAATAATCAAAATCAAATAAAGCGTTGTACCACCAAATCGTTCTTGTATCAAATGACTGATTCAACAATATAAGCAACGGGAATGCAAACCGAATACACGAATTGGAAATAAATTCAAAACAACGAGAATGAGGATAAATGAATAATTTCCTCAATTTTTTAGATTCACGTTTTCTGCCCAAAATTGAGCGTTCAACTTAAGAAAATTAATCCAAAATTCAACGAAAAAGAATTCAATGATTTTAGAAAATCACGATCGAAGAACGCGAGGCTAGAACAACTGAAATTCGATCAGAAGTTAGTCGTTAAAACAGAATTCAAGCAAACACCCAGAGAATTAGAAAAAATTCACTGAGATGGAACAAAAAATCAACAACAATCACAACACAAATTGTAAATACGATTACACAACACAACCTAATAAAGTGATTCCAAATGAAATTATCTCAATTTGTTCGAAGAATCCTTTGCAGAATTGCGGAAAACAAAAATCAGAAGCTTCAGAGGGCAACGATGGTGGAAAGTAGGCAAAGGCTTGGGGATGAAGGTGTAGAGCAAGGGTATTTTAATCATAATTAATGAACTAATTATATTAGGGTTTGATAAAATGGACTTATTTGAAATAAATTTTCTAAAAGATGTATTAGTTGAAAGAAGATTTTTTGGGGTGATTTAGTTGAAAGATGTTTTAAAAAGTGGTACCTTCTTGTAATTTCCTCTTTATTATAATACATGGGGGTTTTATGCGGAGTTTAAGCAGAAGGGTTTTTTTTATCTATTTTATTAACACATAGGGTTTCGTGCATATTTACTATAACACAAGGATTTTCTGCTATTTACCTAAATATAAATGGATAAAGGCTGATGGAATTCTTGCATAAAATTTTAAAAGTCCACCGCGATGTTCTTTACACCGATGAAATAAGCACCAATAAGGCAAAACATATATAATAATTTACAAAATTCTAGCACCAATATCTAGAAACTATGTTGCACCGATACTCCAAAAAATTTCACGGTCAAGTATCAGATACTTCTGGGATACGGATACGTGCGGATACGGCACCGATACGTATCGGATATACCACGTGGCGTATCTGGGGACAAAAAATAAGTTTTTATTTCGGATACGGTCAAGATACGCCGCGGACCGTATCCGACACGGGTTAGATACGAGAACTTTCGGAATTTTTTAAAAAATAGGGTTGAAACTGTAATTAAAATTAAATTATTTAACTAAATCCCCATTTCTTAACCACTTTAATGTGTTTAATTCGATTATATGCTTGAAATTTTTAGATGTCCTGGATTAATATTTTACCATTTGTCGTGAAGTTGGTGAGTTTGCAACTTTATTCTGATTTATAATGTGTTTAATGTTGATTATATGCTTGAAACTTGATTTCTTACAAATATTATTAATTATATATTTATATATATATAAATAAATTAATAAAATTTGCCGTATCCGGACGTATCGTATCCTACAAAATTCGAAAATCCCGTGTAGTCGTACCCGTATCTGCGTATCCACGTATCCGCGTATCCGTATCCATGCAACATAGTATAGAAATGAGCACCAATAAGGCATATCATCAATATTATCCAATATCAAAGAAAACACCACCACACACTATTTGATGTTTTTTTAGTTTACAGCCATCTTCAAATGTAACTTCATTTTAAACATAAAAACCACCACCACACACTCTTCCAATCACAATACCCAACCATTCACCATACGTAAGAAAAACAAAAAGAGATTAACCCTCCTTACCTTACATGGATCTGCCGTCTGCGCCTCTACGCCTGCGGTTGGTGTCGAATGGGAAGCTGTGGACGATGAGGCAAGGGTGGGTTGTGGAGTGTGGATGATTAGGCGAGGGTGGGCTGCGTGAGTGAGACTGTGAGAAGCCGCGTGAGTGAGAAGCTATGTGAGTGAGAAGCTTGAGCGCAGAGACACAAAGGAGTAGGTGATAGCGCGAAGCCACGGGGAGCGTGAGTGAGAGGTGGAGACGTGGAGTTTGCCTTAGAAGTGAGTTTTGGGATTAATTTGATAGGGTTTTGAATTGGGTTTCGGGTGATAGTGAATAGTGACGTGCTTAGTGAAATTTAAGCCCGTGACATGTGTAACATATATTCTCGGGTTTGGAAACCCGAGGTTTTTTTGGGGTGACATGTGTAACATATATTCTCGGGTTTGGATACCCGAGGTTTTTTTGGGGTTCTAAAACAAGAACCCGACACCAACCCGAAAAATATTGTCGGGTTTGGATTTACCCGATATCCGAATTTCCTGATCGGGGTCAGGTCAGATATCTGATACCCGAAAATATTTTTCCACCCCTAATTGTGATCGTTATATGTTGTAGTTTATTTTTTTCTCCCTATCTAGAAGTTCGCAAGTAATGATCATATGATACTTTTCATTCATCCTTTTTATCTTATGGTTTGAATATTAAAGTTTTAAATGTGAGCAACTTTTTAAAATATAATTCAGGGTGAAATTCATTGAAAGTAAATGTTATTTTTCAAAATATATAGTTTGTTAATATATAAATATATATATATATATATATATATATATATATATATATATTATCCATATATATAAGTGGCGTAGGGTTATTGTTCCAATGAACAGTAACCCTACGTCACTTTTTTTTTAAAAAAAATTTTTTTATTTTTTTTATTTTATTTTTGTTATGCGTAGGGTTACTTATTTTTTTTAATTTTTTAATTTTCTTTTTCTTTAGTTTTTCTTTTATTTTTGTTAGTTTTTTTTTATCGTGTATTGTTTCCGTGAACAGTGAACGTCCGTCATATTTCCTTTTAATTTTTGTTATTTATTATTTTTTTGCATAAATATTGATTTTCATCGTGTATTATTTCCGTGAACAGTGAACGTTCGTCATATTTCCTTTTATTTTTGTTATTTATTATTTTTTGCCTAAATATTGATTTATTTGGAAAGATTTGATCATTGATCCAACAACTCCCTCTTATCTCAATTTTTAAAATTGAAATATTTTATTTACTTTTTTTTGTAAAAGAACTTGTTGATTTTGTCAAGTATGAATTGATTTTTTTAAAAAAATAAAACAGAAAGTTCAAAATAGATTTTCGTAAGTTTTATATGAAATCTTAAAAAAAAAGATAGTTCAAAATAGGTTTTCGTTTTGGCAAACTTTAATAATGATTTTTTTATAAAATATTCGGCATGATGAATTTCTGGTAGATTACAAGTCGTCGATTTTGCTTGTTTATGTACATTTTAATTTTTGGCTTACCTACGACCCATTGCTAATATGTGCTTGTTCTCAATTACCTTTGTTCTGATGTTTGACATCAAATTTTCCCTTCATGTATAAGGATATTATATCAAAAAAATTAGAAAATCTTAAATTATGATAATTATATATTACTTGTTTGATAATAATTTAGGACGTCACATTTACATTCATTATTTGTCAGAAAGTATATAAATAATTATAAAAGTAAAATGATTCATTAATCATGAGGCCATAGCAAGTAATATAAGAGCAATATCCTAAAATAAGAATGCAACTACGACAATAAATAAACTATAATTCCTCTTATGCGATGCTCGCTACTGTTATGAGAAACCGAAACATATCTACATTCTGAAATGAACCATCGTCATTTTGAAAACTCTTGCGAACAACTTTTGGTTGGTTTTGGAGTTTGTTGAGAATAACTTTTATTGTGATATCTGATATCATCTACTACTGCACTTTCGTAGATGACTTCTATTTAGAGAGTCTATTGGGCCCTACAAGGATATCATATGACAACTCTTGCTATGATGTACTGTTGGGGATGACTTTTGTTTACTCTAACCTATTTGATTTTCTATACGAACGATTATGTATGGTCAATGCGTATGAACCATCTTTTATTCTCTTGAACTGTCTGTTTAACTTGTTTCGGACGCTTTGTTTGACATATATACCAGGTTATAAGCTCACTGTGCCAAATTAACTAGTATATATATATATATAGCAACACAAAAAGAGTTTATCAAAAAAGAATTTTTTTAAAACTAAGATATTCGATTCTTAACTCGGATCATTACAATGAATAGCAATTGGTGAAGTTTCAATACAACCCGGTTCAACAATACCCAAAATATCCTTGGAAAATGGGATTGGACTACGTAAAGACTCCATTTTCCATGCTCTTTCGCAAGCGGAAAAAATAAGGGCAAAGAAACTTGGCGAACCATTCCTACTCAACGTTAGCTCCAAATATCAAGCTACAATAGAACCAAAATCCACACCAAAACTGAGACTACGATACACGTAAATGAACCGGTGTTACTGTATAGGAACTTTTCTGGAGAATTGGAGCTCTTCGAATCCATAGCCGGAATGGTGCTGTTTAGTAGTGTGCCATTCTTATCACTTCCAGAGAATATGCACGAACCGTGACCTGCCGTTCGTTAAAAAGGACACGTTAGATATGTAATAAATGAAATCAAACGACTTGTAATTTCTTGAAAAAATAGTTTATTTTACTTGGACTTGTGGTAGTAATGGCAGCCACCCCATTAAAATCACAGCTTCCAGAAGTCTTTCCCATGTTATGATAATACGTATCGAATGCATATGCTGCGTGGGCAAACACGTTATCTGGTTCATAGCAGGCTTGCCCCTGCAGTATAGGAGAACAGTCTACTTTTCCAGGTCCACAAGCCCAATCCAGAGCAGCCTGCACCATTTTTTCGTCAGCGCCTTCTTTTGCTGTGCAATAAGTCTGGTTTGTGGTGTCATTGGCCAACATAGATCCCGAACCCATCAAGTGTAACACATACACGGGAACCCCATTTGCGTCGAACAATCCCCAGTTTTTCTCGGAAAGGGGCCCTGGTTTCATATCCTCGTTGTATAGCTCGTATATGTAAGTGCTGACACCAATCCCAGGATGTTTTGGAGTTCCGGTTTTGTTCAATATGTGTCGTATCACATTGCTGTTGTAAGTATTGGCATCATCTAAAGTGGCATCAGGCTCATTTGAATCGCCTTTCGAGGGCCACCCCGTTTCGGTAACCATAACTGGAAGATTTGTGATGTTAAGAGAAGCCATTGCAAAATACGCGGCATCAACCATAGCATCAAACACATTAGTATAATGAAGAAGCGTATTTGCATCTACGGCTTCTTTGTTACTTGGAAGAGGCTTGAAAAGAGCATAATCTAATGGGATTACACCATTTGATTGCATATAATCGAAGTAAGGGTATATGTTGAGCATGAAATACGAGCTTGTTGATTGAAGAAAATTGAGAACGGGTACCAAAACCGGATTCCATGAATGATTAAAGAAAGCTTGGGATGGCGGGAAAGAGTCAAGAATGATGGAAGATGCAAGTGGTGTCGAAACTTTGATTTGTCTATCAAGATTTGACGCCACAAGGGCTGAATGGATAAATCTGAGGCCTTTAACAAGAACATGAGCGACATTTGGCAGGGATGTAAAAACCTCAGAACCAACACAGATTGTTGTGATATTGGTGGCAGGATAGTGTGCAACCACGTTCTGAGATACCCAATTTGCGGCAGTGGAATTTGATTGACTAAGGCCTATAAGCTGGTCATTGGGCACAGAGATAGCAACTCGGATACCTGTATTAGCAAGAGCAAGAAGCATTCCTCGATCTGCATTGTACAGCCTGACGTGCCGGATTTGCTGAGCTTTGAGGAGTTCAACTACTTGAGTAGGGTGTGGCATGTCTGAGAGCTCCGTTCCAATGTTCACTCCAACAAATGCATCTGCATGAGAGAAGTCAAATTATGCCTCCAAGTTGTTTAGAATATAGCTTTTATAAATAATATATTATTTATAGTTTTTATGCATAAAAAACCAAACTTTCTTTAAAACATTAAGTAAACAGAACAGAAATTCCCTGTAGTATTAGTATTGTTATGAATTTAATCAAATCCAATCCATGGTCAAGAAACACATGTGAACGGCCAATTGAACCAACAAGATCACTGAATGCACATGACTCACGGTACTGTTACAAACTTGAAGTTCACAGAATAATTCTCTATGCACAGCAGATTAAAGGCACTCAAAAGATCAATAGACAAGATGAATAATTGCAGCAAGCGACATTAATGAAAAACAGAAAAGAAAACACAAGAAAAACAACACCGAGTTTACGTGGTTCGGCCAAGAACTACGTCAACGGGAGGAGTTTTCAATGATTTCATTCGAGTATATCCGAGTTTACGTGGTTTTCAATGATTCCCTCTTCGATACACTCATATGATTTACAATGAATCCATCTAACGAATCACTCATACCATTGCTCTCAAAAAACTCTCATGTTATATCAAACCAACTGCCTCACAATCACTCTTGTGCTTTTTCTTTTTCCTCTCGCTCAATTTCTGCTGCCGTGCCCAGATGCCCTTATATACTGGTAAGAAAAAGTCACCTGCACAGTAGGTAGTCAACCAACTTCCTAGCCAGTTAACAGGTCACCCAACCTCCTCTTAACGGCATTTGGAAGCTTCTGCAGCTGTACGTAACCAAGCATTGACTGAATATAACTGAATCAAGTTGATACAAATCTCAACAAATCTCCACCTTATCAACTTATTCAATCAACATTCATATCCTCAACCAATTGTCCTTTGAATATACAACTGCACCGATGATCAAGCTCCGGAACAACCGATGGCACGAGGCGTATCCGCGATTGAAGCCTACTACTCATTCTACCAAGAATCTGCGGTCTCTTCCAGCTTTAATCTCACCCTCGAAGCTCCACCTCGATATAAAGTATCCTCATCTTCACTCCAATAGTTTGTAGAGCAACATTTCTTCTTGGAATTATTTTCCCATCATCCAATGATGCCAAGAACTCCCCAAGAAATATCCACCCCCTTCCTCAATCTATTGAGTCCTTTCAAGACCGGATATGGATCCCCATGTTCTTTCTTGAATCATCTTTTCAAAACTGAAATTCTTCCGGCCATCACTTCAAATTCCAAAAGCTGCTCTCAGTTTTACAGTCTTGAATCCAAATTCAGTAACAAGAATCTGTCTGAGCAAGGTTTTTAATCAAGAAATAACAATACAATTATGAATGGACCCAAAAAACAGTGCCAAAGAAAACCAAGATTATGTTCCTCAATTGTTGAGCATTTGCCGTAAACCCATTATGCACAATATGCATAATGATTTTTGTGACACCAGCTCACGCACACATGAGCATAATCATCTCTAATCTTCAACTTTAATCATTTCATTCAGTTTTCTTGATCTGGCGTCATTTGAATCGATCACCATCAGTTTGCCTCTCCTCTGCTCTTGAGGAAACAACCCGCTCCATCCTCCTAATCTCCGAGATTAAGCTTCTTGACGTCAATTCGATCCTTCATCAATTCACCGGTTCTCCTTTATTCCAGTAACTGCTCACATGCTCTGGTTAATCCCTTCAAGAACCGCTCGTCTCAAAATGAATAACTCCTTGGAACTGCACGTCCCTCGTGCATTCTCTGTTCCAGAATCTGCTCTTCAACCTCTGTTCACCTTCTTGATTCTTGCACTCCTGCATCATTCCTGCATCATTCATTCTTGAATTCCCCTCGAAATGCTGCTCCCTCGACCCAAGAAAACAGCACATTCAACCTGAATTTTTAAGAAACCTGCAGCCTTCAAGAACTCCAAGAACACCTGCTGATCCTTTGCCGCACATTCCATTTCTTGATCACATTTCTTGTCGTGGTCGTTCCCACAGACGGCGCCAATTGTTATGAATTTTAATCAAATCCAATCCATGATCAAGAAACACATGCGAACGGCCAATTGAACCAACAAGATCACTGAATGCACATGACTCACGGTACTCTTGCCAACTTGAAGTTGACATTCTCTATGCACAGCAGATTAAAGGCACTCAAAAGATCAATGCACAAGATGAATTGCAGCAAGCGACATTAATGAAAAAAAGAAAAGAAAACACAAGAAAAACGACACCGAGTTTACGTAGTTCGGCCAAGAACGCCTATGTCAACGGGAGGAGTTTTCATTGATTTCATTGGAGTATACCAAGCAATTACATTACATGATTTCCTCTTCGATTCACTCGTAGGATTTACAATGAATCACTCATACCATTGCTCTCAAAAACTCTCATGTTATATCAAACTCACTGCCTCACAATCACTCTTGTGCCTTTCTTTTTTCTGCCTTTTCTTTTTCCTCTCGCTCAATTTCTGCTGTCGTGCCCTGGTAAGAAAATGTCACCTGCACAGTAGGTAGTCAACCAACTTCCTAGCCAGTTAACAGGTCACCCAATCTCCTCTTAACGGCATTTGGAAGCTTCTGCAGCTGTTGTACGTAACCAAGCATTGACTGAATATAATTGAATCAAGTTGATACAAATCTCAACAAGTATCATTGTGCGATGGAACGCAAAAATATTCCAGTGGAATATGAAGCCTATGAAATGATTACAAATTCTTTTTCGAGTTTGGACAAATGACTTTTCCGTGAAATAAAGGCAAATATGGAAACCATGATTTAGCATTTTGTTGTCTCGTTTCATGGTCTTATGTTGTCTTGTACTCGAGAAAAAAGAGGTTGCATTCAAAAAAAGAAAAGAAAAGAACTGGTGATAAGATTGCAAAACTAGCAGACAGAACACGTACTAAAGAAATAGATGTTGGTTTCAATGAGGCCGGGCGTTCTTTCCCACCTATATTTTCGACTAAAGTTGTCCCCATTTTGTCAATTATCGAGTATTCGTGCAGTTCTAAACCTTGGATATCTGATGACTTACATGGGTCATATGATGATGTTGTAATTGCTAAACACGAGCTTGACAATACAATGGTCTCAACTCACCCATAAATTAGCACAAATTGTACGAATACAGCACCATCCAAAAACCAATCAAAAGCTTGCTCCACCTTACTGAGTTATTAAAACCAATCAGAACCTGACCTTATATCATTGAAAATTAAAAATGGTAATCAACACTTGAAGAAGGGTATATTAATATCAATATCACTAATTAAGTGAACATCCAACCCGACAAAGATCATTTGGAAAAGACTGAAACACATAAATTTATGGAAACATTCATTTCTTGGTTCATCTTTGTAGAAACATCCACTGAATTATCTTCACAGCACCAATCCATGGAGGAAGATCAGGAAAAGATTGAGAAAGATCATATCTCTCCCAAATATTAGAGATATGATATCTGGTTAATTCAATTAATTGATTCTGTAATCTTATCATGTATATCAGAGTTTATATAAGGCTTCCAATATTTGTATTCTAATTATCTTGAGATCAATACAAAAGTGTTCATCCATTACATTATATGGTATCAGAGCACAAGCAAAGACTAACGTCTCTCCACATAAATTTATGGAAACATTCATTTCTTGGTTCATCTTTGTAGAAACATCCACTGAATTATCTTCACAGCACCAATCCATGGAGGAAGATCAGGAAAAGATTGAGGAAGATCAGAAAGATCATATCTCTCCCAAATATTAGAGAATGATATCTGGTTAATTCAATTAATTGATTCTGTAATCTTATCATGTATATCAGAGTTTATATAAGGCTTCCAATATTTGTATTCTAATTATCTTGAGATCAATACAAAAGTGTTCATCCTTTACATTATATGGTATCAGAGCACAAGCAAAGACTAACGTCTCTATTATGACTTCCTCAGCCTCTTCTTCAATCAACAGTGAAGTCCTATCTCCTACCCCACCTATCACCACCATGCCCAACATTGCTGCCACCAAATTGACAACCGAAAACTACCTTCTCTTGAAAGTGCAACTCGTTCCTTATTTTAAAGGACAGACCCTTTTTGGCTACCTTGATGGTACTACCATTCCACCCGCTGCACAACTCACCAATACAGATTCTGTCACTAGAAATGTCACCAGCACTCCTAACCCTGCGTTCTCCCACTGGATACGGTAGGATAATTTAATCCTAAGCACTCTTCTATCTTCCATGTCTGAAAGTGTCATTGCTCAAGTGGTTTCGCATACTACATCACATGGTGTGTGGACTGCACTTGAGAAGCATTTTGCGTCAAAATCCAGAGCAAGTACAATGCAAGTACGTACTCAACTTGCCAACGCAAAGAAAGGAAACCAACCTGCTAGTGATTATTTCTTCTCTATCAAGAAACTTTCTGATGAACTTACCATCTCTGGACAACATTTGGCAATTGATGAGATTATTTCCTATGTTCTTGCTGGACTTGGCCATGAATATGACAGCTTTGTGTCCTCCATCTATGCACGTATGGACTCCCTTGTCAATAAATCTAAATCTCAATCTCCCAACTCAATAACCTTTTGAATAGGGTTTTCATTCCATTATATAGAGGAGCATATTACAATAAGAATCTCCAGGAATCAGCCTAAGAATCAATAAGATTCTGCCAAATATACTAATTACCATCTATATTACAAATCAAATAATATCATATCAAATCAAATATTAATATATATATCTAATATCCTTAACATCCCCCCCTCAAATTGATGCTGGTTGATCAAAAAACATCAATTTGTCAATCCAAATAATCTGCCTCATAAGAATCAACACACCAGTCGGGAAAATCCGTCGCAAACACTTGTGCAAAATACGTCTCGCACCACGACAAAAGTATAAACGCACAACACCCGTGCAAGGCACGCACAACCACCGTGCAAGGCTAAAACGCACAACACTCGTGCAAGGCTAAAACGCACAACTAATGTGCAAGGATTAAACGCACAACTACCGTGCAAGGACGCCACAAACTCCACGGCAAAAGTACCGATCACCACACACAAATCAGAAGAGAAGTGGTCACCCAGGTCCCCAAATCGAGCAGAATCCACAAAACAAAGAATCCGCCTCCGAAAGAAAAAACAAAAAGACACCGCCCTAGATCGCGACCCGAAACCCAAGATTGCACATAGAAAGAAGCCCAAACCGCAAAGCTAGATGCAGTAAAGCCCTATCGCCGCCCATAAACGCTAGCCGCCGCAGCACCCAGAAACACAACCACTGCGTGCGTGAAACCAGAAATCGCGACACAACTGTCGCGCGCCCGAACACGAATACGCAAAACCCTAAAGTGCGAGACACACAATAGGGCAGAAATCCGATGAAGAAAACTGAAAAAAAAAACATCGCAAAAGTGGAAAGTCGTCTACCCCCAGGGCCATTGCTGCCACCTGCGAAGAAGGCGACGAAGGCTGGGGGCAGAAGTCCATGCGCAGCCTGAAAACCTACAAAAATTTTATATTTGATATGACTCTAATACCATGTCAATAAATCTAAATCTCAATCTCCCAACTCAATAACCTTTTGAATAGGGTTTTCATTCTCATTATATAGAAGAGCATATTACAATAAGAATCTCCAGGAACCAGCCTAAGAATCAGTAAGATTTTGCCAAATATACTAATTACCATCTATATTACAAATCAAATAATATCATATCAAATCAAATATTAATATATATATATATCTAATACCTTAACATCCCTCACCCTCGAAGAAGTTTACTCTTTACTTCTCGCCACTGAATCTAGGCTGTCCCGACATCACACCACCATTGTTACGCCTGCTCTTGAAGCACATACTGCACAACGTCTTCCAAACAACAATAATAGAGGCTGTGGTGTTTTTAGAGGCAGGGGACGTTCCTCCACCTCTCGAGGAACTCTACCATCCACTCAACGAAGTGATATCGTTTGCCAAGTCTGTGATAAACCAGGTCATTCTGCAAGACGTTGCTATCATCGCTTTGATAGTGCCTATACTGACTCTCGCCCACAACCTCGACAGGCCTTAGTTGCAACTAATAGTTCTCATTGGGCCACTGACTGGACTACTGACACAGGCGCGACTCATCATGTCACTAATGATATGAATCAACTAAATATCAAGAGTGATAATTATGAAGGCTTGGATCTGCTGCAAGTCGGTAATGGTCAAGGTTTGCAAATCTCAAAAATTGGCTCTTCTACCTTGTCTACCCCTTCGATCCTTTGTTTTAAATCATGTTCTTGTTGTTCCTCAAATAAAAAAGAATCTCCTTTCTGTCCAAAGATTTTGCTTTGATAATAATGTCTACTTTGAGTTTCATGCTAATTTCTTTCTTGTGAAGGCATACTCGGGGATCGTCCTCCACCGCGGCCACCTCAGTAATGGTCATTATAAGTTTGCACCAAATAATGCCTCTCTTCAGGCCCTTTCTAGAATTAGAGTCTCTTCCAAGAGTGGTGTGAAAACCCGATTTCCCGACTAAGTCAAAAGCTAAAGTTTTAGTAAATCAAAATACTTAAGGTTGTTTATTTAAATCAATAACTTAGTGTTTATATAATACTGAATTGTATGAAAGATAATATTGATTTGTACAAAAGATAATATTTAGTTTATATGATTTAATCTTGTAGAGTTTTAAAACAATAAAAAGTTTATAGACAATATTGAATTATAATATCAAGAGATAGTATTATACTAGGACTCTAGATTAAACAAGTTAATAAATAGTTAAAAAGCCAATCAATTACCTCACAATTCAACAATTTTCGAAACACACAATAGCACACACTAAAAGGTGTGAAATTTTCTGCAAGGAAAGGAGATGAAATTCATCGCGTTTCTGTCACTCAAATTCATTGAAACACGCAAGAATCGTTTCTGATATCTGTAAGTGGGCTTTTGTTATATATTCATTTCGTTTTTGAGAAAATCGTATGTATGTTTTGAAACCTCAATCGATATGTGAATTATGTTGAAGTTATGATGTTCGGATGAAAACTATATTTTTTAAGCACTTTAAGTTTCGAAATCTGATTGGGGGAATTCTTTTATGGCCCTGATGCGGTGGGATTATAACCGTTTACACGACCTGATACGGTGGTTATTCGTGGGTGATCCGATGTCATGACCTCGTCTCTAGGGGGGTTAAGTTTAGAGACTGTATCAGTACCAAGAGGAAATTAGATGATTTATTGTGCTTAACGTATATGAAAAATATTGATGATATGATACGTTATGTTATGGCTCGATGGGAGCAATTATGATAATTCATGGCTCGATGGGAGCGATTATGTTTAGATGCATTCATATCAGTTTATGATTCGATTATGATATATGTTTTGGAAAAATTATGAATATGTATTATATTATCACATCGATTGGCCCCGCTTGCTGAGTGTTTTCCAAAACTACCCCTTACTCTAACTTCCTAGATATAAGCGAATCAAAATCCAGAAGAAGGTCAAAACCAGTTCTGGAGATGGTGAATTAGATGTTATTGTTCAAGATGCCGCTGCCATTAATTTATGAAGCTTCCGCTGATATTTGTAAGAATTATTTATTCTTTTGGAATAATAGACTGGTTTTCGTAGAATTCTGTATTACGAGGCTTGTTGAATTTGAATTGTATTTAGAAACAACGCCGGTTATCGACCCCGGTCTCGGGGCGTGACATTTAAGTGGTATCAGAGCGAGCCAGGTTCCATAATCCCGTTGGGAAGAAAATATTACAATCCTACTGGGTAAAGACTTGGTTGAATATAATACTAGATTATAAATCCCGGTTAAAACATACCAACTTAGAAGAATATTCAGTTGGGTAAATATAGATTTGTTCACAATTGGATAATTTCAATTTCCATTAAAAATCAAATCGAATTAGAATTTTTTTCTTAAAAAAATTAAATAATAATAATAAAAAAAAAATTCAAAAACAATACCCTAGAAGCTACCGCCGCCGCCTGAAATGCCGGCCGACTAGACTGCCAGGACCATCTCCTCCCGTCGAGCGCACTATCCAAATACCAGACCCATCGGACCAGGTTTGGCCAACGAATTTACGACCAAAACTCGACGCCGTCGGTCCTCCTTCAAATATCGCCAACTCCAAACAAAGATCAACAGATCCGCGCAAACTCTTATGAACATCACCTCTTGAACAAAATCCCTCTGTCAATTTCGAGAGCCATAAACCAACGATAGCTAACTCCGATATAACCCAGCGATTTCACGAACCCCGACTTCTCGTCCTTCAATTTTCATTAGTGACATTTTTTTTCAAGCAACTTTGTGATATTGATTCATGTAAGATTGAGATCAAAAGGCCTCTTCGCATTGCAAGTCACAGTTACCGGATGATGAGTAATTTCCGATCGAATCTCACGCATGTCTAAGAACCCTAGGCCGAAACTTTGACCCTCGATTTCTCACTCACCATAACAACTTTTTTAAATCAAACTTGGGGATATTATCCTCGTAAAACGACGATCAGGAACCATCTTTCAATTTCAAATCACAGTGATGGGATGACAATGAAAGTCCAGATCCAAACGCAAACTGTACGCGAACCCTTGCAACGGAAAACTCTAGTCGGACTCGATTCCGACCATATCTGGCTCTATTCCGATCAATTGACCGGAGATTCAGCATGCACATGACCTACAAACTAAACCCCTGCGAATTTCGGATTTCAGGCTTCTTTGAAAAAGAATTTTTGGGCGTCAATTTCGCGCAACATGAACCATAAAATTGCAAATCCCAATTTCTCCGCCATCGACACATCAAAACTCAATTACTAAAGGCCCCAAGTATTACGTCTCATGGGCAATTCAATTTCATCGTCAATTGCGAACAACGATTTCTGGAGTCACGACCGCCACACCTTCCCAACCGGACCAAATTCCCCAAAATGTATTTCTAAGTTTTTCTTTGTATTACCATTAGACTATCCATACTCAAGTATATAACATGTTGTTTAAGATTACGAACTCAAAATTCCTTGTTTTCGATACGCTCAACTCTTTGAATTTTTCTATTTTTGGCTAATTTTGGGGAATTTTAATTTCCCAACCACCTCGATATTTTGAGTTCATATTTTATTGGAATCGCGTTCTTCATGGAAATAATTTATTTTGAATTTTTTTTTTCATTCAAATTCAAGAACTTCAATTCGGGTGAAATATCAGGCTAAGTCGAATAGTCGAGGACATGTCTTCCTTATTCTAATTTTGCTTGATTCTTAGTACTTAAGTAAATATCAGATTATGCGTTTGTGAAAATAAGATAATATTTATATTCTTAATTGGGTATAGATTATTGCATTTCATGCCAAGACATATGATTTTTTTTGTTCGAACGACAACATATTAGAGGCTTAGAATTCATTTAGGATATTAGAAATACATTTTCAGCATTTCAATGATTCTTTTGAAATCCGATCAAATTTGTTTCGATCAATGAAGTTATTTGTCTTTCTTCAAATTTGTTTCTGATATTCTTTTGAACTCATTTATCATTGACAAAATCATTTGTTGACTTTAGATCATTGCTAATTTAACTCCAATATTCTTTTGAATTCTCAAGCCATAATTGGTGAACCATATAGAATGGCAACTCTTGTCAACTGCACACATAACTTAAATCGAGACTCTGATATTAGTTAAGCGATAGAAAGCTTTCCACGCTTTTCTAATTCATCTGAAATATTAGAGTTCAATGCTATTTTAGGAATGAACGAGTTAGCAAGACATCACACCTTAATTGACATTGTCAGCTTTTATTTCATCCCTAGACATTCCATTATGATTATGCACTCTATTTTGTTCCTTTTTATATAATCTCGTATTCAAAGTGAAAACTCACGTTTACTTCTATCGTGTTTTAATCATACACTTTTACTGAAAGAATTGTGACAATCTATTATTTGTATTATGGAGTTTCTTCGGCAATTTTGGAAAAGTCTCGTTTGTTCGAATACTTATTCAACCACTTATTCACTTTGAAAGTATTATCATTTCCTCATCTATTTTAATTTTTTTGGATTTGAAACCTATCTTAGTTGTGATGCACTCCTTCAATCATTCCCTCTGATCATCACATCAATTTTTTTCTTTGTTTTTGTCTTCGTAATAACCATTATATTATTTGGTTGATGTGGTTATCGTTTTTCATCAAAGCTTGAGACTTGATCATTTTTTAGACTTCATTTTTGTTTGAGTTTTATATGACCTTGATTCTCTTCATATCAAGAAGTATTTGTGCCTACCATCTTTGCAAAACTTGTTCTTAGTTGGTGAACAAGACCACATACTTGTCTTTATTTTCAATTCTTTGGAATTATCATTTATCCTCTTTACATGAACATGTATCCTAAAATGATGCATGTCGTCTTTGCGAATTCTTTTAGCAAACAATCATTTTTATTGATCGGTTCAGCTCACCAAAAGTTTATAATTTTTTTTGTCACTTCACTTTCTCTTGAGCAATAATCTTTTACCTATTATTGATTATTTGACAAATGAAATCCGTTCAACTCAAAATCTTACTAGGTCGATTTCTCAAAAATTAAGGTATCTTCATTAGAGTACGTGGCGAAAGAATAATAGAAGCAGTACCTGTAAAAATAGATTTTGGTTCGATTAGGTTAGAGCTCGGTCGAGGCTATAAACCAATAGATGTAGAAAGTTGGTCTCGACAACTTCTATTAGCGACCCAAGATTGGACGACGACTTTGGAAGAGCTTTTGATAAGCGATGATTAGGTTGAGATGACTGTTCGGACTCTCGAAGATATACTACGAGTGCATGCCTTAACTTCGGTGCAAATTAGAGCAAACTTTTGTCCATAAGCGAGTTGCTTTCAACATCAACTATCAAAGTAGGATCAAGATAACTATAAATGAAGCTCTTTAGTAATGAAAATATCGATCACCTTTATGTTCGGACAAAGTAGAGGAGAAGACCATCAACGTACCCGAACTCGTACAAGCATCCATGAACAATGTTGCAATTGTTAGAGAGCGACTCAAGATAAAAACAAGGTCGTCAAAGAGCTGGACTGACTTGATACAAATGCAGACATAATTTGAAATCGCTGACAAATTTTATGAAGGATGTTATTCTACATAAGAAGATAGGAAAGTTGAGACCAAGATATGAAGGACCGTTCGAGATTTTAGAGAAAGTGGGAACGTTAATGCTACCATCCAGCCTATCGAGGATTCATGATGTCTACCACGTATCGCAACCAAGGAAGAACATTGCTGACCCGAATTATGTGCTCGAAGTAGAACCCTTAATAGTTTAAGGAAACCTGACAAAAATCTAAAGTACGAAGAAATCTCGACTCGAATCGTTGATTCAAAGGATCAAATGTTGAGAAGAATGACTATTATTCTCCATGTCAAAGTTCAATGGTCCAATCATACGGAAAGAGAAGCTACTTGGGAACTAGAAGAAAAGATGCGAGAGAATACCTAATCTTTTTCAAGTTCAAACTCACTCAAGTTTCGAGGACGAAACGAGATGAATGTGAAAACCCGGTTTCCCGACTAAGTCAAAAGCTAAAGTTTTAGTAAATCAAAATACTCAAGGTTGTTTATTTAAATCAATAACTTAGTGTTATATAATATTGAATTGTATTAAAGATAATATTGATTTGTACAAAAGATAATATTTAGTTTATATGATTTAATCTTGTAGAGTTTTAAAACAATAAAAAATTTAAAGATAATATTGAATTATAATATCAAGAGATAGTATTATATTAGGACTCTTGATTAAACAAGTTAATAAATAGTTAAAGAGTCAATTACCTCACAATTCAACAATTTTCGAAACACACACTAGCACACACTAAAAGGTGTGAAATTTTCTGCAAGGAAAGGAGATGAAATTCATAGCGTTTCTGTCACCCAAATTCATTGAAACATGCTAGAATCGTTTCTGATATCTGTAAGTGGGCTTTTGTTATATATTCGTTTCTTTTTTGAGAAAATCATATGTATGTTTTGAAACCTCAATTGATAGTGAATTATGTTGAAATTATGATGTTCGGATGAAAACTATATTTTTTTAAGCACTTTAAGTTTCGAAATCTGATTGGGGAAATTCCTTTATGGCCCTGATGCGGTGGGATTATAACCGTTTACACGACCTCATACGATGGTTAACCGTTGTTCTGAAAAGTCCAGACCCTTTATTCGTGGGTGATCCGATGTCATGACCTCGTCTCTATGAGGGTTAAGTCTAGAGACTGATATCAGTACCAAGAGAAAATTAGAGGATTTATTGTGCTTAACGTATATGAAAAATATTGATGATATGATATGTTATGTTATGGCTCGATGGGAGCAATTATGATAATTCATTGCTCGACGGGAGCGATTATGTTGAGATGCATTCATATCAGTTTATGATTCGATTATGATATATGTTTTGGAAAAATTATGAATATGTATTATATTATTACATCGATTGGCCCCCGCTTGCTGAGTGTTTTCCAAAACACTCACCGCTTACTCTAACTTCCCAGATATAAGCGAATCAAAATCGAGAAGAAGGTCAAAACCAGTTTTGGAGATGGTGAATTAGATGTTATTGTTCAAGATGCCGTTGCCATTAATTTATGAAGCTTCCGCTGATATTTGTAAGAACTATTTATTCTTTTGGAATAATAGATTGGTTTTCGTAGAATTCTGTATTACGAGGCTTGTTGATTTTGAATTGTATTTAGAATCAACGTCGGTGTTATCGACCCCGGTCTCGGGGCGTGACAAGTGGCATCGGCGCTTAGGTCATGCTGCTCTTCCAGTTGTCAATCGTCTCCTTTCAAGCATTAACATTTCAGTGAATAAAAGTACTACTAGTCCTGTTTGTTCGGACTGTCAAATGGCCAAGAGTCATGCCTTACCCTTTAGGTCCTCCCCTTATGTATCCCCTGCTCCTTTAGACTTGATTTTCACTGATGTTTGGGGTCCAGCCTCTGTAGCATCTACTACAGGTGCTCGTTATTACATTAGTTTTTTGGATGATTATTCTAAATTTTTGTGGCTCTTTCTTATTACTTTGAAATCTGATGTCGAAACTGTGATTTTACAATTTCAAAAATATGTTGAAAACCACTTTGACATTGACTTAAAGCCATTCAATCGGATAGGGGTGGGAGTATCGTCGCTTACATCATTATTTTAAAGAAAATGGCATTGATCATCGTCTCTCATGTCCTTATACTCACCAACAAATGGGCTCCATCGAACGCAGACATCGACATATTGTCGAAGTTGGTTTAAGCATTTTATCTCACTCGCACCTCCCTTCTCTCTTTTGGGAATATGCTTTTCAAACAGCCACATATCTCATAAACCGCCTACCTACACCTGTACTAAAAAAAATCAGCCCATATGAAGTACTTTATAAACGAAAACCCGACTATTCCTTCCTTCGAACTTTTGGTTGTGCTTGCTGGCCAAACTTGCGTCCTTACAACAAACACAAGTTAGACTTTCGTAGTAAAACGTGTATCTTCATCGGTTATAGTGTTGGTCACCATGGCTACAAATGCCTTGATTTATCAACACCCTACTGTTTCTTATCACTATACCAATGTTCACTTCCCTCACACTCCAAATCTCTCTTGTTCTTGAGCCAAGGGATGTGCACACTACACCATTATCGGCTAACATTACTCCAACTTGTCCATCTACTGATATGTATACAGGTATGAACTCTCCTCCAGATCCCATACCACATGAGTCTGTAGTGCTACCTTCGGAACCTTCGACATCTCAGGTTGACCCATCTATTCCTACTTCACTTCAGGTTGACCCATATATTCCTACTTCACTTCACAGCAACACCTCACATGGTATGGTATCTCGATCAAAAAGCAATATTTTTAAGACCAAGAAGCCATCCGATGATTTTATCCGCTACCCTCTACCGAAGGCTCTTCTTGCATCTGCCACTACTATGGATAATGAACCCACCTGTTATACTGAAGCGACCAAACATGCTCACTGGCGCGCTGCTATGGATTCAAAATTGATGCATTAATGCGCAATGGAACGTGGACTCTAGTTTCTCCTTCTCCACATGTTAATGTTGTTGGTTGTCGCTGAATCTTTAAAATCAAATGTCATGCTGATGGAACCATTGAGCGATACAAAGCTCGTCTGGTGGCAAAGGGATTTCATCATCAAGAGGGCTTAGACTTCAATGAGACATTCAGTCCCGTCGTTCGCCATGCCACTATCCGTTTGATCATCTTTGTTGCTCTCACGTTTCATTGGGACATTCGTCAAATTGATATAAAAAATGCCTTCCTACATGGTGTTCCAACAGAAGATGTCTACATGACTCAACCTCAAGGCTACTCTCATCCCCAGTTTCCTCATCACCTTTGCAAGCTACGTAAATCTCTATATGGTTTACGTCAAGCCCCACGGGCCCGGTTCTCTCGCTTAACTGACAAATAACGTTCCCTTGGTTTCATGGCCAGCAAGGCCGACAACTCTATGTTCATATGGCGCACTTCGAACACAATCACACTTATTCTCATTTATGTGGATGATATATTGATCACAGGCTCGAGTCCAATAGCCATTTCCAACGTCATTCAAAGCTTGAGAACTGCATTTCCAGTTAAAGACCTGGGTTCATTAAGCTTCTTTCTTGGCATTGAAGCTCTACGATCTCCTAATGGTATGTACTTGACTCAGATGAAATATGTTGCTGACCTCCTCACTAAAACTGCCATGGTTATTGCCAAGCCGTGCACCAGCCCTATGTCATGCACTTCTTCTCTTACTGCTCATGACGGGGTCCCGTTCTCTGATCCTCACTTGTATCGTCAAGTCGTTGGCAGCCTCCAGTACTTAATACTTCACTCGCCCAGAAGGATCAAGTACTGAGATGAAAGACCATTCCATACTCCAAGACCATTCCATACTCAAAGACCAAAGGTCAAACCATATGTATTAAGAGGTCACTTGGGAATCGGAAAAAAATATGCGAGAGAAATATAAATGTCCCATCAAGATCGAGCCGACTCAAGTTTCGAGGACGAAACTTCCAATAAGGAGGGAGGGATGTGAAGCCCCGGAAATTTGCCTAATCAATTGCCTTTCCAAATCATGAGAGTCATTCATTGACTTGCTAAAGTCATAACACTAGTCATTCAAGGTCATGCAATTGTATCACTCAATCATGCCACAATTTAATCTCATTCAACCCTATCAAATATTATCATTCAATCTCATTAATGACATTTAGTGCGTTGCTCAAATTGTGTCATTAAAGGGCATAAGTTTTGGTATTGGTCAAATAATTCTCCTACATTAAACACTCAAAAATCATTTATTCATTTTGCCTCATTATTGACTCATTCAAGTGTCATGCCCAAATCTTGGTATCCATTTAATTGCATGATCAAATCATGACATTACCATTCATTAAAGTTTAGGGATCCAAATTGAAATCCTCCTACATTGAATCACCTTACTCCTAATTATATTCTCACTTAATTGTCACACCATTAGCATCCAATTATCATAAAGCCATCCAATTATTATTTAGCTCCAATCTTGTCATTAGAAGGCTATAGAAGTGAATATACAATTATTATCATCCAATTAAAATAACACCTTATGACCTACCTTGAATCTTGCCAATTTGTGCCAAAAAGGTGGATCTAAACTAAACCACCCCACCACATTAAAACCCATTATATATCATGCCATAAGAAAGGAAAAAGTCATCTATTATACAATTAGCTTTTCGAAAATATCACACACTACACACAAGAATTTGAAACATGCAAGGAAGAGAGGATGAGATTTTCACCATTTTCTCAACCCAGATCTCATCTCAACATGCTTCAATTATCCAACGAGGTAAGTGGGTTTTTGCTACAACTTCATTTCGTTTTCAAACTTTATGTATGCTTTAAATCTCGATTGAACAACCCTATGAAAAGTATGTTTTTAAATCTAAACAAGTATGTGACATGATCATGAATGAAGGACCTTGCGGAGCAACGTGCTACGTGTGTATGAGACACCACTTGATTCGACGGGGCAAAGTGCTACATGATGTGGGCGTGCCACATGCATGGGAGTCACCTCTTGATCCTTAAGAGCAAAGTGCTATACCACGGGAGCCACCTCTTGAATCCAATAAGTCGATATGTGAATATGTGGAGATATGTGTTTATGAGTAAGAAATGTGTTTATGTGCCAAGATCTATGGATTTGATAAAGAAATGTTTAAAATGATTTCAGCTATGAAAATAATGTGTTTTTACTATGTTCAATCGGCCCCTACTTGCTGAGTATTTTCCCAAATACTCACCCCCCTTACCTCCCCTCCCAGACAAAGACGAAAAGTAGAGATCGAGGAAGAATTACAAGAACAATTTTGGAGATGATGATCCACGAAGAACCTTCAAGAATTTATTAGTTTTATTTACGCTTCCGCATATTTGATTTAATCCGAGACAATTGTATTTTGTAATATCAATTGTAAAAGACGATTATTATTTTCTATGGAATAAATAGACTGGTTTTTATCATAGATCTGTACACGAGGCTTGTTGATTTTGAATTAATGTTTGGAATCAACGCCGGTGTTATCGATCCCGGCTTCGGGGCGTGACAGTCAAGTTCATTTCCAGCACTGATCAACTCGCTGACTCCCTCACTAAGCCCCTCGCTCCTTCTCGGTTCAGAAAGGTACTACACAATCTGAATGTCCGTGCTCTACCATTCGGATTGAGGGGGGCGTCTAGAAACATCCACTGAATTATCTTCATAGCACCAATCCATGGAGGAAGATCAGGAAAAGATTGAGGAAGATCAGGAAGATCATATCTCTCCCAAATATTAGAGATATGATATCTGCTTAATTCAATTAATTGATTCTGTAATCTTATCATGTATATCAGAGTTTATATAAGGCTTCCAATATTTGTATTCTAATTATCTTGAGATCAATACAAAAGTGTTCATCCATTACATTATAATCTTAAACACCAGTTTACGCTAAAGCATGTTCGGATTTAGTATCTGCAACACTAGTCACTAATCTGAAATAGTAAGTATGGGAACAAGAACACTGTTTTTGTTCTGCAAGAGCATGTTCTTGGGAAAAAGCCCGACTTTAAAATAAACAAAAAATACTGTAACAGAAAGCATAACATTAGGAATACCTTCGTCAGCAGTACCCTAATTCCTGCATGCCTCCGCCGCTACCTTGCCGCCGTCGGAAAGTCGACCACCGACCAACTGTCGTGACCGCAACCCCCAGACGAAACCACGGCCCAAATCTCAGACTAATCGACGTTCGTATGCGTAACAGATTTCACGATCGAAAAATGGCGCAGCAACTCGTCGGTCGCCTCCCGCTTTTACAGTGTTCGGAAAATATGCCGGCCAATAAGACATTCCTAAGTGACCCACATACAAAGGCGACCAGAAGCCCTCAACGAATTCCAAGTTTCAGTCGCTGATTTCAGATCGCATTTCATGCCCAAGAACCCTAATTTTACCCTAATTCAGCCGAACAATTAGACCTTCGATTTCTCCCTGATTAACGCGAAAAATAAATTAAATTCGGGTTAATGATCCAGTTATCATTCCTAATAAAAGCCCTCTAACAAGTCGGAGTTACAAAAGAAGGAATGCATCCAATTTGGAGCCTAAAATCATGCTCAAGAACCCTATTTTTGCGAAATTTCAGCATTCGATTTGACAGACAATTCGAAGACAAAAATCCAATTAATTTCGGGATCTTGCTCGAAATCATGCCAGTAGTAAAAGCCCTATGATTTCGTCGGATTACAGACAAGGAAGGGACGCCAATTTTGAACCACAATTCACGCCCCTTAGAACCCTAAAATTGCGAAAATTTCGGACCTTGATTTCTCCCAACTCCGAATGCATTTTTAAAATTAAATCTGGGTTATGAATCCTCATAACATGTATATTAGTAGCCCTCAAACAATTTTGAAATTCCAAATCTCGAGTGATCGAATTCTTGAAGCCCTAATTCACGCCTTTTTAAACCCTAATAACTCAAATCCTTGCCCTCGATTTTTGAACCACCGAAGCATATTATTCCAATCCGCATAGTGTTATTTACCCTCACATCAATTCTAAGGAAAATCATTTGTCAATTTCGAAATTCAGCAACCAAAACGGAACCAATTGATGATCTAACTCTAACCCATGAAATCTCATCCTTCGATTCATCATCCACTGTAACATTTTTCCCCCAATACAACGTAGGCTGCAATGACTCACGCTCAAACCAGTTTGATCCAAAAGAAGGAGCATGTTATAACTGAATTTAAAATATTCCGAGACAAGGAGATGCGAGACAAGACCGAGTTGTTAGAAATAATCAATCACTACCGTTACAAGGCCCAAACGATGACCTTCCACCATCATCGTGCCGAAGAGCGTCTTACAAAAGCAATCGAGGACAACAAAACACTTATGAAAGTCCACATTAATAAGTGCCAACAGTTGGAACACTTCGAGCAGGAGTTCAATGATCGGGAGAACATGTGGACTCAAATTCAAGCCCTCGTGAATGAGAAGAATGAATTGGCACAGGAAGTCACCTACAAGCAGTATGTGATCAATTTCATGATGGAAGAGGAAGATCATATGGTACTGGAAGATGTTGAAGGGGATTTGGGAGACGGAGAAGCAATAGACTAATTTTTCTAATATGTAAAGTCATAAGGATAATAAGGAATATATCTTGGGTATCCTAGTGATGATTTTCTTTGTTTAGGATTTTGTCGTGAACCTCTCAGTTTAGTTAATAAATTTTAGTTTATTCTCCGAGCGTATCCCAATTGTGTTATTCATTGGTTACGCTCCTACGCAACAACTTTAAACCCTTGCTATTATTATTTTGAAAAGCTATATCCCTCTTTGTAAGTCATGATGAACACAATCCAATTGTTTCCAATATATTACTCTCAATTCCTTGAATTTTTAGTCTTGGGCTAACTTCGAGAATGTTAATTCTCAAATCACTCAATTTCGAGGAACTTAATTTCAAGCGAAATCTCGGGCTAACTCGAATAGTCGATGACATGCCCTTATTCTTAGTGAGATCCTTAGAACTAAGTAAAGTCATGTTATAATTTTGGGAGACATAATTTAAGATACATCTCATAATTTGAGTATAAGTTGTGATACTTTGGGTTCAAGTTGTATGATCATTTGGTTGGAATGAGAGATAGTAGATTAGTCTCTAAATATTAATAAGGAAATTAGAAATCAATTTCTCAATTTGGATATAGTGATGGAACATCGTGCTCAAGCTTATAATATTTTGGTTCAAATGAGAATAGACTAGTCCCTTAGGATTTATTAAGAAAATTAAAAACCAACTTTCCGCTGTCCAATAAATCTTTTGAAATTCGATAAAATTTATTCGACCAATGAATTCATTTGTATTCCTTCAAATTTATTATTGATATCCTTGAACTCAACTTTCATTGTAATAATGAGTTAGCATGTCATCATTGGACATTTCCCCGCTTGATTTATTTCATCCTAAACATCAATTATATCTTTTGCGCTCTATTTTATCCCTTTGATATAATCTCGTATTCAATGTGAAAGCTCTCTTCTAGAATACTCGAATCATATGATTTTATCCGGACAATTATTCAATCTACTTATTGCACTATAGAACTTCATTCGTCAATTTGAAATAGTCTCATTTGTGCAAACACTTATTCATCTATTGATTCACCCTGAAATTGTTCTTATATCCTCATCTATTTTAAATAGTTTGGACCGTTTGAAATATATCTTACTTGTGAAACAATCGTTCAATCATTTGTAGTACTTCGGATCTTCATAGTATGTTTTTGCTTCATAATTACCCAAATATTTTTTGGATAATGTGGTTATCGTTCTTCATTAAAGTTCGATACATCAATTGTTTATTCATTCATTGTCGAGACTCCATGATTGCTTGAGTTTGATATGACCTTGATCTTCTTCATATCAAAAATTATTTTTCGACTATCGTCTTGCAAAACTTATTTTGAGTTGATGAGCAAAACTACATACTTTTTCCTGCTTTCCACTTTCTTGGAATTATCATCTCCTTTCTTTCATGAGATTGTATCATAGAATAACGTAACTTACCCTTGCAAATTCTTGTAGTATTACATCACATTGTTAATTGGTTCAGCTCACAAAAAGTGATCATTCTTGGCAAAGAACATCCGTTCAAACTCGAAATTTTTTTCACTCACCTTCCTAAGATTAAGATACTCTCATTAGAGCGCGTATCGAAATATGAATGTTGGTTCGATTAGGTAAGAACTCGGTTGAAACTTTAAATTAACGAATGTAGGAAGCCCAGTCCAGACAACTTCTAATATAGACTCACGATTGGTATCACGACGTGGGAGGACTTTCGATAACCGACAAGTACTCATGTGACTCTTAGTACCGTTTATATTACCCACAAATCGATGGCAAGACTTAAATGACAACTCAAACCCTCGAGTATATGCTACGTGTTTTAGACTCAGACTTCAATACGAAATTTGGAGAAAACTTTAACCCTAAGCGAGTTACTTTCAACATTGACGGTCCCAACTGAATCAAAATAGCACTCACTCCAAGCCTATCCCGAATTCACAATATATTTCACGTACCACAACTGAGGAGATTCACTGCCAATCCGAACCATGTACTCGAAGTAGAACCTTTAGTTGTCGAAGGAAACATGAGTGAACCTATGAAGTATGAAGAAATTCCGATCTGGAACGTGGACGCAAAGGATCAAGTACTGAGATGAAAGACCATTCCATACTCCAAGACCAAAGGTCAAACCATATGTATTAAGAGGTCACTTGGGAACCGGAAGAAAAGATGCGAGAGAAATATAAATGTCCCATCAAGATCGAGCCGACTCAAGTTTCGAGGACGAAACTTCCAATAAGGAGGGAGGGATGTGAAGCCCCGGAAATTTGCCTAATCAATTGTCTTTCCAAATCATGAGAGTCATTCATTGACTTGCTAAAGTCATAACACTAGTCATTCAAGGTCATGCAATTGTATCACTCAATCATGCCACAATTTAATCTCATTCAACCCTATCAAATGCTATCATTCAATCTCATTAATGACATTTAGTACATTGCTCAAATTGTGTTATTAAAGGGCATAAGTTTTGGTATTGGTCAAATAATTCTCCTACATTAAACACTCAAAAAATCATTTATTCATTTTGCCTCATTATTGACTCAGTCAAGTGTCATGCCCAAATCTTGGTATCCATTTAATTGCATGATCAAATCATGACATTACCATTCATTTATCTTATTCAATCATATGGCCAAAGTTTAGGGATCCAAATTGAAATCCCCCTACATTGACCTTGTAAAGACCCGGATATTTGAGGTATTAATTAAATTAATATTTTGGGCTCAAGTTAAAACTTTAATTAGTATACTATCATTAAATGGTATAGAATGAATTAAACTCTATTATTATCTTTCCTTGTAGAATTAAATATTCCTAGGTTCTATAATTACCACCAATCCATGCAAGTATTGATATCATTAATTCAAAGATTTCCATCCTATTTTACTAACATCTAAAGATTTATAGTTTCATTATTTAATCAAGAGTTTTTGGGAAAGATTTTTATACCATAAAATCAAGAATCTCAACCTTTCTTTTTCGAAAATTCTGCATGTTTATTTCGAAAATTATATACCATATTAGCATCAATTATGCACCAATTTTTATACCATATGCTCACCAAAAATCTGCTCATATTTTATACCATAAATTCAAGAATTTGCATCCTTATTTTCGAAAATCTGCACCATTCTTTTATCATCAAAATCAGCATGTTTTTAACACAAAAATCTGCACAGATTTTGTGGCCTAAATTTCGAAATTCTTGCACCTTTGTCTCATGTTTTTTAGTTGCAATTATATATAGGAGTTCACCTTGGTATATTGACCTAGCATAAACTTTTCTCCTCCATCACCATTATTTCGAATATCCCTCTCACTCAGCACCTTAAGAGCCGAAACTTTAGCCTATAATTATACCAATAATTCGAGCACCACTAAGCTAGGAAGGAAGGAATTCGTGTCGTTTTCGCACCCTAAACCGTTCAATCATCTAAATCGCTGTAAGTGGGTTTTTGCTAAATTATTCGTCTCGTTTTCTAAAAATTGTATGTATGCTTTTAAATCTCAATCGATATGAATTTATTTTGAAACTATGCAAGTAGTAATTTTTAAGCACTTTAAACTTTGAAATCTGATTGGAAATGGATTCCTTTATGACCCTGATGCGGTGGGATATAACCGTTTACATGACCTTATACGGTGGTTAACCGTTGTTTCTGGAATGTGCAGACCCTTTATTCGTGGGTAAGCCGATGCATGACCTCTTCTCTAGGAGGGATAATTCTAGAGACTGATATCAGTACCAAGAGGAAACTAGATGATTTATTGTGCTTAAGTATATGAAAATTATGAACGATTGATATGCTATGTTTATGGCTCGATGGAGCAATTATGATAAGATGCATTCATATCAATATATGTTTGATTAAGATTTATGTTTTGAAAAATTATGAAAACTATATTATTGTCATATCGATTGGTCCCCGCTTGCTGAGTGTTTATCAAAACACTCACCCCTTACTCTACATCCCCAGATAAAGCTGAGGAAGAACTTGAAGTTGAAGAAGAACACCAATTCTGGGGTTGGTGATTTGTCCGCTGCGTTATCTTAAGTTTTAGATCCAAGACTTTAATTTAAGTACGATTTTACTATTTAAGTTGTTAAGTTTTTAATTCCGCGTTTTATTCAGTTGTAAAGACAATTGTTATTTCGTTTATGGAAAATAGACTGGCTTTTGGTTATTAAGATATTACGAGGCTTATTGATTTCAAGATGTTCATGGAAATCAATGCCGGTGTTATTGACCCCGGTCTCGGGGCGTGACAGACCTTACTCCTAATTATATTCCCACTTAATTGCCACACCATTAGAATCCAATTATCATAAAGCCATCCAATTATTATTTAGCTTCAATCTTGTCATTAGAAGGCTATAGAAGTGAATATACAGTTATTATCATCCAATTAAAATAACACCTTATGACCTACCTTGAATCTTGCCAATTTGTGCCAAAAAGATGGATCTAAACTAAACCACCCCACCACATTAAAACCCATTATATATCATGCCATAAGAAAGGAAAAAGTCCTCTATTATACAATTAGCTTTTCGAAAATATCACACACTACACACACAAGAATTCGAAACATGCAAGGAAGAGAGGATGAGATTTTCACCATTTTCTCAACCCAGATCTCATCTCAACATGCTTCAATTATCCAACGAGGTAAGTGGGTTTTTGCTACAACTTCATTTCGTTTTCAAACTTTATGTATGCTTTAATCTCGATTGAACAACCCTATGAAAAGTATGTTTTTAAATCTAAACAAGTATGTGACATGATCATGAATGAAGGACCTTGCGGAGCAACGTGCTACGTGTGTATGAGACACCACTTGATTCGGCGGGGCAAAGTGCTACATGATGTGGGCGTGCCACATGCATTGGAGTCACCTCTTGATCCTTAAGAGCAAAGTGCTATACCACGGGAGCCACCTCTTGAATCCAATAAGTCGATATGTGAATATGTGGAGATATGTGTTTATGAGTAAGAAATGTGTTTATGTGCCAAGATCTATGGATTTGATAAAGAAATGTTTAAAATGATTTCTGCTATGAAAATATATATGTTTTTACTATGTTCAATCGGCCCCTACTTGCTGAGTATTTTCCCAAATACTCACCCCTTACCTCCCCTCCCAGAAAAAGACGAAAAGTAGAGATCGAAGAAGAATTACAAGAACAATTTTGGAGATGATGATCCACGAAGAACCTTCAAGAATTTATTAGTTTTATTTACGCTTCCGCATATTTGATTTAATCCGAGACAATTGTATTTTGTAATATCAATTGTAAAAGACGATTATTATTTTCTATGGAATAAATAGACTGGTTTTTATCATAGATCTGTACACAAGGCTTGTTGATTTTGAATTAATGTTTGGAATCAACGCCGGTGTTATCGATCCCGGCTTCTGGGCGTGACAGTCAAGTTCATTTCCAGCACTGATCAACTCGCTGACTCCCTCACTAAGCCCCTCGCTCCTTCTCGGTTCAGAAAGGTACTACACAATCTGAATGTCCGTGCTCTACCATTCGGATTGAGGGGGCGTGTAGAAACATCCACTGAATTATCTTCACAGCACCAATCCATGGAGGAAGATCAGGAAAAGATTGAGGAAGATCAGGAAGATCATATCTCTCCCAAATATTAGAGATATGATATCTGCTTAATTCAATTAATTGATTCTGTAATCTTATCATGTATATCAGAGTTTATATAAGGCTTCCAATATTTGTATTCTAATTATCTTGAGATCAATACAAAAGTGTTCATCCATTACATTATAATCTTAAACACCAGTTTACGCTAAAGCATGTTCGGATTTAGTATCTGCAACACTAGTCACTAATCTGAAATAGTAAGTATGGGAACAAGAACACTGTTTTTGTTCTGCAAGAGCATGTTCTTGGGAAAAAGCCCCGACTTTAAAATAAACAAAAAATACTGTAACAGAAAGCATGACATTAGGAATACCTTCGTCAGCAGAACCAGCTGACACTATCAGTAGCAAAACAAACTGCAGTAGTACCATGTTGCTAGAATCTTCTAAAGCCACCGTCATAAAGGCCAAAACGAAGAAACTTCAACGAAGATGAAAAGAACCAGAATATATTATGAAAAGTATTAGTAGAGGCTGGAGCTGGATTAATGGTGAGTTGGAAGAATCGAGCATGTTTGCATTTAAGAGAGAGAGAGAGAGAGAGAGATATGTAAGCACCAATCACCAAAAGTTCTTGTCAGATGATCCAACGGCTAAGAGATCGTCAGCATTCTGTCCTTTCCTATTTACCTTTTTTTGCTTTCTCACATTCCAAGTAATTTATATGTATATTAGAAATCAGAACAGATATTGAGAATATGAGAGAGATTATTTATGTTTCAAATGAAGAACAGTACTTTTCTTGGTAGCCGTTGGAGGGTACACTTTTTGAGATGTTTGGCTAGTTGGAGGGGGTGACGGGAAATTCTATGATGACCCCGTGTTTGAAAACAAAGATGTTTTAAAATATTGGGTCCACCGTAGAATTTTTCGGGGTGGTCTTGAGGTTGTCGGAGATACAGACTTTGAAAAAAGGTCAAATTTCACTTCTTTCTTTTCTTAATATTTGTTTTCTTGAAAAAAAAAATTAAATCTCGTTTTTATATATTCAAGGCAATGCAGTTCTGGGAAATTGTTCGGGGAATTGTAGAAATAAGTTTTTGAAAAAAAATATAAAAAATATTTCAACCATTGCGAAAGAATTATTCCCACTCGTTAATGAAAGATAGCATTGGACACGTTAGGCGTTAGTCGAGTTCACGGGTCAGACACAATAAGGGCCCAAGATATAAGCCTGGAATGTCAAGAAAGTTGGGTCTAAGCCCAAACTAAGCAAAAAAGGAGAGGGGGCGTTGTGGGCTTGAAAGAATATCGTTTGAACCCTGAATTTAAAAGGGAAAAAAAAACAAACCATTAGCTTTTTAAAGATTTAAAATTTAATTTAGGGGGAAATCAACAAATGGGAAAAAAATTAAAACTAATGATTTTGGCGGAGCAAATTTACAAGTTGACAATGCTAAAGTTTTCTAATTCTCATATGCTAACATTTGCTGGCCACTAATTTAAGTTCTCTTGTTCCCTAATCGATATACAATATAAGCACTATACATCAATAATTTTAGGATCATATAAACTCTATTAATTAAAAGAGACTGAGAAATTAAATTTTTACTATTTTTAAAATAAATTTTAGGTTAAATTAATATACATTTAATCAACTAAGAGTTATTTATAATTAATTAACTCAATGAACTAATCTACCAACATATTGAAAAATTGTTAATAATAACTATAACATAGTGTTAAGAATCGAGAGAGAGATAGGATTAAATTATATCAGTTGATATTTTTATATACATTAAACATTGAGAGCACAAAAATTTAAATGTTCATTATGTAAGTTAATTAAATATTAACATAATTTATAAATCCTTATAAAATCTAAATATATATCCTGATTTTTATAAGTTTTAATAAATCATTGTACGACATTATGTAATATTGTTCAATGGTTGTGATTAAAGGTACCAACTTTTGCTAGGTGCACCCCATTCTGGCAAACTCGATTCATGTATCCCAACAGATCTAAAAGCCGGGATTTTAGTAATACAGTATTAATCAAGGTGCATTACTAACTTTATTATTATGAGATATATGCGTCGAAATTCATATTTTTATTCAAGAAAATAGAAGTAAATTTGAACATTTTTTGCATTTGAAAAGTGATTTGAAATATGGTGGAACATAAAGAAACAAATAAGCAAAATGATCATGAATACAACACTCGAAACATGGTTTTCGATATACCTGATTATATCTATTTGCAGCGAAAAATTGATTTTCCCAGATTGTTTAGCTCGTCTACAACCCTCATAGATCTTGAAATCTCGTTGGTATTCGGTATATTTCTACTAGAGCAAAATACCTTGGAATACACACTTTAAACCCTTAGATTCTCTGGTGATAATCCAAGATGGACGTGTCGTGATATAAGAACGAGAGATTATTTTATTTCTTGGTGTATCTTGAATATGAGATAGAGAACCTATATATATGGACCAAACTCTAACCCTAGGTGTGTCCTGGGTCTTGGGCCACAAGTTCAACCCTATATGCACATATGATCTTAGAGTTTTTGACTGTGAGTCAAATATGGATGCATTATGGGCAATTGAGCCACAAGCCCCCATATACATCTACAACTCGCTTTCCGCTTTACCAAAAGCTATAGTTGATGGTAATGGCGCAACTCAAATCTTTTAAACCGTACAGCAGCACATGCACCACGTTTCGATTGATCACACAGCAAGGGCAATTTTTGTACCCTAAAAATCCACCTCCCAAAAATTGCACTCATTGCAACTCATGGGAATCGAATATGTGACATTGACTCTGATACCAATTGTGGATCAAGCGCTTGCCACTTTACCAAAAGTTATAGCTAATGGTAACTGTGCAACTCAAATCTTTTAAACCGTACAGCAGCACATACGTCACGTTTTGAGTTATCAGCTCATCATGTGGATGTTTTATAGCCTTAAAAAACATTAAAAATAGTTTGATCGTCTCCTACAAGGAGGATCAGTTTCCCTTGATGAACATCGATCAATGCCCTCCTAATAGCTAAAAATGGTCACCTCAATATCAGCGGTGTGTCCAAGTCTTCTTCTATGTCCAAAACCAGGAAATCCACCGGGAAGATGAATTTATCAACCTTTACTAGAACATCCTCAATGATTTCTCTTGGGTATGTAGTGGACCTATCCACCAACTGTAGTGAAACTGTAGTTGGTTTTGGCTCTCCAAGCCCCAACTTCCTGAAAATCAACAAAGGCATGAGATTAATACTTGCACCCAAATCACATAAAGATTTTGCAAATGAAAAAGACCCAATAGTGCAAGGTATAGAAAAACTCCATGAATCTTTTAACTTCAGAGGTAATTTGTTTTGCACAACTACAGAACACTCCTCAGTTACTTTATTGTCTCATTCTCACCCAACTTCCTCTTATTCTATAAAATATCCTTAAAAAACTTAACATAACTAGGCATTTGAAGTAATACATCAGCAAATGGAATATTTATTTGTAATTTCTTAAAGATCTCTAAGAACTTAGTGAAACTAGAGTCTACATTAGCCCTTTTAATACAGCAGGAAATGGGAGAGGAATTTGTACCTGCTTGGGTGGTGTGATAGGTGAAGTAGTAGTAGTTGACTTACCTTTTTGTGTGGTTGATCCTCGTGCTCGGTCTCATCAATTTTGTGCTCCTCCTTGGTGTTTTCAGTTTGTAGACCAATCTCTTTCTGCTCCTTAGTGAAATTGCTTGGGCTTGATCTCTAGGGTTCTTTTCAGTATCACTAGGCAGACTCCCTTGTGTTCTTCCAGCTTTCACAGTTGCCAACTGCCCCACTTGAGTTTCCAAGTTCTTTATTGAAGCATCCTGATTTTGCATTCTATTCTCCGTGGATGTAATGAACTTGGTGAGCAACTCCTCCATGCTTGGCTTTGGTGGATAATTTGGTGGAGGTTGTGGATTCAAAACATTCTTTTGGTTGGACCAAGAGAAATTTGGATAATTCCTCCACGGGGTTGGTTATAATTGTTGGAGTATATCAATATTTAATCGACAAAGTGCTTTGGGTGTTGTTTAATCAATTGTGCGAATCAGAGTAGAGATAATTAATAATCGATCCTAGGAGATTATGTACATAATATTAAAATTTTAATAATATAATTATTATCATATCTAATTAAACAAATCTGAAATTGCTTGGAAGTAGTCATTTAAGCATGGTAATGAGAGATTGGCCAAATCACGAGATGCGTACATGATCATCCTAAGAGCGGGATTGGAAAAATAATTTGAAATATAAAATTTAATCGATTTTAGAAAATAGAATTCATATGATTAATAAATATAATTATAATAATTTTTTTTCTTTTCAGAGACACATACATAATAGAATATATATGGAGCCCAAAGTAATTTGCACACCGCCAACATTCGAATTTGTATTATCATCCTGAAAAGGAATTCATTCATTCGTTTGCTTGCCAAGCCTTTCCTCACTATCCCGTCCAACAATACACGTTCGAAAAATTACTACTTTGTTTAGCCAGGGCAATCATTATTCTACATCCTAATATTTTAACTAATTAATTTTATATCCTTGCATTTCATTAATAATCTTCGACATTATTAGTTTTAAATCAAAATAATGGTCAAAGGGTAATCAATAATCTCATTCATAATCAAACCAAACATATTATTATTTATCAATTTCCTATTCAATCATTTTATAATCTCAATATAGCATCCATATATAATCCTAGCATTCATATAAATCTTTGCTAAGATAGAAAGCTGTATTCTCTTGGATATCCATGGTCTTTCCTTCTTTGCTTTGACTCTACAATACAATGGATAACTCCGAATTTTTGGGAACATGTCATGTTTCATCTAAAGTCTTATATGAATGTGTTGTTATAAGTGAAGAAGATGTAAAGGTCTCTAGCTTCACTCGATATCAGCTCGAGAGGTCAACTATGACTATTTTATAAATTATCGGAATGCTTTATACTAACTAGGCTGCTTGAATTCTTGTCATGTTACATTTTAACAAGTATTTTGATCCCTGTCAGTATGGAACTTGGAGGAGTCGGCTTACCCGAGCGGGTGTGTGTGTTGATGCTATGTACCGCATGAGTATAATAACACAATGATGTATAATATATCAAGCAGCTGCTTATTTCTAAGCATATCAATCATACTCTTAAGATATTAGTAGCATTCTAATCTTCACAATAATGTTGATTTAACTTATAAAAATTTGTAATGATGGAGTAATTTGTTGGAAAAAATGCTTATTGAATTAATATTAAGCATTAGAGGCCAAACAAAAGGAATCTATAGGTCGAACAATCTGGATGCCACGATCGATCGTCATATGTTGACGCAATCGATCCCGACTACGAAAAAATGGCAACAAACTCTGCCGGGCGCGATCGGCCCGCAAGTGGAAAAAAGAGGGTGCGACCAATCGTGCACTATTCACTATCGGTCGTGCCCTTTGCAGACTTGTTGGTTGGGTGCGTCCCTTCTCGTGCATATGTGTTTTTTCATGAAATGGTGCTTCCAAATGGTATCTATTGGTGACATATCTTGGTCTAATATAAATAGAACAAACTCCTATTGGATTTAACACATTAATTCAAAGTCATATATCATATTTAAAGAGCAAAATCTATGCATATTGTTTTTTCTTCATCTCTCGTTCAAGTTCAAGTTCATTTAAATCTTTGTGAATTCGTGATTTGAAGTACTTCTATCACGAAACATAGTCGTTGTATCTTGGAAAATAAATTGCCACTGAACCGTGAACACCATAGCGGGACAATATCGTTTCAATGGCAAATAGTCGAATTCTTGCCTCGACAATCAAATTGTTATCTTGCTTGTTGTACCCAAATATGCATCCTGAGATATTAGTCCTACAAACTTGAAATGATATTTATAACAAATGGCGTCAACAAGTGCAACAACGACTTACATTCATCATGGAGAGAGACCCGAGAAATTCAATGAAAATGATTTCAAAAGATGGCAACAAAAGATGATGCTCTACTTGATCATATTAAGATTGTCAAGGTTCTTAATCGAGGATGCTCCTACGATTGAAGAAGGTGAAACCGACTCCCAAAAGATAGTTGTGGTTGATGCTTGGAATCAAATTGATTTCCTTTGTAAGATTTACATTATAAACGGTCTAAACAATAGAATGTACAATGTTTATTGCATAGTGAAAATCGCAAAGGAATTGTGGGAATCTTTGGGAAGAAAATATAAATCCGTTGATGCCGGTGCGAAGAAGGCAAGGGAAAAAATCCTTTGTGTTGTCAAAAACAAGTATGACAAACGTGACACATACGAAGCATATGTAAGTATGCTTGTATGTTGATGATATGTTCATTGTAGGAAACAATAAAGAGATTATAAAAAAAGGCGAAGAAAATGTTGATGAAACATTTTGACATGATGAATGTTGGTGCAACAATGTCAAACTTGGAATCGAAGTTTCCAAGATGAATTTTCATGTTTAAGTCTAATTTCAAAAATTTTAAGCTTTGCGCTTAAAATTCAAGTTATGTAAGAAATAAAAATCTTGAACTTGAATTTTCTAAAAATATTGCACTTAAAATTTGAATTGTGAATATTAAAACCGAGAATTTTTATAGTTTCAAATTTTGTAAGACATAACACTTAAATCCCAATTTACAAGAAGTAAAGTCCTAAACTTGGAATTTTAAGGCTACAACGCTTAAATTTCGAAACTCGAGATATCATGATGTATTAGAGAGATACAGTGATTCAATTGGATATCTGACACAAATTACTATGTGTTAACCATTGTCATGTTGTTGTGTCATGAAAAATGAAACAAGAGAAATCATCTAAACAAAAAATGTACAGCTCAATCAACTATAAAATCATAGTTCATAGTATTTGATAAAGCGGAGAAGAAGTCGAGGGCTTCAAAGTTTTGTTAAGTGAAAATTTCTTATTGGCAAAGTAATGTGCTTGCAATTGAAATATATTGTGATAGCAAACTGCTATGAGAAAAGCACAAAATAAGAATAGTAAGTCTCATACGTTGAAGACATGACACCATGCGGCAAAGTGATCTCCAGTAGCATAATCTTAGATGGTTATGTGAGAAAAACCGTTGATCCATTTATGAAAGATTAACCGAGAGATCACGTAAATTTATTACCGAGGGAATGTAGTGGATACCCAACATAGCTGACTGGATATTCGAAGATCTAGGTTCACAAGGGACAACCAAATTATAAGATTGGAGAAACACATTGGAGACTAATCTCCAACTCATACCAATGATAAGAGGTATAACCCACAAAAATGGTATGATGATAGGCAAATGCCTTTAATGATTCCTAAAACATATAAATAAATATGCTGGGAGTATAGTGAGATACTCTATGAAACCAAGTGTGGTCAAATGCCGAAAATGGACTCAACCATAAGAAATCAATATGAATGTTAGAATTGTTGCGGTGTGGGTTTAATTGTCTAGGTTTACATTGACGACTATATAATTCAAGACTATAAGTTCAATAATAAGTCAAGTAAATCTGATTGAATATTACTTCGGAATGTTTAAGGACGCAAGCTACCTCTCCAAAGGCTATACCAATGAGTTAAAGATGCTCATACCCATTCATGCTTTAATTTAATTCATGTGGGGGATTGCTGAAAAAATATACTTATTGCATTAAGATTAAGCATCAGCGACCAAACGAAAGGAATCTGTTAGGTGGACAATCAGGAGGCTGCGATCGATCGCCATGTGTTGGCGCAATCGATAGCGACTTAAGGGGACAACAAAACTCTACTAGGCACGATCGATCGCTGATGCGACTGGCAGAAAGTGGAAAAAAGAGGGCGGATTCGATCGCGTGTGTGCATACTTGTTGGTTGGGTGTGTCCCTTCACGTGCAGATGCGTTTTTTTCTTCATGAAATGGTGCTTTCAAATATTGTCCATTGATGACATATCTTGGTCTATTATAAATAGAACAAATCCCTCTTGGATTTAACACATTAATTCCAAGTTATATATCAGATTTAAAGAGCAAAATCTGTGAATATTGTTCTTCTTCATCTCTTGTTCAAGTTTGAGTGTCTTTAAACCTTTGTGGTTTGTGAATTCATGTTTGAAGTGCTTCTATTACGTATCATAGTCGTGGTATCTTGGGAAACGAATTGCCGCTGAATCATAAGCGCCATAACGGAACAATATTGTTTTAAGAACAAATAGTCAAACTCTTGTCTGAACATTTCATAGACATTTGTTATCTCGCTCTGACATATTATCCCTACATGTTTTGTATTTATTTTATCACTGACATTGTACCAAATTTCAATGTTGAATAAACTACTATTAATACAGGAAATCTTACCAAACAAAATTGAACCTATCATTATTAATTAATTAGCCGTCCTTTGGTCAATCTGACTTTATGAATCTAAGCCGTCGATACCGAACCCAAGATTTATTTCACACTGGGTTCAACCACAAACTATGATATTATAGTGAAAAACGACTGGATCCCATATCTACTTTGACTTTTGCTACATATTTTCTTTGAGAAAACGTGTATTGATTATGGATTTCATTTTCCACTTTTAAATCTTGTTATCTTAATTTATTTTTAATGATATTAACGTGGTTATTGGTTTACCGTTCCCCTTGAAAATAAAAATGATATTCATATTCAGTAGCCATCGTATTTTTTGATGATATCAATTTTTTTTTTTGATGGGAGTGTGATATCAATTTTAGTTACCAAATTTTGTGTTTCGTTTGACGTTGACATTTAAATAAGAAACCAAATGCTGTAAATTAGAGCCATCATCATCAGTCACAGAACCCTACCATTTTGATGATGTTTGCCTTGACTTTAATGAATGCTTTCACAGTATTGACTTTGAATCTTCTCTTGTTTTGTTACGATTGACTCATTCTATATACGAAATATATAAACATATACTTAATAGCTTGGATTATATAGTTTCTCACATTTACATTTTCTAAAACTCTTTATTTATTTTATGCCGTAACAAAATAACTTACAAATCACTCACGAAAACAACTTAATTATCTGACTGACTGATTTCTAGTACCTTCGGTTAGTATTAGTCTAATGAAACTTTGATAAATAATAAGTTTTGGGATTTGATACTAATGTTGTTTTTAGTAATAAAAAACTTAATTAACTGACATATGATATAACATATTATTAAATATGTGACATACTTCATTTTTCTTTTTATTTTAAAACCTTAGTATATTAATTTAGTAGTGTTAATTATATGTTTAAAATTAAGCAAGCTTAAACCATAAGACGAGCAGTGTCAGATAAATAATCTATATTATTTATAGCAGATCAACAAAGAGATAAAAAAAAAATCTACAACTTAATCTATATTATACTACTAAGATAAAACTTCTCACAGAAACTAATTTTGATATTTTTAAGGGTGTGGAAAAAATATTACTAGAAAATCTATAATCGTACATTAGTCAAGTTTATTCATTCATTTAAATCTCATATAATTCATTCTTAATTTTTAAATTTTTTTTTTATTGTTATCTCTCTGTAATATCATCCATATTTTCTTAAATTCCTTTTCATTGTTTTCATTAATTAAATCACTCAATTTTAAATTTTATAATAACACTTATATTTTATAAAATTAATAAATTATACAGCGTCAATTGTACCAATAACTAATAATAAATATTAAAGGGACTAAATGCTTACTGTTTTAAAAAAGGAAAAAAACACGTGTCATGAGATGTTTGTAATTAGTGCGTATATATAAGTAGGCAGGTTGGGATAGATTATGCAAGTTAGAGCACTTGTTCCATCTTTTTCTACATTGGAAATAATCTTAGTAATGCCATTAATTAGTGAAATATTATTAAAATATATAAAGTAGATGGGAAGGCAACCATGCTGCGATAAAGTAGGATTGAAGAAAGGGCCATGGACTGGTGAAGAAGACCAAAAATTGATCAATTTCATAGTCACCAATGGCCAATGCTGCTGGAGGACTGTCCCTAAACTCGCAGGTATTTAGCGGATCAAATTTTTATTACAACACACAACTGTTCTATTTGCATTCTTTAAAGTCCCTTGGCATACAACTTGGATTTTTTGGAATGTTTTAGTCGAGGGGCGATAGGCTACTCATTTTTGCTGATCAGTTCCAATTCTATTGTATAAATTAATGATATTGTAGGATTGTTGAGGTGTGGGAAGAGTTGCAGATTGAGATGGACCAATTATCTCAGGCCAGACATAAAAAGGGGGCTTCTTTCAGAATATGAAGAGAAGATGATTATCGATCTTCACGCCAAACTTGGAAACAGGTATTACATTCCATCATCTTTTTTCTATGTGCACATATATATATATATATATATATATATATATATATATATATATATATATATATATATATATATAAAATCAGACAGAGCCATCAGAAAAGTTTAAGACCCATCTTTCATACCCCATAACTCAATTTTTCTTTTTCATTCTTTCGCCATTTTAGTGCATTCTTGGGTTGCCATTCTCATGCAGTGCCTGACCACAAATATGATCCTTTTTACCCCTAATTTTGCTTTAAAGAATCATTCTAATATCTTATTTCAATATTTAAATGTTGACGCTGATGATTAAATGTAGATATTTTAACTTTTAAAATTTCACATAACAACAAGCCGACCACAATTTAGTGCTTGACACAGCTTACTGTATTTTATTCTAGAGTAAACAGCGGACACTCCTATTATTTACCCTATTTTGCACTACACAGTACACCCCAACCACCTGAACAATTTTAAGTAGTACACCTCAAACAATATTCGTGAATAATTTTCTAGAATATTCTGGCTACAAATTCCCTCACGTGCGTCGCACATGCCACGGTCGAGACTATTTATGTCTTTTCATGTATTTTTTGCAGAAATTTTACGAGCATATACTTATCAAAAATTACATGAAAATGAATTTTACGAGTATACCAATGATCAATGAATTTTACTCGTGAAATTCATGTCGAAAATACATGAAAAACACATATACCCCCAACTATGGCATGTGGGACGCAAGTTATGGAATTTGCAGACAGAATATTTGGGAAAATTGTTCCCGGATATTGTTTAGGAGTTAAGTGCACTGCTTAAAATTGTTCAGGGGGTTAAATACACATTTTGAAAAGTTAAGGGTGAAGTGCTAAATGAGGTAAACGTTAGAGATTGTCCGTTTTTTTACCCTGTATTTTATATTAAACAAATAATATAAAGTTTCTACTTTTTTCCCACGAGAACGGCCGGGCGACCACTTGTTCAACCCTTTGTTGGTTTGCTATGCACACAAAAGAGCTCATAAGTCTATTGATATGATATTCCTGTGATTTGTATTAATTAGGTTGTTTACAGGTGGTCCAAGATTGCTTCTCAACTCCCCGGACGAACTGATAATGAAATAAAGAATCACTGGAATACCGATATCAAGAGAAAACTTAGGAAAATGGGACTTGACCCTCTTACCCACCAGCCCCTCCCACCACCCACCGTCTCACAACCACCGCAAGACCAACCATCAAGCCAAGAACTTCTCCCTGCGGATCATAAAAAAACGGAAGATACGCGGATTGGAACCCCATTGCTGTCCGCCTTTGAAGACAACACCATGCAGGGACTCATCAATAGCACCGATTTCTGCATCGATGAAATCCCAGTGGTTCAACCTCACGAAATGATAGGCTCTTTTGAAGATAACTTATACTCCACACCAATATCATCATCTTCTTCTTCATCAAGCTTTGTAGAAGAAATTCTGTTTTCGGATTATTACACTGGATTGATGAATGATAGTATATGGGAAGATGAGTACAGGAGTTTAGAATTGTTTATTAATAACGATACTTGTTAAATTATTAGTGGGAATATCTGGTTCCTTGTAATTTTATGTAAATTGGTTGACATTTTTCTGTAATAATTTTAAAGTACAGAAATAATATGAAGGATCCAATTATATAGTTCCCTTTCATCCAATTAACCCAAAATGTTAAAACTAAAATTCTTTTTGAAAACAACTCAAAAAAAACATTCGTGCTGATAACGCATTATTAATTAAATAGAAAAGCTCTGAATAACGCGTTATAAATTAAATAGAAAAGCAAAGAGCGAGTTCCGAGAATGACTCGCAACTGGACTGTTATAAATTAGATAGACTAAATTATGATATCTATATTAACTGAAAACTTATCTTAATAATAATCTATAATTACGATCTTTTATAATACTTATTAGTTTTTTCAACATTATGAAAGATTCTTAACTTCGTTGCTGCTCTTAGGATTTATCATATACTATACGTACAAACAAACAAAATGGCTCCCTTTCACAATCATCAGTGCGATCTATCTGGCCAGACTATTTCGAGGAACAAACTATTTGAATTTAAATAGTTTTTTTATTTGCAAAAATACAAGTATATGTTTTACGGTGGGATGTTTCGGTTTGTTGTAATAATGGCTCAAATTCATAATATTTGTCGGCTATTAATTACTGCGGTTCTAATTTTAATCGAACTATATGAATTTAATAATTTACTAATAATTATGATCTTAAACAACAAATTGACTTGTCTGACCGCGGTAAGAAACTATTTATTGCATTTGCACACGGATTAAGTATATTTTACTATTTTGAACGTTAAAAGAGCAAATACCTGCCCAAGGATGATATCGAGCTTGTACTTGTTGCTGGACATTATGGAATGCAAGAAATAGAAGATTTAGGGGTATGATGCATATGGACGTGTAGACTTCACAGTTGAGTACCAGATGCAGTTTAGGACGGCTATAGCCACACTTAATCCAAACCCACCAGCTCATACTCCAACCTGTTGGCAATTACCTTCATTTGGATTCATCAAAGTGAATTGCAATGCCGCTCTATTCAACTAAGGTTCCTCGGATGGATTGAGGTTATTGCCAGGGATCATTACGAACTTTGTCTCGCTTGGATCTGCAAGCATTTCGACTATCCAACAACAGCAGAAGTGGCAGAAGCTATGTCTTTAAGGAAGAGGACCGAATTGGCATGCAAATATGGTTGGAATCAAATTATTCTTGAAAGTGATTGTGCTAATATCATCCAGGCATTGAATTCTCCATCGGAAAATTCATCATCCATCGGCCATGTTATTTCAGATATCCAAAGATTGTTATGGGGCTTTACGGTGGCAAAGACACAGCTGGTTCGTCGAAGTGGCAATGATGTTGCGCACCTTTTAACTAAGAATGCTTTAGTTACCACTTGTGGATCGTCAGATTACCCTACTTGTATTCATGACATTGTAATTGTTGAGGCTACATTGATTAATGAATCATCGTTTTCTTCTAAAAAACAGAAGAAGAGAGGTCAATGCTTTTACAAAATTCAACGACTTGCATTAAATGTGCATCATGCCCATATAAAATTTTGGGGAGACTTATGACAAGAAAAATGTTGGAAAAATGCATCGGAGATCAAACGAAACGAATCTGTATGTCGGAGTCTACTGGAAGCCACGATCAACCGTCGTATGTTGGCCGATCGACCGCGACTCAAATGAAAAACACCTTGACAAAGTCTGCTTTGCTCGATCGATTGCTGCCAACGGCTTGATCGATCGAGCAATGCAGTCATTTGAAAAATAAAGGGCGCGATCGATCGCTCCCTGTGGTTGATCGATCGCGCCCTACGCAGAGTTGCAACCTTTCACGTTTAGATGTATTTTTTTCATGATGAGATGCTTCCAAATAGTGTCTTTTGGTGATACTACTTGGTCTACTATAAAAGGAACAACACTTGGATGAATTAAAACATGGAATTTTTTAAATTCACATCAGATTGAAGATCAAAATTTGAGTAATTTTTAGGATCTTCAACCAAGTTTAATATTGAGTGCTTTTAAACGTTTGTGGTTTAAAGGATTTGTGATTTGGAGTGCTCCTATCACAAATCATAGTCGTTGTATCTTGGGAGACAAATTGCCAATTAAATCGTTAGCACCATAGCGGGGCAATATTGTCTTAATGACGGAGATTCCAAACCTCATCTCGACATTTCTACTACAAAGTCATTTGTTGTTTTTGCTTGCTACCTTCCTAAGATACACACCCATAAATTTTGTACTAAAATCTTAAGACAATAATATCAACAAATGGCTTCGTCGAGTGCAACGACTCCAGTTCATCATTGTGAAAGGCCTGAAAAGTTCAATGAGAACGATTTCAAGCGATGGCAACAAAAGATGATGTTTTATTTTACAACCTTGGGGTTGGCAAGATTCCTCAATGAGGATGCTCCTACTATTATGGAGAGTGGAACCGACAACTAAAAGAGGGTTGTGGTTGATGCGTGGAATCAAAGCGATTTCCTGTGCAAGAATTATATTCTCAACGGACTGGACAACACATTATACAATGTGTATTGTTTAGTGAAGACGGCCCAGGATTGTGGCATTCCTTGGAGAAAAAGTATAGATCCGAGAATACCGGCATGAACAAATTCATCATTGGGCGATTCCTGGATTTCAAAATGGTTGACATAAAGCTGGTGATAGAGCAAGTGCAAGATTTGCAAGTAATAATGCACGGAATTCATGCGTATGGAATGATTCTAAGTGATTCATTCCAAGTGGCTGCAATGATTGAAAAGTTGCCTATATTATCTCAAGCACAAACGAAAAGAGATGAATCTTGAAGACCTTGTGGTTCGCTTGAGAATCGAAGAGGACAACAGAATTTTCGAAAGGAAGAAAAATCGGCACCAACATGAAGCACGAGTGAACTTAGTGGAAAAACCCGCCGGAACAAAGCGCAAGTTTGACGGCATGGCCTCCAAATATGGAAAGGCGAAGAAGTTCAAAGGCAAGTGCTACAAATGTGGAAAACCCAATCACATGGCGAATGATTGTCACAACAAAGACGATCGTGGGAAGGCTACGGATCAAGTAAATGTGACCGAAGAAGATCGTCTCTCAAATGATTTGGATGATCTAGCGCTTACCGCTTAATTAGGTTGTGTATCTTTGAAAGTTGTAAACTCCAAGAATGGAGTGATTCTAAATAAATGTAATGACAATATTTGTTGAAAACAATAAAATTTAGGTTATTACTTCTTATATTGAATCTTATGGTTTGTGGCATGATTGTTATGATCATTTAAACCATGGTTTGATGCGCAAAATGTTAAATATATTGCTTGTGTGGGCACTAAGCTAACAAAATCGTCATTCATTTGTTAGAAGAATCGTAACGTCTCTAGACTTAACTCACAATGATGTTTGTGATGGAAAGATTGTGCAAACTAGGAATGTGAGAAAAGTAATTTGTTACTTTATCAATAATTGCACATGATATTGTTGTGACTTCTTTGTTATGAAGCAAAAATGGGGCCAATGAAGTGTTTAAACACTTCAAGAATAAGATTGCAACAAAATTAGCAAATGAGGTTTTGCTACGGAAAATTGTGAGTAGATTATACTTGTGTTGTCTAAGAATTTGACGCTTAAACTTGAATTTGCAAGACAATAAATCTTGAATTCGAGTTTCTAAGTTTTGTACGCTTAAATTTTTTTAAACCTTGGGGTTGGCAAGATTCCTCAATGAGGATGCTCCTACTATTATGGAGAGTGGAACCGACAACTAAAAGAGGGTTGTGGTTGATGCGTGGAATCAAAGCGATTTCCTGTGCAAGAATTATATTCTCAACGGACTGGACAACACATTATACAATGTGTATTGTTTAGTGAAGACGGCCCATGATTGTGGCATTCCTTGGAGAAAAAGTATAGATCCGAGAATACCGGCATGAACAAATTCATCATTGGGCGATTCCTGGATTTCAAAATGGTTGACATAAAGCTGGTGATAGAGCAAGTGCAAGATTTGCAAGTAATAATGCACGAAATTCATGCGTATGGAATGATTCTAAGTGATTCATTCCAAGTGGCTGCAATGATTGAAAAGTTGCCTATATTATCTCAAGCACAAACGAAAAGAGATGAATCTTGAAGACCTTGTGGTTCGCTTGAGAATCGAAGAGGACAACAGAATTTTCGAAAGGAAGAAAAATCGGCACCAACATGAAGCACGAGTGAACTTAGTGGAAAAACCCGCCGGAACAAAGCGCAAGTTTGACGGCATGGCCTCCAAATCTGGAAAGGCGAAGAAGTTCAAAGGCAAGTGCTACAAATGTGGAAAACCCAATCACATGGCGAATGATTTTCACAATAAAGACGATCGTGGGAAGGCTACGGATCAAGTAAATGTGACCGAAGAAGATCGTCTCTCAAATGATTTGGATGATCTAGCGCTTACCGTTTAATTAGGTTGTGTATCTTTGAAAGTTGTAAACTCCAAGAATGGAGTGATTCTAAATAAATGTAATGACAATATTTGTTGAAAACAATAAAATTTAGGTTATTACTTCTTATATTGAATCTTATGGTTTGTGGCATGATTGTTATGATCATTTAAACCATGGTTTGATGCGCAAAATGTTAAATATATTGCTTGTGTGGGCACTAAGCTAACAAAATCGTCATTCATTTGTTAGAAGAATCGTAACGTCTCTAGACTTAACTCACAATGATGTTTGTGATGGAAAGATTGTGCAAACTAGGAATGTGAGAAAAGTAATTTGTTACTTTATCAATAATTGCACATGATATTGTTGTGACTTCTTTGTTATGAAGCAAAAATGGGGCCAATGAAGTGTTTAAACACTTCAAGAATAAGATTGCAACAAAATTAGCAAATGAGGTTTTGCTACGGAAAATTGTGAGTAGATTATAATTGTGTTGTCTAAGAATTTGACGCTTAAACTTGAATTTGCAAGACAATAAATCTTGAATTCGAGTTTCTAAGTTTTGTACGCTTAAAATACAAGTAATGAATCGAAGCCACAAATTTTGACTAGGCGTTGTAATATCTCATTTGGTTCATTTTGAATTTATAAGCTAGTACGCTTATAACATGAATTTGCAAGATTTAAAATCTTGAATTCAAGTTTTCTAAGTTAGTGCACTTAAATTGCAAAGTGTGAACCGAGTTTGAGAATATTATCCAAGTTTCAACTTTTAAGCAAGTACGCTTAAATCCGAAATCTTCAAGAAATAAAATCTTGAATTTAGATTTGTAAGACGGTAACGCTTAGAACTTAAAACACGAAAGTTTGAACACCAATGCAATTTGTGACTATCCCGAAGTTGTGGGGAGTTGCAATTCTATGAGTCAATCACATACTAAGTACCACTTTTAGGCAATGATGAAAAACCTTGTGATTGAAGGAAAACAGAGTTTCCTACAATATTTGAAATGTGGGGGTGCTTGGCTAAACTAGAAATATGAAGGCCAAAGTAAAGTCATAACAAATGCCAAATAAAAGACATGAAGAGTTTGACAAATCATGTTGTCAAATAGATTAACGAGTGTGACAAATGTGTACACACCTAATCATATGTATGCTTGTGTATTGATGATATGCTCATTAGGGAAGCAATTTAGAAATCATCAAGTAACAAAGAAAAATGTTGGCGAGACATTTTGACGTGTGTGCATCAAGAACAATGCTTGGAATTAAAAGTTTCCATGACATTTGAAGAATGAATTAATTCGATTTTTATATTTTAAGCTTTGTTCTTAAATTTCAAATTTATAAGAAATAGAATTTTGAACTTGTAATCTTTAAGAATCTATGCGCTTAATTATGAACTGTGAATTAAAATTGAGTATTTCTTCTGCTCTCGAATTTTGTAAGAAATAATTCGTTAACAACGCTTAAAATTTGATGATGGAAATAACCTAAAAGGATAAAATGATGTTAATGAGGTAATGTGATTACCAAAACTGAAGATACTGTTGTGGAAAATTCTCTATGCAAAATATATAAAAGCTTCTTCGACCGAGTGTCTTTAGAAGTTGTTAGAGAAAAATCATGTGCATGCAACTAAAATATGTTGTGCTAATGCTATATGAAAAAATGATCTCTAGTGGCATAATCGTGAGTGATTATGTGAAACTGCGGATCCGCATATGAAATGGTTAACCGAGAGATCATGTGGAAGTTTATCGAGGGGAATGAGGTTAAAACCCTATAATCAAAATCTCATAGTGGATTCCCAACCTTGTTGACTGGAGATCCCAAGATCTAGGTTTAAAAGGGACAACTAAATTATGAGATTGTATAAACACCTTGGAGATCACTCTCCAACCCATTCCTATGATAAGGGGTGTGGCCTGCAAAAGGGGTACGAGGATAGGCAAAATGTCTTTAATGATTCCTAAGACATATAAAAATATGTTGAAGTATAGCTGGATACTCTTCTAGGAGATCACATACGTAAGTGCGAAGTGTGGCCGCTTCAAAGATGGAAAACACTTATGAAACCAAGCGTGGTCCAATACCGAAATGGACACAACCGTAAGAAGCCAAAACGAATGTTAGGATTGTTATGGTGTGGGTTAAATTGTCTAGGTTTAGACCAACGACTAAATAGTTCAAGACTATAAGTTCACTATTAACTCGGGTAAATCCGATTGAATGCTACTACGGAAGATTCAAAGCCGTAAGCTATCTCTCCAGAAGCCATAATAGTTCGTTAAAAGCGTTCAATTGCATCATGCAGTAATTTAATTCGTGTGGGGGATTGTTGGAAAAAATGACATGAATTGAATTACAATTAAGCATCGGAGATCAAACGAAACAAATCTGTTTGTAAAAGTCTACTGGAAGCCGCAATCAACCGTCGTATGTTGGCCGATCGATTGCGACTCAAATGAAAAACACCTTGACAAAGTATGCTTTGCTCGATCAATCGCGCCCTAGGCTGAGTTGCAACCTTTCGGGTTTAGCTGTGTTTTTTCATGATGGGATGCTTCCAAATAGTGTCTTTTGGTGATACTACTTGGTCTACTATAAAAGAAACAACACTTGGATGGATTAAAACATGAAATTTTCAAAATTCACACCAGATTGAAGATCAAAATTTGAGTAATTTTGTGGATCTTCATCCTTGTTTAATATTGAGTGCTTTTAAAGCTTTGTGGTTTAAAGTATTTGTGATTTGGAGTGCTCCTATCACAAATCATAGTCGTTGTATCTTGGGAGACAAATTACCAATTGAACTATTAGCATCATAGCGGGGCAATATTGTCTTAAGGACGGAGATTCCAAATCTCGCCTAGACATTTCTACTATAAAGTGATTTGTTGTTTTTTGTTTGCTACTTTCCTAAGATACACACCCATAAATTTTGTACTACAAAAAATGTGTATGAACACGTTTTGCTGAACAATTATATATATATATATAACACTGATATGAATGGATATTTAAAACAAATAGATCGAGGCAACCCTTTGTTATAAAAGAGGGCTTGAACCTTTTAGTTTAAATGCACCAGTCAATAGCTTGTCTATCAACTTTTGCCTTAAAGAAAATTCACCTCTTGTTGTATAATCTTGTAAAATTCTGAGTATGCGTTGTGGTTGCAGCTGTGACTGATCTTCCACTTCCACATTAGAAAATATTTTATTAGGTAAGATGAGAGGTGTGAGTTATAAAGTGTGGCTAGTGGGATAACTTTGATGGTGTGTTTGGGGTGAGAAGAAGAATTATATTGTTGTAATAATTTTTCATATGGTGTATTTTCTTATTTGGTTCTTGTGCTTTTTCTCCTAATTTGAGAATGTTCCACATTAAATAATTTTATCGTTATTGTTTCTCTTTTTACTTTCTTTTCCATTAAAATGTGCAGATTTGTGTGTGAATTTGGATGGCTAAATTTGTAAGGACCCCGATGCCTTAAGTATAGATCTAAGTGCAATAAGAGCTAAGCATGCATAAATCAGAGTATAAAGTTCGTGTTGATACCCCGAGCTATTAAGATTACAGTGCCAAAATAAAATTTCAAAAGGATTAATTACATTCCCAACCAAATGAATGTTAATCCTATAGCTTTACACTACTCCTAGAGTAAAGACTATACAAAAGAATCATGTCCTGCTATACCAAAAGCACTCCTCACTAGCTCACGCATCAACCCGTCCTTAGCCCTTCCTGCCAAAATGTACCTACTGGAACAACACCAAACCCATGAGCATGTAACAAACCATATTCACAATAATATGATTGTAATATAGAAATGCATAAACCATAATACGAATCACTTCCTTTATTAAACACATTTAAATGCTCCTTTTGGTTGTCCCTGTACCACAATCATAATCAATGGATTATAACACCAATAATGTATGTCATGACATGCATCCATTCCATGAACACCAATCGCCATTTCCAGTCTTATTATATCAGTGGCATAATACCCCTCGCGTTTACGTGACAGCGGCATTAATACCCCTCGCTTCGACATATTAGCGGCATAATATCCCTCGCAATAGTAATATGACAGCGGAATTATCCTTCGCTTCGACATATTTGCGGCAAATATTCTTCATCGCTATAATATGACAGCGGCAAGTATTCTATCATCGCTTCGACATGAAGGCGACAAGTATTCTTCATCACTGGAATATAACCTCGACTCACAACACATGCACCAATGCATCCAATATACATATGCAACCATAATGCATAACCAACCCATGTATGCAACCATGATGCATAACCAAGACCATGTATGCAACCACAATGCATAATTAAATCCATGTATGCAACCATAATGCATAACCAAATTCAATGCGTAAAAATACGTTTTACCATCCGATGCCCGTACGTCTCACTACGTACCTTTGTTCCAAAAATGGAGATGTCGTAGGACTTTATCTCCTTGGTTGTATTGCCACCTGGAATGGTTCTACACATTCACACAAACCAATATTAGAAGCCAATAATAATCCGATATCAAAAATCCCATAAAAATAACCAAAATTTCCATTTCTGGCATCTCGTGATCGATCCCTATAATGCCCCGATCGATCGCGAGGTCCAGCAGTCCTTAATGCCAAAATCTGGCGATAGGCGATCAATCGCCATTTTTGGAGCGATCGATCGCTCGCCTCAACGATCGATCGCCCCAACTTGGCGATCGATCGCCAAATGCTGTATTTTGCTACTGCATGCGCGCGATCGATCGCTCCATTTTGGGCGGTCGATCACCGCGATCTGCGACATGAAAAATCGCCATTTTTTACACCTTATACCTTCCCCAAATCACACCAACTCATATACCCACAAACCCACAACATCAAAACACTAAAAACCTTCAATATAAACCTTAATACCACAAAAAATCCAACACATACCCAAAAACAAAGCATTTTAAAAACTCAAAACACAAACTCATTTCAAAATAAAGCTTCATAAATTCATTAAGGTGGAATCCATACCCCTTTTGCACTTCAAATCCTACCAAGAATCCCACAAATGAAGCCTTTGCAAGATTTTCTCCTATTCTCCTTGCTCAAAATCGAGATGGGGTTTTTGGGGGAAGGGTTGGGTGATGTTTGATAAAGAGTGGTGAGTTATGAGGGTTAATGGGGTATAAGTGGGTTAATTAAAATATGACCCGGTATTTAGCATGATGTATAAAATATCCCCAACATGATATTTTCAAAGCATTTTCCAAGAATGCACAAAAACTCCAATTAAACATGCTTTACCCAAAATAATTAATACTCACTCCATTTAAACCATGCCATAACTCAAATTCCCAACATGCATCACATGCACCCTGAAATGCATTACCAGGTCACACCCACCGCATGACTAAGCATTTCACCATATTAATTAATTCAACACTAAATTAATTAACACCATAATGATCACATAAACATAATTAATGCCAAAATGCACATAATTATTTCGGGGATATCACAATACTCCCATACTTATAAGATTTCGTTCTCGAAATCGCATGCACTTACCCATCCGAAACAAAACATAAATCACATACCAGAAAATAATTCTGGGTAGTGTTGCACCATATGCCGCTCCGTCTCCCACGTGGCCTACTAGATACCACTGCGATCCCACTGAACCTTGACCATCGGTATCACCTTGTTCCGAAGTCTGCGTCAGCTCTATCCAGAATCCTGACTGGCCGTTCCACGTAGGACACATCAGAATCTAACTGCACCTCTGAACGCTGTAACACATGTGATGGATCCGGCTCATACTTTCGCAACATAGATACATGGAACACGTCATGAATACCAGATAATGACGGTGGCAAAGCCAGACGGTAAGCCAAGGTACCAATGCGCTGTAAGATCTCAAACGGTCCCACACACCTCGGAGACAATTTTCCACGCATACCACACCGCACAACACCTGAAAGGTGAGATCTTCAAAAGACCTTATATCATAATTGAAATTCTAACGGTCGCCTCCGTTCATTTGCATAGGCTGCTTGCCTATCCTGGGCTGTTTTCATTTTCTGTCGATAACCTTTATCTTATCCTCTATTTCCCGAATCAATTCGGGTCCTCCAACTGATTTACTAGTCAAATCATCACAGTATAATGGTGACCTACAACGTCGACCATAAAGAGCCTCGAAGGGAGCCATCTGAATGCTCGCCTGATAGCTATTATTGTACGAGAACTCTACCAAGGCCAATGAATCTTGCCACGAAGCATCAAACTCCAACACACATGCCCGCAACATATCTTCGAGCGTCTGAATAGTACGCTCGATCTGACCGTCCATTTGGGGATGATATGTCGTACTCAATCTCACTTCAGTGCCCAAAGCTGACTGAAGACCTCCCCAAAAGTGCGATGTAAACCGCGGATCTCGGTAAGATACAATAATTCCGTGCAGTCTCACTACATCCGGACATACAATTGAGCCATCCTAAAGTATGTGAATGTCATACTGTACGGAATAAAATGAGGTACCTTGGTCAATCTATCCACAACCACACAAATGGCATCAAAACCCGAAGTAGTCCTCGGCAAGTGGGTCACAAAGTCCATGGATATGTGTTCCCACTTTCATTCCGGTATCTCCAAGCTCCTCAGCTCGCCATCAGGCCTCTGCCTTTCTGCCTTCACCTGTTGACAGATCAAGCATCTCTTAACGAATGCTAACACACCTCGTTTCATCCTTTTCCACCAAAATTGATCACATAGATCCTCGTACATCTTCCTTCCGCCCGGGTGGAGACTAAGCCTGCTGCTATGAGCTCGCTCTAAGATCCCTCTACGCAACTCCGGCGTACTCGAAACTACCCAACGGTTACCCAATCTCAAAGAACCGTCCTCAGCCACTCTGAACTTCGATGGCTGCCCAAGAAGTACCAATGATAACCATCTCTGAATTTCATCATCTTCCTTCTGAGCCCTCCGGATATTCTCATAAATGTCTGGCTCTGCCAATAAGGTTGATACACGTACCGGTGATGTATACACATCAAAATCATAGCCCAGATGTCAGTAAGAAGTCATCATAGCCGATAGATGCATGGTGTCCTCAGCAGTACACTTCACCTTCAGACTCAAGGCGTCTGCTGTCAAGTTCGTCTTTCCAGGATGGTACTCTATTTCACAATCATAGTCCTTGAGTAAGTCCATCCATCTCCTCTGTCTCATATTCAGCTTCACCTGAGTAAACAAGAACTTCAGGTTCTTGTGATCTGTATAAATGGTAAACGACGTACCATACAAGTAATGCCGCCAATCTTCAAGGCAAAATGATAGCCGCCAGCTCCAAGTCATGGACTGGGTATCTAGTCTCATGCGGCTTCAACTGCCTCGATGCATAAGCTACCACGTGTTTATCCTGCATCAGTACACATCCCAAGCCCTGTAGTGATGCATCAGTGTATAGAACAAACCTCTTGTTCTCCGTAGGAATCACTAACACAGGCGTTGACGTCAACCGGTGCTTCAACTCTTGGAAGCTCTGCTCACAAGCCTCCGACCAATAGAATGGTACTCCATTTTGAGTCCACTGTGTCAAAGGCTTAGCAATATTTGAGAATACCTCGACAAACGTCGGTAATAACCAGCTAAACCAAGAAAGCTCTGTATCTCGGGCACAGAAGTGGGTGCAGACCACTCCATCACTGCCTCCACTTTCCTGGGATCCACTGATATCCTACTGCTAGAGATGACATGCCCCAAAAACACCACGCTGCTCAACCAGAATTCGCACTTGCTGAGCTTGGCAAACAACTGATTATCTCTGAGGATCTGGAGCACTGTCCGTAAGTGTCTCACGTGCTCCTCCTCACTCCGAGAGTAGATAAGTATGTCGTCAATAAACACTATGACGAACTGGTCAAGATATGGTTGGAACACCCGATTCATTAGACTCATAAAGAAAGCCGGGGCGTTCGTCACACCGAACGGCATAACTAAGAACTCGTAGTGCACATACCGAGTCCGGAATGCTGTCTTCTGAACATCCTCTTCCCTGACCCGTATCTGATGGTATCCTGACCTCAAATCAATCTTGTTATACATCTTTGTACCCTACAACTGATCAAATAAGTCGTCAATTCTTGGGAGGGGATACTTGTTCTTCACCGTTGCCTTATTCAGTTGTCGGTAATCGATGCACAAACGCATCGAACCATCCTTCTTCTTAACAAATAGAACCGGCGCGCCCCAAGGCGATACGCTAGGGCGTATATATCCTTTGTCGAGGAGTTCCTGTAACTGCTCGTTCAATTCCCTTAACTCCGCCGGTGCCATCCTATAAGGGGCACGAGAAATAGTGGACGTTCCCGGTAATAAATCAATCCCAAACTCGACCTCTCTAGTCGGCGGGAACCCTGGAATTTCCTCCGGAAACACATCGGCAAACTCTGCCACCATGGGTACATACTCAACCCTCAACTCTTTATTCTTTCCCGCCATGTCCACGGCATAGATAAGATAGCTCGTGTGTCCACGTTCCAATAATCGGGACATTTTGACTGCCTATACCAACGGAATCTTCGCACGAGAACCGTTCCCATAGAATGTCCACTGAAACCCCATATCAGATCGGAACTGAACCGTCCTCTGCCGGCAATCCACCACTGCCTGATATCTATTCAGTATATCGATGCCCACAATGCAATCAAAATCCGACATACCCAACACAATCAAATCTACCTTCAACTCATTGTCCTCAAAATAAATGAGGCAGTCATCAAGAAACCGATCAGCAATAACATTCTTTCCAGTGGGTGTCGAGACAAAAGGAGGCATGGGTAACGGAGACGTGCACATAAGATGTCTCTTCACAAAATCCGCAGACACAAAGGAGTGCGAAGCACCTGTGTCCATAAAAATAAAAGCAGAATATGTAAATCGAAGGCACGTACCAGCAATCACCTCCTCTGGAGCTGCCTCGGCCTGCTCCCTAGTAAGTGCATAAACCTGCCCTTGAGGTGGCCCCATCGCCTGACCTCCCATCTGTCTAGGCACCACTGGTTGCCTCTGCTGCACTGACCCACTAGTGAACCTTCGTCTGCCTTCCCTCAGGTCTGTTTGTCCTTCACGGTTAGGACAACGCCGAGCAATGTGGCTCGGCTTGCCACATCTATAACATGCGGAACAATCATGCATCAAATGCGGCCCTCCACAGAAGTGACACTTTACTTCTCCAACTCTACTTGCTTGAGTTGGTCCTCCAAAGGTGGATGCACTACCCCTCCGGTCCCCTTGTTTCCGACTATCCGGTCATTTCCCACTAAATTGGGAAGAAAATGAAGTCCCACCTGATTTAAAAGATCCTCCCCAAGGCCTCAGATTATCAGATGAAGATATTTGCGATGGAACTTGTGGGGGTACAGCATCAGTATAAGCACCAACTCCAATCTCTGTCAGTTCTTCCCTAGTAAGAGCATCATCAAAAGAGCTGGGGTTATTGGAGATAACCCGATCAAACAATTCTGGCCTTAATCCCTTTAAGAAGTGCCTCATCTTGGCATGCCCATTGGTAGCAATATGAGGGACATACCTCAACAGCGATGAATAATGCATGGCATAGTCTAAGACAGTCATGCTCCCATTCTTCAGATTAGTGAATTCATCTTCTTTCATATGCCTAGCAGCAGCAGAAAAGTATCGGTTCAGAAACCGAGTCCGAAATAAAGTCCAGTCCACCAACATGCCCTGAGCTCTCAATTCCATCACTGTCGTCTTCCACCACATGAAAGACTTTTTAGCCAACTGGAATTCCGCTAGCCTTAACCAAGCAGTCCTAGCACAAGGTGTAGACACTAAGATCTGCTCAATCCGTTCAAGCCATTCCTCTGCCTCCTCCCATGTCTCTGTCCCCTCAAAGCGGGGCGGATGAAAAGTCAGAAATTGAGTTAGGCTCAGTTCACCAGGTAACAACGGCTGTGCAATAGGCTCAATGCCCACAGTTGGTGGTGGTAGGGGATTTGTCTGTGCGATGCTAGCGTACACACTCCCCACGTCACCCACCTCTTCATTTATTCTGGCTGCCATGCTGTAATACAAAGGTTAACAACAATACCAGAACAACACATATGTTGCACCGTTAGATAACATACATAACAATAAGCATGTTAGTAACAATTTTATACACCAATATGCACCACATGCATAAACATGCTCATAAGTAAACACCTAGCCAACTAGTTGCTAAGGCTATCCCTCACTCATTCCCGGGTTCTCTAACCACTGCTCTGATACCACTAATGTAAGGACTCTGATGCCTTAAGTGTAGATCTAAGTGCAATAAGAGCTAAGCATGCATAAATCAGAGTATAAAGTTCGTGTTGATGCCCCGAGCTATTAAGATTACAGTGCCAAAATAAAATTTCAAAAGGATTAATTACATTCCCAACCAAATGAATGTTAATCATATAGCTTTACACTACTCATAGAGTATAGACTATACAAAATAATCATGTCCTGTTATACCAAAAGCACTCATCACTAGCTCACACATCAACCCATCCTTAGCCCTTCCTGCCAAAATGTACCTACAAGAACAACCCCAAACCCATTAGCATGTAACAAACCATATTTACAATAATATGATTGTAATATAGAAATGCATAAACCGTAAATACGAATCACTTCCTGTATTTAACACATTTAAATGCTCCTTTTGGTTGTCCCTGTAGCACAATCATAATCAATGGATCATAACACCGATAATGTATGTCATGACATGCATCCATTCCATGAACACCAATCGCCATTTCCAGTCTTATTATATCAGTGGCATAATACCCCTCGCGTTTACATGACAGCGGCATTAATACCACTCGCTTCGACATATTAGCGGCATAATATCCATCGCAATAGTAATATGACGGCGGAATTATCCTTCACTTCGACATATTTGCGGCAAATATTCTTCATCGCTATAATATGACAGCGGCAAGTATTCTATCATCGCTTTGGCATGAATGCGGCAAGTATTCTTCATCACTAGAATATAGCCTCGACTCACAACACATGCACCAATGCATCCAATATACATATGCAACAATAATGCATAACATGTATGCAACCATGATGCATAACCAAGACCATGTATGCAACCACAATGCATAATTAAATCCACGTATGCAACCATAATGCATAACCAAATTCAATGCGTAAAAATACGTTTTACCGTCTGATGCCCGTACGTCTCACTACGTACCTTTGTTCCAAAAATGGAGATGTCGTAGGACTTTATCTCCATGGTTGTGTTGCCACCTGGGATGGTTCTACACATTCACACAAACCAATACTAGAAGTCAATAATAGTCCGATATCAAAAATCCCACAAAAATAACCAAAATTTCCATTTTTGGCATCTCGCGATCGATCGCTATAATGCCCCGTTTGATCGCGAGGTCCAGCAGTCCTTAATGCCAAAATCTGACGATAGGCGACCGATCGCCTTTTTTGGAGCGATCGATCGCTCGCCTCACCGATCGATCGCCCCAACTTGGCGATCGACTGCCAAATGCTGTATTTTGCTACTGCCTGCGCGCGATCAATAGCTCCATTTTGGGCGGTCGATCGCCGCGATCTGCAACATGAAAAATCGCCATTTTTACACCTTATACCTTCCCCAAATCACACCAACTCATATACCCACAAACCCACAACATCAAAACGCTAAAAACCTTCAATATAAACCTTCATACCACTTAAAATCCAACACCCAACCAAATACAACACATACCCAAAAACAAACCATTTTAAAAACTCAAACACAAACCCATTTCAAAATAAAGCTTCATAAATTCATTAAGGAGGAATTCATACCCCTTTTGGACTTCAAATCCTACCAAGAATCCCACAAATGAAGCCTTTGCAAGATTTTCTCCTCTTCTCCTTGCTCAAAATCGAGATTGGGGTTTTTGGTGGAAGGGTTGGGTGATGTTTGATAAAGAGTGGTGAGTTATGAGGGGTAATGGGGTATAAGTGGGTTAATTAAAATATGACCCGGTATTTAGCATGATGTATAAAATATCCCCAACATGATATTTTCAAAGCATTTTCCAAGAATGCACAAAAACTCCAATTAAACATGCTTTACCCAAAATAATTAATACCCACTCCATTTAAGCCATGCCATAACTCAAATTCCCAACATGCATCACATGTACCCTGAAAATGCATTATCAGGTCACGCTCACCGCATGACTAAGCATTTCACCATATTAATTAATTCAACACTAAATTAATTAACACCATAAATATCACATAAACATAATTAATGCCCAAATACGCATAATTATTTCGGAGATATCACAAAATTCCCAACAAGTGGCATCAGAGCCTGGGTCTTTTTGCTGTGGTGGGGGCTTTGGTGTGATTGGCGAATACGTACTGGCTAATGAGGTTCTATCATGTAAGTTGGTATTTTAGTGGGACCAATGTGACCCCACCAATTTTCCTGGGAATCTTGAAGTTTGTCTAGGAAAGATCAAGATTTTCTCTTTTCTGAGAGCTTACTAAGTGTGTTTAGATCTACTGTAAAATTCATCAAAGTATCATAAAACAATGTCAGGAAGGAGAGTTTTAAATGCAATAAGACTTGATGTGAAGAAAGATGGAAAAAACCAATTTTGGCTTGTGGCAAGTGCAATTCAGGGATGCGTTGATGCAATCTGGTTTACACAAGGCAATAAAGGACATAGTATTCATTGAAAGCAGCAGTGAAACTAGTTCGACTAGTGGAACGACTAGTGCAACAGCAAAAACTGGAATGATCAATGAAAAATAGAAGGATCTAGATTTGAGAGCAGCAAGTGCAATACGTCTGTGCCTGGCAAAAAAGGTTCTAGAAATGTACATGGAATGTCTACAGCAAAGGAACTCTTGGAAAAGCTCGAAGAATTGTATCAGACAAAGGGCCTCTCAAATAGGTGTATCTGAAAGAGCAATTTCATACATTGCGAATGAATGAGGATACTACTATCGGGATCATTTAAATGTTCTTAATGGCATTGTTTCAGAGCTTGAATATATTGTAGTTAAACTGATGATGGAGATCAGACATTGAGACTCATCTAGTCTCTTTCACATTCGTATGAGCACATGAAACCGGTATTCATTCATGGAAAGGAGAAAATCATTTTCTTAGATGTTACAAGTTAGATTCTTTCTGAAGAAAGGAGACTTGGCGGGAGTAACCGTTCATATGAAAAGGTAATGGTAGCTCATAATTGAAAAAAGAAAAACTCTGTGAAAAAAGTCTGTTGGGGATGTGGACAACATGGCCACATTAAGAAAAATTGTTCAAAAGCTTGAGCGGGTTCGGTAAATTGCTCTGGGTCAGTAAATGAAAATGCTGGTATTGAAGCTAACAATTGTCTCCTTTCATTATGTGTGAAGACCCGGTGTTTTGATCAACTTAAAAACTAAGTATTTTAATCAACTCGATTACTTAATAAAATAGATAATATTGAATCTATTCGATTTAATCTTGTAGAGTTTTACTAAACCAATAATTTAGTATTTAAATAATTAGAGTTTGTATAGCAGATAATATTGAATTTATTTGACTTTATCTTGTAGACTTTTAACCTATTAATAAATAGTCAAAGAAAAATAGTGTTTTTCTCACTTCTTCACACCACTTTCGAGAGTTACATAATTGCTTTCATCAAAATTCCAGCATTATTTTAACAATAATTCTTACAACAAAAATTTGAGAATTTTAGCATCCAGTTTCGAAAATTATAGCATCCAAATTCTGAAAAGTTCAATCTGATAAACACAATTTTCGAACCATACATACACAGAGTGAAATTTTTAAAACCTTTCAAGCCAAGGAGAGAAGGAATTTCTTTGTGTTTCGCAGCCCAAATTCAACCAATCACGCTTAGAATTATCTCCAATCTCTATAAGTGGGATTTTGTTGTATATTTGTTTCGTTTTTTTTAAATCATATGTATGTTTGAACTTCATTCGATTAAGTGAATTATCTATGCAATGTTGATGAAGATTATTAATTTTTAAGCACTGAAATCTGATTGGAAGGAATTACATTTCATGGCCCTAATGCGGTGGGATTATAACTGTTTATATGACCTGATACGGTTGTTAACCGTTGTTCTGGGAAGTACATACACTTTATTCGTGGTTGAGCCGATGTTATGGCATTATCTCTATGATGGTTAATTTTAGAGACTGATATCAGTACCAAGAAGAAATTAGAGGATTTATGGTGCTTAACATATATGAAAATGTTGCTGATATGATATGTTATGATATGGCTCGATGGGAGCAATTATGATAAACTATGGCTCGATGGGAGAAATTATGTTAAGACGTATTCATATCAGTTTGATCCAATTATGATATATGCTTTGAAAAATTATTATATTGTCACATCGATTGACCCTCATTTGCTGAATGTTTTCCAAAACACTCACCCATTACTCTCTCCCAGATAAGGACGATGAAGAAATTGAAGAAGAACAACATCAATTTTGGGGTTGGTGCTGAGTTGTGTTTCTATGAGTTAAAGACTTCAATTTTTGTTTAATTAGGCTTTCGTTCTTTTATTTCATTTTAGAATCTTTTAGGAATTGATTATGCAATTTAAATTTCAGTTGTAAAGATAATTAATTTTTTATGGAATTATAGACTGTTTTTCAATGAATTAAGTATTACGAGGCTTATTGATTTGTTATTTAAAATCAATGTTATCGACCCGGTCTCGGGGGTGACATGATATCTCTGAAAAAGACAGGTACATCCTTATGACATGTAGTTGTCCCCAAACTGCCATAATATGATGTGTAATTTTAGCGGGTCTACAGTTTTGACATGGGCATTGGTTTTGCATTGAAGCAGGGTGTGTGGTAGAAATTCATGTCGATGACTGGTTAACTTCCAAGATAGCCAAAATGTGGGAGTTGCACCATATATTTTCAGAAAGGTTATTTTCGACATGTGCCGAATTGAAATGCTTGGAATTGTTTTATTCTGAGTTGGGTATGTTTTTTTACGGTGGAGCATGATAATTCTCAACATTGAGAATTATGACTGTTTTGCAGTGTTGATAGCTGAAGCTATGAAAATCTTCATCAATGTGGGGTGTTGTGGGACGACAAAGCCACAATGTGGTGATTGTTGGGTTGTGCTTTTCTATCCCACATCGGTGGGAAGAGAAAGATTAGGCAAACCTTTTGCTATAAAAGAGGGCTTGGGCCTTCTAGTTTAAATGCAAGTCAATAGCTTGTTTAGGAACTTTTGGTTATAAGAAAATTCATCTCTTATTGTAGAATCTTGTAAAATTTTGAGTATGCTATGTGGTTGCAGCTGCGACTGATCTTCCATATTAAAAAAAAATTTATTAGATGTTTTCTTGTTAATGTGTGAGTTATACAGTGTGAAAGTTTTGAGGGTGTGTTTGGGGTGAGAATAAAAACTAATTATTAATAATTTTTTATATAATATATTTTCTTCTTTGATTCTGGTTGTTTTTCTCCTGATTTGAGAGTTTTTCACGTTAAATCTTTGTATCGTTATTATATTTCATTTAGCTTTCTTTTCCTACAAAATGTGCAGATCTTGGTAGAGATAAATTTGGAGGGTCAAATTCTCAATACTTTATAATAATATTTTTTATTAAAATAATATGTTTTTATAATTATAATAACACGTTAAAAACTATGAAAAAGGTTTTATTAGTATCTCGTTTACTCTCGCTTAAATATTGTCCACGATTTATTTAAAAATATATTTATTGAATCTATTTTTTTTTATTAATAACTAAATTTAAATGTTTTATAAAAATATGTTTTTGGAAAATAATTAAATATGCAATGCTTGTATCAGATGGGAGGAACTAGGAAGGATATAGGTTAACAATTAAATGCCATTTCATTAAAAAAAAAAAAAGAGAAACAAGCGATTCTTGTTTCAGTCGGTGAAGTTTCCCATTTTGTGCCACACCATACATCCCTTCTTTAACCTTTCTGCTTCCTCTGATAATTCAAGAACTTTGCCAAACCCAAAATATCCAAATATCACTTTTGCTGATTTCAACCAAAAAATTCTCATTTTTTTAAATTTGTCTAGTCTTAAATATGGCCTTATGGGATTCTTTCCTCAACTGGCTCCGGAGGTGAACTTTATGTATCTCCTTATTGGAAATGGAATGGATTAACACTTCATATTTTCTATTAGCTTGTTGCCTTATCAATTAATTCGGTGAAGATTTGCTTCGTTTTTCATTGTTGGATTTCATGTGTTTGTTTTATGATTTTCTACATATTTCTAGTGTTTGTTAAATCAAAGGATTTTGCAAAAAAGTTTTGATTTTGCTGTCTGTTTAGATTTCTGGAATTCTTCAATATGCATATTGGTTTATTAGTTTGGTGCCGTTCACGCAGAATAATGATTGGCTGAAGTGTAATGTGTACATAAATTTTTGTTGGTATTAGTTATTACATTGTAATCTGAATACACTGGCATCCGGCAAAATCCATGTCTGTGAGAACTGTCGTGCAGGTTCTTTCCATGCCAACTTAGCTGCCTCGCCCAGCTGTGCTTATAGCAATGGATTTACGGACAAATCTGATCACATTTTATTTACACATGAGTTAGAAACCTATACTCTAGGTTTAGAAATCGAACCTTGAGGCAGTAGCTGTGAATTCTGGCATTTATCCCAAATTTGAGGGTAAAACCTCTTAATGTTCAGGATTTGGATTAAAGAGAAAAAAAGTGAGATCATCGAAACAGATTTTCAATATATTTTCCTTTCAAGGAAATGAGGACTAATTCTTAATGGTGTTAAATAGCATGAAGAAATGAACGAAGTAAATAAAGTTAAGGTCTTCACTTTTTTTCTTCTTCAATAGAATCCATGATCCACAATTCCCCATTCCATTCCATAACTATCAATTGGAAAATTCAATTTTGTAATTTCAAGGTTTTGCCTCTTAGGTTCTATTGCCCTTTAGGATTCAGTTCTGAACTCAATATTTTTGTGTCTGCTAAGTGAAGTAGCATTCTACTATCTCCGTACCTTACGAACTTAAAAATTGGATTAGAAATTGTAGAATATTACTATGATATGCTTTGTATTAGGATACAAATATATCTTTGATGTCTACATCTAAAATAACTTCATTTCGATCTATATTCCCTTTCAGCTTTTTCTTCAAACAGGAAATGGAACTTTCGCTCGTAGGTCTTCAAAATGCCGGGAAAACATCACTTGTTAATGCCATTGCTGTATGTTCAATGTCAAATATTCTCACATCTATTTCTTTCTCTCACTCGCATAGGCACACAAAAGCACACTTTTAGATGCTAAAACACACACTTGACCTACATTCCCATTTCCTATGTAACTTCTTATAACAGTCCTTATCAATATTGTTTTTATTCAGACAGGAGGCTACAGTGAAGACATGATTCCAACTGTACGTATTTTGTTTGTTTATTAAAGCAAACGGCCTCAAATTCTCGTCTCCTATGGTTACTGACTCAACGAAAACTATTCTTCTCGTATTGGAAAACAGGTTGGATTTAATATGCGTAAAGTCACAAAAGGAAATGTGACCATAAAACTGTGGGACTTGGGGGGACAACGTAGATTTCGTACCATGTGGGAGCGTTATTGCCGTGGTGTCTCAGCTATACTGTAAGTCGCAAACTCTCAAATTGCTCCTTTTTTTTTGTGTATAACACGAGGCTTATTTCTTATAGCTAATTTAATTCTGTTATGGAAAGAATTACGAGCTCATTTTGTTATGTACCATAATGAAAGTTGGTTGAGGCCTTTCGTATGGTATACCTGGCAGACTTGAAAAATTCAATAAAACAGAACTATTTAGTGTGTTAAGGAGGGGCGAAATTTACCATTTTAGAAAAATTAACCGTGAAAGTTAATGAATATTCATGTTAGAGGTTATCTTTCTACTTTTCCCTTGCTGAGTCTTTTAAATGGTTGTTTACTCCCATGTTTGTCCAATCCGAAATTATACTTGTCCTCTTGAGGCAGATACGTGGTTGATGCTGCTGATCGAGACAGCGTCCCTATCACTCGGAGTGAATTGGATGAGCTCTTGAAGAAACCTTCATTAGGTGGGATTCCTTTACTTGTCCTCGGAAACAAAATCGACAAGTCCGAAGCTCTTTCAAAGCAAGCACTTGTTGATCAGTTGTAAGTGTTACTCCCATAAGATCGAGGGCGATTTTCCAAATGTCTATTCAAGATTTATCCTCGTTTTCTATTTCGGTTTTTTTCCCAGAGGTCTAAGTTCCATCACGGATAGAGAAGTTTGCTGCTACATGATCTCTTGCAAGGAGTCAGTGAACATAGACGTTGTGATCGATTGGCTCATAAAACCTCGAGAACAGCAAAATGATTGATGGGATACGATATTGAGATAATGAAATCGTGATTAGATCTGCAGTAATGGGGTGTGCTTGCTTCCATTTTATTTGCTGCTCTCCCAACCTAGAATTTTCTGTGTGATATGTACTTTGATAGTTGAGTTCTCATTTGTCGTTTGATTTATATCCACTCTTTTCATGTTTCTCATGCAGTTGAAGTTTTATCACTCATTTGAATGAGAAAAATACCCGGTCTCATTGTAAGCTTCTTTTATTATAATATTTGTTCTTTGAATTTACTGACTTCATAATTATAAATTGGGAGGTTGAAATTGTAATTCTTTTGTTTGGAAAAAACAAACTATACGAGATGTTTATATCTATATCGAAGAAATTCATTTAATCGCTCTTTCCACTATTACATATCTTTGTCTATTGTGCATTTAAAAATACTATTTACTTCTAAAACATGGGACTGGTACTAGATTTTATTACAGGCGTTTAATAAATTTACGGTTGTAAGTTAACCATCATTTCTTTGATTTTAGAATTTTTTTAATTCCTTATTTCAGAACACAAACTTGTGGAGGGTTGAATTGCCAACTGACTTTAGAGGTAACATAGGATATTTTGATGTTATCCCGAAGGACTACCTTGAGGGTATCTTAACGCTCCATGTGAAATATTCCATATGAAATATTCAATGTGGAGAGCTTAAATGTCATTAGGAGTAACATTAATATATCCAAAAACAAATGTCTGCCTATTAATGTCGCTTCGTGAGAAAATCAAGAATTTCTTTGAATTTATTTTATGCCAAATTTGCCTTTTGGAAAATAATAGAAAGTATTTAGCAAGGGTGGAATAAACTTTGAAAGATATAAGAACCCGATGAATATTTACAATGATGGGAGGTATTAGTTTAGCGCTTAGGTCTTCCATGAGGCAGTGCCCTATGAGATAGATCAATTCCTTCATTGAGAATATTCTCACTCAACATCATTGAGAATATTCCCAATGAAGGGATGAATCTACCCCATAAGTTATTGTCCCATCGGGTAACCAAGAACATTTCTAGTTTAGCCGCAATTCACATCAAGGCCTGTTCTTTTTCTTGTTCATTTGCTATTAACAGCTAAAAAGACTCGATCAATGATAGATGGTTTGTTCTTGTTTGTGTCAGTCTGCATCGAAAAGAACTGACGAAATAAATTTGATATCATTCTTATACAAGTTTTGTGATACCCGGAAATTAATTGTGGTAAAGATGATATAATTACCGAATTGTGATTTTAGGGATTATTATTCGGTGTTGGAATTATTGGATTCAAGGTTCGTAATTGATTCTCATTGACTTGTAGAACATTGAAATCGTGTTGGTATTGAAATTCGGAGTCTGGGAAGCTTTGGTTTGAGGGTTGAGATGTATTTGAGTGAGTGAGAGATAATTTATTGAACATTTTTGTTGTTAATTAATTTTGGTACGAGTATTTGAAACTTGGATTTTGGAACCCTGGTATATATATATATATATATATATATATATCAAGTGCACTCAGTGTTCCATTACTCCACTCATTTTTCAGTGTTCCATCACTCCACTCATTTTTCCCTCTCTCTCCTCCCCTCATCGCCTCCTTTTCTCCTTCCGTCCTTCCCCTCTTTCTTTTCCCTTTGAAGAAAATCCATGGAACTCGGTTTTGAACAAGATTCTTGAGCAAATAACTAGGTAATCATCTTCACCTCTTGATTGTGGAGGTTTTGTAACTATTTTTGTAAGAGTTTGGTTATGGTGTGTGATGGGTTTAAATTCTTGGATTTTTATAGATTTTATTATTGAGTTTGAAATTGTGTATTTATTGAAGAATTGATGAGTATGGGGTGTAGGTTGTGTTAGATTTGAGATTGGATGTGAGAAACACCATTGAAGGAGCATTTTTTCAAAAAATCGCAGGTCTCGATTGATCGCGGCACTTGCGCCGATCGATCGCGACGAAAAATGGAAGGTGATGAATAGTTCTAGCGATCATAGCGACCGATCGATCGCAAGCGTGCGTGGGCTTAGTGTGATTTTTGTGTAGCTGGCGATCGACCGCGAGATTTTGGGCGATCGATCGCGAGGCCAGGTTACTTGAAAAATTATTCTGGTTTGAGATGTCAATGTATGTTTTGCTCGAGTCTTTTATGTGTTTAATCATCATGATTGTATGATATATATACGGAGGTTGGGTACGTGCTTAAGTATGTAATTGTGTGCACGTGATTAATTGTGAAGTATGAATTGTGTAGTGAATAATTTACCAGGTCTCGTGGCAAATGCAAGGAGTGGCTTGCAATTAAGGTACCGTGTGGCGTACGAGCATATGTAAGTATATTATTGTTATGTTAACCAAACATATATTATTGTTGCGCTTGAATTAAGTACGCAGAGTCGTACAATTTTGATGGTTATGTTTACTGTTGTATGTATTGGTTTATGATGAGGCCGCTATTGAGCGAGCAATGGTTTATGATAATGCCGCTATTGAGCATGCGATGGTTTAGGATGATGCCGCCATCGAGCGAGCGAAGTGATACATCATTGTTTAATGCTCATCTGTGAGCATTTTGATATGTGTATATGGTTTGTATAAGGGTCGTGGAATTTCTCTTTTCATTTATGAGTTGCATGCAATTTAATTAAGAAAAATTGCATAATGAATTGAGAACATGTTAGTGCATTGTAAAGTGTATACTTATGTTAGTTGAGCTGTGTTGGAAATTGAATGTTACGAGGATTTAAGTTGAAAATCTTATAGACGTCTATTATTGAAGCATGTATGAGAATTCCCTAATACTAGAAATATATGCAATAATATAGATGATAAGTGCGCTAATGACGGTATTAGGACGTGGGGTCGTTATAAGTTTTAAAATGTATTTATAGACATAAATAATTAGATCATGATTACACTAGATTGCCTATTTCTAACATTTGAATTGCTGTGAAGTGTGAAATTTAAGTAGAGAGGTGTACTACTTCAAATGACATCCTTTCGGGGGTTGATCCAAAAAAAAAAATTGGCTTTTGCTTTTGGATTGTGAGGGGTTCAACTATTTTCATTTTAAATTTTAACCCTTGTAAAATCTCCATGGAATACATTCGGGGGACCGAATATCACGGGGTGTAGCTGAGTTTAATATATGGTTAGTTCGAGAGTCCACTCTATCGAGTTTGCTCCTTTACGGTAACGAAAAGTGTTGATATCAGAATTAGTAAAATAGAGTGGGTGATCATTATGGACCTTGTTGAATGAATAACAGTGTTATAATATATGAAACAGTCCGTAAAATTAATATAAGACCTATGGCAACCACACACAATCTTGTGGGGTTGTGGTTGTACCGAGATTGAATGTTGAGAAATCATGTTTGGAATAAGAAGCTTTGTAAGCCTGTTGTTCTGTCGTAGGAGCGGAGGACTTGGGGCACTCAGGCGAACGAGCCGGACTGTCCTCCAGCAATTGGACCTCGGGAGAGGCATCCATCTCCTCCCGGCGAGATGATCCAGTAGTAGCCCTTGATCCTTTTCTCTTGCGTATCAGGGGTGACGTAGCGTTAAATATAAACAAAGCTGATGAATCTATAATGGATTAACCGTCGTATGATCATGATTCCTCGTTCATTTATGAGATGAAGCTTTGGAATTAAGGCCAAGAAAGTCTATCTCCATTTCAACTTATATTTACAAAACCCAAGTTTAATTAAAAGACATGACTAACGATTGAATTTGAAGTGGATGTCGAAATTTTGGTCTGAAACCAAATCTCACAACTCTTATTTTTAATTCCATTGCTTGAATTGTCTTGCCGATGCATACAATTGTAAGAAGTTCTTGCATTAAAATCGTGTCCTACTTGGGTTTCAAGGTATTATTGAGTGAACATCGGTGAAGTGCACATGCATGTAAAGGTAAGGGATCAAATTTTTTTGTATTACCACATAAATTGCATTTTTTCGGGGAATTGCAACTTCCAAATCTTAAAATATTTTCCCCCATTTTTTTTATGTTTTTTGTCTCCTTTAACCTAAATTCTAAATCCATCTTTGCGGGAAACCGGACACACCTTTGCGTTGGACCCGACAAGAAGAGAAAGGATAGGTTACCATTTTTTCCGGCTTTTCTTCATATTATTTTTAGATCTAACCGTACAAGTGACCTTAAACTTCCATCTTCAAGAAAGACGATCATACAAGTAAACGATTATCGAAACCATTAAAATAAAGAGAAAATACTTAAATTTTCATATTTGTAATTTTTTAAAAAATTACAAAAACTGTTGCTCTAAATTTAGACTTATAATATTTGAGCTCGAATATTATATATATATATTATAATCTATATGTAGTATAAATGATGATGAAAACTTATTAGAACAATTATATAAAAGTTCCATCTCAAATTCACATGAACTATCGAGGCCACGGCCACCCCATGATTTTTGGATCGATCCAAAACTATGTCCATGGACTTTCATTATTACCGCAAATCATAGGTTACAAAACTTTGTTCACTGACTTAAAGTTTGCTGGTAACATTAACATTCCTTACTTTAGAGATCTTGGGAGTCGTGTCTTTGGGTACAATCACGGTAAGCACGCCATTCTCAACATGAGCCTTGATCTGATCCACCTTCAGATTTTCGGGTAATTCGATTTCCCTGGAGAATTCCCCTTTCCCTAACATTATTTTCCTCTCGGCCACGTGCCAAACGACGTCGTTCTCTTTCCCCTGAGACGGCGGCTGACAATATTCCTCTTTGCATTCACCTCTAATCACCAGGATATTCCCATCCTCAACCTGTACTTTTATGTTCTCCTTTCTGTACCCTGCATCCAAACAAAAGCCCCCAAAATGCCAGCCGGATTTTGATCAAATCCGACCTCATAAGCTTGATTCCGTCTTTTTAGAACGCCAAAAAATTAACCAGAAAACTTTTAAAAAGAATGAGAAATGATAAATATATAAAAAATTCAATCAAAACTCGTCCAGATGATTTATCGATTTGCCAACCGTATCAAAAAAAAGTCTCAATTCTGGAGACAAAAAAAAGAGAGCAAATTAATAACCTGAGACGCTGATTTTGAAGATGTGGGCATTTGAAGATTCGATCCAGTCAAGGGGAGCTCCGGATCCTTGGGAAGTACGATAGACGGCGGGGGTGTAGAAGAAATGCCTGATGGGATCACCAAACAGCGCCATGGAATCGATCACCTTCTCTTACCGATTACTGTGAAAAATGGTGAACTGTTCCGAAAACGAATGTGTTCAACTGGGTTATCTATATGCTTGTCAGCATACCCAGTAGGCCACGAACTTTCCAGCAGGCTCGGTTACAATATTGATTATTTTCCCACTGGCCCTTAAATTATTATAAATGTTCACTTAACTCTCAAATTATTAATTATATAACTTTTTTACATTCTTTAATAATAAATGATGCCCATTTAACCGAGTTGTTTTATTAATTGCACCATTTTTATCACCTCCACCTATTAACCACATTATTAATTTTTGTGGTTTTAACACTTGAAATTCCTTGTGCTTTTTCGTGATGGAACGCATTGAAAATATATGTTGATATATTCCTATGTGATGTCTTTTATGACCACCTTTCAAGAAATATGCCTTCATGTTTGTTGCCTTTCTCTTGATCCTGTTGTCATTACTTCAATGGTTGCTATCAAATGGTCCTATGGAATTGTCAGTGAAGGTATGAATGATGACATTTAAGGACATCACTTTTATTGCCGATCAACAGGTTTTGTACCTCCAAGGGAAAGAGAAGGATTCTAAGGATTTAATTTTGAATTCGATTAGAATCCTGGAGGTTTGTCAATATTCTTTCATGATGATGCTGATGACTTTCTATATGAGTGAAATAGTTTTCGCCTGCGGCCTCTCCAAATTCATCCCTTAGGATCTGCACATTATCAGAAAAGAAATCAAAAGGAGATATAATAACGACACAAGGATATAATAACTGCACATTATCAGAAAAGAAATCAAAATGAGATATAATGACATAAGGATTTAACGTGGAAAACTCCCAAATCAGGAGAAAAAACCACCAGGACCAGATAAGAAAATACGCTATATGAAAAATTATTACAACACACAATTTTTCATCTCACCCCAAACATATTCATAAAGCTTTCCCACTAGCCTCTCCCCTACACATTCCTTTTACAAGAAAGACACTCAATAAAATCTTTTCTAATGTGGAAGATCAGTCATAGCTGCAACCACAGAGCATAATAAGAATTTTACAACACTCTACATACAAGAGAGGAATTTATCTAAAGCCAAAAGTTGCTAGACAAGCTATTAATGGTGCACTTAAATCATAAAACATTGGCCTTCTTTTATAGCCAAAACTTTGGCCCATTTTATTTTCCCACTCGATGTGGGATGAGAAAAAAGCCAAACTTCAACAATTTCCACCTTGTGGCTTTGTCGTCCCACAATACTCCACATCGATGAAGATATTCATAGCTTCTGCTATCAATACTGCATAACAATCATAATTCTCAATATAGATAATTATCATGCTCCACCATAAAAACATACCCCCACTCAGAATAAGTCATTCCAAGCATTTCAATTCGGCCCATGTTGAAAAATAACCTTGCTGAAAAAATTATGGTGCAACTCCCACTTTTTGGCTCTCATGGAAGTTAATCAATCATCGACATGAATTTCCATCACACACCCTGCATCAATGCCAAACTAATGCCCATGTGCAAACTGTAGGCCCGCTAACATTATACATCATTTATCATGGCAACTTGCGGACACCGGTATGCCATAATGATGTGCATGCCCTTTTTCAGAGGACATCATGAAATGAGACAATATTAGCTTCATTATCGGTATCTCTATTTACAGATATGGAGCAATTCGCCGAACCCGCTCCAGATCTTGGATAATTTTTCTTGATGTTTCCAGGTTGTCCACATCCCCAATATGATTTCTGTACAGAGTTTTTCTTCTTCCAATCACGAGCTACCATTGCAAAACTTTCATGTGGATTGTTACTCCTGTCAAATCTCATCTCTTCAGAAACAAGCTTAGTAGTAACCTCTGAGAAAATGATTTTCTCCTTCTCATGAATTAAGATTGGCTTCATGTGCTCATATGAACGTGGAAGAGACCGGATGAGTCTGAAGACCTGATCCTCATCATCAATTCTAACTCAAATAGTTTCAACCTCAGAAACAATGACATTAAGAACATTTAAATGATCTGAAATTGTAGTACACACATTCATTTGCAATGTATGAAACTGCTCTTTCAGATACACCCGATTTGAGACACTCTTTGTCTGATACAACTCTTCGAGCTTTTCCTAGAGTTCCTTTGCCGTAGACATTCCATGAACATTTGCTAGAATATTTCTGGCCAGGCATAGACTGTTTGCACTTGCTACTCTCAAATCCAGATCCTCCCAATCTTCATTGCTCATTCCAGCTTTGCTTGTTGTACTAGTCGTTCCACCAGTCGAACTAGTATCACCGTTATTTTCAGTGATACTCTGTCATTCAACGTCTTGTGTAAACCAGATTGAATCCTAACTTGCACTTGCCACAAGCCAAAGTTGATTTTCCCATCAAATTTATCCACATCAAATCTGTCTGCATTTGAAACTCTGCGTCCCGACATGTCTTTTGATACTTTGATGAATTATACCATAGATCTGAATAGTACACACTAAGTAAGCTCCTAGGAAAGAACGAATCTCGATCTTTCGTAGACAGAACTTCAAGATGCCCAGGAAAATTGATGGGGTCACGTCATTCCCATTTAAATACCGATTTTACTAGGCATAGCATCCTTAGTCAATATGTATTCGTCTACCACACCAAAGCTCCACCGCAACAAACCAACCCAACTCTAATGCCATTTGTGAGAGTTTGATCATCCAAATTATTCCCAAGGATTTGCACCTTTTGTGAGAAAAGAAAGCAAAAAGAGAAATAATAATGATAATAATTTAACGTGGAAAACTCTCAAATCATGAGAAAAAACCACTAGGACCAGAGAAGATAATACACTATATGAAAAACTATTACAACTACACAATTTTTTTTCTCACCCCAAACACACCCCAAAACTTTCCCATTAGCCACACTTTATAACTCACATATCTCCCCCTTAAAAGAAAGACACCTAATAAAATCTTTCTGATGTGCAAAATCAGTCACAGCTACAATCACAGAGCATACTAAGAATTTTACAAGACTCTACATACAAAAGAGAAAAATTTGTCTAATGCCAAAAGTTACTAGACACACAATTGACAAGTGCACTTAAAGCATAAAATATTGGCTTTCTTTTATAGCCAAAACATTGGCCCATTTTTTTTTCCCACCCGATGTGGGATGAGAAAAAAACTAAACTTCGACAATTAAATGCGTAGGAAAGTAGGCAAGGGGAAACCATCATCTCCATCAAGAGATTGATATCTTGGTGATATTGTTCTTAGAGCATATTTTTGCTTGTACGTCTTCTGTTTTTGAATTATTCTTATAACCTAAATGTAGTGTCGTGATTTTTTTGTCATTTATTATAGATCTACTCCAAGTTCAATCGATTTGCTGAAGCTGAGATTTTATGAGAAAGGTTCTGCATATGTTAGAATTATCAAATGTTTTGTCATCTTTTTTCTCGATCTCTCTCTCTTGTCTATTTTATGAGTCATTACTTTCATCAAACGTTAGTTCCATATTATTTTCTCCATTTGTCTCAGGAAAGACAATATATAAAAATAAGATAGGCATATATTATTTCTCCACCTCTCCGATCATATAAAGGCAAAATTGGCATGATTTTATCAGTTTTTTTTGTGAATTAGCCTCCCATAAAAAAATCTACTATAGGCTCTAAAATGTTATGACTATAGTGAATTGTGAGGTCCTACTTAATTTGTTAATTATTTTTTTATATATATAGAATACCGCCAGTATAATGACGGGGGGTTTGGCGGACCCTTGCATGTTTATTCCAAAAACGAAGATACATGATTCTTCAAACCAATGGTTGCCATAGTTCTGCAACTGCGTTTTTTTCCCGAAAAATATGTGAAGTGTGAATTTCCCTGTTAAACATGATTTCTTGTATCTTTATTAGTGCATGACTCAAAATCCATTGCGTACGACCAGAGTTGATGATAGCAATCAAAATCATGGAGTCTATTTCCAACCGACATGAGAAAAAATCATATTGTTGACAAACCTCTAATCCTTTGAGAACTGCCAACATTTATGCACGAATAGAAGAACCATAACCAACAAAGTCATGAAAAGCAAAAGCCACACGACCATGATGATCTTTACTCAACCAATAGAAAAATCACCCGGTTTACCCAGTGAGCATCCATAATTATTAAGTTTGAAAAAAAATCCAATTGGTGGTTTCTGCCAAGTAACCAAGTTCAATCTCTCCTGATGAGTAGTAGAGAATGTGAAATTCCATTTGATAGCCAAAGGAAGGAAACCGCGCCAATGAGCAAATTGAATCCAAGGCATAACCAATGCTATATGACGTCGTATAGATGAAATACCTATACCAAGTGATGGTGTGATTGAGCGATGTTTTGATTCATTTCTTCTTATCCAAAGAAATCTCAAAATAAAAAACGGGATCATTTCACGAATATGTCCTTGATGTCTCCAATTTTCACCCAACCTCCAAGAATTGAGCATATGATAATGTTGAACTCCAAATTTAATAGCAAAATAATGTCACACACTTTGAGCCACCGATCCATGAAATAATAGATGATCCCAAGTTTCCTCCTGATCACAAGCAGGAATGCGCTTAAAAATAAATCTCCAACAAAAGAATGAAATAGAAGGAGTCAAATCCAAACAAATTGGGATAAACATTTCATTGGGCTCCTTCCATTGACGGATTAATTCCCAAGTTGATTTAGAAGTAAATGATGCATTGGGAGAATGCTTCCACACTAGTTTATCATTTGTAAATGGACGAGGAGAACTTAACTGATGTGAACAACAACATGATTAGGAACTAATGCAAGCAATCTATCCATATTCCAAATTCTGTTATCCCAGATTTCTTTAACCCGAATGAATCGAGATCCAATAACCGGACAAGAGACTGAAAGAACACCTGAATTAAGCCATAAATCATCCAAAAAATACATATTGTCGGCACCTAACAACCATCCAATACCAGGCTCATCCATAGCTTGGATCTTTATCAATCTTCGCCAAATAAGGGAAATATTTTCAGCACCTAGTGTATAAGTTGGAGAGTATTGAGCATTATATTTTGATAACATAAGTTTGGCCCGCAAAGAGTCACCATGATGCAACCTGATATGACCCTTGAGATTCAATGACACACGATAATAGTATTTCAAACTCTTGTTTCCAAGGACTTAAAAATCAAGCAAATGACGTGGAATTGACAAATAAAAACGATTTATTGACCCAACACAAAGAACAAAACGACTCAACTAACAAATGAACCCCTACCCGTTGCTTATCCAAGCAAGAACCTTGGTATATGATTCAAACCCCCTACCCGTTGCTTATCCAAGCAAGAACCTCGGTATATGATTCAAACCCCGACCCGTTGTCTACAATTGAGACAAGAACCTTGGTATGTAAAATCGCACCTTGACCCATCACTTAACACGAAGCAAGAAACAAAGGTTTCAACATGCACCTTGACCCACTACTTAGAAAAGTAGGAACCTCGGTATCAACATGACGCACCTCGACCAACTACTTAGAAAAGTAGAAATCTCGGTATCAAATGACGAACGCCACAAGGAATACTCCTTGATAAGTTCAAGAATGGGATCACTTGGATCCATGAGAGAATACTCTCTACAAGGCAAAGAACCACGTTTTTTTGGAGGAATGTTGTTGTATATCCGCATTAAAATGATTGAATAAAAGTATTTATAGAACCTACTGACTTTCCATGACCTAATGGGCTCATAACAAGCTCAATACAACATTTTTCTTAGCTCATCTAGCAATAATTCGAAAACAACATGATAATAACTTAAATAAAAGCATACTAATTCAATCCAAACTAGCACAATCACTAAATATGAATACAATGATGATACAAACATTATGTAGAATCCATACTCTTGATTTTAGACTTGTATGTCTATTTGAAGCTCTTCTTGAATTTCACATCACAACCTAATCCAACGTTTAATAGAAAATGCTTTTAAAGATTATTTGAATCTCCTTATACCCAATCCTCCCTCTATAGTAGAGTGACAAATTTCTTTCCATGAAATCCAAGAAAATGTGGCTTACTGATCCTTGTGAACTCCATAAGAATTTAGCGCATCATTTCAAGTTGGTAAAGAATAATCTCAGGTGGTTAAATAACTTGAAACAAATACAAAGGCAAGGATGCAAGAACAGTTTTGATGAGCACCAATTTACTACCAAATGATAAAGTAGAAGCTCTCATCCTCGTAAATTTTTTATGGCCTTTTGGATCATATCGTGAAAATAGATGGACTTTCTACTTCCAACAATTAGAGTAGTTCCCAAATAAGTCAAAGAAAGAGTCAAGCAAGGGAAATCTGTGATTGAAACAATTCGATCTCGACGGGATTGAGAAATATGTCTACTTAGAATAATATTACTCTTGAAATTGTTCACTAACTGCCCTGAACATGCATCATAATGATCAAGAGTAGATTTGATGTTCTTCACAGCATCAATCGAGCCATTAGAGAATGTCATCAGCATAAGCTAAATGAGATATTTGAATGCCACAACCTGAATAAAAAGAGAGCCGAGGTTGCTGAAGGAACATGATATCCAAACTTCTGGATAAATATTTTCTTGACAAATTCTTTTGGTACACGTCGTTTAGCTATCAATGCATAACTTTAGTTTTTAGAGTATTATTTTAAAATCACAATTTTATTTTTAAATATAATAAAAATAATTATTGTTTATTCATATTTTCTAGCATCTTTATATATTTTCGGACCTTAGGATTTAGAATACTCTAACTTTGTAATAAATTTATTAATCGATGCATATAAAATAAGTAAATAAAGAAATAATCGATATTAAAGTTTTGAGTATGGATTTAAACAACCTTTTATAATGATTTTTAGCAAGTTCATTTAAAATATAAGTTTAACCATCTAAATTTAGTATAATCATTCGGCTAACGAGGGTATTATTGCCAAGCTTAGATGTTCAACTTTTTCAATACCAAATGGGCCTTGTTAATCGATTGTTATTTACATTTGGGCTTATTTGATTTCAAATATGGACCGGACCCCACACATATCTTCGGCCCGATATATTTTGTCCCATCTTCTCATTCAAGCCGATAGTTCTTCTATCCCATCTCTTTCTCCGTTCTCACTTCTCCGCCGGTCACTATTCACATTCCAAATCTTTCCAGCCCTAATCTAAATAGGGCTTAGTTCTTGCACGACGCTGAATAGCTGAATTATAATTTCTGGTTTATATTAGGAAATTCTAAATGTAAACGTATTATTGCTTGCTTACAAATTATTTCCGTTCCAGATATTGCTTGCTTAAAGTTATTTCCGTTCCAGATTTTTTATTTGGTGTTGTATTTTATTACTATGTAAGTCTAGTTTTGTTTTTAGCTAATTTGATTGCTGTGGTGTTTCTATTGCTTTTCCTTTACGAGTGTGGAATTTCAGTGGCAATTATCGATTATGGTTGTCCATCTCGGTATGTTAGACCAAGAAATGCTTTATTTCATGATCAAAGAAGTGTGGATAGCTGAATTCTGACTTTTTGTTTCAGTAACGTTGGTGTTTTAGTTATTTTTCAAATTTGAGCCACATTTCGAAGATTGTGCACTTGAAGCATCTCAAATTATTGTATAATTAAGAGAAGAATTCAAATGACGCTGAATTGTAAATTTTCGCCTAAGATTGAGTTTGAAAATGTGTTTATTTGAAAGTCTAATCTGAATTTTAGAGATATCCACGTGGTAGATTTAGAATATATGGATCTCAAATCAAAGGATTTTGATTCCCTTGATTTTAAATTCCATTTCAAATTGATTCCTCCAAACACAGCCTTAGGGTTCTATTTATTAGGAGTTCTAGAAATTTGATCTTTGAAATTTAGACTAGTATATTTGTTGGTAAAGATAGATTGAATTATTTTTTCTTATTTTCTTTGGTTTGCATGTAGTATTAGTATTTGAAAATGGATGCTCAAAAGAGAAAAGCATTGTTTCGAGCCAAATTGAATGCACAGAAGCAGGAGAAGCAGCGTATTGACTCTCCTCTCATTAGGTACTGCGAATTTCGTGGCAACGTGTTTAATTCCATAGTGAATATTAATGTAGTTTCATTTCTCAAAATCACACATAAAGTGCTATGATAATCCATGAGTAGCATGTTTTAGATGTAATAAAATCAGGCAAATGCGATATAGACGTTAGATATGCACTTGTATCTTGCACAGTTGCACTCACCATAATCATTGTGTTAGAAAGAAAGCCATGAGCTCGAGCTTTTGAGAAATGTAATTATGATATGGTAATAGAGCCATTGTAAAAAATCAAAACTTTGTTGAACATATGAAGTGTAAAATTATTGTTCGAGCATTCGCCATTGCTTGCGCTTTTAGAAAAAGTATTTTCCTACGTTCTGTGGTAGTGCGATTCATATTAATACCCATGCCCATGCGATTCTGCTCTGATTTATCAGGCCACTTCGTCATTACATATCCTCTCCACCTGTTCCATGATTTGCAGTGTTTTACAGTCGAACAATAAAATGTCGCCTTCCACTCCCTTTGGCCTTTTACGATGCTATAGAGTCGGGCATGGTATTGCTCTATCTGATGTAACCTTACTACTTTTAGGAACAATAAAGTCACTTATAAGGTTTACATATTTTGTTAACCTGTATATCTAATCAAATTTGGCTCATATTGAGGCACTCAGACCACTCTAGTGGAAAACTCGGTTCCATGTGTGGTATCATTTTGACCACAGCATTGGCCATTTTTTAATATTTCCTATGGATTCAAACACCATGTAATCTTTGGTGCAATTTTTTTTGTTCAAACAAGTTGATCCCTTTGCTGATTGTAAATGCAGGTATGATGAACATGATCAACCAGTATGCAGGGTTTGTGATGTTGTCATTAAGTCCGAGTCCCTGTGGCCTGCACACCAAGCTTCTCGTAAACATCACGAGGTAAATGTTGAATCCATTATGGGAGGGTGAAATTGTAAGAGGATGATGCTCAGGTGTTTTACTGCAATTTGTCTCTAGATTTCACGGTAGTGCGTTAAATTAAAATTGGTGGTACTTTTATGTTTGGTTGGGGTCTTGATTATGTACAGTTGAACTCATGCATTATATGCTCTTTGCGTTTTCACTTGTTTGGTGGAAGTACAAATATTCTCCAACAATTTAAAGTATTCCATTCATATTCTCAGTCATGCCTCCTCTTCCCTCCTTTTCTTTCATGTAAATCAGCAATTTACAATTAGGATTTAGGGCTTAGAAACTAATAACAAAGTCAATCAGATAATTTTTGCCCAGATGTTTGATAAAAGCTAAATAGTGACTGGAGTGTTGTGCAATTGCAATTATGGTGTGGTCTCCCTGCTTTTTTGCTGATCCCATCTGGAAGCAAATGCAAGCTTCGTTTTGGTTGCTTTTGTTGTAAATTTATGTCACTAAGCTTTTTTATTGGGATACTCGTACTTGCATAGGCTATTGACAAACTCAAAGCTAGCGCAGCTGCGCTAAACCGGGTCAGTAGTTCGAAGCCCGAGCCCCGGCAAGAGCTGCCAAAGCCTAAACCTGAGTCTCACAGAGAGTTGCATGATAAATCTAAACCATCTACGACATTGCCTGAGAATCGACCATCTATGCCTCCTGATTTTTTTGATAATCATGAGTCGAAGAAGCAGAAACATGGTAATAATCTGATTTTGGATTTCCATTTCAAATTTTCTTGAATCATAGTTGGCTGGGTTAGTCATCTGTTTGATTTTCTATATACTTGTACCATTTTGTAACTGCGATGAAGTCAAATGAAGCATAGATGATCATCTATGATTTTGAATTCCTTGCGCTTTGACTTCTCAAACCCTTCTATTTACTGTTCTGTCAGATCGTTTTCAATCCAGAATTGGTTTAGTATGTTTGATGTTTAGAAATTTCATCCAATCCTTTTGTGTTACCTGAAAACACTATAGGAACCTTCAATCTTTTGTGCATTAGGTTTAGACAAGAAGTTGATCTGGTGAGTTGTTACAATGGATGAGCTTTTGTTTCCAAAATTTGATATATGATGAGTCCACCTGTAATTTCTGATTCATTGAATATATAATGTTGGTGGAGTATTTACCATGGCCTGCCTGGTGGCAGTGATGGAAGACTTTGATTTTTTGTTAGTACTTTAACGGATACGACGAGGACAAGACACAGTTTAATGTTAAATTCTAGATTTCCGAGTAGTTTGTGTTATAATGTGGAGTGCTATCACAGGTTCCAGAAACCTGTTCATATACTTTTCCATTTAACAGTTGCAATCCTCATGAACAAGTTTCTTTGCCTTCGCAGTTTCATTCATAAGTGAAATGTATTTGAGTTTGTTCTGTTCTTATAGAAAGGGATTCATGGAAGTTGGGAGGCCGTGAGTTACAGAACAAGGAATCAAGTTCTGAAAAAACTCAAACAGTGGAGCAGTTTATCCCAGGTAGTGGGACAGACAACAGATCAGCTGTGGCTCTGCACGGGAGTACAGAAAATCCTGAATTTCAGTCTGCAAAAGATTTCAGGCAGGATTCAAAAATAGCTGTTGGCATTGAAGACAAGCAAGTCAAAGGAGCTCTTCCTGCAGGCTTTTTTGATGACAAAGATTCTGATTTACGTGCACGAGGCATAACTCCTGTGAAGCCAGATGTCAAGTGAGTTTTCTTCTCACTTTCCTTTATTGTCACGTGCAAAGAAATTAATTTTTCATTTAATTTTGTGGGTGACATGTTAAACACTTTAGAGGAGTGTGATGATTCATGTCAATAATCTATCAGCGTGTTGGATGCTCTTAATTGGCACTACGTTTGTCTTTATTGTTTTTAAAGAAATAATATAGCAATATGGCATAGCTTGGGATTTACATATGCAAATTAGATCATACATTTAAGTGAGCTCAGGGCTTTTACTATTTCATGTTCTCAATCAATATCTGTTGTTTTAAGGTGGGTGATTTGGAATATTATGGCTTTTATGAATTAGATGGTCCAAATTTTGATGCTAGAGACTATCATTTCTTAAAAATAATGTTTATCAGCTGATATTTGTGATTTATGTAAAAGATATATTGACAGGCCAAAAATTTATGATGCAAATGGAAGTTTAACTTTAACGATAATTGTTACTGCTATCAAATACTTTCCACTATCCGAAGTTATGCTTAGATATAATTCCATTTTTCTTTCCATCAATTTGAATGAATGCTCCATTTTCAATTTGGGCAGGGATGAATACAAGGAGTTTGAAAAGTTGATCCAAGAGGATTTACAGGAGGTAGACGATCGCTTAGAAGAAGAAGAGGTGCGACACATCTTACATGCTATCAACTATTTGATTCTTACACTAACCAATTGTATGGCATATTCGTCTTGCAGTTTGATGCTGCCGAGACGATTGAAGAGGCGGAATCTGTAGAACAAAGGTAACTTATCAATGAGCACAACTCTACATGCATACATTAATTATTATTATTATTATCAGCATCATCATCATCAGGATCTCACTCTGCTAGAGCGTCTCTATGGTTCAAATATATTTGTTGCCTTTCATCTCGAATCTGCAGGTCCTATAGAGAGAGAGTGGAAATATTGAGGAGGAAGAAAGTGGAGCTTAAAGGTTCTAGGTCTGTTGCTCAAGTTAAAGTTTCCAAAGTTGCACGTGAGGATTCAAATCAAGAAAATTCTTCCAGTGATGAAGAAAACGATGAGAACTTCACAGTCGATTGGAGAGCAAAGCGCCTTTGAACACTGTCTTGTCAATTTGTGGGGTGCTTTATCTCTATCAAGCCTTCTTTAAGTCTGAAAATGGACTTCTTCACTGGCCTTGTTTTAGAGCTCCGTCCGATTGAGAATTACGCAAGGTAGAATTCTTGATGACACTTAGGTGCTTTAGCCTTTTTTTCTTGGTATGTTAACTTGCTATAAAATTGAAGAATGTAAATATGACGCTCTTGAAAAGTTCGATGATGTGCCTTTACTCATCTGAAAAAGTTTATATGGTGCAAGACAAAGTGAAAAATATTCGGGTTGACTATGAGCAGGGTAAATAAATAAAGGATCCCTGGGGATGGAACAAACTGGGAGGGAAATATGATTTTTAAGAAAAATTTAAATTACAACAAAAAAACAATCATATATATTTTTCATTTGAAAGGATTATCCTCCTTTGCCCTCGGTAGATCCGTCCTCACTCATGAGAGTGCAAATTTTTTTCGGGTAATTTAAATATATGGGCTTTACTCTAAATCATCTTTTTTTTTTTTATTATAAAAAAAATAGACTTCATGACCAATAAATCTATTTTACTATCAGTGAGGCCTATTCCTCTGTTTTTAATTTAAGTACCCTTTTTTTCTTTGGCGATATGGTTGTCGCCAAGGGACAATTCGTTAAATATAAAAAATCAAGTAGACATGCAATATTTTTTTGGGTATTTAGCATCATAAATAAAATTTATGGACTATGGTGACAATTGGCTGAAGAGAAGCAACACTCGCTCAAAAGTTACTCGAAGTACGTCACTGTTTGGTAAGATTTTGAGTTCAAGGGTTGGTGAAGGGCCTTCCTAGATGGAAAAAAATTTCTTCATTATATAATGGGTTTAATATTTATTTTTCCTTTCATGAACCCAATCAAACAACAAGATATGATAAACTATTCAAACATCAGTAACAGTTTTGTGAATAAACCTAGTAATTTCCTCTTTTTTTCAAGTTTTAATTTATAACCTATGGTATCATATTGTTTTTGTGTGTGGACTTTGGAGCCTTTGAAAAATAATAGTAGCAACTATTACTTGTAACTAGAATGCTGTTTATTTATTTATTTGGGTTAGTGTGTATGTTTGTGTTAATGCATTTTGAATAGGTCGACGTTTTCAAAATTATTCTTAACCGTGTGAATTAGTTTACGGGTCTAATGGGAAACATGAGACTGAACTTGCAGACCCTCGCGTATCCAATGCATTTACATATGTAAAATTATGTCGATTTATGCCATGAATTGAGGCCTGTAAAATTCATGTGAGTTATTATTTTGGTAAGTCTAATTTCTGTTTTTTAATTGCGGGGAAGGTGAGATATTATCTACAAGTTTCGAACTCGAGATCAATTTCAAAATTGAGAACCAGGATGCCAACTGAGCTAGATGCTCGTGGCCGGTAAGCCTAACTTTTGGGTGCACAAAACTATCTAATTCAACTTTAAAACGTGTTGACTATCATTAGGTCATTTTTAGTAGATACTGGGTACCGGATATGCGTATAAATAAAACAATTTTGTGTCCGTAACATAATCATTGTATTATATATTATAATTTAATTCATTATATGATAGCTAAATTGATGCCTTTTTAATATCGATAGTTCGATTTAGTATTTTGTGTTTAAAACAAAGATATTTTTTTTTATTTTTAAAAAAGTAAAAACATTTCTATCGGTCAATGAATGATGATGCCCAAAAAAACTCTTGTTCGACAAAATAAATTCTTTAGATAATTTTCTTTTGGATCAAGATTAACTATATTTATGGTATCTAAAAATAATTGATATATAATTATATCCATTTAATAAATAAATAATATTACTCAACCAAATATAACTAGGGGTGTAAACGAATCGAACATGTTCACGAACTTTTCGAGCCGGCTCGAAAATATTTGATCCGCATTCGAAATTCTCGAATCCAAGCCGATCTCGAACATGTTCGAACTTTTTTCGAGCCGAACTCAAGCCCAGATAACTTTGTTCGATTGTTCACGAGCCGCTCCCGAACTTTAATATTTATTAATATAATATAATTATATATTAAATAATATATTTCGAACATTTCAGGTATTTATTTTCGAGTAATAGTTCGAATAGCTCCCGAACATGTTTGAACCTTTTCGAGCCGAACTCGAACCAAAATTTTAAAACTATTCAAACTTATCGAACTCGAGCTCGAATATAACTATTTCGAGCCGAGTTTAGACCTTCAAATTTTCTGTATATTCAACTCCAACGCTTGAAAATCATCCCACATATGGGCTAATTTGTTTGCCATAAATACAAAGCAAATATTTTTTGGTTTTGTTCAGTCTAGCGTGAGGTATTACCCTAACTCCAAGTCAATAGCTCATAGAATGTCATATACATTGTATTAGGAAGTCCCTAAAGAATTACAGTCTCATCTAAAAGCCTGAGCTTGTAGAGAAATTGGATAATTTATTATTTATTCTCTAATATACCCCCTCATTTGTGGACCGATTTGTTTATCTTTTTTGGGAGGCACATCAAGTGAATATTCAATGTGGATGAAATTGTTGTTTGTGAGTTTTGAACTAAGGACCTTGGCGTTAGCCAGATGCTCTGATAACATAAAGAATTGGCGTCTCGTCTAAAAGCCCGAGCGTGTAGAGAGATTGTACAATTTATTATTTATTCTCTAATAGTCCCCATGTGAGATCACATAAAAAGATGTTTGTGGCTCTCTGTGAACCGTTGGATCTACAATGACGGTAATACCCCACTACAGAATCGAACTAACCATATTTTTGGGCACCAAACTATTGAATTATATGAACACAAACTTAGCAACCTCCTTTGCTGAATTTGCCTAAAATGATTCCGAGCTGCGACATAACAAGCTGTTGGAGCATTTGCTTCCTTATTATCCTCAAACATTTGATCGTTTCCTCCACAAATCACAACTAAAATAGCTTCGAAAACAAAACCTAAGAGGGGTACCGCAGAAATTCGAAATGTTGTTTCCTTTCTATCCATGCCTTGACTAGATGTCTTCCCTGAATGAACAAGTTGTGGTACTAGAGAAGTTGGGAAAAACGGCCTCTTGTTCTTGGGATGTTAGATATTTTATCAGAATGTAATAGTACTTATGACAGGATTAGTTGAATGTGGATTATTTACCATATATAATATGTGAGCAATGTTAACTATTGAGACAAACAGTATTACAGTACCAGCTTTGACTTTATACATTTAAGTTTTTTTTCACATTTCTTTAATGTTCTTAATCTATCATCCGTGTTTATCCCTTCTCCAATTCTCTCTCCAAATTAGAAAGGATTTGGTAAAATTGGAGATGTTGTTCTGGCAATTGTGAAAATATTTTGAGACATCCAAGTCAAAATTCTCATAAACTAAAATAAACTACAATCTATCACTTGAATAGTATGCAAATAAAAACTTAATACCGAATAGAAATCCAGATTGTTCACCCAAAAAAGGAACACTTATTAATGAGGTCTTTATAATTATCTTAAACCAACATTTAGATTAAGGATCACGCAGATTTTTTCGACAAATTTAAGAGATAATGACAAGAAAAACCCAAAAAATCTTTAAAAAACCCACTGATTATCTCGTCAAAAATTTAGAACCCCAAGAGATATTTGAAGATGATTTGGGATTTTTCTTGAACATACCAAAAAACCCAGATCCTTGCAAACTGAACAAGCGACATCTGAGTATATAAACCACGATAAAATTCTGGACCAAAAACAACACAATGAATTGGGAAGAAGCAAGTAAATCGAGAAATCGAAGCACAAAAATGTAAAAAGAAAAACAAAAAACTACAAAAATCGGAGCTTATCTTTGAAAAAAGCCTAATCAAGAAACGGAAGTATAAAATTGGTGTAGACAACATACTGGATAAGCGAGGTGAGTTATTCTATTGATAGACGCTATTTATGATATTTTAAGAAATGAGCATTATCTGTTACAATACGAAAGATAAAATATAATCAAATATTCATTACGTATAGACGCCGAGAAGGTTGCCAAACCATTCGAGGACGCCACTTTCAATCCCATTGATTTGCATGACGCTTTTTTTTTTTTTTACGATGACAAGATTACTATTTCATGTCATTAATTTTTTTTATATAATCTAGGTTAGTACTATGGTACCAACTTTTACTTTATACATTTAAGTTTTTTCTTCACATTTTTTTAATGATCTTAGGCTGTGTTCTTCTCGAATAATAAGGCTGTGATTTGTTAATTATCAGGTGTCATCACTTGTTCTTCTGCAGTTTTAAAAAGCCCACAAAAATGGTGAGGCCCGTGATAATATTGAAAAGCATCGGAGGAAGCATCCTGCTAAGATAGTGTGATGCCAACTCCATATTTGTACAGTAAGAAAGATTAAGAAAGTATTTTACCCATTTACCCTTTCTTTTGTCTGTGTACGTGAGAGCAAAATCTCGAGATCCAGTCTGTAAATTGGATTTTTCTCTAGTTTACTAGAGAAGGTTTCTCGAATGTGATTTTACAAAGAAATGATGGTATTTTGATTAATCATAATTAATTATAATATTTTGATTAATAATTAAATTACATAAATAAATTTATTTTGATTAATTATTTAAAATAAAATAATAAAATAAGTGCAAAACTATTCGATGGTATTTTTGTCATTTTATGAATAAAATTAATCTATACCACTTAATTATCAAGTACACCAAACACAATATTATTTATCATACTTTATTAATCATACGAACCAAACACAATATAACTTATCAATTAGTTTACTTATCAACCCATTATCCACTTTTTAATCTATCCATCACTTATCCTATCCTCGAACCAAGCGCACCCTTAATCTCTCAACCGTGTTAATCCCTTCTTCACTTCTCTCTCCAAATTAGAAATGATTTTGTCAAATTGGAGATCTTGGTCGGATTCATATACTATTACGGCAAATTGCAAAATGATCTAATAGAATATGGACATTTAAAATAGTAATCTAAAACTCAAATACATATAGTCATATAGAAATTGTTGTTTTAATAAAAGCGGTACCTTTGTTCGTTAAAAATAGAACGAAAAGAACTTGTATCGTGCAAATTGGAACATGTATTGAGATGAGGGAGCTTTCCTTTTGAATGGACATATGCCATGTACATGTATGTTTCATTTTTTATTTAACGAAAACATGATTTTGAGATCAATTTTGTTAAAAAAATAATTTATATATTTGTTAAATATATTTATGTGAGATCATATTTGTAAAACAAAAATTTCTTCGAAATTATATTTATTTAGTTCTAAAAACTAGGGACTACCCCAATTCTATGGGATCATTTTTGTAATTTCTCTTATTATTATGTTTTTTTTATAATGTGGACAGAAAAGATTCATTTCTCTTCGCGAAGCACTTGCAATTCAGAGGATTATAATGTAACTTCCTATTTCACAACCTACGATTATTACGTTGGGAGGGTTATGAAAAAACTAATCGAGTGCTTTATACACAGACACAAATTGCTATGTGTCCAAAGATGAGACCGAAAGAAAGAAAAGTCCCCCAAGGACCGGAAATGAAGAATTCTTGTGGAATTAAGCTCCACTTTCTGCTTTTCTTTGTTTTTAACTTGTACAAAGATGACAAGTTGATTTTATCATTAAACCCAGTTTTACATCTGTGATATAGAGCAAATTGCATTTATCATTTTAAACAGTCAAATCATTAAATTAGAATAAGATTACTTATATTAATTTTAAAATACCCCAAAAACATTATTTGGCACATATAAACACACACTCACACATTGGAACTTTGTTAACTTAAAACATCATCACTAAAAAATTCTTACAAGTGGACATATTAAGATTTTTTTAACCATGAACTGCAAACTTGATGAAATATGTTAGCAACACAATAACAAGTTTTGTTAACATCAAAACCAAGATTATTCGGGTTTCCAAAACCCAACATATCCTTTAAAAACATCTTGACAACTAAGCCGTAACAAATTTTAACATCTCTAAACAATGTTTGACAAACACCCTAAGATTATGAAGCAAATGAGATACACTGTGGTGTAATACAATGTAATCACATGATGCAGTGGTAGTAAAAGTAATGTGCATCTGGCAGATTTTAAACTAGAAATTTCAGGATCAAACTCTATTTCCTTCGTTTACACAACACCACAACAAAAATGCATGCTCTCTTTATAATTTCTTCACAAAACACTAGGTTTTTTTTTACCATTTACACTATCTTTAATTAAAATCGAAGTATATTCTTCATGAGTAGTATTCCGATTCGAATTACGAATTCTTCTTCAACTCATTTGAAACCAACTATTATTCTTCAAGATTTTCACCATGATTTCTTGAAGGCTAATCGCTAAAAATCATAATTCCGACCATGGAAATTGTTAAAATATTGCCATAGCTAGCAAACACAAGTTTTGTGATGCATTACACCAGTTTCATAACCATTCTGTCACCATCACTTATTACATTTTAATCGGCATGGGGAAATAATGACTATTTGTTATCTGCCATGAATCATAGAGTTACTTCTCACTAAAATTCAGACCCTAAGACAAGTTTCCTTTTTCACCTTAAAAGAAAAGTACTTCACTATATCACACACACACACACACACACATATATATATATATATACATATATATATATGTGTTTTTCCAAAAGCCAAAAATGGGTCTATAAGGAATACACTACTGACCTAAACAATATTTTAGGAATCAATTCAGTCTTCAAGCTGTAATGAATTAAAATATATAAAATAAATTAATAGAAGCAACATAGCATTTAGTTTGTGTTTGCATGATGTCATTGAGTAAATATATACCAAACTGAATAAATGGCCTAAAAGCATTCAAGTATCGAAGTAGAAATTCCTCACTAATTACATTTCACACTCTTGAATTCTTGGGGGGTAAACTAATTAGTTCCAAAATTTAAAAACGAAAAAAAACTATTTATTTCTAGCATGAAATTGGCCATCAAAATTTAGGAGTGATAATACTGATTCAAGGAACTAAGATATATATGCAAAATAACAAATGATAAAAGAGGATTTTGCATTTCCTGTTCTAAACCAAGAAGAAGAAAAAAGAGTTAGTATTATTGGAAAGAGTAACAAAATCATGACTCTTGAGTTTCCGTGAACTTTAAATTTCAAGCTTGCTCAAAGTAGATTTAGGAGCAGCTGGTCAACACAAACAAGTGCAGGAATCACTTCTCTCGAACCAAAAAAACTATCACATCTATTAAGTGATAATGTTATCTATATTTTTTCCAAAAAAAAATAACATAAATTTGCCCTATCGGCTAAATTTGCTAATGAATCTATTTGTTTGATTATGGTCTATGTAGGGTTCAACCAAGAAATAGTTGAGAAATCAGAAAACAATAAGAGAAATTAACCAAATCCGAGAAATACAAAAACACAAATATGTCTGAGTTCCGAAACTTTCTGGAATTTATAGAACAGATGATATTTTCAAAACCACAAATAGTTTCAAAATCAAATTTAATTCCCCTCTCAAACATTGTCCTTTCAACTGCACGAGCCACATTACTTTAAAATTTAAAAAAAAATACAAAGAAATTATCAATCTTGTGTATTTCACTTACTAGTACTTGAACTCTCAGATAAAAGCTCATCCAACAAGTCAGATCCCAAGTCTTCAAGAATCACCATTTCATCTTCACTAACTTGTTTCTTTTTACCACTCCTATGTATTTTTGTCGTCGCACTTTGTACTTTGTGTGATTCCTTCAAGGTTTTAGCTGGTGATGAACCCTCTTTGCAACTGTAATTCATTTTCTCAAGAGATTCCATTACTTGTTGTAAAGGGAAGTTGAGAGGAACCATGGATCCGCGCATGGCAAACGCGGCTTGATCATACGCCAATGCGGCTACCTCTGCTGTATCGAATGTTCCGAGCCAAACCCTAGCTCCCTTCCTGGTAGAATCCCGAATCTCTGCTGCGTACTTCCCCCATGGCCGTTTTCGAACACCGATATATCGTTTTTCTCTTCTGGATTCTGATTTCTCAGCTGCGTCTGATCTGGAAGGTTCAGGTTCTTCTTCGTATGAAAAAGAAGGGTTGAAATTATTGAACGACACGATGTTATAATAATCTTCTTGTTTGAAAGGCGAAGAATCCATTTTCGGGCCCAAAAAGATAGAAGAGAGGAGAGTGAAAAAGGGTTTGGAATTTGTTGGATAAAGAATCCAAGATTCTATTACACAACTATTATTGGTTTGCTTCTCTGAAAAATTTGGATTATATATATATATATATATATATATATAATATATATATATATATATATATCATCTATAAATTTCTTAATTTTAATATAATCTCTAAAAATTTATACTAAAATTACTTAAAAAAATACACAAAAAGATATTGTACACATCACAATGTGTGTGCACAATATATCTAAAGGATATTTTTATTTAAACCCGATGTTAATCTACGCACATAAAAATAATAATTAATTCATTTTGACTCATAAACAGTTTTAGTTTTAACATAGTGTAGAACATCAAATTTATATTGTCTCCCGCAAAGAATAAAGGATATTTCTCAACTATATGCCCTTTATGATGTTGGTGTATGGCAGTGTTTTGATATTTTCTATTAAAATCTAGATGTTTATAAAATTTCATTTTCTACAATAGAAAATTTATTCAACTTCTATTAGAATCAAAGCTGGAAGGAACAATGATACATAAATTTTAGTTAAAGCTAAAAAAATAAAATAAAATATTAATTTTTTTAGATTCACTTCGTATGACCAAGAAGCATGACAAGGTGAAATGGGGCTTCGAATTAAATAATGGGTATTATTTTCACTAAACAGTTTCTTGAAATGAATAACAAGTTTGCAGTTGATATTTCATTTGTTTCTCTTGATATCTGTTTATCTCTCATTAATAAAAAAAGTTACATATAATATCCTTGTTTATTTTCTTTTTCATAGGACAATAAATTATGTGCTGAATTCATAAGGTTTCTGTCGAGAGTATTTCGACATTAAATTAGACATGATAACATTAAAGTTTCACTGTTAAATTTGTTTCTTGGAGAGAATGTAAATTTTTTTATTAGAATAAATAAGTCAAATTTAGAGAAGGAAAGTATTATATTGCAACATTTTACAACGAAATAAAATTAGTTGACTTTTCCAGGAGAAGAGCATACTCATTAATGACTTTTAATTTTATATATATATATATATATATATATATATATATATATATATATATAAATGTTATATTTGATGTGAAGATATAAATAAAAAGTTAGGGAGGACCTTGACCCTGTCTTGTCTTCTTCCGTCGGCGAACGCGGACCTTCTTTATTAGAATGGGACCCACTTTACTAAAGCAATATAATTTCATTGATGATTTAACATAATTAATTATATTATTCCGAAAAACAAATCATGCTTAGGTAGGGATAGCAAAAGGGTGGATTTGAGATGAGTTTGACCAATCTCAAGATCAGTCCTACTACACATAAAATCAGGATCCGCCCCGCCCCGCTTAAACCCGTGAACCCGGTGGGTTTACCGGCCCTGGCCCGGGACCAATTTTTTTTAAAAAAAAAATCATTTAGCCAGAAATCAATTTTAAAACCCAAAAATTGAGTTTTTTGATTGAATTTCATATTTTTCTCTAGTAAATATTTATAATAAGTGACACTTCCAAAAGAATGATGAATTCTTGGTACCAATCAGAGATTGTTATAACTCTCTTTATGTCTTCTTCAACGAACTGAATAGCCAAGATAAGTCATGCAATGACCTGCTAAGACTAGAATAAGTGTTAGAAGGGGTAGTAAGATTTTTTCGACGAGTCCCATCCGACGCCTAAGTCAGGTGATATGAGATCGGAAAGAATTTGTCTGAGAATGTATGTGTATTTAGGTGTGCATATAAGAAAAACGTACCTCAAGATCCTGAAATAGTCTGCTATTTATAGGTGTTACCTCACGGGTGTGCAGCTTGGACCAGTAAGATCATGATCTACACGATTCCTGAAACCTCGAAACATGTCAGCTAACCACTTAGACCATGAATCACCCCACTCCCCAAAATCTCGGAACATGTCAGTTGAAAATGGACTTAGTCAACACTCTTAAATGTGATATGTCTGAAATAATCAAGACTGATGAGCAACCTTGTTGACTGACAAGACGGGAGCTCATAGTATTGTATCTGACTTTGAAGGTAAGTCCATTCTGACCATATCATGGTAAACATGTCAGGAGCTCAGGAGGTCAGCTGGTTTAAGGTATCATGGTTATTGTTTTCCCTGCATAAGGTCGGCAGGTCGGTGCAATTGGCTTATGAGCAATTAAAAAATGAGGTTACCCAGAACTACTGAGATCAGGAAACTGGTCACGTACTTGGAGGCCAGTCGAATGCTTTGACCTAATGAAGGTCAGGAGGTCTGTCATCTACATAACGCGGAGGTTAGTGTTTTGACGTAATGAGGTTGGGAGGTCGGCCACATACAATAATGTATATCTCTCTCCCGCAGAGTATCAATAAGCATTGTAAAACTATCTTTAAGCTACCAAATATTTATTAATTTGCTCTCATTCCCTTCAAAATATCCAACTTCTTTAGCATGAACACATGAGTTTTGATTTTATTGTTCAATCGAAGAAGTGAAATGTATATTAATTATTAAATTTGTAAAAAAAAATTAAAAATGTATGGCAGGGGGTGGGGGTGGGGGCGGGGGCGGGGCATGTTTGGCCAATCCCAGGACCCTCCCCACCCCGCTTTCAAACCCGCTTGAAGCGGGTTCAGACCCGGCAGCGAGGCGGGTTCAATACGGGTCCTAGTTTGAACCCGACCTATTGCCATTCCTAGACCTGGGTAGATAAAATATATCTCCATAGTGGATTCCATATTCTTGAATTTATAAACCAGGGCATGCATCTAAGGTTTTTGGTAAACTTGGAGTTCAAAATTTTTGACGTAGAAATTGTCTAGATTTTAATTTTAATTTTAATTTAGATAATCATGATTCCAAGTCTAAATTTAATTAGGATGTACAACTTTTAATGGTCTTAAAGTAATTAGTTTGCATAGCTTGGAGCATTTGGTTGCTTAGAAATAATGTTTTGTTCAATAATGAAGAACCAAAGGTAGAAGCTCTTGTAGAACTTGATTGTAGAACTTATCAAGATGCGGACTTGGAACTAAATTAGTGCTCTGAACAAGAAAATCATCATCGGTTCTATACCGGAACGGTTTCAAAATCCTTTATCAATTTTATTCTAATGTTTTGGTCTAGCACTTGTGTCACACTTATAGTTTTACCCTTTCGGGTTCTTTTTATGGTGATGTACTTAATTTAACTTGTGTAAATTGGATTGAGTACCCCTGGTACGCTCAATATTATAAACATTTTGCGATCAAAAAAATTAAAAATATATCAACTTTGTTAGTGTGCATCTCCAGTGCCACTAAAAATGATAATATCAACTCCGGTTCTTGGACACACCATCAACATATTATATGATTTAAATATGGGACAAATCTTTTGTGTTTTTTAAAAAGGGGGAATTCTTTTTTAGCAAAAAATAGGCTTAAAATATCCTATATTTTTTAAGAAAAAATACCGGAAGATGTGAAATGGAGTGGTTCCGGATAAACTATGCAAGTTTAAAAAATTGAATTTCAGCTTCATTCTTTAAAATAAAAAACAATTTCAATGCAACAAAATGTCCAATTTGAACAATTAATTTTTAAGATTAGAAATGTGAACATAAATTACATTTTTTTAACCCTTGAAAAAGTTTATTAATAAGTGGAGTACAAAGGATACTCAAGCCATTATACAAACTGACAAAAGTACTAAACACAGTTACATCTCAAATATTACAACGATTTAATTCAAACAAAAACCCTCAATGCATTCATTTCCTAATTTCTCAAATGTTTTATGGTTAGGACCACTAATTGTATTTTTATTCAAAAAAAAAATGGTGTTAAAAGATCATGAAAACTATTGAGATATTGAGAACATCAAATTGGCCTTACTTTGCGTAGAAATGGAGCATTTTAAGGTTATGATACAATGACATGCCAATAGCCTTCACATTTATTAATTGTGTAGTGGGTTGTGCTTATGTAATATAGCACACAGCCCTTTGTCTTCTTCCGTCGGCGGATGCCAACAGCCAAAAAAAATTTATTTCAATCTTATTCAAGAGGCCACATTTCGGAGTATCTTAGATATAAATAATTGGGAAAATTAAAAAAATCATTCTATAGTTTAGTTCAAATTTTACTTTACAACAATTTTTTAGAACATTTGAACTTTCATAAAATTTAACAATTTGCATCCTCTAGACTCGGTTTGATACTTTTATCGAAGATTTATCTACACATTTCATTATCGACATATATCCTCAACCTTAGAGTCCCTTAAGCTAGTTATTGCAATTTTTTTTTAAAAAAATCAAAATAAATTTTTGGGGTGTCAAAATTCCCTTCTTTCTGAAATCAAACAACTAAATACTTTTGATACCTAAAATATTTCTTAAATTTTCTAAAATTTGCAATAGCTTAATGGCTCTATGTTTGAGGATATAAAGTGATGAATGAATGTGTTGATGAATCTTCGATAAAAATAACAAACTGAGTCAAGAGGATGCAAAGTTTTACAATTTATGAAAGTTGGTATATAAATTATAATTTTCTAAACAATGGTTGCAAAGTGAAATTTTGACAAAACTTTAGGATGATTTTAGTAATTTGTCCTAAATTATTTTTTGAAGTTTGTAGTCTTTCTCACAGTTGGGTTGTTTTTGGATCTTAAGAGAGTATTTGAACGAAAAATTTGAAATAACTAGAAATATTTGCGTGGATTAAATTCATTTTAATGATTCAAAAAATAACTAACTAAGATTTTTTTTTGAAGAAACTAATTAAGATTTTTAAAATTACGTTTTAAAATAATTTATCCAAAAAATTAATAAATTATTATTATTATGGATCCCTTAACTTCGAATCAATAGATTCAAATGGTTATTTATAATTCAAATCAACTTTGGTCAACTTATATTTAGCCACAATACTGACATACGGAATGATGAAGTCTTCAACACAAACTTCCCATTGGAGCCACACACCAAGAAGTCCATGGTTTTGTGTGAGAGATAAGGGTGCAGAGAAATGTAGCAACAGTAGGCTCGTCGTCCCAATGGAGAGGAACTGCACGATATGATGACACCAACCGAGTTCCTTGTGGTGGGTAGATCGGTCACTGTTGTTGTAGTTTTTGGTACATATCCCATAATATGGCGCCTTTGCAGTACCATCCGGTGTCTCCTAGCGCTGCTCCAAGGGCATCTAGGTCTGGTTTTAATCTGATGTTATTTTCAAGAAACTGGGGTGTTCCACAAAATAATGATGAACTGTAATTCTTGATGCCATAAAAAGAAAGTCTATCAAAAGATAATCATCTTAAGAAAATAAGATAAATGGCAACCCGTGCACGAAACTCCCGTTAAGAAAAAAAGCTATAAGCTTTCTAAAAACAAATAATAACACCCCAAGTGAGGATAAAATAAATTTTTCTTGGAGGAAATTTTCATTATATCAACCAGAGTACAGAGTGAGATTTAGAATCCTGCAAGCCTGATCCATCTCCATCACCACTTAGCGCCAAAATTTTCCATAGTTACACATAACAAAATTCAGGAAGCGGCCCTACTCTAACAAGTTATATGCAATCCACAAATTGATCTCCGTTTATACTCATGTACAACGGAGAATCCTTTTATTACTAACATATAAAAATATTGACAAAGTTCAAATGCAACGACAGGAATTTGTTCAGAGTCTCGGACAAATGAATAAGTAAGTTAAAGCATTTGCCTTGATAAAGTGATGAATCATTCTTCAGCACAAAATGAAAACCCAGCAGCAAAGGAGGAGCCTAAGGGCAACTCCAACCGTGCGTAACGCCATTTTCACACACGGTTTCAATTCCAACCAAGCCAACTATTGCCCTATTTTGAGGTTGAGCTACAGGGCTGCGCTATCCATTATTTTTTTTATTTTTTTTTTGAATTTGTTATTGTTAATTGTATTGTCTTAAAGTTGTTATTTAATTATTATTTTATTTATTTAATTTAAAATTAAAATAAACGGTAATAAAATAAATGATATTTAATAATAAAACTAAAACAATTAATAATACTAATAAAATAATAATTTAATATATTAATTATTGATTTATATAGTTAATATTTAAGATAAATATATTTAAAAATTAAATTTATTTGCTAAAAACTATAAACTTGTCAAAAATAAGAAATTTAACTTTGTTTCTAATAATCATGATTAATATATAAATTATTAAATTTAAAAATGATGTTAGATTAAAAATATTAAAAACATTCATTCAACATGAAATAAAATACAATACATCTAAATAAATTTTTTAAACATAAAATAATATTCAAATATATTAATAAATTTGTAATAATATAATAATTGTTTGAATAACATAATTCTTGTAAATGAAATTTAAATGAATATTGGGAATATTCTTTTTGGAGTGGATTGGAGATGACTTTTGTGTTTGGTGCATAAATTGCATTCTGAGTGAGTGGATTAGCTAGCCCTACTATGCAAAATCCGCGCTAAAATGAAGTAATGAGTTGGAGATAGTCTTAGCAGGTTTAACGAACCAAAAGTTCAATCACCAAGAATTTTCCCGAAACTCACGAAAATATAATAGAGCAGTCCATTCAAAATCCATGAACTTCATTTTTTTTTCTTATTCTGATATATATGATCATAGCATATCAAATATGAATCAAAAAAATTAAATTTCATTCCTTCTCACTCTCACCCATGCTCAATAGATTGCCAAATGATTGTGAATTAATCAGGAGTGAGGCGGAAAATTCAAAAAACTGGCTGATAACATAAATTCATCATCTGCAATGGAAATTATGGTACTTGGTAATCAATTTACCTCTAAATTTCATATCAGATCAGCTACAGCCCCAAATAAACATCGCAAGAAACCAAATCCTGGGTAATTTAAGGTTTCAATCCCAGAGAAGAAAAATGTGTACACAATACAATTTTTCAAAAACATGTATCAAATCAGAACAGAAACTGAACACAAACAGAAACTGAACATAATTTGCTCTTCTTCCGAGTCAAAACAGAACAGAAACTCCATATCATAGTCGCATATCATAATTAATGTAAGCACAATAAGTCATATAGTTTCCTCCTGGTACTGATATTAATTCTCTAGACTTAACCCTCATTGAGATAAGGTCGGAACATCGGATCACCCACGAACTATGTTGCACGGATACGGATACGCGTATACGTGGATACGCATATACGGGTACGACTGCACGTGATTTTTAAAATTTGTAGGATACGATACCTCCGAATACGATAAATTTTATTAATTTATTTATATATATAAATATATAATTAATAATATTGTAAGAAATCAAGTTGCAAGCATATAATCAACATTAAACACATTAGAAATCAGAATAAAGTTGCAAAACTCATCAACTTCACGACAAATGGTAAATATTAATCCATGACATCTAAAAATTTCAAGCATATAATCGACATAAACACATTAAAGTGGTTAGAAATAGGGATTTAGTTAAATAATTTAATTTAAATTACAGTTTTCAACCTATTTTTAAAAAAATTCCGAAAGTTCCCGTATCTAACACGTGTCAGATACGGTCAGCGGCATATCTTGACCGTATCCAAAATAAAAACTTATTTTTTGTCCCCATATACGCCAAGGGGCGTATTCGATACGTATCGATGTCGTATCGGCGCGTATCCGTACCCCAGAAGTATCCGATACTTGACCGTGAAATTTTTTGGAGTATCGGTGCAACATAGCCCACGAATAAAGGGTTTGGCGCACTAGAACAACGGTTAACCACCGTATCAGGTTAGAATAACGATTTCAATCCCACGGCATCAGGGTCTGAAAAAGATATCGTAATTCTTTACCAATTGAATTTTGATATTTAAAGTGCTTCAAAATTACAGTTTTGATAAAAAATACTAGAGTTTCATAGTTTAAAATTACTTCACATAATCGATTGAAATTTAAAACATTCTTATGATTTCAAAACGAAATAAACGGTTTTAAACAAAAACCCACTTACAATTCGTAGAAGATTTCTAGACACATTTGAACGGGTTTTGGGTTGCGAACCACGTGAATCTCCTTTTTATCCTTTAATGGAGTTTTCGATTTTACATAGGCTGTAAATCAGCCCGGAGGGAAGAAGCATTTGCTACTAATACAATCGTTTGATCAAGCTGAAATTTCCCAGCACATTCTTAAGGAGTTAACTAATTTTTGAATGGTGAAGCTCGGGTTGTTGTGATCGTTTGAATCAGTTTATTGAGGACAAAGAGGGTGTGTTTTCCGCAAAGAATATGTACAATTTTTCTCGCGGAAGGCATTGACAGAAATCTAACCGTGGATGGGTCAAATTTGGAGAGCTGTCTAAACATCTTAGAGTATATTCTGAACGGTGCGAGATCATATTTGAATGTCTTATATGTGTGAATAATTTCAAACTCGTTGATGAATTTGGAGAGCAATTTTCGAAAATATGTGTGTCTCTTGTGAGAGATTTTCGAGATTTCTTGCTTCTGTGGGATATATTATGAGGTTTTGTGATATAAGATGATCTCAATGATTATAATATATGATCCTATGATTTTTTTTCCCCATAATTAACGTGCACCTTCCTTCGATAGAAGATTTTAACCTATTTGTTCCACTTTTCTTTGGCGAATAATTTCTTTGACACTTTCGTTTTGTGGAGATTTTTGGGTCTTCACATCAAAAGCGGTGGGTTCTCAAACAACAAATTCTTACACTTGTGAGAAGCCATGACTGCACATTTGAGGTGAAGACTGGTGGATAGTGGCAGGTAAACAACATCCACAAATGGGTCATCCACCAACTCATTGTAATCACCATAAAGCTTGACATCATCCGGTATTGTGCTAAACGACGAGTTGCTTCGCTTTTTCTAAACGGCGAGACAATTTTCCAGAAACCTCAGAGCATCCCATGATCCCGAATCAAACTGGCTTTTATCTTTGGACATCTGATTTTATTGCGCTACGCTGTTGTTATTGATTCCTTCGCTTTTTTTCTTTTCCTTTTCTTTTTTTCTTTTTTCTTTTTGAACATTGTAGAGTGGGAATGGAGTGGTGAGGATGTTGAAAGTCAAGTTAGAACTTACAAGCGACATTGATACTACATTTGCCTCAGTAGTGTTTCAGAAGTGTAATCTTTCTTCACCTTGCTAGCATTTATCAAGAATTGGTAGAGGTTCAAACTCAAAATGATAATGGCTTCCGATGGATTGTCACCTATATAAACCAATCTCCCCTCACTTCACAAATCATCCCAATCTGTAACCTTCTCAAAAATTACAAGCTTTTAAGCATTTGTTTCCGTTCCGTGAGTTGTGAGGTAATCCTGGAGAGTTTGTAATTCTGGTCTGAAATTATAATAAACATGTGTTCGTCTCCCGTGGATATAGGCAATTGCCAAACCACGTAAATATTTGTGTTATTTTATGTGTATGATGTTAAACTTTAGTTTAGGTATTCTGGCACAACAAATGGTATCAGAGTCATGTGTTTCGTGGAAAATGCCCGAAAATTTGAAAGTGTTGAAATAAATTTATGATCATGACCATTAGATTTTCTCATCGACGAGAGTCCGGAACAATT